>JAWNLL010000331.1:0-620696 GCA_035042425.1 Drosophila flavopinicola
TTTTTTTTTTTGATTTTTATTTGGCAAGCTACATAGGGTGTTTACCCTATTTCCAGGCCGGTATAACTTTAAACTTTAAAACCCAATCCTCAGTGGGGAGATGACGCTGTTGTCAGCACGGGTATGCTATAATTTATATTGCTATAATTTTCTAAAGAAGCCGGCCGTTCCGCGACCGGCCAAGGATCCAGAGGTCCGACGGGTGCTTGCGCTTTAGACGCCTATGTCTCGCCGGTCTTGCGAGTTGTCTAGCCAGGCGGTTAGAGTGGTCTAACAAACGTGCGCGATACCGGTTGGAGCTTTTACTTATGGCCTCACACACCGTTGGTATTTGAAGGTCGTTGAGGATAGTCTCATTTTTGACGTAATGATGCCACTGAATATTGGTCATGCGGCGCAAAGACTTTGTTATTGTATCTTGAACTCTTCTTAGGGTAGTGTCACATGCAGTCCCCCAGCAAGTGATACCCCAATTTAACGTTGGCAGTATAATGGTCTTAAATAACCGTACTTTGGCTCTTAGGGAAAGACCACTCCCTGGTCTGAGAAGCCAGTCCAATTTCCCCAGTTTTTTGTTCACTGTTCCACATGCTTTTTTAATATGGCTGCTCCATGTGAGGCGCCTGTCCAGGGTCACTCCCAAATAAGTGATGTTATCAGTGTGCGCGATTCTCTTACCATCTAGATAAAGCCGACGTGAGCGCCCAGGCCGGAGTGCAAACGTGGCGTGTTGGGTTTTTTCAATATTCGGCTCTATATTCCATCGCGAGGCCCAGCACTCGAACTCATCTAGGAATCCTTGGACACGTCTGGAGGCAGTCGTTGAGTAACTGCTAGAAGCTAGGAAAGCTGTGTCGTCAGCATATGTTGCCGTCAATGATCCGGGTGTATTGAGGATGGGAAGATCCGCCGTAAATACAGTGTATAGTATTGGTCCAAGAATACTACCCTGAGGTACACCAGCCCGAATAGGACGCATTCCGGACCGGGCATCTCTGTATTCGACAGCAAATGCTCTGCCTTCCAGGAAAGAGACAAGCACCTTCCAGAGACCTTCAGGGAGCAGCGGCATTAGCTTGTAGCAGAGGCCCTCGTGCCAGACCCTATCAAAAGCCTGCCGAATGTCCAGGAAAACTGCGGCACAGTATTTTTTCTTTTCGAAGGCGCTGAGGATGTGGCTTACAACACGATGGATTTGTTCAACCGCATTATGGCGTCCTCGGAAGCCAAATTGATGGTCTGGTAGTGCATTTTCAAAAGCGTCAACGGCCAGAAGACGGGTTAAAAAGATTCTCTCAAAGACCTTCGAAAAAGTAGGCAGGAGACTTATCGGCCTGAAAGAGTCCGGATTGTGGGGATCCTTGCCTTTCTTTGGCACCATAACAATAAGAGCGCGCTTCCATGGGGCCGGGAAATGACCCAAGTCAAGTACGGCATTGAACAGCCGACAAAGCTGTGAGACAATTACGCTGGGTAGAGCCTTGGCCACTTTGCCATCAATAGAATCCATTCCAGGTGCCTTAGAGAGAATCAACCTCTTTATTTGAGAATGAACCTCATCTTCGGTTACCGGCTGGACAAAATGAGAGGGGCCGAAGGATAGGCCAATCCTCGAGACGGTGGCTCTTACCTCTTGTCTGGTCGCGAAATCAAAAGGAGTGAACCGTGCTTCGAGTTCATTCGCAAAAACTTCAGCAATATCGTCATCAGTACGAGCCCATGTACCATCATTACGTCTGAGAGGGAGCCTGCGAAGAGGCTGTCGCTTGATGCTGCGGGTGCACTTCCACAACGCAAAACCATGTTCCTCGTCAGGGTCGATGGCGTTGAGCTTGTTTACAAAGAACTCCGACTTAGCAGACTTAAGCACACGCCTAAGATTTGAGACAGCGGCTTTCCACCGTGCCAGATCCAGCAGATGACGCGTCCTCATCCACTCGCGACGCAGAGAATGCCCTCGTCTAGCCAAAATCGAAATCTCAGGTTTAGAGGATGCCCAAGATGGCGGAGGTGCGTATGGGGTTCCGGTAGCAGAAGGAGCAGCAAGGTGAATCTTGTCAACCAGATCCTGCGCAAAAGCGTCAATGTTAGCAGGAGTGTCAAGAGGGAGAGGGTTAGCAATAGCTAGTGTCGAGAGCCGAGTACCAAAGTCCTCTATATTCGAGCCACGGGGGAGAAGCCTAGGTTTGGCGGTAACCACATAGGCGGACACACAAAAGTAAGCCAGCAACGGGATGTGATCAGAGGATAGACCTGTACACTCTGATATGGCGAGGTGGTTGCAGGGGATGCCTTTGTAGACCGCAAAGTCAATGGCCGTGGGGAGATACCGGGTATTTCCCGGAAAATGTGTGGGTGCGCCGGTGGCCAAGACCTGAAGATTGGAGCCTGATACCAGTGACATCAAAGTATCTCCTCTAATACACGACCGCCTGCATCCCCAAAATTGATGGTGCGCATTCCAGTCGCCGCCAATAAAAAAGTGGTTGCCCATAGAGCCAAATAGGCGATGATACTCTCCAGAAGTCCAGCATTGACGATGTCCAGGTGGGCAATATACAGCAGCAAAAGAAACTCTTCCAATACCAGTGACCAAGGATATAGAAATAGCTTGTAGATGAGGCTCAGCAATAGTACTACTGAGGTGAAAGTCAAACGATGACCGCACGATGACTGCAGCACCACCACGGAGACGGTCACCCGGGTGATTGGCACAGTGAACATCATAACCATGGATGCGGAAGGAGGAGCGGCTGTTGAAGTGTGTTTCTGAAACAAGAAGGATATCAACATCCTTTTCCTGGAGAAGATGTTCGACCTCCAGGGTCTTGCCAATGATGCCATTGGCGTTCCAAATAATGATGTTCAGACCATAATTAGACATCGCGATGCAAAGACGTTGAAATATGTGCACCATTCGTCAGTAAGGATCGCATCATCTCTAAAGTAGATGTCATTATCGACATCATCTGGTCAAAACGCGATAACAGCTTGTCAATCGCAGCCGCTTGTGTTGAAGCACTAGCTTCCTGCTGTCTACGTAGTTCGTCAATGAAGCTATGTAGTCTGTCCTGAGCAGGCTGAGTTGTGGAATCCGAGGGCAAATGTCCAGGGATGCTAGAACCAGGGACATTAGGCTTCCTACTATAGCCCGGTGTAGGCCAGTGGCTTGAATTTAACACCATCGGGGGTGGGACAGGCAGATTCGAGGTCTTTGGGGGCAACTGGGTTGCCGACCAAGCATTCCGAACTGAGACAGGAGTGACAGACTTCCTTTGCTGTAGACTTCGTCCAGTGTTGTTACCATTGCGCTTTGCAACCGCCTCCAGATAGGCGGGACAGCGTCTGAAAGCCGCGCTGTGATTGGACCCACAGTTGATGCACTTGTATTGTTCTTCAGTGGTAGCCATACACTTGTCTTTATCACGTGTTTCATGATCACCCGAACACCTGGCACATTTAGCGGGGAAGGAACAGAAATTCTTGGAATGACCAAACTCTTGACATCTGAAACATCTCAGAGCCCCAGATCGCGGACGGGGGGCCTCAATTTTCACGACCTGATATGCCAAAGCTTTTATGTCGTACATCTTCGTATTATTTGCAGCCGGTTCAAGCTCTATGTAGAACGTGTTTCGATTTTGTACACCATTCTCACCTGGTGGGTTGTAAATATTTCGAGGATTGTGTCCTTGAGCCCTTAGCTCAGCCTTTATATCCTCAATGTCGGTTGACGCATGCAATCCCCTGGCAACAACCCTAAAAGCACGGTTCTCCTTCAGCTGGAAGGAGCTAAATGGGATTCTATTTTCGGTAAAAATCTTTTGAATACTTCTATAGGATACACCTTCTGAACAGGTTATCCTGCAAGAAGACTGGCCGGTGATCTTCAGACGGAAGTCAATGGTCGCAGTACTGATCAGGGCAATGAGCCGTTTGATGTTTGGTATACCCCTTAGAAGAAAGGGAGGGGGACGCGGGCCAGAACTCTTTGGATTTGTCAAGCGCGGAGACACAGGCCGTCTAGGGGATGGTTGAGAGGACACTTTATGGACCGGACCCGCAACTACAGGGGCAGTCTTGCCATTAGAAGAAATCGCAGTGATAGGATGGCATCCAGTATCCGATCCAGGGGCACCTAAGGAAAGGGCAGGTATAGGGTTCAGCTCTGAAGATGCGACATCAGGGTGTTGCACATCCATGGCGTCATCGTCATCGTCAGCCAATATGGCATAGCTGTTACCGCGACCGGAGTAGGTTGAGTCTGCAGACCCAGGAGAGTTTGCATCAATAGGGCGAGTAGACAAAGAGGGCTTCTTATGAGTAACCGGCTTAGCCGCCAGGCAGACAGTCTTGAAGCGATCCAGGACAGGGCCAAGTAGCGAGGAATTCACTGAGGTGTTATCTACACCAACATGTCCAGAAACATGAGAACAGGGCACTTTCAAATTGTTACGGTTCATGATAGTAAGCCGATCACGGTCAGATGCAGCCTGACTGAACCACTCAGAGCTTATAATGGTGTCTAGAGCCGGCGTGCTGGCACCAGATTTGCGGATGCCAGATAGGAATGTATCATTATTCTCATGAGAGTCATCAAACAACTCTTTATCGCTGTGGGAAGGAATAGCATCCTGGACGCCTTGAGTCCGCAATAGACGACTATTCCTGTGTGCAGAGCCCGGGATCTGACGGGATGGAGCAGAATTTGAAATAGGCTTATCATGCGGGATGATTTGACTAGAGATAGATGCATCCGAATCGCTACTAGATATATTACGCCTTGCGTCCAGGGCTTGCTGACGGGTCGAGGGACGTAAGCTAAGGGCCCGTCTGGTGGCAGAGCGAGCCTCTTCAGTCACTTGGTTGGCAGCCTTGGACCTGAGGTGCTTGTTCTTTAGAATTTTTTGATTAAACTTATTCTTAGGGGACGCCATGTATCTATGGAGGGGTCCCCCAAGTTGGGGGGCCGAAAAGGAAATAAATTAACACAGTCAAGAGAAAAAAAAAAGAAACGAAATAAATCAAAAAGATTTTTCTCAAAATTATTTTTCCTATTTTTTCCGATTTGTTTTCCGAAAATTTGGAGAAAATTTTTGGGAACAAAAAAAGTAGTCTGTTCAGTACGAGAACTAGATTCAAATATATTAAATTAAAGATATAAAGTTAAAATTACGTTAGGTTAAGGCAAACTTCAGACTATTTATTTGGCAAAGAGTATTAAATGTTTCTTAAAAAGGGTTCAAGTCATGCATTAAATACCAACTAAAATACCAACTAAATTTATTATATATGAATATAAGAAAACACGTCTTCTGAAACTAAATATGCCTATAAATTAAATGCCAATTATTTAGTTTAACTCGTACGTACTATAAATTTCAAAAAAGCAAAAGCCAACCTAAACCCTTGACAAATAGTTTCAAAAAGCATCGATTGTTATCTTTGCTGGACACATCACTAAATGCATTTGGTTGGCCAATTCGCCTTGGCCATCTCTTGTCTCCCGTTGCCAATATGCAAAACATGGCACTCAGGTAAACAAACATTTGCAGCTTAGCCAATGGTTAAACTCACCTGGCTCCAAGGCAATCGATATGTGTGTTTGCTCTGCTCGAGGGTAGCGGGGTGTGAAAAAGCCGCAGCCATTAAGATATCGAAACGGAAACGGATACGGAAGGATGTTAAGGACAGCAGCAGGACCTAAGCATACACAGTTGAGGCTGCTAAGAAGATTTGCATATTTTAAGCGAACTAAATAGCAATGCAAGTCTCTATGATATAATGACAGCTTTAAAGTGCAGCTAGGAAATCAAATTCCATTTAGAAAATGAGGTAATAAAATACCAAATATGATAACAAACTGAAGCTAAAGGATTGGCATAGCAGCAGAATGATATGCACAAACTAAAATTACTAATTTAAATACATATAAATAGTTAGAGTTGGCAATCATAGCTATAAACATAATTACTTTATACTTGCAAATATTTAAAGTGCAATCAAAAATAACAATGAGCCTTAAGCCTTAAAAAAAACATTTTTTCTGCATTGATGGCTCTTATATAATAAGTAAACACTTTCTAAACATAACCAAAAACTATATAATTATTAAATTAAAAACGTTATACTACTTTTGTAATAATAATCAATATATATTTATAGACAATCAATAATATTTACTGAATATATTTAGTTTAATCGAATAAGTAGTGTAATATATTGTTCTGATTATTACTTATATCACTTGTAAAATATGATTTAAATAATATATATGTAACTCATAACCTTTCCTACTTAATAAATCATACAATATGATATAAAATCAATAACATTTAATGAATATATTGAGTTTAATGGAATAAGTAGTGATATACATATGTTGATTTATTTATTACTTGTATCACTTGTGAGATATGATCAAAGTACTATATTAAACTTTTAACCTTTTCCACTTAAGAAATCATATAATATCATACCATCAATTAAATACTATGAGTGTATTTCATTTAATGCAATAAGTGGAGTAATATATTGATTTATTTTTTACTTATATCACTTGTGTTATCATTAAAATTATTCAAATAATAGATTAAATTAATCACATACATAATAAATCATTAAACAACTTAATTCTAGCATGTCAGATATTCAATCAAGCCATTCGCATAAAATAATTGAACTAGCCAACTTTGAAGACATTTAATGTCTTCCCACCTAGTTTAACAGCTATGCCAGTTAGAATTCAATTTAATTTTCAATCAGCAGACATTGCAGTTGTTATTGTTGTAATCGTTGTTGTTGTTGTTGTTTTGATTGTAGTTGTTCCCGCTTGTGGTTTACTTAGCTGTTAAGTAGCTGCACGCATAAAACTTTGAATTGAATGCACTGCATTGAACAACAGATTCTGAAGGAGCCAGCCAGTGGTATTCCCTCCCGTATCCCGTATCCCGTGTCCCGTATCCCATATACCATATACCGTACACCCACTTCCAGTGCTGCTCAAGCTCCTGCGCAAGGAAAACAAGAGTTCAGTTAACCAGAAGGCAACACGCAAGAGAGCTGCGACTGCGGCAAAGCCGGAGGCGAGCAAACAACACAACACAATTCAGTTGCAGAAGCAGGAGCAGGAGCTGGAGCGAAAACCAGGAGCCTCAAGCGTGAAGCTCCTGCCCGTTACCAGGACATGGCAAATAGAGAAAATGTGGGTAAATATGACGACGACGGCTGTTGTTGTCGGTGTTGTTGTTGTTGTTGTGCTGGTTGCCTCGACACTTGGTCGGGGATTAGCAGTGGGACTGGGACTGGGACTGGGTGTGGATTGGGACATGGCACGTGGCTCGTTTGAATTTCTGATGCGTTTTCGATTTTTCCACGCGCGCGTTTTTCACCATTTCTTTCAGTTTCATTTTGCTATTTTCTTTTGTATTTATTGTTGCAGAAATTGCAACTTTGTTTACTTAAGCATTGCGCACAGTTTGTTGTTGTTATAGATGTTGTTGTTATAGTTGTGCTCATTTGTACTTTTACCGTGTATTTATTTTCGATTACGTTGCAATTGTTGTTGTTGTTTTTCTTGTTGTTGTTTACATTAGCAGCATTGTTTTGCGGCATTTGTTGTGAGTGGCCCGAAAAATTAGCCAAAACAGTTTTCATGCTCAACAACAACGACTATAAAATGTTTAAGACTTAAATGGGATATTGGTAAAGGGGAGGGGCTGTGAGCCAAAAGCGGGACCAGCACATACTACAATAATAATTATAATTTTTCTCTCCCGTTGCTGCTGCTCCTGTTTAGCGTAATTGCACTTGGCAGCTGAAAGGACAGCCGTGAACTTTTCTCTCTCTCTCTCTCTCTCACTCTCTCTTTCTGCCCGTCAGCGGCTGAAAATTAAAATGTGTCGGCATTTTGAGCAGCACGAGGCAAACCAGGAACAAACAGATTAAAGACAGTGGTTGCCATCTGACTTTTAATTACTGAAATCTTAAATTATCTATTTTTTTGCTTGTGCAATTGAAAAAGACTTCAAACAAAGTGGAGTAAACATCTCAAAACCAGGATGCTAATATGAGCTGAAAACTCAAATTACAATATTTCATATATATTTCAGATTTCAGAAAAATATAATAAGTGAGCTAGATGTTTAACTAATCTGCAATAGAACTGAACCACAAACTCGAGAATTTTCTAAGCACAAATAAAAGCAATGCTCTAGCTTTGTGCTACACAAAATATTAAAATGATATGCCATAATTTGTACAGTTATCGTAATCGCTTTCTTATTTTCTATAGTGAATACAAAATTGTATGGCCAAAAACCAAACCGGAAACACTCTTATTTTCCTCTTGGCATTATTGGAGTTAATAAGTATAACGAAAAATTTGTTGTTCATTATTTTTGTTAGCTAAAATATTATATAATATAAATATGTAATGTATGTTATTTTATCATTATTAATATTAATATTTATAAGCTAACGTAATTGGTTTTTTTTTTAATATTAAAAGCCATGACCACTTAGATTTTGATTAATATGCAAACGTTTTTGCAACTCTCTTCTAACACTATTTTCTTGATGTTTAAGATGATTAAAAATATGAAAAATGATGCCTACGTTCATAAAACATAAACTATTACTTCAAGCTGTCATCTTACAGCTCAACTAATGGGCAGGTGAGTAATGATTGTGATATATTTCACACCCACTGTGCGCTGCTTGACAAGTGACAGCAACAGCAACAGCAACAGCAACAACAACACACAGGTTGTGGTCTACACTCTCGACTGCAACCTGCAACCTGCAACCTGCAACCTGCAACCTGCAGCTGGTGTTTGCCAGCGGAATATGCGACAGTTGAAGCGCCATCAAGGCAGGACACTGCAATCGCATTTAAGGACTAAAACGGAACGGAACTGTCGCATTTCCGCATTGCAAATGACTCCGTTCTATGGCCCAGCATTTTTTGTAATTAAGATAAAAGCGACAAAGACAGAGTGCTCAGAGGGGGGCGCCAGGGGGTGGTGCACAAAAGGCGTTTACTTGAGCCAGGACAAAACAGCGCACAACATGTGTCCTACGAAGAAAAAAAAAACAAAAAAAACCTCACTAAATTCAGGCTACAACTTGACAACTAACTCAAGCTCTTTTAATACACATTTGTTAAATGTGGCATGCAAAATTGCATAGAGCAAATGTCAGCTTAGCATCAAAGGCAACAGAAAAGTGAGCAGCCAAAATGGACACGCCCCGCTGAGATATGTATATAGATCTGCAGCTAACCTCAGATGGGCAAAACATGCGCTACAATAACAATAGCAAACTGATAACAACAACAATGGACAGCTGCATAATATATGTATGTACGCCCAACCCCCAAAATCCGACCAAAAACATCGAGAGGCATTACAAGCTCATCAACGCTTAGGATCCTTTTCCTTTTTTTTGTTGTTGTTTTTTGCCTGGACCAGCCCTCGATTGTCATTCAAATGTGAACCCGTTTCGTATGCAGCGTCTGATATTCTGTGACATTTTCACATTAAAAACGTTTTAAAAAACAACAAACATGCAGATTTGTTTTAAGACCGGGGGTATTCCCATCCGACAGCATCCGCGCTAAAATCGCAGCTCAAATTGAAACATTTTGACCCGTCTGAAGTGGTCGAGCGCATTAGAGATTAAAAAGCAACATACTCGGGATGTTGATGATGTTGATCTGTTGATCAGTTGATCAGTTGTTCATATGCTGCCTAAAATTTCCTTGTTTCTACCACATTTTGTGCTGTCATATTTTGACAGTCGACAAAACTCAAGATAAGATCAAGCTGATAAGCAACATTTATGGCAGATTTTTGTGACAGGCAATAGAAAAATTCATGAAAATTTTGCAGCCGTCAATTAACGACAATTTATAGCCGCAAGGGCACGTTCCATTTTATATGTGTGTTTGTGTGTGTGTGTCTAAAAACGAAACAATTAACAATTGTTGTCGCTCCAGCAGCAACAACAAAGCTCACAAACAACAAATCAAACAACATCTGAAAGAAACACACAACAAAAATTAAACGGAAATATTTCCGATGGCGCGAAATGGAGTGCGCTTTAATTTGCATAAATTACGCGGCCAGCGACAGCATCTAAGCTACAAAAAAAAAGGATAAAAAGGATGCAGGCCGCAGGGATAAAGGGTTGCCAGCCAGCAGCCACCCGCTCGACAGGACCACTGAGCTCAAGTGCACTTGAAAGACAGCAAAGGAACAGGGTATAAAACATATCAAACCCACCAAAGGTTAAATACTCTTTCATACTATGAAGTTTGAAAAAGAGAAATAGAAATAAATTAGAGCTAGCTCTAAGAGAGTAAAGGCAGGAATGTTATGCTTTTGATAAGTTATATCAAACATATTCTTTAGTTGCTTGAAAAACTCTCTAAAATATATATTTTCTTTTGTTTCCAAGAATTTTTAATTTATGCTGATATAATAAATTATAGGCAGCTTTTGAAAAAACAGAAACATAAAGATAATATATGCAACTAATATATATAATATAGGCAAATAAATATATTATTTTAACTATTTTTAAAAACTTTTTTCATTAGCACACACAACAATTTCTTATTACATATAATTAATCAAGGAGTTTGCAATACTTTAATCACTTGAATAAATGAAAGAAGTAGCACATATTGGGAGATCATGAAATTATGTATATAATGCTGTTTATAAACATACATAAAATAAACATATTAATCGTACTAATAATATATTTATTTTCCCACTTGTTATCGAAGTTGCAAATCAAAAATCTTGTGAAACTTGGTTTTTGTATCATGCGATTACTTCTTAGAAAAATTGTTGTATAATATGCCTTTGAGTATACCCTACAAATGCCGCACTATAGCTGTAAGGCCGCCACTGCTACCCTGCAAATCTGTTGCAATTGTACAGACACCCAGTCAAAAAGTGGAACACACACACGCATATGAGTACTGAGTACTACTTAGGAGCGCTCCAGGTTTTTGTTTCAAATAAAAAAACGGTCGCTTTTCTGCTGTTGTGTTACTGCTCAGTTGTTCATTGAGTGCTTGATTGCATTTATGGGCTGGACCCGCGTCCAACCGCTCGACTGCCTCGCGTGTCCGCCCCTCCACCCGTCCACCGTCCAACCGTCCACCCGTCCAACCGTCCACCCGTCCAACCGTCCACCCGTCCAACCATCCACTCGCCCGCTGCTGTCTGAAGTTCGCCTCGAGGCGGATGCTGAGGCTCAGCAATGTGTGTTGATGATGATGTGGACGTGGCTGATGATGAGGAGCTGGCGCTTGAGGTGTGGCTGCTTAGCTGAGCCGTGAAAATGTAATGTACATGGCAATTGCATTTAATATCAGAGTAGACATGCAGAAGAGTTACGCAAATAGCCAAAGGGCAGAGCACACAGCACACAGCACAGAGAACAGAGAGCGGCGCAGTCGGGTTAGCAATCATTTTAAAACCCGCATAATTGTCAGGATTTGCACGCCAAGTGAGGCGGGGCGTTGAGCCTCAAAAAGGGTTAAGCTGGGCGACATTTGAGGTTATGTTTAAGCGCTGAAATCGCACACCTCAAAACTAATATACATGTCATTATCGCGACTATATAACCCTGTAGTTTCAACATATTGTTTGCCTATCAATATGATAGCTTTCTACCAATAAAGCATTTAGCGATGTATACTAATTGAATGCCTAAGAACAAATAAAAGAACGATCGATAAAAGTATCAGTTGGTAATTTGCAATTTTCCACCCAAAGAGGTGGATTTAAAAAAGCTGAAAACAAGTTGCAATTGAATTATCACACTGTAATTTTGAAAAATTATATTAGGTAAACAAACAGCTTGGATTTTGTTGCAAAATACAAACTAAACTACTGGGCTAATAATTTAGTTTACTAACTCTTTTTAGCTAGTCAGCACATACAGTTTTTGTTTATACAATCCCCAGTCTACCTCAGCTACCTTTTCACATCTTTTTTGTACAGACCACAACTGACAATTAACAGGCATTTAATTTCGAAATTCCGTTTGGCGAACTCGAGCGAGTTTGGGTTTTGGGTCTGGGTTTGGGTTTGGGTTTTGGGTCTGGGGGGGGATACGTTTTATTGAAACACCCCGAGTGACAATTGCAGACACACAACGCAGCCGTCGCATATTGGATGACAGAACCGCAAAAGCCGAACAGCGACAACAACAAAAAAAACACCTGAAGAAATTGAAAGCGAGACAATCAACGCGCACCGCAGGATACTTGTGCCAAATAAAAAACACGCACAGGATTAAAAAAAAGAGAACGCAATATCATAAAAAAAAAGCAGAAGAAAAAAATTAAACTAAAATTAATCGTTTGCACGTGCATTGAATTAAATTTCTATATATTTATTGAATAACAACAATCGTAGCACTCCCCAATGGATCTGTCACCTGGTATTTGTAGCGCTGTTCGTCAGTCAAGTTGACAACGAAATTGATGATTAAAATTGATGGTAAAAGTGTGCGACAAACGATGAATGGCTGATGATGAAGATTAATAATGATCACAATAACGATGATGATGATGATGATGATGATATTGTTGAGGACACTTGATATGTCTATCAGCAACTTATTGAGGTTGCTGTCGTCAATTTGTACATGTGCCTAGTCCAAATTCCAAATAATAATTGTGCACCATGCGGCGTTGCGTACAAAAGAAAGTATTTTGTTAGCCAAATCGAAATTGAAATAAAAAAAAACACACACACACACACGCACAGATGAGCAAACAATTTGGTATTATTAGAGCCGTAAATAACTGGGATTATGTCGCAATGAAGCTAATAATACACAGATTATAGCTGAAGTGGACAAAAGTTAGTAAAAGGCACAAGTTATTGGAATTCATTTAAGGATCAGAAAACAAAGTTTTTCGTCTCATTTGTCAATGTTAAATGTGAGTTAACAAAAAGTGCCAACGTCTAGTTCATAAGTTAAGAACATTTTATTGACAAATGGGCAGAATAAAATATAATAAACACATGTGGCCGTCAATAAGAAGATATTTTATTAACAGCCTGATAAATTCAAGCAGATAAATCAGCCTATCGAAATATAGCAAATCTTTAACCTAAATTTAATATGTTTTATAGATATTCATATGAAACATATTCGCAGATCGCTTAACAAACAATACTAACAATTAAAAACACACAAAATTAAATCAACTTATTAAGAATGTTTTCGGCTTCTACAGAAATGTCAAAAAAATAATCAAATTATTTCTGAGAAATAGTAATAATAAACAATAATATATTTTAAATCCAAAAAATGATGCCCCTAACAATTGTATGCAAAAGAGTAGTCTTAAACATTTGTGATCCCTACAGGATATAATCTAATCTTGACATATTCTTTTGTCTTATTCAATTTCAAATATAATATATATCTTAAGTTCTTATTCAGATATTGAAATACTTGCGAAATATTTAACTTGGCAAGCAAATCATGAGTAAATATTAAATTAATCTGCTTGTCAAGCTCAGATAATTTCTTAATTTATATTCAAGTCAAGTCAAGTTTTGCAGATACTAATGCTACCTATAATGCTGTACCTTAACTAAAGCAGAGAGGTTTAAACCCCTCCTTTGACAGGCACAACAAACACACACTTGAGTTTATGCAAGCAAACATCATAAAATTGTCATACAACAGAAGTAGTAAAGTCGAGTTGGGTTTGTTAAAATAATATGCACCACCGAACGGTTGACAAGCCTTACGAACCACCCGGCACAAAACACAACACTCTATCTCTCCCTCTCCCTCTCCCTCTCTCTCTCCAACTGTCTGTCTCTGTCTCTGCCCTGCCCATTGGGGGTCAAGAGCGTTGCCTGTTCAGAGGTCACTCGAGAAAAAAGAGCGTAAAAAATACCAAAATCAGCGTAACATGGCGACATTTTTCTAGTTGGTTGCTTATTTATCATTTGATTATATTACGCGAAATATAATATAATAGACAGCTGTCCTCTCTCTCTACCCCTCTCTCCCTCTCTCTTTCGCACAACTGGCTGCGCAGGCGCACAGCGTGTGGTGCTGCAAAAAGAGGAAGCAGAAAAAAACAGCACTTGAGGCTAATTTCGCTGGCTTGTTGAGCATTTCCAATGGCCAATGGCAGATTTGATTTTTTAATTAAGCCAGCGACATGATTGTTAATAGCAAAATCTACAACAACAAGCAAAAAAGCTGTTGGTAAGCAATTTGTTGTGCACTGAATGCATAAGTGAGTGTGTGAGTGTATGAGTGCATGCGAATGAGTTAAAGTGTGAGCGAATGAATAGCCGAGTGAATGACAATTCACTGTGCACACGCATATTGAATTTCCAGAGAACATGTTTTTTAATTTTCATGCGAGAATAATTTTGAATGGCGGAAAAACGCTTGCAACAAAAAAAATAACATTGTCTGTTGTTGTTTGTCTCTCTCTCTCTCTCTCTCTTTTTACTGCTATGAAAATAGCCAATGGTCAGTGGACACTTGTCAAGCAGATATGGCATTGACCATGCCCCCGCTCTACAGCCCCCAGGGTACGTACAGGTGAAACAGGTGAGCAGCAGCTGCCGTTTGCCGATTGCATTTTTTAGTTGTTATTTTGTTATTTTGTTACTTTTTGTTTGCGCTTGTGTTTTTCTGCTTTTTGAAAGGTTATTCGAAATTGGTTAAATGATTGCCGAACAGCAGGAATACCAAAATTAATTAAAGCTGGGTAAAGTTACAAAAGCGCTCACTGAGCTAACATTAAAGTGTACACAAAATCAAATAAAAACTGCTTTAAGTAGGTAAATGAAAGACAAATAAGAGATTGGGCATATGACAGCTATAGCTGGATAATATATAATATAAATCGGTAAATGTCTTAGTTATCTACAATTAACGAGTATATCAAATACTTTATTCAGTGAGTTCTAATTGCAGAAATTCCCATATTATTGTTAATTAATTAGTATATAGACTTCTTTTTTTATTATTAATATTTTCCAAGCTACTTATATAGTGGTCTTCATAGTGGGAATGAGGCAAATATGACAGTTATAGCTGGATTTATATTTATATATTATAGTTTTATATTATATATTATATTATAAATAGGTGAATGTGCAAGTTTTCTATAAAAAGAACTCGTTAACTGGAATATCAGATGCTTCAATCAGTAACTTCTTATTGCAGAAATTACCAAATAAGTAGCAATACTTAGTAGTATATAGAGTAATTTAAAGAAATATATATATATATTTAAAAAAATTTTATTTAAATATCATTATCAAGTAAGCATAGCTATCTGCTGTTTTTATACCCTGAAACCATTAAAAATCGGTAAAAAGGGTATAATGGTTTTGTGCAAAAGTATGTAACAGGCATAAGGAAGCTTCTCCGACCATATAAAGTATATATGTATATTCTTGATCAGTATCAACAACCGAGTCGATCTAGCCATGTCCGTCTGTCTGTCCGTCCGTCTGTCTGTATGAACACGCGGATCTCAGAGACTATAAGAGCTAGAGACTTCATATTTGGAATATAAGTTCTCGTAGTTTATTTCATTTTATCGATAACTCGTCCCGTTCAAAAGGTATCGATAAATTTCGACTTCAGACTCGTGTTTTTTTGCCATAACTTGAAAGTTATAAGAACTAGATGCCCCAAATTGCGCATGTATAATCTCGAATATCATACACATATTACAAATATTTCACTTTTGGATATCACCCCCCCAATCCCCCAAAAAGTTGAAAGTTAAGACCTTGCAATTCGGTTTGGTCACACATTTTATAGCCAATGTTATGTCCTACAAATTTCAGAAAGATCGGACAATAACCACAGAAGTTATTTAAGATTTTACTTTCCATTACATGTATGTATACACACTGATAGATTAGTATGAATGTAAGAACTGGGTTCAGGGTATCTCCTAGTCGGGCATTCCCGACTAGAGCACTCTTACTTGTTTTTTCAAGTCATAGTGAGCTAAATTTGTATCACTAGAATTTTTATGAACAAATAAAACAAATGAATAATTCTAATTGCCAAACAAATTCGAGTTCTAGAAGTTCTCTAAATCGTCTTACATCATCTTACTTAATGAAGTAAATCAGTAGAGTTAATAAAATGTGAATAGATCGAACTTTAGTAGTTAACTGATACAGTCGTATTTCAACTTTTAGCTATATTTGCAATTTGTAATAAACTTCCAAAACTAGAAGACAGCTGCTTTCGTTAGCAACATCTAACGCTAATTTCAGTTCATAAATCTCTGGTTGCTTTTCCTCGACTGTGATCTATTGGAAAACGCCCCTCGAATGTCAACCCTGTGTGTGTGTGTGTGTGTGTGTGTGTGTGTGTGTGTGTGTGTGTGCACACAACCACTCAACCACTTGAAAAGTGAATGCAACTGCAAATGCCGCCATAAATATAGAAAAAAGACAACGTACGAAATTTGTCACTTTCACCGCGACAAAAACAATTGACAAATGTGGCAAATTCTATACAAAAAATACAACAACAAAAAATACAGAAAAACCACAAAAAAAATTAGGAGAGAAACAATATAATATAGTATATATATGGGCGCTGAGTTTTACGGTAAATTGCGCATGCATAAAAGGAGTAAAGGCAACCGCCGGCTTTAATCCTTTTAGTGAAAACAACCCAGCGAAAATGCCACTCAAGAGGTGAAAAGTGTCGAGAAACATTCGTATGCTGCATGGACTGCATATCCTGCTGTGCGCAAGCGCTGACTTATTGGCAGCTGACCAGGACGAGCAGGACGAGCAGGACGATCGGGAGGAGGACGAGGCACGTGGCAAACAAAGGGGTCGCCTGCGGTTGGCGGACAAATTGAAATAGCAAAATCATTTCTGCTCGCCATGGAAAATTGCATTTAATTACAACAAATGCGATTAGGCCGACGGACTCAAACAATTTTAAAGCCGGACAATGCCGCAGGACACTTTTAGGTAACAATTCACGCCTCGCTACACAAAAGCGCTGTAAATTATATTGTTAGACTGACCAGCGGGGAAGAGGAAGAGGAAGAGCGTGGCAGCGTTGCATAATTGCAGTGCTCTGAAACAATCGAAACACAACAGGACACTGCAGCTACCTACCCCCACCCCCCCCCACTACCACCCCCTGTGTCCTGTCTCCTGCATAGCTAGTCATGTAATTTTATTAGTTTTGCGCTCATCGATTGTTTGTTTAGGATGCTGTGCAGCAAAGCAGCGGGACAATTGCCGTTATGGGAACAGTTACAGCTACAGTTACTGTTACTGTTATGGCCAGTTACATGACAGCACATAATAATAAATATGCCAACTAAATTATGAAACACAGCCCGCAACCCTTAAATTTATAATATTGCAGTTACGCTTGCGCAATCGGAATAATCGGAATAATGCATACATAGTGGAAGTGTAAATCGAATAATTTCAATTTAAGCATATTTCTTGATGTTTGGCATAATTAAAGATTAAAGCTTATTTATATATTTCATTTAATTATTATTCGCTATCTACACTTATTAGAATTCAATAATTTTCTATTAAATTTAAATGAATTCCAAGCAAAATTATTAATTGTTGTTGCATAAACACTTAAAACAAGCATTTTATGTATCAAACTAAACAACCAAATTTGTTATTCAAGATTGAAATATTTAAGAATTTTTAAGGCAAAAGTAAAAATAATGTAAGTCAATAATACAAATATTCAATTTAACTTGAGAAAAACTTTCAGCTCACACAGACAAAAACATAAGCTTAAACAATAAAATCCATAAATAATAAAAACATTATTGCAATTGAAATGCAATCGGAATAAGTTTCCAATTAGATAAGTAATGTAAGCTTGCCAGACTGTTGAAACTAGTTTGCCGTAAATACAATCGGAACCAATTTCCAATTAGAAACATATTTGAAATCGTCAGGTTGCCAGACTGTTGCAACTAGCTGACCGTGAGGCTGTGGTGTAAAACAAAATCTTAGTCGATTAAGGCATCGATAACAAATCGTTTTAACTGTTCCACTGGCATGTGCGTCAAGTTAGCCACGGCCACTTTGCGTCGAATATCGATACTTCTTATCGGTTTCGGAACAACAATTTTGTTTTTCAAATATTTTACGTTTAAGAGGACGAAATGAAACATACTTAAGTGCAAAACGGTTGAGAATTAAATTATCTTCCATTTAAATGCTTCAGCTTTAAAATTTGAGCTTTTCCTGCATTAAAATTATTGGTTTGAAAAAATTTGTTTTTACAATTCCTACAATATCTAAATTTCCAGAGCTTTTTTGTTATATATGTATATATATTGTTAATAGCGTCGCAAAACTGTTCAGCCCTGAAACCAAGCAATTCAGTTCACATCCGAGCTAGCAGCTCGATACGCTCATGTAAGTGAAGCTTGTTTTAGGTTGGCTTACAAATAATTAGTTTTCTCTTTAACTAATCCTTTCAAAATGTCCAAACGTATCTTAAAATGTGCATAAAACAATTATCTTCAATTTGATGTAGCGTGCATTATGGCGCGCTTTTTGTAAGATGAGATATTTGCGTGCAAACTCAAGACTGATTTTTGCCATCGATTTTGTATGGGGCTTTTAACGTGGTTGGTGCATATTTTTCTAAATTTCTCAGAAAGTAATCTAAGGATTTAGATCAAATCTACATCAATTTGTAGATGATAAAATATGCTTTAATCATGTATACAAGATAAAGTGGAGCGCTTTCCAGAAATTGAGATATTGTAAGAATTGTAAAAAACCAATTTTTCAAACCCATAATTTTAATGCAGGAAAAGCTCAAATTTTAAAGCTGAAGCATTTAAATGGAAGAAAATTTAATTCTTAACAATTTTGCGTTTTGGCTTGTTTCATTTAGTCCTCTTAACGTCCTTTAAACGTAAAATATTTGAAAAACAAAATTGTTGTTCCGAAACCGATAAGAAGTATCGATATTCGACGCTAAGTGGCCATTGGTTCACATGAGCTGAGCTAGTTGTTATCGTTAACGGGTACGTAGGTCAACGCTCATCTCTAGAACGTAACTAAATTCTAGTAACAAATTTGGAAACATTTCAGTAGAAATGGCTAGCAAGCAGTTATTGAATCGCTTAAGCACAGCTGGACGCTGCAGCCAGAGCTGGCTGGCGCCATTGGCCGCCGTGCGCAACTCCAGCACACGCAGCGACATCGAGCAAGTCACACACACTGGCCAGGTGAGCAAAACTACCGCAACGCTCAGCTGTTTATACGCTGCGATTACGCAAACAATTGTCAAGCGAAATATTGTGATTTCAGATATTCGACAAGGACGACTACCGCAATGTGCGCTTCACAAATGCCAAGCGCTACGTAAACGAGAACTGGGGCATCAAGCTGATTGACGAACAGCTGCCCATCGAGTCCACAGAGCGCGTTGTTCACTGCGACGGTGGAAACGGACCGCTGGGACACCCAAAAGTGTACATCAATCTGGTTAGATTTGCAACAACTATACATTGAATGTGCTTATTTGAGATGTTCGAATCTGTTTCAGGATAAGCCTGGCAATCACATCTGCGGCTACTGTGGCCTGCGTTTTGTGAAGAAGGACGACGGTCATCATTAGGAGTCAGGTGCTTGGCTATTGTTACTACCATTGAGCTAGTTGAATATGAATATAATAAAACCTAAATCAAGCTAATTGACCGAACTTACCAATAATGCACGGTTAATTGTTATAAAGCATACCAATATGTAGAAAGCAGCCATTGCATATGATTCCAAATTGAGAATTATGCAGGAGGCATATTGTATATATGTATATTCATTTATCGATTCATTTCTGCAATGACAGTCAAATGAAACGAAATAATTAGATGAGCGCACGCGGGCAACGCGATCGATCAGCAAGGCAACCGCGCACAGACTAAATCCACGCATTAAGCGCTTGTCCCTCACTAAAAGAAAAGAGTAAGTAACGGTACCTCCCTCACCCACGCTCTCGCACACCAGAATCCACAGCAGCTTCAGCGAATCTCATCGCTGTTGTGGACGCTAAGTAAATGCCTCTCTCACTCACACCGCTTGCGCTGTGCTAAGTGCGCTCTGTCGGCAGAATGCACACTAATACAAGAGGATCCACAGCGGCTTGCGCAAGTGTGGACATTAAATAAATGACCATCCACAGCGCAAGTTCATTGCGTAACAGCCCTGTCTCTGTTAAGCTAGCAACAACACTTTCTTTTACTGTGGAGGAATAAATGCTTAGATTTTGTTTAAGTCAAGCATTACTGAAAAAAGAAAAAAAGCTTAGTTTGTTGCACTTGTTTATTGCACAACATTTTATTCACTTGCATATTCTTGAATGATATCTACTACAATGTATTTTTGTATGCGTTTGCATTGTGGTCTATTTGTGTAGTAAGTAATTAGACAAATTAAAACTAAAATATGTATAGAGATTAGCGCAATAATAAACGTAAATAATATGTAAGTATTTATAAATATCTATGCAAATCAATAATATCGCTTGCGATTTGCATACAATAATAAGTGAACAAAATCACAAAAGGAAACTTCAATAATATATATATAAACCGAACTAAATGTTCAGTGTAGTAGATCCATTTACCATAACATATTGGGGATTGCATATATAAGTGTATCGAAAATAAATCATATTTTATATATAGATATATATATAATTATATATGTAGGTCATAATGATGCTTGCTAGCGATATACTATAGAATTTTTGTTGCTGTTTTTGTTAATATGCGTTTTGTTTCCGATACTTTTGCTTACTACGGGCACTTTAGATGCTGCACGCTCCATTGAGACACAGATAGTACCACGAAGAGAAAAACAATACAAAACAGAACAAAACAAAAAAAAATTAGTAAAATAATAATCAATAATTTCCACCGAGCGCCAGCCTTTGGGGCTGGGGCCAACAAACCACAACAATTTTTTGGGTGCCGGGTTCGCATTTAGCGGACTCTGGCTGAAAACTGAAAGAGAATCAATGTTCACACCAACTCCGAGCCTGCACTTGACCAACACAACAACGACAAGACGAGCCGAGACGAGCCTGTCGTTGCCCACCCAGTGAGCTGGGTGGGGGAGTCCTTGCAGTGTGCGCCCAGGAACTGAAAGTGGGAGTGGCGCGCAAACTGGTGCGCTGCACACACACAATACACACACAAACAGCGACCACGTAGTTTAATGCTGGCCGCTGTTCAAATAATCAATGGTCAATAATCGTCGTTATCTGTTGTCTCAATTGCGTTTCATCTAAAACACCAACAAACACTTAAGAGAATGTAAACTAAAATGTAATAGGTTCTAATTTGGATGTTGTGTGGGACTATGTTGCCGACGAATCGCTTTAGCTTATATTCATACTGTTGTTGCTGCTGCTGCTGCTGCCGCTGGCGTTGCAGCAATGATCGCTTGTCTTGATTGGGGCAATAGTTGTTCACCACTGGTCACCAGAGGTTCCTGGGCATGGCGTAACCTTCTTTTGTCACACATACGTTGCGATCGCCACCAGCTCCTGCGCCAGCGCAAGCTCCGCCTGCCTTCGCGCCCAGCCCGCCCGGGGCACCCTCCTGGCTGACCACCGTCTCCTTGCGGCCATCGACCATGCGTGTGACCGTTGTCGTCTTCTGGCCGGACGAGTCCTGGGTCACCTTCGTCGTCTCATAGCTGCCGTCCGGCTTGCGCACCGTCTTCGTCATCACGCTCTGGCTGAACATTTTCGGGCCCTGATAGGTGCCATCGAAGACGCCGCCAAATGGCGTCATTGGCGTCATGATGTTCGGCTTGCCGCTGCTCGGCGGCGGACGTGACGGCAGCATTACGCCCGGCTTCTGCTCCCCATCCGCATTGAGGGTGCCATGTATGCGACCCATGATCAGCTCCTCGTCCGACAGCTTGGGGCGCCTCAAGCTCTTGCGCAAGCCACGCTGATTCGAGGGCAGAATGTGCTCGTGCCCCTCCTCCGGATTCAGGCGTTGTATCAGCGAATACAATTGATCGGGATAGATTCTGCACATTTAGAAGAACAGAGTTAACAATATGTTTGATGTGTTTGTAGTCTACGTACTCTCCATCCAAATCCGTGTCCAGCGCGTTTTCCTTCTTATGAAATTCCTTGAGTATCTTGCTTTCGAATCCGGGCTTCATAAAATCCTCTCTTAGATTGCGCTCAAACCCAGCATCTTTTATGGGGAATTCAAGAGCGATAAGTAAAATTTAATAATATATATTTGTTACATTTGTGATGCAATCCCATTGACAAAAGTAATGATTGTAAAATACTTTGTATTAATATTAATAGTTTCTGTAATCGAAAGTGTTTAAAAACGATAAGAAATTTACTTAGGATTCCTTCTGATTTGATAAACATTTATAGTTCCTAAAGTATATTCCAATAACACTCGATTTTTATAAAAACAGAAGAGCTTTCGAGTTAGGGCATTACAAATTACGTTTCCAATTTATAGTTTATTTAAATTTAAAAAAAATTCTTATTTACGAGCGACCAGAGGTGATTCTAATTTACATGCAAACAAAATCCAATGAATGATACTAAAAATATACATTTAAAATATTGTATATGTAAAGATAAGATAAGATAAGAACCTTTTCGATAACGCTTTAAATATCTGAACAACTCTACACTGTGACAGTTCAACTTGGCGAGCGACCACTGTATCGATTGCTCACCTTCATTCTCATGCATGGACTCCAACAGACGCTGCAGTTGGCGTTCGAAGTGCTTCTCCATTTCCAGCGGACTGGTAAACACCTGGAAGGCAAACTTGCGATCATCATCGAATAGCTCATCGTCCGTTTCGGCCTCCTCGAACCACTGCGGCTTGCGGAACTCATCCTTGTTGGAGGCGGATGCGGATGCGGAAGCGCTGCAAGCAAACAAGAAGCACATAGGCGGCTTTAACAAACTGCAAACATACAGCTATGACAAGGGGGAGGCAAAACCACAAACACACACACACGCACACACAGACAACCGATTGCAGGCAGTTCACTTCAATACGCAGCCTCCGCAAAGCACACACACACACACACACACACATATATACACATACACACATGCACACAGGCTTGCGCCTGTATATATCCTGGTAAAAATGTATCTATCATAGCAGGTGCCTGCCTGGTGCCTGGTTTATCGATCCACTCGATTGAAAAAAGCCGCACACACATAATGCATGTATATAGTATATTTGCATTTGCTATTAAGAACTTACCCTGGCTCCTGCTGCTGCTGATCTAACTCCGATTGGAACATTTTCTTCAGTATATCCATAGCGATTGCGTTTCCTTTTTCCTTTTTTTTTTATTAGTTGTTGGCTTGCTTTGGAAGGCTTATGTCCTTTTCGGGCCTGAGCAACGCAAACGTTGTGAATTTATATAGAGAAAGAAAAAACTAAAAGAACCAAAATGACGCAAATAACAATATTGTTAGCAGAATTGTGTGAAAGTCTCGGTTTTTGTTTTCGTGTTGCTGTATGTTGTAGTTTTGTATATTTATTTTTATTGTGTGCACAGAATTTTCCAAGTAGTATCCTAAACACCACCACGACGAACAGAAATTGCTCGATTAGCAGCCAGCCACAAACAGCTGAGCGGTTAGCGTTTCGTTTCAACTGGCACACGCACACATCCATACACGCAGGCATACATACACGCACCGACACATAGACCATAGTGCCTGCTGCTGCGTCACGAAATGGAAACGAAACGCGCGCCGCATCGCTGGTTACGTACTGGAATTAGAACATGGCGCGCGTATTCAAATTTGTTTGTTAGCGTTTTGCTGAACCAATTTTGAGCGAATTGAATTGAATGTGAATATAATAATTTATTTAAATGTTTTGCTCTAAAACTAAATACTTGCTACGCTTATCTGAACTGATGCACGACGCATAGAAACTCTGATTAGCAATCGATTTTCAAGCAGTCACGAAAACATTTATCGATTTTTTAACATTTTTATTTTCGTGTCTTGTTTTCTAATTGATGCGCGTTTGTAGTTACTAGTTGTTTTTTTTTTTATCATGTTTATGGTTGGTATTTGTAGTTGCAGTTGTCTGTTTGCTGCGAGATCTTCAAATTTGTACGAAATACAAAAAGCTGCTCGATGCTATTTTCTAGTGTTAACAGTTTTAGGCTCAAGTATTTCTTTTATACTTGTTTTTGGTACTCGGAGGGGAAACCCCGATCTGCTTATATGTATATGTATATCGATCTATGCTTATGTGTTCAGCATATTTTCCTTGTCGCCGATGCTGCAACGCTTGCCATTCTGGATTTTCATCATTTTATTCTCATCGGCGCATTTGGTTGTGATCGCATTGCGCACCTCCTTCTCGCTGGCATTCGATTTGCGTGTGACCGCAAAGATGATGTCCTGTATCTTGTGCGGATCGAGCATCTGCTTCAGCGGCTTGTGCTGATCCTTGAATGCCGGCGACGGCTTGCCGGTCATGGAGTGTGTGGCCAGCGTGTTCCTATCGAAAATGGCCACCAGCAGTTTGCGCGTGGCCAGCGAGGAGACACTCCAGTTGATGTTCTCAAAGATGCTGGCGGGCACACAGGTATTATTGGGCCCAATGGACACCATCACATTATCCGACAGCTGCTGTTCGTGCAGCTCCTTGGGCTTGCTGCGGCTCCGACGAGTCGGCAGCTTATAGTGCGAATTGTGCAGCTGCTGCTGCTGCTGCTGCGGAGATGCCATCTGGTTGTTGTGGTCCTGCATATCCAGCTTGCACCGCTTGATCATCTGCAGCGGCGTTCCCATTTCACGCTTGATCATCTGCAGCGGCGTTCCCATTTCACGCTTGATCATCTGCTGCGGCGTTCTGAGTTCACGCTTAATTGTAGGCTGCTGCTGCTGCTCATCGTTGCCCAGGCATATCTCCAGGCGATCTGAGTCTGCGGAGGTGCTCAGACTGTTCAGGCTCTCCGCCGCCAGGCGAATCTCAATGGCATCCGCATCGTTGCAGTCGGCGGCGGAGATGATCTTATAGTCAATCACCTCGGAGCGCTGTGGCAGCGACTGCAACTGTGCCCCAATTGTGCCACATATCACCGAGCTGGGCGGCGTCAGGATCTGTGACTGTTGTGCCTGCTGCGCCGGTGGCGATGCCGCCACTGTTGCCGTCGCTTGTTGCATACGTGCCGATGTGGCGTGTATTTGAGAGAGTAGATCCGTGTGCTCCTGCAGCTTGCCCTCCAGATAGCGCACCTTCTCGCGCAGCGCGCGATTTTCGGATTCCAACTGCGGATCGTTGGCCTGTGTGCGCAACATGTCAAAGTCCTCGGCTTCGGTCTGCGTCCAGGCGTTTAGCAGCATCGGCGGCTCGCGGGCGTTCCACTGCGACGTGTCGCACACATTTACAAAATTCGCACCGTTTGTTTGCACTAGCTGAAATCATACTTTATTAGTTGCAGTAGCTATAAAAACTATAAAAAAGAAAAAACTTACTTGTGGCTCCATTTCTCCTACCCAGGCGGCTGTCCGGCGTTCTGTGCGTGTTGCAGGATGAGCGTCGACTGTGCGCAAGGAAATTGGCGGCAGAATAGCAGAAGAAAGAAAAAACAGCGCGCGCAAAAACACAGAAAAATGCATGCACAATGCGAGTGAGAAAGGGAGACAGAGAGAACGCAAGAGAGGGGGTAGTTTGTAGTTTTTAGTTTTTAACAGTGACAACAACAACAACAACAACGAGCACAATGCATTCCAATTACTTACACATGCTACCTGGCAAAGCGCACATATATTTAATGCTGCTCTCTCGCTCGCTCATTGTCTAGGCCTGTTTTCAGGTAAGTTGCTCCTCTTTGAAATGGGACTTTCTATTCTACTTATATCCCAACTGGTGTGAGACACATTCTCTACTGCTCTTCGTTTGTTCTATTCTCTGCTTGCAGCCGCTGCTCTCTGCTTGTGCTCGTTCGTATTCTGTTTGAAGCCAAACAGAGTTGTCGCCTGTTCGTATTTTTTTGCTCTAAACAGAATTAGCATTAGCAGTAAAATACTGCATTCAAAAATGGAAGCACTTAGCAATTTCGATATATGTACGTGGAAATTACTTTATTTGCTCAGTTAATGTAATAAGCAAATTAGAAAATAAACTAAGCTATTTAGTTTAAGAAGTCGCCTGACTAAAACCGGTTTGCCGATCGCAGCGCTGGAAACGTAATGGGACCAGTTGTGTAAATGCATACATATAAAAATAAGTATCCCTTTTGAAGCTACAATCGCTCTCTGATCGGAATAAAATCATCCCCTATGCCGAAACCGTTAGAGCACGAAACATAATGGAATTTTTAAGCAGAATCTTCTTGTGCCAGGTAGAAGAATCCATTGTTGAGCTCTTTGTGTAATTCTGTAAATTCGATTCGCAGAAAAACATGTTTAGAAGGAACATTTTAAAGAATGAATATGCTGATGCATTTGCATCAATTGGCAATAAAATGCATATGAAATCAAATGCTTTTTGGGGATATCCACAATTCGTATTATAATATTAATAACTTGTATTTTTGATGTCAGATAAACAAAATAAAGAGGCTTGAATACTATTGATTCTAGACTCTATGATTTCTATATACCGTATTACAGGCATTAGCTTTGCTGCGTCTGGTACTTTGTAGGCGATCCTGAAATCCTGATCAATCCTAAAAATGCAGAAAAAGTACAAAAACGAATGTGATGCAATTAGCTTTACGCCTCAGTTATATAGCGGCCCAGCTAAATGCATTATACTGTATTCCCAATTACAAGGATTGAGAAAGCAAAGCGCATCAAAATTTGAACTGGAGATTAAAGGCGTATAATTGAAATTGCGATGTTTGGATTAAATGCCAAAACAACAAATAAACGTGCAAAACATATTAAGCTGTTTCACTTGGTTACATGTTTGCAAGGCGATGGCAACTCTATTGTCCATCTGTCAAAAAGGAATAACTGTTAATCCAAGATCATAAAACCGGCAAAAATTCTAAAGCCGTGTACAAGGTCAAGCGTAATTGCAGCTTTATATATCCGAAAATACCCAAAAAAAAAAACCTTTGCAGCTGCACAAGATTCGTTTACCTGTTTATCTACCTGTTGCAAGAACCTAATGGCGAATATGCATAATTTTTGGCATAAAAATGACAATGCCGAGGACATTTGCATGCCAGTTGCGGACAACCCAGAGACGTGGCCAGAACAAGCAGCACCCGCTGTAAATTACACGCTTCCAAATCAGCACGATCTGTTGCCAGTTGTGCCGTACACACATCCCGCGTATTTATACAGTTATCAGCAGTATTTCAATCAGTTTGCGCCGTACCTATACGGACTGATCAATCCGCCGCTCGTCAATTTCCAGCCGAACTTTGGCAACCAGCAGTCCAGCGAGATGGACATTGAGAAGTACATCAACTACGAGCTGAACCGGCAGCAGTCCTTGATGGGCAGCCAGAATGTGCGACCGCATCCTTTGGGCCAACTGCAGTTGCCGACCAGTCGCCAGGTGCTGGCCCAAAAGAAGCAGCCGGAGCGGCGCATCGTCAACGTTGAGGTCGTCGCAGTGGCGGGCAGCTCACGGGATCGCAAACCGGACGTGGAACCCCTACCGCCCGTCGCCCCCGAGTTCAAGGAGCGCGTGGCCAAAATACAAAAAAGTCAGCATCATTATGTGCAACTGTTTGGCCGGCTGACCACCATGCTGCAGACGCTCAATCGACGATATGATGGCAACGAACAGGAGCCCATGGAGGAGGAGCCGCAGACGGAGCCGTCTAGCGAGGAAGCGCCGCCGCCGCCGGCAAAGCGTGCACGTCACGTGTCCAGCTGCTCCTCGGAATCCCAATTGGATGTGGAGAATGCCCCAACGCCGTACTCACAGTATCCGCAGCGGGTGCAGCTGCAGGATGGCAGCTCGCTGTACGAGCTCGGTCCCAATGGCACGCGCATCGATGCCAAGCAGTACGGTCAGGTGTTCTGGACAAGTGCCCCGATTGCGACACGCTGCCTGCTGGCCGCCGTCTTCACCAGCGATGAGCTCGCCACGCACACGCTAACAGGGAAGCCATCTCCCGCGTTCTACGGACGCGAGCGGCCGGCAAAGAAGATGCTCGATCAACGCCGCGTCGACGATATCATTGTGAGTGTGCGGAATCGCACGGGCGGCAAGGAGCGGCACATTAGGGGCACGATCACCACAAAGTGCGCTGATACGGCCAAGAAGTACAAGCGACGGGCCAACAAGGCCATCAGGGACAGTATCGTTGTCATAGACGAATGAATATCATATCTTATCATAGGTTCTTTAGCTGGATATAATCTAGCTGTACATATCACAGCTATACAATGCTTGTAAAATACCTCTTCTAGATGCCTAATTTAAATGACTCATACCTATTTTATTCAAAAGTTTTTAAAAACAAAAAGCACAAAAAAAAAATTATAGATTTAAATCTAAAGTTTTCTGTATTCTATGCGAAAATGTGAGAATTTAATAATTGTAAATTTTAAATGCAATGCTTTTAAACGATTTCCAAATTTTCAAAAAATATTTAGAAGATAATAAATATTGTTCTCAATAAAAACTTGTTTTTTTAAATATATATACAGCAAGCAGTAGCAATATTTTTAAACTCTCCCACCTTATCAAAATTCCATACGATATATGTGAAATCATATTTTTCCTTCTTAATAATCGATAACCAACTTTCCAACGCTGCACATAAAATTGGCGATATGACAACTATAAGTCGACCAACTAAATCCTCCAATTCAATTGTTTCCGCTCCGAATTATTAAACATTTAATAGATTTTTAGTCCCATTTATACGTTGAAAGATATTAATAGAAAGAAAAACCTACAAAAAGGGCACACAGAAAATTTAAATTATGGAATCCAATTGCTAATTGTTCTATTTTCCGAACGACCGTTGCTTTTATAGGAGAGCAGATACAAAAACTAACCTTAGCAAATAAAGATGCTCAAGAAAGCAATTTTATTAACATTGTCGCGAGCCATGGCGTTAACTGCCTTCAGGATCGCTTTTAAATAATAACCTTTTATGCTAATGAATTTCTATGTGGGCCTGGAGCAGTTCCTACTTCTTTGCGGATGGATCCCAAGCCTCCACTTTGGGAGTCGTTGTCGTGTACGGCATATATGCCTCTGTAGAAATACAATCAAGATGGTTAGTTGTTTTGCATTAAGATCGATTTAAGTATAGAGTTACCCTTGGTGCCCGACAGATTCTGACTGTGATCCGCAATCCATTTGAATTTTGGTCGGCAACCATCGCGGATAGGTGGCAAGTCGGTCTGTAAAATGGATTATAATATGTATTATGTATATTCATTTCAGTTAGAGTAGACTGTGCGAGATTCGAATATTGATTCGAATAGGGATACATCGTATGCAAGCAACACACCGCTATAACCTACCTTATAGTGCATCCAGCCGAACCACTCGGCGGGTATTTGGGAGCCATCGTAGTCCATATTCACATGTGGTGCGAACTCCACCCAGCGGTTCCTGCCATAGAAGTAGTAGGGGTTCTCAAAGTACCGGTTGCCGTACTTGTCGATGCCGATTAGGGTGCCCGTCTTCAGATCATCATTTCTGTTTTTGTTTTGGGAATTTAGCAAATTTGCGTCTTATATAAGCGAGCGCTGTGAATTCGGCTTACCTATAGAGCTTTAAATAGGCCTGCTTCAGGCCGCCGGCCTCGCGTATGGCCTGGAACAGTCTGCCCAAGCGATTGATGCCCAAAAATTTTGCCATTCTGTGCAGCAATTGGAAATAATATAACAAATTTTGTGATTGCCTGACAAAAAACTTACGTGCAAAGCAAAACAATGTTGCCACTCAGCTGAAGTATATGTGTGTGTGTGTGTTTTGTTGTTGTGCTACCAGGGCTGCACAGAGCTGTTGCCGGTGTTGGCAAACAGCCGACTATTTGGCAACCCTGCGTCCACATCTGTTCGCCGAATTGGTCTTTAGTGAATCATTTTGCTTGATAAAAGAAGTAAAACATAGAAATCGCGTCAATAAAAGTACATTCAGCATGGCGAAAAACACCTCAAGTAATGCATTTCGCAAAATCGATGTGGATCAGTACAATGAGGACAACTTCCGGGAGGACGATGGCGTTGACAGCGCCGCCGTTGGACCCGACGAGAACGAAATCACCTCGCTGCTAACAAAAGGCAAAAGTGTCGAGGCGCTGCTCAGTGCGCTCCAAAATGCGCCACTACGCTGTAAAAACCAGCATGTAAAGGTATATAGTTGGGAATGCGTCAGTTCAGTGTGAATAGTGCTAATCTAGTTTCCGATTGCAGGACAACGCCCTAAACATAACACTGCGCGTTCTGTTATCAATCAAGTCGACACAGATCGATCAGGCAATCGATACGCTGGAGCAAAACGATCTGATCGATGTGCTCATGAAATACATATATCGCGGATTTGAAACACCCTCGGAGGGCTCCAGCGGGCATCTGCTGCAGTGGCACGAGAAGGCGTTCGCCAAGGGCGGCGTCGGTTGCATCGTGCGCGTCCTCTCCGACACGAACCGGGCTTAAAGGCTGTTTACAGGGACAACAAGCAACCAGCTAAAATAGTCATTCAATGCTGTATAGGAGAGCAACCACTTAAGATGCCGATTAATGCGCTCCGAGCCGGAGAGCCCTAGTTTGATTTTGCCGCAATTACAAATGACAAAGTTTTCCAAATTAGATTTTAACTCGTATTCAAGTATTAAAGTTTTTATTACAAAACTGCCTTGTGCTCAAGCTGCATATATTCTTTCAAACCTAGGGAAATGGTGGAACAAATAAATATATGTTTATAACTTACTCGATGAACACATTAATGATGATAAGCTAGTGTCGCGTGCAACATCTATGAAGCCATCTAATTTCAAGTACATATACCATTTGCATTAAACCGATTCGGATTTTATTTGACTATTCAAAAATGTAATAAGTGCTTTAATTAACTTAAAACAAACCAATCACGATGCCCAACTTAGGCACCAGTTCACATGCAATATGATTAAATGAATTCATAAAGCTGTCGAAGGAGAAATGCTGGACGTCCAGGTGGAAAATGATATACATATGCTTTTCAGCTAACGACTTCAAATGCAGCGATAAGAAAACGAAGAAATGTTTTAAATATATACTTAAATCTATTATAATGTTGTCTGCTTTAGCCCGTATTCAGGATTTGGTGCTAACTAGAATGCGCTAATGGTTTGTTTTTTCCATTCCTGGGAAACATTGAACAAAGCGGGAGACTTCTGTTGTTTTTCTTTTGACAGTTAGTTGTAGGTAGTTGTCTTCAATAAATAGTGCGTTATATGTTTTGAATGCTGCTAATTTATGTGGGGTATTAAGTCCAAACAGACGCCAATATCATAAATATCTGGTGCGGAAACACACTACCACATGTGAGTCTCGCGTATTTCGCTGATAATGTGATTTGCACGTGTGAGCGCCTGAAAAGAAGATAAACAGTTGATTTGATTATTAATTCAAAGTGTTAAATATTATGTGGAAAGTCACCTGTAACATATCCGCCGCCTCTTTTCGGCGCACCGCAATGTGCTCGGATTCATTAAGCAGTGTTTCAGCCTTTTCCGATTTATATAGATGTGTCACGAGCTCACTTTGCAAGTTGTCCTTAACGTAGTTAACCAAAAAATGCATTATTGCCTTTGGTACAGAGTCTTGTATGGATTTGCGCACAATATAGAAATACGATTTGATCAGGCGCTCTACAACAAATAAAAAACACAAGATAAGTTAAGTAGCTAAAGCTGGAGTTTCGCTAATTTAAACTGACCAATGACATCGCAATCCCTTTGCTCCTTGTCCGTGAGGCGTCGCGGATTTTGCATAGCCGGCACATCGGGCAGTAGATTGACTGGCTTCAGCGGATAATTCATGTTGTTATGCACAGGCGTATTGCTGGCCGAATTCTCAAAGCTATCGTGACGATTGGGTGCGGGTGGTAAAATGTTCGATAGCCACGAGCCCGTTGAGTTCTCACCAACGTGATTCTAAAAGTGCGAAAGGAATATTATGATGAGAACATGTATATTTACCAAAGACTTGGGGGAATGCCAGTTTATGTCTAGAGCTGCAGCTGTGGTGCGATTTGTATTTTATGTTTACATGACTGATATTATGAATTAACAGTTAAATGATAGCGACGCTTGGAATATCATTTGGAAATGAACGCTTCTGTATTAATATATCCAAGAGGAAAATCAATCCTTATCACAACCGACGCAACACATACCCTTGACAAAAGCAGCCCATAGAATGTTGAAGAGATCTATGAAAATAAGAGCATGTTCAAACAAAATGTGCTTAAATGGATAATTTGAATGATAGCACTGAAGTCCAATTTGTCAAACCACATAAACATAATATAAACAAGTGGGGAAGGATTATCTTCGGCGTGCCGAAGATTTTATACTCTACTCCACTGAAATTTCTTAAGCTGTACAAAATCGTTTTGTCGCGTAACATTTTTTTATTTGTTCTAAATTTATTTAATTTATTGCCAGTTGTATAGCATCTATAAGATATAGTGATCCGATCCGGCCGGCTCAAACCAATGTGATGTTTCTTTGAATAATAAGTATCTATGCAAAGTTGTATCGCGATAGCTTTAAAAACATGGGATATATGGCCAAAACCGACTTCGAGTTGTATGGCAGCTATAAGATATAGTGATCCGATCCAGCCGGCTCCAACCAATGTGATGTCTCTTTGAATAATAAGTATCAGTGCAAAAGTTTCATCGCGATAGATTCAAAAACATGGGATATATGGCTAAAACCGACTACGAGTTGCATGGCGGCTATAAGATATAGTGATCCGATCCGGCCGGCTCCGACCAATGTGCTGTCCCCTGGAATAATAAGTGTCTGTGCAAATTTTTATCGCGATAGCTCAAAAACTGAGGGACTAGTTTGCATACATACAGACAGACAGACAGACAGACAGACAGACAGACAGACGGACATGGCTAGATCAATTTGTATTGTCATTCTAAGCATACTGGCAGTAACTTTTGGGGGTCTCCGACGCTTCCTTCTATGCGTTACAAACTTCAGGACAAACTTAATATACTATTTTCTTCGAAAAGAGTATAACAAAAAGCGTATTTAACAATGAAAAATGTTTAGCTAAAACAAACGTGTACAATACATTTGTGGTATCGTTATTCTTGCATTTGTCTCGTGGATATGTATAGATAATTTCAATATTATAAATAATAAATACAATAAAATGTATGGAAACAAAAACAAAAAGCAGAAACACTTTGTTTTTGGTTTAGTCACATATTTTAGACAGCTCTAACCTCTTACACTTAATACTACTACTACTCAAATGTTTAGAAATAACAATCAAAGCAAAAGATCGTTACCTGCTCATGGGCCTCATTTTGTTGCTGTTGTGTCTGCAACTGTTGCTGTGACAGCTGTTGCTGTGACTGCTGCATCTGCTGCTGCTGCTGTGGGTTCTGGTTCTGCCCGACCGAATTGTGGGAGGACATCTGAGGCGACGATATAGTATTCCGTGGCGCATTCTGGCGACGCGTTTGCGAGTACTCGTTGTCGGTCTTGAGTAGGCTGGGCACCAAGGGCGGCTTCCTTGTGGAAATCGGGATGCTTGGTATTGATGTAGGCCAGCTCAATGGCCACAATGTTCTCGACCATGACATTCGTAGCGGGCAGACGACAACGCAGCAGCTGTGTCACCACATCGACAATCTTCTCATGCAACTTGGGGAAACTGCAAGCCGAAATGGATAAGATTAAGAGTTCATGACATAATAATATGGTTTTAACCGACCGCAGCATCTCCTGTTGCACCTCGTTGCCGCAGTGCTGCACAATCCGCTGCATTTCCTCGTGGATCAGCTCCACGCAGCGCAGCGACGGCTCCTCCAACCGGCGAATTTGACGCTTCACCAGCAGCTCAAACGACACCTCGGGCACAAACAGCGCTGGCCGCGGACCCGTCGCATTCCGTATCGCTGTGAGAATGTCCATTTTGCTCAAGCCGGCCAATGGATGTATCGAGTCCAAGGTGCGTCCAAAGATCTCGTGGAAAATATAACAGAGACGCGCACCGCCGCAAAGCTCTGTCGTCTCGATATTACGCGCCGTGCCCTCAATCGTCGAGCAGTAGGCGCTGGAGAATTTCGTTATGATGTGCAGCAGCGTTTGGCTCTTGTCCGAGACATCCTCGCCGTATGAGTTGAGCAGCGATTGGAATTGCGTGGACATAATGTTGACGCGCGTCTGTAAAAGAAAATTGATGTAATTCACAAAAGCATACTCAATCGTAAACGTATTGCCAGCTAAGCTTCCTCAGTTGTCAATACTTGAATATGTTTGAAATTGACTCCCAAGTCCCTAGAAATGTAAAGAGCCTACCTTTAAATCGGGCAGGCAGTCGCGGATGTGATGCATCAGCAGGCGATTCAGCGTTTTGGCCAGATAGGGTGTGCCGTTGCGTGTGGCCAGCGTGGGATACTTGCGTTGCAGGAAGGCCGCCTCGTCCTTCATCTGCTCGTCGATGTGCTTCTTATCCATAATGTCCTGCTGCGAGCGATTCATTACGCCAATGATGCCCAGCTTGACGGGTATAACGCGACCGCACAGTATATCGATCGCATCCGTGCCGGCATCCATGAGATCCAGTTTAGTTACCACGGCCAGTGTGCGCCTGCCATCGGGATCTACGTCCTTGGCCAGCTTGAGAGCCTCGCTGGTTGCCATGTCCGTGTTGGCCGCCGTCACGGCCAAAATAATTGAATTCGGATTCTCAATGTATTTGATGACCAAATCCTTGATTTGCGCCTCAATGTCCTCGGGCTGATCGCCGACGGGCACTTTGGTAATACCGGGCAAGTCCACCAGCGTCAGGTTGACGACTCGCGTCGAGAATATCTTTAGATTGATGGGCTCCGGACAGATGCCCTTGTTGTTGCCCGCCACACGCTCCGTTTCATTGTCGATCTCCAGGCGTATCTCATTGAAATCCGTAAAGCATTTCTTCGTGTGCAGAAAGCGTCCCCACTCCTCCGCATTGACAGTGCCTGCAAAATGGTAATCGGTTTAAAAGGTCATCCAAATTGGTTGTGTGTGCCTGACTTACCATTCTCTGCCGAGCGATTCTCACGATCCTCCAGCGGGCATTGAATCAGTTGCAGCACCAGCGGCCGGCGTGTGACGATACCCGTTCCGCGTGGCAGAAACGAGCGTCCCACAACGCTCTCGATAACGGAACTCTTGCCCGAGCTCTGCAATCAGATGACATGCAAAATTTAGCTATAAGTTTATACACACATTCATATACATATGTTCTATTATTATATCTACTAGTGCAGCCAGGAAGCCAGCGCCCCGATTACCGCATATAGTTATTTCTTATCGACAATCTACAAGCTCAAAGCACTCGACAAGACTTGTAACTTAGCGGAGTTGTGGGACTCGGATAGCTGGCATTCTTAGGGCCGGATTGTACAGATCTACAATACAGAAAACTAAAACTGTGCAATTCAAGATTTAGTTTGAATTAGGAAATAAATCTAGCTACTGCTACTCAATCGTATACTCAGTTTTCTGAAGTTCTATCTATGTTCTATATTTTCACATGTTCTTATTTCCCAGCGTTCACTGCAATAAGAAACTGTTTCATTCCAATTTTGTAATAATTCAAATTTTAACTGCCAGGGTATATGCAATATGTGTTTGCGACTGTTCCAAGCGAGGTCAGGGTCCATTATGTCCAGGTTCAACAGGAAGAGATGTTGCACAGATACATCGCCCTTATCTTGAATCAGTGCTATACTTCACAATGAGACAATTAAACTTTAATTGCCGACAATCAAAACAAAACTCACAACTTGCAACTGTATATTGTAGGCGTGTGTGTGTGTGTGTGTGTGTGTGTTCGTCTGTGTGCGTCATGTGTGTGTGATTTATGTTTTGTGTTGGAATGTGTCACAGCAGCTGCTTTTGTTCTATATACTGTGTGCAAAAAATATCGATTTTTCATACGCGCCCCGCAACAAAAAAAAGGAGCGCTTGCATTAAATTACATAAACAAAATTGGGAAACAAACTGGCTGCCATTCAATGGTGAAAACAACAATTTGTTATTACGTGCCGGCATCGGCGTATGGCCAGCAAAGCCCCGTTATATAATTTGAAGTACATATGCCCAATAATGTGCAGAACTCAATAAGCGGAACAACAAAACGCAACTCAGTTTTTTTGGTGCTGCTGATTTACATTCTTTTACAATTTCACAGCTGGCGTTGCCAATTGCACGTCGCTGGTTGGCTGCTTACCTGACTGCCGAGTACAACAATTTGCGGCAATTGTATTGAGTCAGAGCCGACGGTATTGAAGACATCTTGTAATTTGTTGATAACTGGAATCAGCGCTTCCATTTCGCAGGCAGCAGTTAGCAATTAATACGCTTTAGGTCACGCTCTTTCGCTCAATATACACTTCTTAATTAAAAGGCTTACAATTTATAACACATTAATACTACGCGTTGTTGCGTTTTTTGATTGACGCGAGTGTGTGTGGCTAAAACTTTTTTTTTTGCAAATTTAGACAGGGCTGCTCAAACACTGACCCCCAACGAGTGTTGCCAGATCGCTGAAATAAGTTGGGGTGTTGTTTTTCAGCACCAACTACGAAATGCACAAGTGTGGCCAGCAGGCAAAAGTGTTAAGCAATATTTTTAAACAAGCAATTGTCAAATGTAACACAATTTATGTGTTGCTATTGCATATTGAAAGATGGTTATGCTTCAGCATGCATTTGGCAAGACTGTTTGAAAAGTGCGCGCTTTGCTGAGTAATCGATAACAGCTACGACAATGCAGTGCCCGCGTTACGAAATAGTTTGAAATCTGAATACTTATCTTATCTAAATACAGTCGACCGTTGATTGTTGTTAAATATAAATGGATTTTTATGATAGAATACAATCGCACGTGACGAAATCAGTTTTATTCTTTTTTAAGCTTACTTAATGTTTGCCATAGTTAACTCTTTAAGCTTAGCCATGAACTCATTGGGTCGACCACAGAGAATTGAGTTGGCAATGGCCATAACCACAAAGACATCCGCTGAAGCCTCAATGTTCGATTGAAAAATTTAACAAAGTGGCAGGCAACAATAGATTGCTCCACTTCCCCTCTCCACTGCCGCTCAAGCTCAACCCCCATTCAATGCCCGGTACTTATCCGTTCTACGCTTTTATGGATTTTATTTTCTATTTTTTGGCTTTAGACTGACAAACAAAATATGTGTGTGTGTGTGCTGTGTGTGTGTGTTAGTGCTTCATTGTGCAAACTTAATGATATGGGCCCAGCTAGAGCTAGTAGCACGTCGATGTCCAATACTCTTCCACACACACACACCACAATTCACAGTGCATTGTCGGGCCATCTCAATATATTCCACTTTGCCTTTAGATAAAAACTGTGCAGCCGATGGAGCAGGAACTTGAGCTGCAGAACAGGACAGCAGAGGAGGCAGGATGCGGCAGAGGGGAGGGCATCAGCAGCCAAGTGGTCAGAGGCAGCACACACAAACAGCAAATAGAAAATAGAAAACGGACAATCGAGCCTTGCCTCAAGTGCCTGCGATTTGCATGTGTACATTCGACCAGTGGGCGGTGGGGCGTTGGGGCAGTGGGCGTGGTCCACATTTAGTTTGCTACACGAATTGGTTGCTGGTATGTTTGCATCTCATCTGTCCATTTTATTGCTGTATGTATATCAATGCTTAAGGATACTTGTGTCGCTGCTAGGCGCAGTGCATTTAAAATTTGATAATGGCCCCCGAAATGGACTCGAATATTCAATGAATGACACAATATTGACATTTATTTGGCTTATGTGATGGCAATTCAGATTGTTAACTCTTTTGTTAGGGCAACTTATTAATTGAATGCGTTGTGGGAAATCAAAGTGTTCCAATGCCTGCAAATGGAATGTTGAATTTCAACAGACAAACGAGAGGGGAAGCAATGGAATGAATGATGGGGAGTCAAAGCTTTTGGGTGGTTTAATTTTAACAACAAGAAATGTAATTTAAGTGGGATTAGGATTTAGATTAATTACAATTTGGGAATGTACAGTGTACGAGCCTTTGATTGCTTCTCCAATAGTTAAAGTCTCCATAACTTTGCAAAAACTCAAACAGTATTTTAGTTTGAGACTATTTTGCTCAATGTTAATTGTCCATCTAACTTGATCAAAATCTATCTGCAACCACATCCAGTTTATATATTCTTGATCAGCATCCAGCACAGAGTTGATATAGCTATGTATCTTTCTCTGTCCAGCCGTTTGCAATAGAAACAAATATATATTTTTAAAAAGTCTATAAAACTTAAAGGTTGGTTCACTTTTGGCCAAGTTATGTGAGCTTAGACTTGAAAAACTATGCAATAGGGTATCTGCTAGTCGTGCACATATTGTTGTGCTACTTTAAGCTAGCTTCGTTGAACTTTAAGCTTCCAATTAGCAAAGGTCGGACCGAACACACAAAACCTATGGACTGGGCATATTTAAATGTCTCATCAAATTGACATTGTTGGAGCAAGTTTCGCATTTGCGTTGACAACTTGACGAAATATGCGCAAAGCTGACGACATCTACATACAAAAGTTCTTGACATTTATTGCCTAGGACACAGGTCCTGGGCACGGGCTGGAGCTGGAGCTGCAGCTGGAGCTGACTATCCTTCATGGCTTCATTCTCGAGGTGACTGAATATTAATTTGATAATTTTACGCTCGAATGCAAATTTGGTGTCGAGTCTTTTGCTCTCTAATTGACTGACGAATATTTAAAATATGAATTTCAAATGAAGTTCAACAACTGTTCGCAGTATCTGGCATGCTTCCTTCCATTTTCTTTTTGCTGTTGTCTCCTCTAATTGTGGCTTGGTTTGATGCTGATCATAATGATGTTATGGTTGATGATGATGATGTAACTGATAGTCGCTGAAAATACGCCAGTGGAGCTGCATTAATCATTCGAAAGTAATTTTGCGGATTTGCATGCGTTGCAGAAAACGATAATTTTCATCCATCATTTTCAAGTGTTTCCGCAGGATTATAATAGCCAGATAGACAGTCAGACAAGGCAAGCATCCTGCTGCTGCTGCTGCTGCTGGCTGCCAGGCAACGAGCCTGGCATTCACTGTCTGCTCCTCTGCCATAGAGCAGGCCTTGCCATGTCCTTCCTATATGTGTGTGTGTGTGTGTGTGTGTGTGTGTGTGTGTGTGTGCTCTACGCTCATTATCCTTCGTCGTCGTCAATTATTCTTGTAGTACAGCACTTGTCGAGCAGCTCGGAAGCAGCCAACTGCAGCTTTTGCATTTAGTTGATGAGCTCGCCTTTTGGCGACCAGCTTCGGCTACCCGTTCTCCCGCTTTCCCACTTTCCCGCTTTCCCGCTTTCCCGATTTCCCCACCGCCCTACAAAGCTGCTTGCAACGCGTGATTTATGTGGCATACATTGCTCATTTTCTTGGGGCTCTTTTGTAAATAGCATCTTTTGGGCCCCAAGTTGATCAATGGCATCGTCCACAGCCAGTTCGCTTCAGTATGCAGCGTATTTATATTACGTATACGACATGTGCTACGGCCGGCTGCACTCGCTTTGATTGCAGCAATAATGAACTTTGATTTTGCCTTGTGCACTAGTACTTGCCATTGTGTACAACACTAATGACTGTTGCACACAGTCGCAGTCCTTCAGAGGCGGGGGCACATTGCACAACTGTGGCAAGAGAAATTTCAGTTCGAAAACTTGAAATGATTGACTGCCTATGATTCCATGCAATATTTTGGTATGTCTGCATGAGAAAAGGCACAGAAATGAGAAATGAAAGTGTACATATGTACGTTATATATAATCTCAAGAACGGCTGGATTGTAATAGTTCAAGTAAGGTTTTTATGTACACATACGAGTACATATGTATACCAGAAACGACTCCCGAATAATCAGCATTGTTTGGGTTCTTAAGCATTTTTGTAACAAATATTCGCGAACTACAGATAAGTAAAATATATGCGTACTCATACATGTTGTATAAGCTATCACAATAAAGTGCCCTAATACAAGAGTATATAAGTCTTCATAAATATATAAGTATGTGATTGTCGACTGTTATTTGTCGACTGTTAAGCAGGCAAAATCGGATAGCTCACTTCAGTTCTCTTTCAAACCTATAGCAGAAAAGAACAAGCTGTTAAATGGAACCTGTAAGTTAATTTAAAATTGAAACAAGTGGGGAAGGATTATATGATATAGACCTGGTTCTTTCAAAATAGTTTTTGGCGCATATTTTCGCATGAAATCGCTTTGAAATCTTAAACATCGATGAGTAATGGTATCTATAAGATATTGTTATCCGATCCGGCCGTTTTCGAAAAATGTGCGTCCACTGTGTATAAAAAGTTTCTGGGTTAAGTTTAATCGCTATAGCTCAAAAACTGATGGACTAGTTTCCATACATACAGATAGATAGACAGACAGACAAACTGACAGACATACTGACAGACAGACGGACATGGGCAGATAAATTTGTTTTGTAATCCTAGTTTTGTATCCAACATTTCCTGCTAGATATTGCAAACAACTTCTGGACAAAATGAATACACAATTTTCTTCGAAAAGAGTATAACTAGACAGTTAGCTGTGGCCTATAATTAAAATGTGTATACTTCATATTTATAGATGAAAATACACATTTACACATTTGCAGGTACAATATTTTCTGTACCACTATAACCGTCTAGTAGAGAATGAGACAACACGAGCATACAACAATGATAGAACCACACAGAATATAGCCATAATATCCCGGGACCAGGCTAGTGAAGTTTATGTTATTCCACCTCATTCCAGGAGTCCAAATCGAGTGGATATTAATAGACCCGTTATTGGAATAAACCTGTCAGGTTATATGGTTTTCACAGCCCACACAGATCCTAGCAATTACAACGAATTCTACGAATCAATTGCAAAAGTCGCTCGCTTCATGACAAGTTCCAATCAGTGTCAACAGAAAAAGTGGATTCTAATTGGCGATTTCAATAAAGAACCAAATAGTATTAGATTGCCTGCAGCTTCTTCAGGCTGTTTCATCGATAGCGTTTTCCCCACGCACTTTACTAAACCGAACCGAAGAAATCCCAATACTGGCACGATTATCGACTATGCAGTATATGGAGGTCCTGCAGCTAGAACAGATTCGCTTCGAGCTACAACACTACTGAATCTACGCGGCAGTGATCATTTCCCAGTTACAATTGAAACTGTTCTTATTAATGGCTAAGATCACAGGAATTTTTCCTAACATAATTCCATATTCCAAGATTTTTCAAATAAATAATTGCTTATTAAAGAATTGAGATGGTAAATAAAAAAAAATATATATATATATATATATATATATATATCAGTTTTTAAAACACATTTAAATTGTAATTTGAATTACCAAACAAAAATTCATACAGTAAAAATATTTTTCAAATCACAATATTTAATAGATTAATTTCAAAAAAAATGCACACTTAGAAAATTGTCAATATCGTTGTAAAACATTTCGCGATTCTATTTTTTTAAATAAATTTTTTTCCGAAAAACAGTGAGGAGGGAAGAGAGGAGAAACTATGAGCAAAATGTACTGGAACTTCAAAATCCAATCAGTTTTGGCAAAGTTATGTGAGTTTCAAGTCTTCTAATGGCATTTCCAGGGTACCAAAAACACGTTTGAAGCCAAAAATGTTGTTTTTATACTCTTGACGAAGAAAATAATTTACTGATTTTAAGCTGAAGTGTGTAGTGCATAGAAGGAAGCGTTTATAACCCCCAAAAGTTACCTCCAGTATGCAAAACAAATATAAGCTAGTGAAATCTATCGATAGACTCGAAAAGAGTGTAAAATCTTCGGCACGCTGAAGTAAGCGAATGCAGAAAGAGGCCAAGTATGTTTTAAACAATTTATTTAATATGAGCATATAAACACTAAAGCATTTCTGGCCAAACAATTTGCGAGTTTTGGCAACATTCTTAACAGCCAAATTATCGCACATTAGGCAAGTCATTAAAACGTCCAACACAATTCAATTTATGGCAATTACGAACTCGAGCTAACTATCTAGCATCTGGAATATGAGAGTCTATTGCTGCTGTCAGTTGGCATTCATTCTCAAAGTAGCAGGCAACGAGGCGAGGCAAAAAGTATCTGTGAAGTTGCAGATGTCGTTGCCAAGTCGTAGTTGGCCATTAATTAGGCCACAAGTCTGTGCCAACTGCCAGTTTTGGCGAAATTATCAGGATGTGACACACATGTTTTCGCCGCGCTCCTTTTGTTTAATTGGATTTGCAGCTGAGAAGCAACGCAATTATGCCCAGCGTGTGAAAGGGGTATACTAGACTTGGGCTAATGTTTTTCAGATGATGTAATAAGTTCTGCAATCATTATTTCATTAATTAGTTCAGTTTGAGACCAAATGTTATTAAAATATAGTTTTTATAGAAAAAAAGTGTTCCATATTGCAGACATTTTTATAAGATTATATGTATTTGTATTTGTTTATTAAACTAAACTAAAATTAGTCGACACAGGAATATAATTAAAACTAAAAATTACAGAAAATTATATTTCAAATATTAAAATGTTAAAACTAAAAAATTTATATTATCTGGGGCTTTTAACTTAGAATGTGGGTCCATCATTTATTACTAATATTCGGGAAAACCCCAGAAAAAAGTCCCAATCAATATATTATATTATGAAACATTTAGTTTTTGTACTTATAGGGATAATAGAAAATCTATTCCAGTTTAATATAAAAAAAAACTTATACGTAGTTTGTTAAATTGCAGATATTTTCTTTGATTTGAGCGAAAAACGTTATTTTTTCTGAGTGTATATTTTTGTAGCTTCTATGATTTTCCATCAATCGATAACAATCGATTTGTAACTCAATATATCGATATTTCTGAATGTCATAGTTGCTACTGAAGAATCCCACCCGGTTATAGGGTATGTTCTAGCCAAGCAGTCTCTGTTCGAAATATTTGCTGGGCATCGCATGATATATAACCGCAGGCAGTCGCGACTTGCGAGTTAAGAGCTGCGACATTCAAGTGTAAATTTCACTTGAACTGATAATTTCACTCAATTTGTGCGCGCTGATGAGCAAAGTTTTCCCATTTGCATGCGACTACGTGTGCGACCAAAAACCACGCCTCCTCCGCCCATTACCACCACCAACAGCCAGCCCCCACCAGCCCCACCCACTCAGTTGGCTGCAAGTTTTCATCTTTCGCTGGCAGTTTCATCGCTTCTTTGGTTCTATTGCGCTGATTTCTTTTTGTGCTCCTCCTCATCGTCCTTGTCGTCCTTGTCGCCGTCGTTGGCGCTGACTTGAAGGTGCCAATTAGGGATTTCCGCCTCAATTACTTTTCGTGAGCACACGAAAACCCAAGTTTTGTATGATTTTCGCATGACAAACTTGAAACTTGCCATACCACATCAGCCAGCCCCTTCCAATACCCCAACTAGACTGAGTGCTGCTTCCCCTTCCAGAGTATTTACTTCCTTCAAAAATGTAATTGGAGCACTACCACCTCACCAAAAAAAAAAAAAAGAAGATAAGTAAAAACTTTTGTGCGTGCTAAAAAATTCGTTTGCATTTTACATGTTTCATCAGAAGATGGTAAAATAGTTTTGTGCGGCTTTGCCCCAAAGCGAATAACTGATGAGCTCGCAGGAGAAGATTTTGGGTGCCGAAAATGAGTTAGTTGCCTACCTGACTGACGAATACGTAGCTTATTACCGAATTCCACTGACAGACCTTAGAGCATGTAGTAAATGAGATTGATCTACTAATGCGTTGTCTCGTGAATATAAAGTTTGTGATTTATTGAAGTAGAAACTAATATGCCACAATTGTTGAAAAATTGGCCTAAAATACAAAAAGTATTTTTGTGTTTTAAGTACAAATACAATCTAATATATTTACGAAATTTGTCCTTCATAGACAATCACACAAATATTTAATTTATTTCTTAGGTTCATAAATACTTTCTATTAAGTAAGAAATATATAATTTTTAATGTTAATATATATTTGGTAAATGTAAATTACATTTGAATATCAAATTCATATTACTTAAAGTAATTTTAATTTTATATTTTTAATTTAAATATTTAAAATATTATGTATACCTTGAAATGTTTTATAATTTAAGTTTAGTTTTCTGTGTCGACTGTTAATATACGACAATAAATAAATGAATAGTATTTACGTATTCATATGTACACTAAAAAAATTATGTTTAATTGGAGTAGCGTTCTAAACGGGTTGTTCCTAATTAATGAAGTACTAATCTTTATAGAATATTGTTTTAAAAGCTTCAATCGTTCGTGATTACAAAATTAAGAACTAAAAATTCGCAACTCATGTGTAAAATACGTGAAAGGTATTCTTAAAATTGTTTTTTCTTTTAGTACAACTTTAGAAAATAGATCTTTAAATGAGAATTTCGACTTTGCGGATTTGAGACAACATTTGAACTGGATTTAAATATCCAATTGTCTATTTTTTGCCCTCTTTTATTTTCTGAGCAAATGTTATGATTGTGTAATGTTCATAGATAATATCTTTATTGTTTATTATGGAAGTAATACATATTGCAATACGTTTGCAATTTCCCATACATGAAATTTAAAGTGAAATGAGTTTAGGCTGAATGCAATGTCATTCGTTCTAATCAACTATTGCTAGCTTTCAAGTTAATGAGAATTGATTATGTCAAGATGCTGTGCTAGAGTGAAAGAAGAGAGAGAGAGAGAGAGATGGAAAGAGAGAGAGAGAGTGAGTTTATCAACTTCAATCCATCAGAATGTTGCCAGGAAGAAGAAATGTCGACTGCTTGGTTATCTTGCTGCCTGATATTTAGGCCTTTTGTTCAAGTCATGTTACATATGCTGGGCTAGCACTTAGCCATATTGCATTGCAGCGAATCGAATCGAATCGATTCGAAGTGAATAGAATTGAATTATTTGGCAAGAGTGGTGAGTGAAAAGTGTGGGGAAAAGTCGTGTAAGCAAGCAATATGTACGACGATTTTCATTCATCCGCAAATTCGCTTAAGTGTAATTAAATTCGTCGCACTCCTCCTTTCGTACAGCGCTGAGGTCGTCAAATGGATTGATTTATGATGATGCCGTCGTTGCCTTTGGCTTTGCCTCCATCCCCATCCCAATCCTCATTCTCATCCGCATCCGCATCCGCATCCGCATCCTTAGTCTGACGAGGCATGACATAATAAATTGCTGTCCTGCGTCCTTTGGCGATGACAAAACACACAACTCACACATGCCTTTTAAGAGTTGCAGCAGATTTGAAAATTAATTTGGAAAACTTTTGCGCAGTTCGCATTCTATGCGTTATTTATATTTTATATTTATTATTTAATTTTCCTTTTTATACCCTGAACCCATTAAAAATGGGTAAAAAGGGTATTATGGGTTTGTGCAAATGTATGTAACAGGCATAAGGAAGCATCTCCGACCATATAAAGTATATATATTATTGATCAGTATCAATAGCCGAGTCGATCTGGCCATGTCCGTCTGTCTGTCCGTCTGTCCGTCTGTCCGTCTGTCCGTCTGTCCGTCTGTCCGTCTGTCTGTCTGTATGAACACACAGATATCAGAGACTACAAGAGCTAGAGACTTCATATTTGGAACATAAGTTCTCCTAATCCCGGGACAGATCAAGTTTATTAAAATTTATCGATAGCTCGTCCCGTTCAAAAGTTATCGATAAATTTCGATTTTAGACCAGCGTTTTTTGGATATAACTTACAAGTTATAAGAGCTAGAGGCCCCTAATTTGACATGTATAATCTCGAATAGCATACACATGAACAAATTTTTCACTTTTTGGATACCACCCCCCAAACCCCCAAAAGTTAAAAAACGCATTTTTGAAGGTACGACCTTGCAATTTGGTTTGGTCACACATATTATTGACAATTGTTTGCCCCAAAAATTTCAATAAGATCGGATGATAAACACAGAAGTTATTTAAGATTTAACTTTCCATTATGTGGGGCTCAGCGAAAAGCAAGCTAACTGCTTAGACCGCTTGCACTGCTTGTACTGCTTGTACTGCAGCATGTGTGTGTTTAGATTAATATGAATGATTGTAAGGACTGGGTTCAGGGTATCTCGTAGTCGGGCACTCCCGACTAGAGCACTCCTACTTTTTGTTATGTACTTTTGCTCTGCGCCCAAACGTCTTTTTATGCTTGGCTGCTGACTGCTTCTCTTTTATACCCTGAACCCATTAAAAATGGGTAAAAAGGGTATTATGGTTTTGTGCAAAAGTATGTAACAGGCATAAGGAAGCATCTCCGACCATATAAAGTATATATATTCTTGATCAGTATCAACAGCCGAGTCGATTTAGCCATGTCCGTCTGTCTGTCCGTCTGTCCGTCTGTCCGTCTGTCCGTCTGTCCGTCTGACCGTCTGTCCGTCTGTCCGTCTGTCCGTCTGTCCGTCTGTCTGTCTGTATGAACACACAGATATCAGAGACTACAAGAGCTAGAGACTTCATATTTGGAACATAAGTTCTCCTAATCCCGGGACAGATCAAGTTTATTTCATTTTATCGATAACTCATACCGTTTAAAAGTTATCGATAAATTTCGATTTCAGACTTGCGTTTTTGGGATATAACTTCAAAGTTATAAAAGATAGAGGCTCCAAACTTGGCATGTATAATCTCGAATAGCATACACATGTAACAAATATTTCACTTTTTGGATACCACCCCCAAACCCCCCAAAAGTTCAAAATGCATTTTGAAGGTACGACCTTGCAATTTGGTTTGGTAACACATATTATGGACAATTGCTTGCCCCAAAAATTTCAATGAGATCGGACAATAAACATAGAAGTTATTTAAGATTTAACTTTCCATTGTGTGGGGCTCAGCGAAAAAGCAAGCTAACTGCTTAAACCGCTTGCACTGCTTATACTGCTTATACTGCAGCATGTGTGTGCTTAGATTAGTATGAATGATTGTAAGGACTGGGTTCAGGGTATCTCGTAGTCGGGCACTCCCGACTACAGCACTCTTACTTGTTATACCCTGAACCCATTAAAAATGGGTAAAAAGGGTATTATGGTTTTGTGCAAATGTATGTAACAGGCATAAGGAAGCATCTCCGACCATATAAAGTATATATATTATTGATCAGTATCAATAGCCGAGTCGATCTGGCCATGTCCGTCTGTCTGTCCGTCTGTCCGTCTGTCCGTCTGTCCGTCTGTCTGTCTGTATGAACACACAGATATCAGAGACTACAAGAGCTAGAGACTTCATATTTGGAACATAAGTTCTCCTAATCCCGGGACAGATCAAGTTTATTAAAATTTATCGATAGCTCGTCCCGTTCAAAAGTTATCGATAAATTTCGATTTTAGACCAGCGTTTTTTGGATATAACTTACAAGTTATAAGAGCTAGAGGCCCCTAATTTGACATGTATAATCTCGAATGGCATACACATGTAACAAATATTTCACTTTTTGATACCACCCCCCAAACCCCCCAAAAGTTAAAAAAACCCATTTTTGAAGGTACGACCTTGCAATTTGGTTTGGTAACACATATTATCGACAATTGTTTGCCCCAAAAATTTCAATATGATCGGACAATAAACACAGAAGTTATTTAAGATTTAACTTTCCATTGTGTGGGGCTCAGCGAAAGAGCAAGCTAACTGCTTAAACCGCTGGCACTGCTTGTACTGCTTGTACTGCAGCATGTGTGTGTTTAGAGCAGTACGAATGATTGTAAGGACTGGGTTCAGGGTATCTCCTAGTCGGGCACTCCCGACTAGAGCACTCTTACTTGTTTTTTTGCTTCTTCCTTCATCTTCTTCTGCTTCTTTCTTTGCTGTGTTGACGGCAAAGTTTAATTTTTATTGTTGTTTGACTTTGTTAAATGATTTTTATTGCCTTTCTTTTGGACGCGAAGGCGAAGCCTTTGTAAGAATTTAATAAAACTGCTGGCGACCATATTGCCAGGCAAACAAATGCACAATGCTCCAGCTCTGAGCACAAGCCCTACAAGCCATCCAATTTTGTACCCCCCCCATCATACCCTTAGCCATTTATTGAAGCCCCCAACCTAACCCCACCTGGTCGTGTCTACCCTCGCAATTGCCCTGAGATATATGAGGGCCATTTGATTGGGCTGCAAAGTGGTTTTGCCACAAAAAAAAACGGTGAAATCCTTTGCGAAATGTCAAATGCAACATCAAATTTGATTCATAGCTCATGCGGCGTGCAGACGGTAATCAAATTGAATCAGGTAATAAGTAAAAATAAGCAAAACTTGGCCAAAAGCCACAACAAAGTCAGCCAAGCAATTTGTAACCGCGCAGTGCGAACATTTTTCTTTTGCCCCCACCTTACAGATGAATCAAAGTCACCACAATAAAGGCACTCAAGGATCTCTCAAGTCCTTGACGCTCTTCAAGCTAACTTTTTCGCAGCAGAGGTGAAAATTAAATTTAATTTTCGAGACGATATAACTTATTTAACAGCATACTTCAACCTTTAAGAGTTTACAACTTTCATCATTTAAATGTTGCAGTATATTATTAAAGGAAGCATAGATTTATTTAAAATTATTTAAAGCCTAAAATATATGTATTACATTTTTTTAAATTTTATTTATTTGTTTGGATTTAGAATAAGTTTGTTTAATATAAATGACTTTGAAACTGAAACTTAAAACTATCTCCCTAAATGAGCTATGATAAACTTAAAACACAGTCTTCAAGGATTCTAACAATGCCTGTTAGCAATCAAAGATACTTCATACTTTCAGAGTTTACAACTTTCATCATTTAACTGTTGCATACAATTTTCAGTATATTTTTTTAAAGGAAAGTTTGCAATTATCAAATAATTAAATTTGCGAAAGATAGATTTATTTCAAATTATTTAAAGCTTAAAAATAGATGACTCATTTTATTTTATTCATTTGTTTTGATCTAGAATAATTTGCTCAATATAAATGCCATGAAGTTGGTCTTAAAACTGAAACTTAAAAATATCTCCTTAAATGAGCTATGATGAACTTAAAATACAGTCTTCAAGATACTTCAAGATGCTTCATACTTTCAGAGTTTCATCATTTAATTGTTGCATAAAATTTTCAGTATATTTTGAATTTTCAAGTAATTAAAAAAAAATAATAAAAAAAAATTTTTAAAGCTAACAACTATCTCCTTAAATGAATTATGATAAACTTAAAATACAGTCTGCAAGGATTATTAAAAGCCTGTTCGCAATTAAAGATACTAAAAGCAACTAGCTTAGCAACCGAAAATAGTCTTAAATTATGACTAAAAGCTCAACTTACGCTTTTAAGGGCATCAGCAAGGCCTTTTAAAAATCAACCGAATTAAACTGTAGAATAATAAAACAAAATAAAATCAAATACAATTAAGGCCAGTGAAAGCCCAAAAGCACAGCTTAGACTTTAATAAGCTGCTAAATTTTTCACTCTCGCTCCACTTTTATGGGGCGGGCTTAAAATAGGCATAACATTTAATCGGGCTTTGCTCGCATTAGTTATTGTCATGATTATTAATGGCTGCCTGTTTAATTTGAATTATTTGGCATTTTGCAAATTACGGTTATCCAATGCCGAAGCTGATGTCAAATGGGATTTGTGCATTTCAACTGTCAATTACAGAAGCTACTAGCAACGGCAACTGCAAATGCAACTGCAACTGCAACCCAATGCTTTTGCGGCCAGGACAATGGCAAATTAAACAAATTGAACTGTATTTTATACAGCACAATTCTATGAATGGCTGTCAAGCCATCAAAGCTAGATTAGAAGAGCCAACAAATTGTGTAGCAGCTCGTCCGCCATCTCCCCCCTCGACTATATTCTGAGCTGCATTTGTGTCAACTGTTTTGGTTATGGATGCCTGCATCACACAACAACGTTATATATCTTCCTATACACACACACACACACACACACACACATATATATACGTTGGTTCACGGGTGGGGGCATACTGTGGCATTGTGCTGAAGAGCACAATGTATGAGTACGCACTGCGTCATTACGAGAGATACGCCCATTGTTCGAGATGAAACAAAGCCAAAGCTCGAGCACTGCATCAGTTCCACTGCCTCGTCCTGTCTCGTCCTGCTGCTGCCTTTCTCCTTTCGCTTTGGCCATAGTTTTAATCTCACTAATGGCAGCGGCTATAGACCAGAGAGAGAGAGACCATTTCAGGCAGGCCAACAATTGCTGAAACTGCAGCTGCAACATCAAAAGCCTTACGCGCATTGCACTAACCCAAAAAATGGCTTAAAAGAATAACTTGTCTCCGAGTTTGGGTCAGAATGTCATTCACTAACAACTACAGTTGAAGTTTCCAGTGAATGGATTCAGATTCAGATTCTTAATTAAAATTTTAAGCTAAACAGAAATACACGTTTAAACATATTTTTAAAAATATTATTTAAATATGGTTTTTTATGGCCTGAGCTAACAAATTTGAAAGAAAGAATGCAAATTATCTAAAGTATTTTAAAACCTGTGCGCACAATTTTACTTTGAGGATTTGGGATTTTTTAGATAGAAATTATAGTATATCCTAGTCAATTACTTGGGTTAAATATTTGTATTTGCTTGAATATTGTAGGCTGGAATATAAGAGATGCATATTATATACGTATCTTTAAATTACATTTTTCAATTAAAAATTCTAGTTCATTTTGTTATTTGAAAACACGATTCAGTGAATAATAAATACAAATTATAAAATTCATAAAAACTTAACATTAAGGCATAGAATATGAGCATTTTAAATAAAAATACGGTCGTATCTATTATTTTTTTTATCACTATATACATATATTAATATCTACATATTTTTGTATTATTAATAATTTAATTTGCTCTTAAATAATCTTTGTTTAAATATATTTTTAAATAAAAATCTCATTAAAATTTCAATAAAACTGAGTAAATTCAGTTGCCTTATCACTAATCATCACTTATCATATCACTTATCACATGACATTGCTGAAAATGTATGACAGGGTATGGCAAGGTCGAGCACTGTTATTCAGATGGTTTATTTTAAAGTGTTAGCTAATATTTACTTCAATTTAGTTTAAAATGTTTTGCTGACTTAAGCACAAGGCGTGATATCTTATAAGAGCTGCATGCATGATTCAATTTAATGTATATAGAAGTAAACAAATATTGTCTGACTGTGAATCATATACCGCAATAATACAAAATAAATACAAATATATGTCTCTCAAATATAAAATCTTGTTAACTTTTGGCTTTACTTACTGTGGCAATTATATTCAGTTTGCAAACTATAAAATCCAGAAACGCATGCATAAGTTCAGATTATACGTGACAGAGCTATTTAATCAGATGTGATTTACGTCACATATCATTCAACTGAATTCGATTATAACACTGCGCAGCATTATTTTCTGTCAGAGCTAAAATGTTAAGAATCTAAGTCTAAGTCAATTGAATACAAGTAATTTTATGATGGCGCAGAGTATTTATTATGTAAAAAATTAATTAAATATTATCTAATAAATATTAAAATTTTTAATTTTTTTTAATAAGCATAAGTAGTTTTGCCCAATCGCGACATTGAAAAAGTATAGAAGACCTAATTGTGTTGCATTGTGTAATTTGTTAGCTGGAATCTATTTGATAAATGATTCAATGCTCCTTTTTTATAAGTCAATTGATGACTAAGACAACATTTCTCAAAATGTAGGTTGTGAATAGCTTCGTCATTGGGCTTCCGAATCCACTTATCAGTGGCATTGCTATGACGTCGTCGCTGAAACTCATATATATAAGTGCTGACCCGTTTTTAGAGGCCAACAGTCGACGTTGATCGTCTTAGCCATAAACATAAACAGGTTTTCACCATGCTGCACTCAAATCTTTTTGTTGGCTTGCTGTTTGCCATAATTGCACTAAGCATTTGCTTTGTCCGTAAGTAGAGATTGGAATTTAAAATGTGTAATTATTTACAAAATTGTTTACTTTCCGCAGAGGCCTGGCCTATGTCTGGCAGCAACAAAGATATAACCTCTCACAAGGAAGAGCTCCAAATGCAGCCCAGCAGCGACTTTGATCAGTTGGAAAGATGCTTTTCAGGAGAAGCCTTTTCGAATGAACGTTTGCTATTTACTTGGTACAGTGCCGATAAGCCGATTGATCCTGTGGAATATTTACGACAAATTATGGCCGATGAATTGGATCTGCCTCAGCTGGTTTTTACCCTCAAGCAGTTTCAGCTGCAACATAATAGTTTGCTCTTCGAAATGTCCAGCAAATTGGATGCATCAAAGGTGCTACGCAGCTATTGTGATCTATTTGCCAGAGTTACGGAATACCGATCACAGGGCTATGATGAGCCAGCCTTGACTTATGAAATCTCAGAGACAGATAAAGGGTTTTCTAATAGTGAATATTGAACTCAAGTATTATAAAAGTGCTTAATGTGATAGAGTAATAGAATAATATAGAAAATAATAATAATAATGATAATAATAACAAGTAAGAGTGCTCTAGTCGGAGTGCCCGACTACGGAATACCTGAACCCAGTCCTTAAAATCATTCATACTAATCTAAGCACACACATGCTGCAGTATAAGCAGTATAAGCAGTGCAAGCGGTTTAAGCAGTTAGCTTGCTCTTTCGCTGAGCCCCACACAATGGAAAGTTAAATCTTAAATAACTTCTATGTTTATTGTCCGATCATATTGAAATTTTTGGGGCAAGCAATTGTCCATAATATGTGTTACCAAACCAAATTGCAAGGTTGTACCTTCAAAAATGCATTTTTTGAACTTTTGGGGGGTTTTGGGGGTGGTATCCAAAAAGTGAAATATTTGTTACATGTGTATGCTATTCGAGATTATACATGCCAAGTTTGGAGCCTCTATCTTTTATAACTTTGAAGTTATATCCCAAAAACGCAAGTCTGAAATCGAAATTTATCGATAACTTTTAAACGGTATTAGTTATCGATAAAATGAAATAAACTTGATCTGTCCCGGATTAGGAGACACGCATGTTCCAAATATGAAGTCTCTAGCTCTTGTAGTCTCTGATATCTGTGTGTTCACACAGACAGACAGACGGACAGACGGACAGACGGACAGACGGACAGACAGTCAGACGGACAGACGGACAGACGGACAGACAGACGGACATGGCTAAATCGACTCGGCTGTTGATACTGATCAAGAATATATATACTTTATATGGTCGGAGATGCTTCCTTATGCCTGTTACATACTTTTGCACAAAACCATAATACCCTTTTTACCCATTTTTAATGGGTTCAGGGTATAAAAAATGAGACTAATTTATTTGAATAAACCAGATTAGATTTTACAAAAAGAATATAATTATTCTCTGTTTTCGTAGAGGAAAATAAATAAAGTAAATTTTATTTTAGCTACTGCTGATTAACTTTCGTTGGATAGATTCAGCTATTAAAATTATGGCTATATTAATAAAGTGACAAAAGCAAAAGTCATGAAATTAAATGTAAATGAAAATAGTGAACTGACAGCAATAATATTCACATTTTAAAAATGTGTTCATATAAATTCAATATCTTTAAAAATGGTAATACATTTTGAATCCCAATAAATCAAGGTACTAAACACAATTATGAAATCTTTCTTTAAGACAGTTCACTCGCACATTTTACAACAATTCCTTCTAAGATCTTCTATAAAGTTCATCTAGTACTAACAAAAATATATATTTAATTTATATAATTTAATCCGAATTTAAATCAACTAATTTTTGTAACACATCTTTCCCTTTATTTTTTAATTCTATATTTGTATATATAAATTAAAACTCTAACAAAAATCATTTTAATTGTTCTGAAATCAATATAAGCCAGTGCTATACAGTTGACAAAATATTGTATATCTTACTTTATACAATTAATCATGGTACATTTTCAATATATAAATAAAGACTACTAAACACTTGCTTCAAATTTGAGTCCAAAAACTAGTCTTTTGGCAATTATCACACTGGGCACATCATTTTACACACAGAGGCAAGAGGGCAAGTTCATTAATTTACCGTATGGGCAACGTAAAACAATTTAAACTCATGAAAAGCATAAATAAATTGTCGTTGTCCATGCATGACTGCCCACCTCTGTGTGTGTGTGTGTGTGTGGGTGCCCAGGTGTGCCCAGGTGTTCCGATCTGGCCCATGGAACATGAACCAAATGCAATTAAGCTTTGGCGCAACGTCAAAACGCATTTTAGCCCCAGCATGTCCCGGGTCAGAGTCGTTTATTGATGTTGTTGCTTTTGTATTAACTAGGTTCGCAGCAAGCCCGCTCCCCTGTTGCCCTTCGTCCTGCTGCAACTCTCTCTCTCTCTCTCTCTGCGAGGCTGTTGTTGTCGGGCTGTTGTACATGGCCACAGCGAAGGAAATGGGCGAGCGCAGCTTTACAATTTACACATTAATTATGAGCAGACATGTGTTGTAGGCGTATGCGGAGCCTGAACCGGCAGCAGGAGCAAGAGGAGCGGCAGCAGGAGCAGTGTAAGAGCACCACGTCTGGTCGCGGTAACAGGTGCCTACCGCCTGAAAGTATGCAAATGCAAGCAAAGCAAAATATGCCCCCCGGCTGTTTTATGGCAGCGAATTAATGAAAGCAGCAAACGAGCGAGCGACCGACCGACCGACCGACCGACCGAGGACGACGACAGGGATGCAGCCAGCCAGGATTGCAGTGTACTCTATGTGGGTTGGGTCATTATTTTCGCCAGCTGCCTGCGCAGGGGACAGGAGCGGCTACGGGTTGTGTGTGCGTGTGCGGTCGATCCTGGGGTCTGTTTCTTGTTTTGCGTTTGCGTGTGTGCCTCCGTGTGCAATAACAGCAATAATTTATCACCCTGGCCAAAATTATGCATGGACTCAATTGTGCGTGAAATTAAATTTTAAGCGCAAACAAGACGACTTGTCGACTCTCAGCCTCGGCCTCGGCCTCGACCTCTGCCTCGGTCCTGTTTACTCCAATAATTTGGCTAATTTCACAAGTGAAGCATTGCCCCGCCCCTCGCCATCGCCCCACTCGGCACATATTCATTGAAAATATATATATATTTCAAATTGCTTATTCAATGCAGCTGATGGCCAAAGATAATTAATATGTGCACTCTGTTGATAAACGTATTTAAACCTTCTTGCAATCTGATTCATATTAAATGAATAAGTGCCGCCTTTGACTTGAGCGACTTGGGATGCTTATGAATATACATATTGCTAGTGGTTGAATGACATAGTTTAGCTTAAGTGATGCTTTGTATTTGATGAAGAGTAAATGAATGTTCAGTTTTGCTTGCATATACATATGACATCTTAAACAGTAAGTAATATTGGCTTAAAGTTAACTCCTAATGGTATTCAATGTTATAGCCTGAGCATAGATGGTGCTTACATTCATTCATAGTTACATATGTTACACAAATACACACATGCTGCAAGCAGTGCAAGCAGTTTAACCATTGAGTCTGCTTCTTCATTGAGCTTCACACTTTGGAAAATTGAGTCTTGAACAACTTCTGTGTTTACTGTGGCATACAATTTACAATTGCAAGGTCCTACCTTCAGAAATGAGTACTTAACCCTCTTGCGGGATGGGGGTGGTTTCTAAAAAGTGAAATATATTTTACATATGTATGTCATTTGTGATTGTACGTACCGAATTTGGCGCCTTTGCTCTTTTATCTTTCAAGCTATTGCTAAAAAAACGCTGGCCTGACATCCAGATTTATCGATAACTTTTGAACGGGAAGAGTTTCGATAAATAAAACAAACTTGATCTGACCAGAGACTACTGGAACTTATTTTTCAAATATGAAGTCTCTAGCTCTTATATTCTCATTGTTTATAAAGACGGACGGACAGACAGACATGGCTAGATAGACTCGCCTATTCAAAACTATATACATTTATATTTGATTTGTGATAAGTCTTTTTCACTCACTGTTAATATTATTATTATTTTTTAATTGCTATGTACATCTAAACCTATTTGTTTTTTTCTGTGTGTAGTATATGCAATGCAAAGTTTTTGGATTGGATTTTTGTCGCCAAAGCTGCTCTGATTGCTTTAAAAATAATTTATTGAGTCAATTGACTTTTGCAGTGAAGTCTTTGCAAATAAACGCAATGCAATTCCAACTTGCAATCGCCAGGGACAAACACACACACACACACACACACACACACATACATATATATACATTTGTGTGTTGAATCTACAAAAGGCAGTCAGTAAACTTAAGTGCTGTGTGCTCCTTAGTTCAGTTCAATTTGAAATTTATTGCGGCCGGAGTTCGTTCACATGGCAAGTTAAAGCTGCAGTTACATGATTCATTCACATGAATAGACACACACACACACACACACAGACACACACACATAGACAGACACACACATGCAAGGACAATCCTTACACACACACACTCAAGGACTGGCCAGTCACACATGTCAATCCAATTTGATGATGACGGTTGAAGATGTTGAGGTTGGGCCTAGTCCCACACAGGACTGCAGCAATTGTATTGATTGGGATATCCTGCCAGAATGTTGCATATACAAATAGGGTTCTACTAAATCAAAGTGTCCACTTTTACGCATTGCAAAGTGATAAATATCTGTCGAAATCGTCGAATGACATTTGCTGTAAGTTTCAAATAAAATAAATAAATTCATTATATTTATATTATTTTATTAAATGTATTTATTTTATTTATATGTTCTTTATTTTGCTTATATTTTCTGTATTTATTGTATTTATATTTTATTCATTTATTTTGTTTATATTAATTATTGAAATTATTTATTAATTTTATATATTTTATTTATTTTGTTTATTTTATTCATTTTTTATTTTCAATATTTTATTTTTATCTATCATCTATTTATTTAATTTGCTTCATTTATTTGATTTATGTTATTAATATATTTAGTGCTACTTTGCTAATCAGCTCAATAATTTATAATCATTTGATACATTTAAACACGTTATAATGTGTTATGTTTTGTTATTATAAAATGACAAGAATTAACGATAGGCTTGCGACAGTTTTTTCTATGATAGCTCAAATAGGTTGATACATTTTTTAAGAAACAAATATATACATGTATATTTTTAAAGAAGGCATAACACAACAAATATATAAGAAGTTAATGGAATCGAAAATATCTTAATAAGTGTTTTTGCGTCAACATTAAATCACGCTAATATATAATTATATCTCGAGCATTAGCATCGCTAACCAACATATTTGTATCCTAGATACACAACAAATATCCACACATACACACACACACACATACACCACCCACCCTCCTACTCACCCACTTCCCTTTTTGACTCACACGACACAACGAGCCGAGTTGTACAGTAACTGTTATCAACAGCCAAAGTTAACAGTTAACATGTTCTGTTAGAAGTCTCCACAGACGTCTGGCATGCACAGCAGTTCAGATTCAAACGACGCAAAGCTACCACAGCTGCTCGTAACAGAATTTCCGTGTGCCGCTAACAGAGCCAAAGCAAAGCGACAAAATTGTAGTCGTGTGGACTGTAAACGCTGCAGGGTGAGAAGTGTAAGGGGGGTTGGTTTTGGGCCAACAGGGGTGGTTGTATAAGTCTTTTCGGGCTGGGTGTGAGGGCAATCGAAACAGTTGCCATCTAGCACACGAGTGTACGCTGATGATTAACATTATGATTAACATTATAATTTCAGAAATATTTGTTTACTAATTTATATGTACATACATACATTTAAAAAATCCCATATCGCATTTAATATTTAGCGCTATATTATTTTTGAAAACTAACTAAGCTTTGTAATTTATGAAAATTATCTAAAATCAGAAAAATGTCTAGAATTTATAATTTTAAAATGATATTTTTTATTATTTTTATTAAATATGCAGTAATAAATGCTTAAAATATATGTTAAAGCCAAATGTTAATATTTTCTAAGTTGTGATTTGCCCTCCATATTAATTCCAGGCTTAAATTAGATACATATTTATTTATATATATGCCTGCATAATATTTGCTACTTCACCACTTGGATTATATAATTTTTGTGTGCAATTGCAATGCGGAAAATTGTGCCCATAAATTTTGGTGTAGCGGTTAGCAAAAATATCATAAATAATAGAGAAAAATATCATAAATAAGAAATACAACATGGCAAAGCATTGCCAAAATTGAAAATAGGAATTTGGCAAAGGTATTGAGTGCATGAAAACTTACAGCAGGTGGGGTTTGTTTTGGAAGGACTACTTCTATAGCTGCAAGGCAGTTGTCTGGCAACAATTATGTGGCATTGATGAGATGACAAGTGCGAAATAAATTGCAGGGAGCCTGCGACAGTCTTTTGAGGAGCCCCGAGGGCTAAATGAAATGCAGCTGCTGTGGCGTGTCAAAGGGCAAAGGGCAAAGGTCGCCGATGTCGCTGTGCATTTAATTTGCACTTGAATGGCAAATGGCAAAATAAACTGCACAATTACTGCATACACTGCAACAACAACAACAACAACAACAGCAGCAGCAACAACAAATGTAAAGACCAGATATAAATGGCCAACAATTTCAATTTGCTTTTTAAAACAGCAGCTTTGTTATTTCAGTTGTGGCCATTTCTGTTACTGTTGTTGTTGTTGTTTGTCGCTTGTTGGTTGTCAAGTGGCTCTGTCTCTCTGACCCTTGACCCACACCCACCACCCCCCACAACACCACTTCGTGTCTTTGACCCGTTCACTGATGGCGCTGCTTAATTAATTTATTTAATTACGTATACATTTGCATTCATTTTTAATCAGTTTGTAATGTTGCACTTCTGCAGCGCCCATTCAACATTTAATCATATGAACAACACAACTGTTTATTTTTGCGCGAGCAGCAACAAAAGCCCAAAAGCATAACAACTATAAATGCGTGATTCGAGCGTGCTCGACCTAGACGATACTCTATTATCCCATATGAGGTCGGAATCGTACTCCTATCTGAGTTACATTTACTAAATAATAATAATAATAATATAATATAAATAATAATAAATAACTAATAATATACTTTTTACTAAAATGGAATCGAGTATGTATATCCAGCACTTTATGAACTCCAAATACAAATACTTGAAAAAATAAGAAATATATTTTCGGAATAAAAAGAATTTTAAGGAAGAGCTTTGAATTTAGTAAATGATTTTACAATTTTTAAATATTTTATTATCTTAAAAGCAGAGTGAAAGAATATTTATTTAATCATACATAGTAGGGTATACAGTGTATACTCTTATATTTATCAGTTTGGCTGTTTAACTGTAAGTTTGTATTATTCGAATTGTATTATCGAATATTACCTTTCTTACACGTTCTTGCAGCTGCAGGGTATAACAGAGGAGAAAAAAGAGACCAATTTGTATGCATATGTTTATATTATGTACATGCATGCATACATACATACATACACATATGCGTACCTATGTACATGAGTACATACATACATATAGTATGAATAAACTTGGTTTGATTGACGCTCGCCTGGTTTGATAAGCAGCACAATGAAATGCATAAATCAATTACGAAATTAAATTGTGTGGAAATAATCATAAATTGAGTTTAAAATGAAGTATTATTATTCACAATTTGCAACGATTCCAAAGCCAGTCAGCTTATCAATTAAATGGTATAAAATAAAATGAATATAACGAGTACTCGCTGTAATCTGTCAATCATGCAAGGCAAGATTAAAGAGATTTCGCATGGCTTTTGAGCAGGGCACATCATAAATTTAATTACACTAATTATGCATTTTATTACAAGGAAAAGATCTTATGCTTACGCACAAAGCTACTTTTCCAGAACAAAACCCTTCAACTGGCCCAATGCTCATTTATCGCATTAAAAAAAGGGTACACACGAAAAGACAATAAAAGTAGGCCATAAAAAACGTAAATGAAGAGCATCAAGGTTTCTCTTCTTTCATTTTATTACTTAACGCCTTTTATAAGTCTGAATTTCCCAGCAGATGGGTTTTTACGTCATAATATCACGCATACGCCACTTAAATATTTATATATATTTTTGTGCACAATTTTGAAGGCATATCATTAAATAAAATATTTAAAATTATGTACAATACCCACAAAAATAGCTCAATAAATTTGGAAAAATATTTCTTTTACTTCATTGTGAAATTAATTTTTGTGGCCACTTTTGCATACACGTTGTCGGCCAATTAGTTTAATTAAAAACTTATTTAAAATTCTATATAAATTGACCAAAAGCCACGCATAACAACCAGCTAACCGCATTTGGGGATATCAAATGCTGTGGGCCAATTAATTGGCCAAACTGAACACAGCATATTCATATTTACAAATAGCGTGAAGTTTATGGCTAAGCATTAAGGTTGTTCATTGGTTGGCCAAAAACTATATAAACTGTAATTATGTAGAAGCCTGCATAAGTAGATAAATCCCTTTCGTTCTAGGTTCAATAAATAAAATGTATCACATAAATAAAGAAAGTTATTGTAGTTTTTTAATAAATGTATGTTTATGCATATATTTCATCAGATGTCTATATCGACATATAATATGTATATAAAAATAAAAAAATATTTTACATTGTCTTATTATTAAATAAAATAGTAACAATATTATGATAATTTGAATAATTAGCCAAAAAAGCAGCTTCTTTGAAGTTCGCTGTTATCAAAATGTGAAAAAACTAAACAGTGTGAAAACCAAATATATATATATATATATATATTTATTTTATAGATTAGATATATATAGAAATATATATTTATATATAAGTCTAGTTATCTGTTAGCTGCAAGCCTTAAGCAATCATATATTTTCCCTCCAGCCAGTTTTAGTAGAATTGGCCATGAAATTTGGCATAACTGTAATCTCAGCATCCCCTTAAAATGTGATTTGCTCTGGAATTTAAATGACACTACACACACACACACACACACAGCCAAACAATGTGTGTGTGTGTGTGTGTGTGTATAAATATTCAAAAAGATTTCGCATGCGGCTCACATTTTGAATACATTTGACAATTTCTTGCTTTTTGTAAGATTTTCTTATATTCGTTTTTTGTTGTCCACCCTGTTGTTGTAAGAGAAATGAGAAATATTTGCATTTACTTGAGTAGCAGCGACGCCAGAATGCAAAAATGTAATTTCCATGAAAGAGCAGAGTGGAGTGAAGCCCATTGCTATCCGAATCCAAAGTGGCTGCAAGTGCACAGGCATGCGAGGCAGCTGCTGAGGATCCTTCTCATCCCTTAGCATCAGCCTCAGCCTCAGCCTCTCGTCCTTACTCAGATTTGCAAGCACTGAACATTTGTAGGCGGGGTGAAGTTTTGCCGGCAAATGTCGCCGTCGTCGTCGTCGTCGTCGTCGTCGCTGGTGTCTATTGTGTGGGCTAGCAGCGTTGCATTTGCATGCTGACAGCAGCTGCCTGCTGTTAAAGTAGTTGCAGCAGCCGTGCGCCACCCGCCACCCTTCGCCCCTTGCCCCTTGCCCCCTTGGCAAATGCTTGTCGCATTGCATGAAATATTTGACTTTTGATTAAAGCGCCAACTCAAGTGTTCTGCTCTGACGCTGGCGCCATAGCCGTAGCCGTAGTCCTGGCCGGAACCGGAGCCGGAGTCGCTTCGTGCTTGCCACTGTGGCACTTGACAAGATTCACTTGTCTTTCAAATGCATTTCATATTGTGTTGCATAATTTTGTGGTTTTTCTAATGTGAAATGTGTGCGCGCGCAAAGTTCTAGGGAGAGACAACAGCAACAACAAAGAAAACAACAACTATTGCCAGACTCCGCGGCATAGCGAAAACTTTTCTTAAGAAGTTGCTAGCAAGTTTGTGGTCCTTGTTGTTGTTGTTGTTGTTGTTGTTGCTGTTGTTGTTGCTGGCGCTTGGCGAAAATGTGGCATTGTCTGTTGTGTTGTGTTGCAAATAACTGTGCATGACCATGGAAAGTGTTGTGTGGTGTTGCTCAAGCTGCTGCTTCACTTCTTGCGTTTTTGCCAACAGCTCTTTTTATGGGTTCGTGCAGAGAGCAAACTGTGCGAATCGTTTATAATATTGAGTAGAGGCCCCAAATTGTACATAAAGCTTATTGAACTGCGGACAATCAGCAACACCTGGAAAACTCTTACAAATATTCAGGTGTTGTCGTTTGACTGAACCGAAATTACAAAATATTTAATAATAGTGTTTTGGAAAAATGTAATCAAAATAATAAGAAAAAATTTAAAATTTTTTAAGTTTTCAAGCAAGTTTGTAAGCAAAAAGTTTGCGTAAAATAGGAATAAACAGCAAAAATAAATGCTAGTACATATCCTTCTTTACAAAGCCAAAACACAAAGATAATAGCCAATCTTGAAATTGTGCCGTATTAAAATTCAATCAATAATAGAAACCCTTTCATGTGCTTTCAATGCTAATAAAAATGATTAAGCATCTGTAGTCTTATATATTATATTATTATATATTACTTATATTACGGAATTTGATTCTTACAATACTAACAATCAGAGAAAAAGCTCTCCATTTTTAATAGCTTTGCTTTTCAGACATTTGGATTTGTTGTACTTTATGTTTTCTAGATAATTTAACTCCATACATAAGGCATTTAATTAGCAAGCACTGTGTTATGCACACACACACACACACACACACACACACACACACAAACACATACGGAATAAACACCGATTTGAGGGGGCATTGCGACGAAAAATTAATCATACGCCCTGATTGGCAGCACAGTCAAGGGGAATGCCGCTGTGTGGCAGCAGGGGAGGATAGGAGGCAACAGGGAGCAGGCATGTTGTCGCTGGGGTGCCGCTGCACCACGAAAAAGTAAAATATTATTGTGGAGCACAGAAAGCAAATTAATTTTTCATAAAAGGCAAACCGCGAGCCGCAGGAGGCAAAAGGATGGCCTGGCTGTCGGTGCCGCCGGCAGCGGTAACCGTTAGCTGCTGTGCACTCCATATCCAGGGAGGCACCATCGTCATCATCATCATCAGCATGCTGACTGGGGTAGCTAGCACGTGTAGTTGACGCACTTACGTTTGTACAGTAACGTACAGTGGCTGCAATCTCTACACCACACACTCGAAGCCGCAGATGCAAGAGCCGCAATTAATTTTCAATGCTCGCCTTATGCGTCTGCATTGCGGTTCGATGGTATCCTGCCCCCCAAATTGGTACCCATTCACAAACACACACACACACACACACACATACACAGAGGACTGTGGCAAGCGCACAGGAGCATGTTAATTGCCACGCCAAATAAGAAACGAAGCAATTGCACTTAACTCCAGTAGTCGAACAGAACAACTTGATCGAATCGAATCGAATCGCATCGCTTCTATGGCTAATTTATGCATTTTTCTTCTCACTTGTTTGCTTTTTAATTTCCGTTGTTCAGCTAATTGGGCGCGTTTCTTTTGCATTTGGCTTATAAGCTTATAATCAGCTAGCTGGATAAACGCTGACTATTAAAGAATGCAAAGTTTCAGGCAGCTGAATATAACCAAAGTATTGATGAAAGCTAACAAAAACAAGTGGGGAAGGATTTTCTTCGGTCTGCCGAAGATTTTATACTCTTTTCTAAACTGTAGGCAATTTTCACTATGCCAACTGTACCACCGAAATATTTTATCACGCGTATCTTTGCTATTCATCACTCAATCGATTTGAAACATTGATGACTTATAAGGATGTTGAAGTGTAAATTTAAGGCGATAGCTTTGAAAAGATCGGATATATGGCCAAAACCGACTTCGAGTTGTATCGCAGCTATAAGATATAAAGGTCCGATCCGATGTGCTGTCTTTTTGAATAATTAGCATATGTGCAAAGTTCATCGCGATAGCTTTAAGAACATGGGATTTATGGCTAAAACCGACTTTAAGCTGTATGGCAGCTATAAGATATACTGGTCCGATCCAGCCGGTTCCGACAAATGGCTGTCCCTTTGAATAATAAGTGTCTGTGCAAAGTTTTATCACGATAGCTCAAAAACTGAGGGACTAGTTTGCATACATACAGACAGACAGACAGACGGACATGGCTAGATCATTCATTCTAAGCATACTGTCAGTAACTTTTGGGGGTCTCCGACGCTTCCTTCTATGCGTTACAAACTTCAGCACAAGCTTAATATACTATTTTCTTCGAAAAGTGTATGAGTACTCTTTAGAAATACTTGTGTAAGACTTCAAACTCCCATAACTTTGGCAAACCTCCAAAGATTTTTTGCTTTGATGCATTGTTTGTTCATACGATTACGTTTTATTTGATTTTTTTGTTAAATTTCAAGACCAAATTGTATAGTTTGTTAAAACTAAACAGATTATATAGGTTATAGATGTTATTTCATTGGAATATTAAAAGCTAATGATAATGAACACCATTTAAAAAAATGAATGATAATGCCAATAGCCACAATTCTGCTATGTATGTATGTAGTTTCATTTATATAGAAACTGGAGATAAGAAATGGAATCCCAGCAATCGCATCAGTTTCTCGGCCGTATCATCATGACTGCTGTTTTCAATGAATGTACATGGCCCCGGAATGCAAACCAATTAATGCCCTTTCCACTGGCGTCATCTTTATATTTGCCGGTCAAGTGACTGTAGAGAATCAAGAATCAAGAGACAATGCCTGGAAATTGTGAACTATTTCCTACCTCTCATGACATTTATTGTACCACCAGGCGCCTTTGTAAAGACTCGCACAGTTTCTTGGATCAGGATCGTTATCCTTGTCAAAGGTTGAGAACGCCTGACCATGGTGTATTCTAAGAGAGTCCCCAGCATCTCCCTCAGCCTTGCCCAATGTATGCAAATTATATGCTTGCAGCTCATCACCAATGGCAAAGTCGTCATACTTCTCAAACCTTCTCTGACCTTCAAAATCTTCGAGCAGCACAAGCAACTCCTGCCTCTGATCCGTTGTCATCGCATGTATTTTGTCCAAGCCCATAAAGAACTCGCCCTGCAATCGGCCAAACCCATGTTTGTAGTCATTCCAACTGCGATAGAAGCTAACACTGCCGTCCAAGCGACGCAAAATAATCGTCCAACCGTTGCCTTTTTTATTTGTTTCGCAGGCAACCGAAAATGGTTGCCTACTGTAGGTGGGTACAAGGATCTCCGTAATGCCAGTAGTGGCTGCCGGACAACTGGGCTCATATGAACGCCGGCTGGGCGGCTTTAGTATCGATATGATATCATTCAGTAACTTCTCTTGCCGTACTTGCGCCGCTCTGTTGGGAACTTGCTTTCAGTCTTTAAACAGATTGTACATAAGACACTTACCGTAAATCGTCCAACTGCGATTTGATTGAAAAAAGTGCTCTAGTCTCATTAAGTTCGGCAATTCGATCACACGCAGATAGAGCAATAAATATGCTAAATATATAGCTAAAGCAAATGAGCTTTAGCAACATCTTAGACTGTATTCCCACCACTGACTGAGCTGATTTGCGCTTGGGTCGAGTTTTTAAAATATTATGTATATATATATTGTTATGTCAAATGATGTTTATATATATATATTGAAATATGAGAAAGTATTTGTGTCAAGCTAAATTATAAGAAGTATATTTCTGAAATTTATTTTTTTAATTTCTACTTGGTTGTTGCTTTTGTTTTGCTGAGAGATACTGTTGCTGATCAATGATAATGCATATATACATATTCTTTTACCGAATGTATATTCATAGTATAGTTTGTCGAATGTCCGTCTGGATGATCGCACTTATTTCCAAAACTATATATGATAGAGTCTTGAAACGTAGGGTGTTATGTAGCTATCTGCTTCTAATCAAGTTGCTGGCAAATCGATAACATGTCGATACACCTCAAATCGATAAAACGGGATTATTTCCCACAATTTTGAAGCAAGAGTCATCACATTTGGTGGGTTTGCTGCCGGTGACTTTCCCAAATAATTGGATCCTAGGATTGCCCCCACTTCAAAATTAATTGGAAGTGCTTATATCTGTAAAATATATTATATATATAAAACTAAGGGACTTACAATAGTATCAGAGTATTACGTAGTCGGCTACGCCCAACTGCAACGTTCCAATTTGTTTTTTATTGTAGAAAACTATAATAGCCTCTTTTATATAAATTCTTAAAAACCAAAACAAACAAATTCGTATGCAATTTATGCTGCTATAATTCTCAACGGATTCAAGCGCAGAGCTTTGAAGTTTGTTGACAATTAGCCTGCTCACATAAGGCTATAAGTTACACGTTGAAAAAAAAGGAGGAAGAAGATGAAGATGAACGCTGTAAAAGGATATTCGGTGTATGTAGGTTAACTTGCGCTGACGTCACAGTTTGGAAACTTATTCGCAATGATTGCGTTGCTGCCTGCCAAATTGAGCGCAAAAGCCTTGACAGCCCAACAGAATGAGCCGGGTGGGAAGCGGGGGATGGGGAAGGGGATGGGGGATGGGGGATGGGACTCTGAGCTGTCGGGAAGCTGGGAGCTCAGGTGCCATCAGTTCCGACTCGTTTCAGTTTGAAGTTTACGCTGTTTGACAGTTTCGGTTGTGTGGCAAAAAGTTGAAACTGTTTTGCTAAAAACAATGACAGCGAATACAGTTGCCAGAAAAGAGTGGGTGGGGCTGACAGGGCAAAGGGCGCGGGTATAAATCGAAATATTATCTAGATGCCGTCGGGTCGCGCATCTCAAACTCAACTGCTTGCTAAATTGCTTGGCAACTCTCTCTCTCTCTCTCTTACGCTCTCTCTATCTTTAAAGAGGGTGAGCGTGAGAGGGCGGTTGCCAAAGCCATTTAAGCGTTTTGGTAAACAAGTTTTTACCTACACATAAGATACATATGTATGTATGTAACTTTCATATATACATGTGTGTATGTGTGTGAAATTTATGTTCTATAATATTGGCCTGCCAAATTTGCCTTTTTGGTTAGCTTGTATTTCATTTCGCTTCAACACTTGGGCCTGGGTTCGTGGGTTCGTTTTTTTTTCCGGCATGCGTATAAATAACATAAAAATGAAGCGAATTCAACCTCAAAGTTCAGTTCAAATAACCACTCAATATATCTAAACGAAGAGCTGGCAACTTTCGCATTTCATGTGCATACGAAATGGCCGCCGGCTGCCGTCAATAGACGATGAATTTAAATATGCCCCCAAATTGAGTATTGGGCACGTAATAAAAAGATAGAAAGCGAGAAGTACAAGTAGAAGTGGAAGCCGACGGGTAAAGGCAGGCCCACGATGGGGCCCCGTGTTATGTATGGCATCGTAAATAAACCCTTTTTTACTTAATCCAAATTCGTCCTCGGGGAACAATTTGTTACACAATTTAAAGAAAGAAAAGCGAAAAAAAATGGGAAAATAAAAAAGAGAGTGTAGTCTTGAAGCGTCCAGGCACAGGCGCTTAGATTTAGACCAGGTCCGAGGCAGGCAGAATTTCCCCCTCCCCCTCCTTCCTCATCCTGGAATGTAGCTGTGTGTCCTGTGGGTCAGTTCGGCTCAATGTATCTACATACATTGTCCCTTTTTCAGCTGCAATATTTTTGCCATAAAATATTTATATATATATATATATATATATTCTTCTATTTTTTTCCTTCCGAGTAATAAGGTTTTAAATTTCTATTTGGAAACACATTTTTGATATGCTTACATAAAGAATATGCAGCAATAAAATGAGCCGGCAGATGGAGATGAAGCGAAAGGATTGCCGCCAGCACAGTTTGTATCCTTTTTGCGATTGCTCCCTTCTCATTCCTTGGCCAATTTTGTCGCTAAAAGTGGAAGAAATGTATAGCTCAAATAGCACAAATAAAATAGTTTTTTAGGGTAGCACATTTAAAATAAATTTAATTAATGTATAAATCTAGAGACTTGGCACGGATAAAAAGTTATTGCTTTTGATTCGGTTCAGTTTGAAAGAATTGTGACAGTGGAAAATGTGTCACAATTTCTATATAGAATTTTACCAGAAGTAAGCAAAGTTTGTCTAAGGCATTTAACAGTATTTATCTCAAGTTTTTGGCTTTTAAATTTCTTAAATTATTTTCATTATTTAACAAAACATACTTTTGCCCCTGGCTAGCTGTAGTGCGAATGAAAATCATATCCTTGCTAAATATTATAGTTGAATATTTACCACAACATCATTTACATCCTAAGAAAATGTTACTGTTCACCAGTTAGTCCGTTTTATTTATATGTATTTAAGTATCATTTTCTAGAGCTTGAAAGTTGAGAAAGTAGTTGCCCCATTAAGTAAATGAACTGCCAGTGGAATCAATTTGGCTGCCAGCTTGCAAGGATAACAATAACAACAATCGCAGTTGCTGTTTGGCCGCAAAAACAATGTGGGCCGTGAATCAACGCCGACTTTCAAAAATTAGCGGAAACGGAAGCCAATCAGCAGTCAACGGAAACCGCATTGTGTGCCGCAGTACTTCAATTTCGTGGCTTCGATTATGATGAGAGGCGACTCGCAGTCCCTTTCCCTCTTTCCCTCCTCCTCTCTTCCCCCTGTCTCCCTTCGCCTGCAGCGCCGGCTGCAGCGGACTTTGGCTTTGTGGTCAGTGCCGAAAATAATGGCCAAGAGCCAAATTACGTTTCCGCTCCGGTCGACAGCGCTGTTCTCGTTTGGCCGGAAATTGTGAAAAATCAACTCGGTCAAAGGGCAGACACACACACACACACACACATGCACATACATATAGATTGGTCGCGTGAGCAAATTGAGTTTCATAAGGAATATTACCGCTTAACGAGCCGATTTCAATGTAAATTCAACTTAAGCCAAAAATGTTGCACTACCTCTCCCCCAGCACTTTCCGAAGAAAAAAAGGAGCAAAAGGTCACTGCATAAAAGTTTTGCTAACAGAAGCGGCAAATCCTTGGCATCTGGCAAAATGTCTGCGAATTTTATAATGAAATTCCACAGTGTTTAATTATGCCAGAGGCATTTTGAGCCAAAAGTCGACACTGGAATTTCGAATTATACTTATGTAAGTATTTGTATTAATGCAGTTAACTTGAAAATTTGCATTAAACGCTATTTATTCGAATTGGAGATTCTCAGCTCGAATGGAGTTGAGTTTGTTTCTCTGAATCTTACATTAGATTTGCTATTTTATAAAACAAAGAAGTGATTTAAACTAGTATTGGTAATTTTTTAGTAATTTAATTCTAAATTTATATTTATAATTGTAAGTTTTTATTTTTATAAGCAATAGTTGTTGTTTTATATTTTATTGACTGTTTTTAGTTGACATTAAATAAAATACAAAAATTAATACGTATACGTAATTTATAAGATGTTATCTTCTTGCACAATAATAATGATTTTCAAAATATTAGTTCTAACTAAATACATTCTCTAATGCATGAATTCAGCATGTTTTATAAGCATCTCATTAAAATTCAAACAATTTTCTTCTTACCTTTGATTAACCGGCTTAGTTTGAATAACTTTTAAAAATAAATTAGTTAAAATTTCTTGGAAACTTTTAAAGGCAGCGCATAGAGTTTGCCGCCACAATCTTTGCTAAATAATTCATTTGTGAGGTAAACTCGTGTAAACACTCCAAAGATATCTGGATAACATACATCCAGCATAGTTTGTACCTTATCTAATTCTACGTGATCGCACGTATGCGCATTCGTTAGCCTTAACTAAGGCTGCGTGCAAATCCTCCACAGGACATAAATTAAAAAAAAAGAAGACGAAAAAAAAAACAACTGTCCAAATGCCCCCATGCTGATGGCCCCAAACGGTTAGCCGGGTCACGTGGAACGTGAGAAGTTTGAGCAAATGTCGCCCAAACTGAAAACTGGCAAACTGGGCAACTGTTGCAGCAAACATATTCGATAATTAAATAAAGCAAACAAAGTGCAACAACAATTTGAGTTTTTGAATAAACACGCGAATGCGAATATTTAACTTTAAGCGGTGGGCAGGAGAGGCTGCCAATTTAAAGCTGAAGTAGCTGCAGGTCGTGGCGCCCGGTGAAATTAAATAAGTTAGGGCAACCGCTAACGAGAAAGGTGTCTGGCACTAGGAATTAATGTGGCGGTTATGTGAAGCCCCTGGCAGTGGCTGTGGCTGCGGCTGCACAACCACCAGGAGCAGCCAGGAGCTGGCAGGAGCTGGCAGGAGCTGGCAGGATGCGGATGCGGAAGCCTGCGCAGCGACGGCGCGTAAAATTGCAGGCGCACATGTGTTCAGAGTTTAATCTGTTTAGGCAACACGAGCGCCTGCCGACAACTTGCAAAACTTCTTCACTGGCGGCAAACAAGGTAACACTAACTTCACCTGGCAGCTAACACAGCTGCTTGCTTGCTTGCTTGCTCACCCACACACATACCCACACACACACCCGCACACCCGCACACACACGCATAATAATGCACTAAACGCAGAAAATGAAATACAAGGTAGTTCCTCAACAAACTACCCCTAGTCACCCCATCGTCCTCCTGCTGCAACACTTTTGGCCTGCTTAAAACACCAGTCGCTAAAAATGTTTAAGTTTTCCACTAGCAAATTTATTTTCGCTGTCAGGCAAAAGTCGGACACTTTTCAATGCTCAAATTTAATTGCATTTGCAGATGCCTTATTCCATTGTTTCCATCGATTAAATAGCCGCAAGTTTAATCTCTAAAATGATCTACGATATTTACAATTGCATTTATAAGTATCGATTGGATTTGAATGGTATCGAAGTTATAATCGATAGAGCTACCTATGCAATCGATCATATTCAATTGTCTTGAGATAAATAATATAGATATTAAAAATATATTTATAATATATATATAACACAAATTGCCTCAAGCCATCCGATTTAGTATCTTCCAATTACAAATGTACTGCTTAAAACTACTCTGAACCTCTTTCCATCTTTATTGATTCTGCAACTAAATCTGAAGCACTATCGAACTTTCGATTTTCTATTAAAACAATGCACGATAAGGTACCAAGTTCCTATAAATGCCTTTCAAACATCAAAAACTGCTGTAACTTTGTTAAAACTGATCCGATTTGCGATCTCGAGGCAGTTTTGATATAGGTTTGGGTTTTTTATTAAGTCTGCATATTAATCTGAATAAATTTCGATTTTAGATGAGACACAAGACAAGATAAGGATCTTAAGTAACTAGAAATGCCTTTCAAGCACCTAAAACTCCCATAACTTTGTCAAAACTGATTATATTTCCGTCCCCAAAGGCAGTTTTGATGATGGTTGTGTTTCTATACTAAATCTGTATTTAAATCCTTAAATTTCCCAATTCCCTAAGAAATGCCTTTGCAACATTTGTTAAGGTGCCTTTTTATAAACTTGTTTCAAGAGCTGGGAATTGTCCAGCAAAGCTCTGTTATTTATTTAGGACAGCGTACAATTAAAATGAAATGTATTGTTTATTCCGAATAAATATTGCCACAAAAGTCACTTATTCATGTGCATAGGTGTCAACACTTTCGTTTGCGGTTAGCATTCTATTAAAATTTAATTAATTTCGTTCACAAATTAATACAATTCTCAACACAATAAATGCCCATTTCAAATGCACAGATACTCCATGAATGGGATTTAATTAATGCGCATGGTTTAAAATAAATAAAATTGTATATTTAAATAGTCACAAGAAATTAAGAACTGATATCAAATACAATTTGCTCTTGGGTTAAGATTTTTAAAATTTTATTTCAATTATATTATTTATTTCATTTATATTATATATATTACATTTTTATGATTTTTGAAATATTTCTTGAAGCTTGCATTGGGTCAATAATTACTTTTTGCTGCTTTAGCGATTTCAGTTTTTGGTAAGAGGTTACAAGAATTCGTAGCTGCCACGCCCATTTCGGTAGAGAGCAATAAGGCGCAAATGACCTGCTGTCTGAGTGTTAATTAAAAGTCAATTTCAGCAAAAATTTTAATTCCGCAAAAACAAATACGAGTAATGCCAACGAGCCAAAACGGCCAACATGCCGCAAAGACAACGTTTTGCCATGTTTGCCGGCAGCCTCTGAGATGGGCAAGGGGGGGGGGGTGTGTGGAAAATTGGGGAAAACGCTGGGAAAAAGCTGGGCAAGCTGGTAGCGAACAGAAGCCATCAGCATTCAGTTGTGTTTGCGCAGCCGTGAGTAAAAAATTCAAAAACATAAACGGAAATTACCACAAAATAGAAACCACAGACTTTATACACCCCTCACACACACACACACACACACATATATATATATAGGGCACACACAACACAGAGAATTGTTGTTGTTGCTTTTGCCGCAATCTAACAGGACAATCTTTTGATTAACATTCTTGGCATTTTGGGGGGAAATTAGTTTTTATGTTTATTACCTGAGCCATTACATCGCATGGAAAATGAACTTGTTGAGAGAATTTTCTTTTGCGTATACCCTGTAATTGGAGTTGCGAATCGAAATGGGTAGCTTAACATATTGTACAAAGACAGACCATTTTATTTATTTTTATGGTTTACATTCTATCAGAATTGAAAATAAATTGAAATAACAAAAATAGTAGAAATTAAATATTTATTAATCTATATTATATATGTTGTATATTGTAATATTATTATATTATATGGAATTTCTTAAGGCAGACTCAACACACAATTTTAGATTTCAGTAATTCCATTGTACTCATCATGTAGTTTACTGATACAGATTACTTTTGCTTTTAACCCCCTACAGGGTATACTGCAGTCTAGTTGATCAGTTTCACTTGTTCCTCTCTCGTTTTCTTTGCTGCGTTGTCATCTATGATATGATATAGCCAAGTCCATTTAGCTGCTGGCCAGTGAAAAGAAATGATCGCAATCGATACTTTCTGGAAGCCAGGCGGTCGTGTTTAATTAATGCAAATGGTAGAAGCTCGTTGATTTTAATTTAGATTAGAGACTCTTATTATGTAAATGCTGGCAAATCGAAATGAGTCAACGAAATTTCACAGAAGCTCTGTTAGACGACTTCTCTGGTCGTCCTGTTCGTCCTGTCTGTTTTTCGTTCAGCTCGTTCAATTAAGCAATTAAATTCGTGTGTCATGTTTTGCTTGAAGCAAAGGACACCTGAAGCTGACTTTGCCATTCCTATATATATATGTATGTATATACGTATATGTTATAGGAAATTAATAAATGTTGAGTTCATTTCGTAATATAAGCTGACGTTTTAATTAACTAATCATAGCCAACATTTGCACAGTTGCCTCATTTTCGCCCATTTTGCATTTGCATTTGGTTTATTTGTTTAGGGCGAACACATAAATTCAATTTTCATCTTTTCGGTAATCGCATTTGGCCATGAACGTTCCGGCAGGAGAGGAAACGGGGTAACGGGGCAATTTAGACTGCGGGCATTCTGTTGCAGCTGCAGTTGGCATTTTGGGCCTTCTCTAAGCCTGGCGAGCGTTCCCTGAAGCTGCATCATGCCACATGCTGCATGCTGCATGCTGCATACTGTATGCTGCATGGCCGTAAATCAGTGGGAATTATTTGTCACATGCACACAACTTATGCAAAGATAACGTATATTAATTTTGCACCTGCTCCCAAATATAACTAAGAACTGCATCAAAAATGCCACTGGCAATTTATTAGTTATGAATGAAAATGTCTAATTTTCATGTTTTCGCATTATATGTCGGCTTTGATAAATTCGGCTAAATGCCAGAGAGATAACTTTAAATGGCAGCTTCTAATTGAAAGCAAATATACAAATTGCATTCATTAATTCATTAATATATATATATTAAGCTTCTCCTTATGGTATTTTCATAAAAAGAAAAGTTCATAATTTGTAGTATACTTATCAGAGTAGTAAAACGTATATACTTTAAAAATGAAGCCCAAGAAAATGTCTGGGACATTTTCAAAATGTTGAGCAAATTGATATGCTCTACACATAATATTATTTGGATTTTCTTATCTTTACGAACAGGCATCATCATTTTATAAAGTAAACAATAATTTACATATTTTTTTGTGGATTGTTTCAATTTGGAAGCATTGCCGTTGATGAGATGCTGATAAGCAACCCATTTTGCACCTGCAGTAAAAACATACAAAGAAAAAAAAGAGGAAGCTTGCATTAAAAGTATTATCCATTTTTTGTTGTAGCCCCGCTATGCATGTACATATATATAATAAAAGGAACAAAGCGAAAATGCTTTCAAGTGTAATGATAAATGAACGCAAACTCTGAACATAAATCAACATGTAGGGTGGAGGGGAGGTGAGCAGAGGGTTGGGGTATAGGAGATGCACCTCAGGCAGGGCTATGATGCTGCTGCTGATGGGTTAAGCCCAACTCCAGTGGCAAACTAACTACAAACAGGCTGGCTCCTGTCCAGGCCCAACGCCCAGCGCCCACGCCTCCCATTTGGATGATTTAAGCGCTGCTGCTCGACTCCAAATGTGTTGTGGGAAATATGCATAAAAGCAACACTGGCAAAAAATGAAATATATATGTATGTATATTCTATATGCACGCATATACTACAATATTTTTAATTTTTCACATTTTTTTCAGCAAGTGCAACTACAAAATAAAGAAAGATACAATAAAAGTTGAGCGCAGTGGCAGGCAACGACAGGCGAAAGGTGCAGCTGCCACGCCCACACGGAGAGTACCCGCAGAGAGTAGCCCCGCCCCCGCCCCCACCTCAGGCAATGTAAGGCACCCATGTGAGCCATTGCACACGTATTCACACTCACACTCATTCATTCACATTCGCATTCGCGTCGAGTCGCATCCGTTTCGGGTTGAAACATTTTTTTCGAAATTGCATTGTGAATAATGTAGTGTTAATTCTCGTGAGTGCCATGTTCCCTGTTTTATGGGTTTAATGCTTTTGTTTATTGGTCTGCTGTTGCATCAAGCGCGTCCGAGACCGAGTCCGAGGACTCAGGGACTCACATACCTCCAGCCCAGGATCACAAACGGCAATGCCACTGGAGCTTCAACTGTGCTGCTTTTGACATTTGATAAGAAAATGCATTCCGCTTGCCATTTGGGCTTTTCGTTTTTTTTTTCCGCTTTGCATATTTGACAACGCACGTTAATTAAAGTTTCCATACATATTATTAAGTGCCAAATAGTAGAAGCGAAGCAAAGTCATAAATATTCCAAAAGATATGACAGACAAATGTTAAAGTCCTACCCTAATGGCTGCTCGACACGAGTGCTTATTTTTCTACTCTACTCTCACATAGGGTTATTTAGCTATATCACAAATCAAAAAACTTCAAGTTTTGTTCGCTTACCTTTCTTACATTTTATTGATGAAAATCTTAAAAAATAATATAATTTTTATAAAAATTACGCAAAATTCGTTCAATCTTAAATTATTAGTCAAATTTAGATTGCAGTTTTTGTCATAGCGCATCTAATAATATACGTAAATATTATTCATCAAATATCTCATTTATTATATAGCATTTTTATTATTTGTAATCTTTATTATAATATCTACTCATTAAATATCATATTTATTATATAGATTTTTATATTATTTATAGTATTTTATGTATATGTTAAAATCATTCTGTATGTTTGGAACACCTTGTTTATAATCGAAGGGTGTTCAATTTGCGACACCCTACTCATAATTATTTTTCTTGCTTGTTTTTATTCATTAAAAGTATTCACTTGTATCTTGTTCTGCATTAAGCTTTATTTATGACACTGCCCGACACTTAAATCGATTTTTTATCGCCTTTCAACACGACAAACAATCTTTTTGCTGTCATGCATAAATTACAATTCAGCTACTAATAGACAATCAATAATTATGATTGACAAAATACATAAAGTGTAGACGGGACACATTCGCATCCGCATTCGCATTTGCTATTCGAATCGGATTCGCATATCAATTAATTGATTTTCCGACACATTTCAGCAAATGTCACTGGCTCTTCATAAATACATGAGTTCACTTTGTTGCATATCAAATTTTAATAATACTCCAAGTTGATTGATTATGCATTCTCTGTTGGCACTTTGAATGCAAATTGCTGGCAATTGTTGCACTTTTGCCATTACAAGACTGGAATTATTATCTAATAAAAGCATGCACTTTGATTTTCTAATTAATTTAGTTATGCGCATGTCTCTTCGAAGAAGCTCTCACAAATTCCTATTGCACATGCTGGCCAAAAGTATTTTCCACAAAAATCTACAATGTAACACAACTAGCAATACAATGTACATATGTACGTAGTATGTATACATATAGTATGCAGTAAGCATTCTCAATGTCAACAACAAATGGCTTTTCAATAAGAATTTTCTATTTTGTACTTGCTACATTTTCAACGTGATATAACCGAGTACTTTGTTACTGTTGGCAGTGCTTGGATATATCCTGCAATAAGGTTAATAGTACTATACTTTCATTTATTTTTAAATTATGAACAGAAAATTGAACAAGATTCATGTACGGCAGAAATGAAATGTATAAAATATAGAATAAATATAATTTAATGTACTAAATTGAAAACAATCTATAATATAGTGTTGAGGTTTCTTTAAATCATTCTAGGGTATTAAGAGAAACATCTTTTTATATTCAACAGATATTTAAATGATTTTCCGGCGCTTTAAGACACTTTCTCAGTTGTTCCCTACTTCTGTTTTTAACAACTTAATAATAAAGTTTGCATTTACTCTCTCTCTCTCTGTCTCTCTCTCTCTACTCTGTCTCTCCTTTAAGCTTGTGAATATAGACACTTATGCTTATATGCATGTGTGGATATATAGAAACCATATGGCACATTTGGCAGATGTGCACAGGTTCGTCGCCCGAGCCGAATAAACAATTTTAATAATTTCGTTTTATGAAAATTGCGCTCGGGTTAAATGATTCGAGAAGAATGCGAGGAAGCAAAACTCGTAGCATTTTATGTTTTTGGCGTAACGAACACAGACCTCAGCCCCTAATCGTCCCATGCTTCCCAACCCCCTCCATTGTCCCTGTGTTTGCCATTTGCCATGTGTGTAATTTATCTGGGCACAAGGACTTCAGGCAGGACACAAAATGTGCGCGCATGTGAACATTTGATGCTCTACTCAAATGTTGCGTTCTGCACATTTTTGCCATCCCTTTGAGAAGCTTCAGTTTTCTTTGATTTGCGACTCGGCAATCTAATCAAGAAAATTTGGTGCACAGCAAATCCCATCTAAATGAGCTACTAATTGCAAAACTGTAGGATAATCATGTAACCCCCACAATACTCCCAGCATTTACAAACTAATCAAGAGGCGAGCTTTGTTTTAGACATATGTATGTATGTATGTATCGCAAGCTAGTATATAGGGGCTGGATTCAGAAAAATTCCTTCAGCTCAGAGGCAATTATCGCCAGATAGGAAAAAGAGTTTTTGCGCTTGTTTTGCGGCAAGTTTTTGGATAACTTTTGCACTCTTTCTCTCTTCTCTCTCTCTCTCTCTCTCTCTCTCTCTTTATCCCCTCGGTTTAACTGTCTCTATATCGGTCTGTTTGTGAAGCACGTTTATCAGTGGCTAAGTTTTTACTTCTGGCTTTGGCCTTTGCTTGCTCATTGTTAACTTTGCTGCCTTCTTACTAATGGCTATCAGAGAGATAAGTTCGACTACAAGCCAAACTTTTATTTTGTAAGCAATGTTGTTAATCTGTCGAGTGTATGCGCAGGCAGCCCCCCAGGACGAGGGCTTTTAAAAAGTTATCAACAAGCGTTCAGCCAGCAGATACGAGTATTCTCTTAAGACACATACACATGTTACTCACACACACACACACACACACACCCACACACACATTCAAATGGTGCTAATCAAATGGTTTAATGATTAGTTGGCAACTTGTGGCATGCCACCTGCGTCCTTTTTGACTTTCCCTTGTTTCGCTTAATCAGCAAATGTTCGAGACTAACTAATTTTTGCACTTTGCCATTCGATATTCAACATTAGTATTATAGTGTTAATAGTCAAGTTTCGCTTACATATGTTATTCAATTTTAGTATTTTTGATTGTATGCAATTCAAATTTGATTAACCTAAATTTAAAACAATTACAATGCTAATTACGGCAATAACTAGCCAATTTGATACATTTAAATGTCTAACTATTATGGTAATTTAAGTTTAAATCACTGTCATTATTTTATGTACAATTTTGGATAAATTTCAAAATGGAGAACAAATGAAAAAAAGTCGATAATTTCCAATAAAAAAAAATTACAATAAAAAGAAGAAAAATGATTTTATGAATATAATACTATAATAAATATTTAAGGCAGCCAAACTATAAATAAATAAGTCATGCGCGCCAAAGAAATATAAAAAATTAATAAATTCCAGATACTGGTAGCATCTTAATAGACTCGATAATGCAATTTAGTAGCACAGGTGTTATAACATGGGCAATTGCAATTATTATTACAGTAATGGCAGCTGCAAATTTATTTAAATTTATTTAATATTAATGAAATCAATACCCATATTGCAGCATATCTTTTCACTCAATTCGCATTTGCAGCAGCTTTAAAATAAAATCGTAATCAACAGTTGAAATGCAAAATGTATGCTCGCTTTCAAATTGTCAGACAGGGTCCGGAAATATATGTATGTATATATATATATATATTTATATATATTATGTGTAACTGTGCATGTACACAAGTGAGCTAACGGACAGATGGCAGATGGGCAGGTGAATAGACAGCTAGATTGTGTATGATGAGATTATTTGAATTACCTTTGCAATCGAATTGACACCACATAGACGCACCGTCACGGACGGCAGACTGACAGGGACAGACACATAGACAGACAGACAAACAGAAGGTAGACAGTTGAGCAGGCAGGAAATAGACTGCGATGTATGCAATGGCAGGAGCAGAAATAGGGACAGAGGGAGTGGGAGTGGGAGAGCAAGGATAATTCAAGGACTGAGACAGCGCAGCAGTGCTTTATGTAGATAATGAAATTTTCACAAATGCCCCGCCCAAAGTAGGCTGTTAATTAGTAGCGAAAGTAGCGTCAACGTTAGGCTTCTACAAACGCTTTGAGATCTCGAACGAAATAAGCACAAATATAAGTAAAATGTCGCAGCTGAATTTTGAAGACACTGAGATGGAAGACACTGAAAATCTGTTCGGTGAGTTGCGTTTGCAGCAGCAGGCGGAGCATAATCAGCAGTTGTCCGAGTCCTTTATGAGCGGCATTCACAAGTTCAGCGAGGACGACATCCAGAGCCCCAGGCAGCAACTCGAAACGGATCTGGAGCAGTTGCAGCGTCGTCAGAGCATTGTCTACGAGAGTGCCCAGCAGCAGGTGGTTGTGCTCGAGAATCTGCTGCAGAGCGTCGAGCCGAGCTGGCACAAGCAGCTGGGCAGGGGTGGAGCTGCCGCTCAGCAGAAGCCCGCACCGCAGGCGTATCTCTTCAAGGACATCTATGAGGAAAAGAAGCAGCGCATGCTGCGGGAGCGGATTGAGGAGGAGCGTGCCAAGCGCGAGTTCCACAGCCGTCCCATGCCCGACTTCAGTCAGGCCCATCAGCAGCTGGCCAACAAGCAAGTCGTTCATCGCATCACCTTGCCCGTGACCCCAAATGTCCTGAAGACGTCGCGGGACATGCAGCTAAAGCGCCGCCAGAAGATCGAGCAGGAGCTGCAGCAACGTGAGCAGCAGCAGCTGCAGTGGCACAAAGTCCGACCCAAGACCAAGCCGATGCCCAAGTTCAATGTGGCGCCACTGAAGCCGGCCAACGGCCAATCCTCGCAGCGCCGCCTGGAGGTGAAGCCCTTCCGCCTGTCCACGGAGCTGCGCGCCGAGCAGCGCAAGATCTTCAATGCTCAGTCGCAGCTGGCGCAGGAGCTGCGTCGTCGTGAGCTCGAGGAGCAGCGCCAGCGTCAGGAGCGGGAGCAGGTCCAGAAGCAGCGCCAGCTAGCCACGTTCCGTGCTCGACCCAATCCCTTCAAGAACTAGTTCGAGGCAGGTGGCCCCCCTAATAATATATAGTTTATCTATTGTTTGAGTTTGTTTTTTGTTGCATTTTCTTTGGCTACCTATTTTTACAAATCACGAAATTGTTCTTGTTTGTCCTTTGGGGCTGAGTTTGGTTTAGTTCTTGTTAATAAATTTGAATGCAACACTATAAAATAATAGTAATATTTCAATATAGATTGGATTTTCAAGAAGAATGTTTAGTAAAACTATTGTGTTTAGTGAGAACTATATGGAAACTATTTGTGTAAGATACAGAATAGCAAATTAAATACTTTAAATTGGGCGATTAAATTATTATGCATGTTTGTATATATATATATATACAAGACACTTTTCTCAATTTTATAAACACATTAAAAAGCAAATAAAGACTAAAACTTCTTAGTGAGAAATATCATTTGATACGAACTTTTTTATATAAACTCCAAAGAGAACCTTTCAATCTGCTCTAAACTCTATTTTTGCCATTATTGCCTCGAAGGTTCTTAAATTTCAATAATCATCGGCACACATGTGTGCACATTCAATTTGTTCATTTAAAATAGCTCAGGTCGAGGCTCCATCAATCAAACTCTTGCCACTCATCCCCCCCCCCCCACACACACACCCTACTGACAGCGACACCCTCCCCTGAGCCATCCATGTGTTTCAGTACAAACAATTTGTTGTAAGTGTATCAATTGATGCGTCCCGCATTCACATGTGTCTGTGTGTGTGTGTGGGTGTGTGTGTGTGTGTGTGTGCGTTTGTGTGTGTGCGTCACATAATCAAAAGCACAAATACTAAAACAAGCACTCAAACTGTCAAAGCAATGATTGATAGTGTTGACATTCGCTTTTTGGCTTCAAAACGCCAACCAGCGAGCTGAAGAGTTTTTGTGCATTGAATTCTGTTAATGGGACGTTTGGCAATGCTATACAAAAGCCTTCGCTGAACCACCCTACCCCAACCCCACCCACTGCTATCATCAAATCAGTCGCCTACCTTGCCACCTCACCTGTGTGTGTGTGTGTGTGTGTGTGTGTGTATGTGTGTGTGTGTGGGTGAATGATGAATTGCATTGCATGTGTTTAAATCGAGGTTGATGGAAATTCGTATTTATTGCAAATTTGCTGACTAAGTTTAAAGGTGACCTTCCATTTAATCGCTGTCTTTTAAATGTCTTTTTTATGCATTAACATTTATTGTATATGCACATTATATAAATATATGAAACATTCAGTTATTTAAAAATCTATTCATCATAAACAAATATTTAAGCAAAATTCGGTAGATGTGCAAATAATCGGCATGGAAATCAGTCTTCATAAAAATTTAAGTTATTTTAACAAAATAAAATTTAATTTAATTATGATATTTTAAAGTAAGTTAAAAGTAAATTTTCAACATTTTGTCTCATTTTTTAAATATTTGAATTGGTTCAAGAGTCTTATCATTTAAAATTTACATATCCGCGGCGCTTTCAAAATACAGCCAGTCAAAATGTTAGCTCAACATTTTCGATTCCCCGCTAACGGTTAACTTTGAAACTTTGCTAACGGTTAACAGTATAACAGCGAACTTTGCCTCTGTTGTCAATAGATGGCGGACTGTTGCTTTAACAGAATGTTAATCTAGCTGTGGAAATGTTTTATTTGCAACGTTTCAGGCAGAAGTAAAAAGTATAAATATTTTAAAATATAGTAAACATTTGCAAAATATATAGAACGAGTTAAAAGAACTTTTGCGCTTTAATTTTGTAAATTTATTCGTTTGGCTTAAGCCAAGTTCTCTTTTAAAAATATACTTCATAAACTGACAATGTTGAAGCTGAGTTTTAATCTGAGCGCGTAACAATTGTGTCGCTTGCATTTGGGGATATGAGAACATAAAGTAAGGACTGCGGGGGAACAATGTCCCGAAATTTGATGGTTGCGTGTGTGTGTGGGTGTGTATAAATACACATTTGGTTTTTATGGGTGGGTTGTGGGTTAAATAAGATGCTGGCTGGCTGCGCACAATGAAGGGCTGAAAAAAGGGGGTATGGCTGTATTGTGAGTGAGGTGGATTCTGATGCGTTGACGACTCGCCGGCAATATATGTATGTATGTGTGTATGTATATATAGAGTTTCGCTTGCTTTTTGTTTGCGGCTTGGCACAGTGCGGAATTTAATAACGCGCTGATGCATGCAAAATAACGCATAAAAACGTAAAAATGCACACGCAAAAAAAAAGAAAAAACGAAAGGGTAGCAAACAAATTACAACACCACAGACAGACACACACACACACAGGCACAACAACACACACACAACACAGACAAAACAGAATACAAACTGAGAGCAGCAGCTTCAGTAGCTGTAGTAAAACAATTTTCGCAGTCAATTTTCCTTTATGAGCGGAAAATATTTCACAGTGCAAATATGATATGCGTATTGACAGGTTTCAGCTGGTGGCAAAAACCCCCCCGAGCCCCACCTAACTATTATCTGCGCCTACTCGTCGAATATGAGAAAGAAATGTGTGTGCCACTTTAATTGAAATGCCAAATTTGGCGTTAAATCAATCGAAAGCAAAATAAAGCACACAATTTCAATCAGATAGTAAAGAAACGAAGTCGATATGAAAAAGTGCTAAAAACTTCTCTCAAATTGCAACATAAAACGGCGCGTAACAGAAGAACAGCAAGAAAGAAGGTAGACGGCAACGCATTTGCTGCATCAAGTCAAAGTCATTAAAAAGTAATGTCATCGTCAACGCACCCAGCCACGCCCCCACAACCCCCACCGCCCATCTACAATTGCCTCAGAAAGTAGTAGGAGGGGGTTAGGGGGGATAAGCTGCCTGTCTCAACTCGTTCGCAGCCAGGCGCTCCATTAATGATGGATGAATACTCGAGTCGAGTCGAGTAGAGAGTCGAGTAGAGAGTCGAGTCCTGAGTCCTGGGTCTGGAGTCCTGAGTGGCGAGTCCTCGACTGGCGGCTGTTGCGCACCGAAAAATGATTTGATGAAAACATTTGAAATTTTTATCGGGTGCAAATTTATGCAGAACTGTTGATGTCATCGCCGTCGTCGCCACAGAAAAATGATGACGATGCGAGTGACGTTGAAATATGAAGCGACATTACCTACTCGCAGGCAGGAGCGAGGAGCTGCTCCTAGAGCTCCAACTAGGGCCCCGCAATGATTGGCTTTTTTTTCAGCTTATTCGCATGCTTCCCCTTCCCACTCTAAGGCAATGAAGCGGGTCTGATAAGAAGTTTTGTTGTTGTTTTTATTGTTAAAAGGGAGGGGTGACTTAATTTTTATTAACATTAGATGTGCACTTAAAATTTGTAATAAATGACTTTGCAATTGATTGGAAGCCCAGCGTTTTATATGCTCCATAAAGTCTGATACAGTTGAGCGAGCAGCTATATAAATACTTGTACATAACTATGTCAAATAAATATTAAAAATTACAGCTATTAAATAATCATTGACATGCCCAAATGCCACCAGAGAGAGAGAGCGAGAGATCATAAAAAGCTTATCGATTATTTGAATAAGTTAACAGATATCAAAGTCATTTAATGTTGTTTTCCAAAATAATTCATAGTTTTTACGATATATTAGCGAATTTAGTGTTAATGGATAGGAAGGCATGGGAGCTATAAAGAATAGCCTTAGTACATTTTGAAATATGGTTATTGAAACTTAAATAATATTCATTTAAGGGCACTCATAATATTCTTTAAAATTATATGAAAAGCCCTCGGGATTCACAAAAATATTATTACAATGTTTGAATACATAATCATTAAAATAATAAGAAATATATATTTTGAATTACACAGAACGGAATGCTACAAGATATACTTAAATTAATATATATACTTAATTTAAAAGTAAGCAATATAATTTTATTTAATAAATGAAATGGAGCTGATATTAACAAAATTTAAATCCAATTTTTCGACAGATTGTAGAGATATTTAAAAATTTTTATTTGGCTGAAAGTATATATGATTGTTTAGTAAATCATAAAATAATAAAAATACAATATATATATTATTATATTATTTCAATTAAGATTATACTCATATGAGAGAGCACAAAACTATATACCATATATGAACTGTCTTTTTCAGCCTTACTCTCCGCCTTTAAAATGGGGAGCTAAGCTTTAAGATACTCATAAAATCGTTGGTTGGAATCTCTGGTTTATTGACCATTCATTTTGAAGACCTATTCTTTTATTAGGTCTCGTGAAATTCATAAACTTGTAGCAAATTGCGTGAAACTTTTACGGATTCAGCATGACAGTTACGGTAGATGTATCTAGGAGAGAGAACTGTGCACTTGCATACTATGTACCATGTACACATATAGCATAGAGGTCCGTGTACCGTATACCGTGTACCTTGTACTATGTATGGCTATTATAAAAGTTCTTCGTTTTTTGTTTTACATGCGTCTGTTGCCCCCATGGGTATTACTCTCTGGTCTGACGACTGTGGCTTCAAGTTTTTTATTGCCCGGGCACTGTTTGACGTGAGCCTGGACGTGGATGCGGCGGAGTCCTGCGATGTGGGCCACTCGGTTGGGGATGTGCGGTTCTTTGGGTGATGGTTGCATGATGGGGGGGCACGTGTGCTGCTCCCACAGGTGACGATGGCCTCGTTTATGAACAAACAGCAAAATGTTGTCAACATTTCGAAATTTATTTGTTCAATATACTTATAAACACACAGAGACAGAGACAAACGATGAGCATATGTCGACTGTATACAGTGTGTGTGTGTGTTTCTGTGTGTGTGTGTGTGTGTGTGTGAGCCTGTTGTGTGCGTGTGTTATTAAATTAAACACAGAGCTGGCATCAGCGCTGGGGCCAAAAGCATTCATTAGCCACGTTTACTGCACCCGTGGCGACCTCCATTTTGGCTGATGAGTTTTGTTTTTTCTGTGTTCTTTCGTGTTATATACGTTGTCCTGCAAGCTGAACTTTCCACCACTGGATGTGCATGTGTGAGTGTGTGTGTGTGTGTATTTGCTTTTTGTTGTGCTGTGCCGGTGTCTGTGTCTGTGCGTATGCGTGTGGATTACCCAGCTGGATCTGGTTTGTGCCAGCAGTCCTTGGAGATGCGCTTCCAGGCATGAGTTTTTTGTATAAACTATTACCACATAATTTTAATATGGCGCGTACATTTGTGGATTATATTTCACAAGATCTGTATACGTTTCCATATAATGAATGACTACAATTGTAGGTGTATATAAAGGGAAATCTGAGGTATAGTAAAGATATTTAGCGAGTGTGCTGAAGCAATGACTTCATATGCCTTACAGAGCTTACTATTTTTGGCTATATGCTGAAATAAGAATAATATACATTATTTTAAATTTTATAAATAAAATTATTTTACATCTCCTGCAAAAGTTCCTTCCTGAAATAGTACTTTGACATGAAATGGCTTAGACAGGCTATGGCAATATATTAAAATAGGAATGATATGTCAGCAATTGTATTATTTTACATTTTATTAGCTTGACTATTTTACATATTTTTACATATTTCAAAATTTTCATCTAGAAGAAGTATTTTGACTTGACGTTGTTTTGACAGACTATAATTATTAATAAATATGTTAGAAATCAGAAATTGGCAAATAATCTTATTGAGCACACTTCTCTACAGTTCTTTCTTAGTCTAACTTGTTTTAAGAATGCTCAACTATGAGTTACTCCTTAACACATATAATTATTTGTTTCTTGAATACTCTAACCCGATCGTTATTTAGTGTTTTTGGTTAGGAAGTGCTATTTTTACAGTATATCCTTATAAACTATATGATAACTATATGAATTACTGTCAGTGTAGTTGGCTCCAACTGGGTATCTTACTTGTTGTTTTTTCATTACTTTGTCTACGAGTATTTGCTGTGGCGGCTGTTGCCAATTCGTGACTCTGGCGATGCCTCTGTCTCTCTATCTGTCTCTCTTTCTGTCTCTCTCTCTCTCTCACTCTGTCTGTTTGTCTGTCTCTTCTGTTAGTGGGTTGCATGTTGATGCTGTTTGGTGTTGTTTCTGTTGGTGTGATGTTACATTTTGATACGCGTATTTGTTCTAAAGTGTCCCGCGTACGTGATCTCAACTCATGGCATACCGAACTGAAATGATTATTGCGCCGTCATTTTGGCCCAAATGGCCAAATTGTGTTGGCCTCTTTAGAGCGGAGATGCTGGAAATATTAACGGGCCACAGTTGCTGTTTGTGCTGCAGTTAAATGCGATTTGACCTGTATGTGTGTGTGTTTGTGTTTTTAGTTAACGGCCAACGCATTAATTCTAATTAACTTTTTGCGGTTAGCTCATCAACCCAAAAAGGCAACCCTGGCAACTGAGCCTGGAGTCTGAAGCCTGGAGCCTGGAGCCTGCTGTTGCCGGTTTATGAGCACTGGCCAACGAAATGGCGTCAACAAATGAAGTGCAGGCAATAAAAAGCGACAAAGGCAAATGGCGGAACGTCGTCCTAGTCGTTGTCCTGCCCGGCCTGCCCAGCCTGCCCGGCCTTTCTGCGTTTTGTGCGTTCAGCCATGAAAATGAAAATGAAAATTTATGCGTGCCAACTACCGGGCACAAATGCGCTGCGTCCGTGTGATTAAAACACCTGCGCCGACAGCTGCCAGCAGCAGCAGAAGCAGCAGCAGCAATTACACTAGTCCTTCGTCCGTCGTCCCTCGTCCTGCTACAGCTGCGTGAGATTGTCTCCTGGCCGCCCAGGTGATCATAGCTTTTCATTTTGGCCGCCTAATGAAACGTCATGTTATTTATGGCCGAGATGCGCCTCTAATGCAAAGTCATTGCTTTCCATCTGCTCACAGCAAACCAAACTAGGCCAGCTCTAAACCGGAATAAAAACCTCCACTCTGCGGATTACTCGTTGCAATTACCCAAGGGAGTCACTCGCTATTTAAACCGCCCCACATTATGAACATGTTTCAGAGTAGCTTTTACAATCGTGATGCAAAAAGAATGCCAAAACAGTTACACACCTGAGAACAGGAAGATTATGCCAGCTTCCGAAACGAACAAAGCCAACTATGAGAAATTAACTTGGAGAGTTTAAAATGTTGTTTAATGTTTGTTCTATAGGTTAATTCTTAATTAATATTGTATGCCTTTTAGCAATATTTTGTGAGATTAATAGGATTTTTATACGCTTTTCGAAGAAAATAGTATATTAAGTTTGTGCTGAAGTTTGTAACGCATAGAAGGAAGCGTCGGAGACCCCAAAAGTTACTGCCAGTATGTTTAGAATGACAAAACAAATTGATCTAGCCATGTCCGTCTGTCTGTCTGTCTGTATGTATGCAAACTAGTCCCTCAGTTTTTGAGCTATGATGATCAAACTTTGCACAGACACTTATTTTTTACAGGGACAGCACATTGGTTGGAACCGGCCGGATCAGACAACTATATCATATAGCTGGCATACAACTGGAAGTCGGCTTTGACCATAAATCCCATGTTTTTTAAGCTATCGCGATGAAACTTTGCACATATACTTATTATTCAAACTTACATCACATTGATCGGAGCCGGCCGGAACGGGCCACTATAACTTATAGCTTCTCTACAACTAGCTACATCAACTAGAAAATTTAAATTCATGTGATATCAATTTTTATAGCTAATGAAAGTGCTGCAGTTGGCAGACTGAAGATTGTCTAAAGGTTTGAAAAGAGTATAAAATCTTCGGGTTATGTTGTTTCTTAATTTATAAAGATTTTTATTTGGTATAAGATGAATATGTCATTTTAATAATCCACTTAAATTTGTGGTATTTATTTTCGTATTTCATAGCAACAGCTTTAACATATTTAGTTCCTATAAGTGACCTTCCAAGACTTCAACTGACATAACTTTGTCATTATTTGGCAGCTGTGAAATGTCCTGTTTAAAGCTCATATTTCAATGATGTTTCGATTAAAAACTAACCAAGTAGTTTTCAATTAAGATTTCTAGAATGACTATCAATTTGCAGTGCTTAAATTGCCCAATATGATTGTACATAATTCATTCAGCTAGACAAAACTAAACAGTATGCGGAATAGATCGAAAGCAATTGACAATTTGACATGCATTAAGCTGCTCAATTTGTCTTTAGAATCACTGCCACTGGTTGTCGTCCTGCCCCCCCCATCCCATAGGAGTCGTCCAGGAATATTGCTCACTTGTCACTTCAGTGAATGCGTCGATTCTATGGCTTTTTTATATATACATCTATTTTTTTTTGGACAACCTTCAACCCCAAACGTGTCTAGCATTGATAAATTTTGGGAGCGTAAGGCATGACTGGCAAACTGACCAAAGACGGCAAATGACTTTCAGCGGGCAGCGGGCCATTAAAAATGCTAATGTGTCTATTCAATGCGAATTTTATGCAAATGACAAGGTTAAAAGCAAAATAAGAGCTACCCGCGCTGGTAATGCGATAAAAAATTTGACACATCATCACTTTTCAATAAAATCAACAAATTTTTATTTAAGTCACCCGAACTCCTACACAAAACTGCCCCCAAAAGTTCTGCTGTATTTTTTTCGCTGATACGCCACCACAGGACAAAAAAAAAGGCGGCAGGAAGGATGCTTGATGATGGCAGCAGGCCGCAGGGGACTGTGAAAGCTGGAAGCTGAAAGTAATGCCATTTTCTATGGCAGCCCTTCCCAACACCGCCGATTACCCGTGGGAAGCTTATCCATTTTGGCCATACGTTTTTGTGTGTGTTCCATTCTCTTCGGTTTGCTTGTTTTTTCATTGTTTGGCTTTTCTTTTATTTTCTTCTCTTTGCTTTTCTTTTGGCTTTTCGCTTTTGTCAAATGCCTTTTATTGCGCTCGGGCCACGGAAGTAGCCGTACTGAGGCTTTTTTCCAATCCAAAACTGAAAATACTTTGCATTTGGAAATGTGAAATCCGGTTATGTTACTAATTTCACTCTTTTGTGCAATGCTTCATCCTTCTTTAGCGTCCACTCTTGGGTGCTTCCTGTTGGATTGGGACGGCAACATCAGTACAGCAGAGCACAGAGCACAGAGCACAGAATGTAGTTCTCAATTCGCAATGGTAACCCAAAATGTCAATCGTCGTGATTGATCGAATTGACAATTGCGCCGCCGCCCACGCATAACGGCACATGGATGGAATCTTCGCCCCATCTCCAGCTCCAGTTCCAGTTCCAGCTCCAGCTGCCTGCTCAAGCTACAGTCACCATTCACCATTCAGCAATCAGCTGTCCCCAGTAACCAGTCAGCAGTCAGTAGTCAGCAGTCACCAGCACAGCAGCATCAGAGCACAGAACCAGCTCTCGAGCAGCAGCTCCTATGTCATGTCAAGCGCTGCGTTTTCCGCTGTCAATCCAAGTAACATTTGTCTGGCAGCGGCAGCTCAATTAGGCGATTTCAAATCCCCATCGAAGCTTTCAAGTACACCAGAGGGATAGACGGCCCTTCTAAAGGCATGTGTATATTTTACGTATCTAAGCTAATACTAAGGTAAATTTGACTCAAGTTTCTGTTTAGAGAAAGATAATTTAATCTTCATGTTAAATATTTACCAGGTAGATGAAAGGATGTGTATATTTTACGTATGTAAGCTAATACGAAGGTAAGTTTGACCAAAGTTACTGGTTAAAGCAATATATTGTTATATTCATGTTAAATATTTAACAGGTTGATGTAAAGACAGGCAACTAAATAAGAGAAAATATATATTTTGACACGGTGACCACTTTGAAATTTTTTACAGTAAAAAATTATGAAGGTCTTATAACGCTTCAAAATCAAATTAATCTTTTAAACAAAATTACAGCTGTTATTATTTACTAATTTTCATAAAGCATACTTGTAGTGTTTTTTGTAAAATGCTAAAATATTGGAAAAATAAAATACTTTATTAATTATTTTATAAATTGATTAATTATAATACAACAATATTATAATTTATTGAACAGAAAAGCTTTTCACTAATTGCTCAAACAGTTTATTCCAAGTAATTTAATAAAAACCTGCAATAATTATTTATAAACCTGCGTATTATTATCAAAGTAATTAGAGCACTTTAATGTTTATTTTACTACTACTAATAATAGTAATACTTTGTTTATTTGTAGTTTAATTAGTGTATAACTAGTAGATCTAACCTATATAGATAAAAATCGAGTGACAGGCAATTAATTCCGAATGAATTTCTGATAAGGTGCTCATAAACTAAGTAGAAGTTTGAATTAATTGAGTTGTTCTGATGTTCGGGTGCTCATCAAATGGCCATAAGTGCTGTGTAAATGCAATAAACGCCTCATTTGTTTGAGGGGTGGGTGGGGGTGGTGCTGGGGGTGGGGGTTGTCTCAGTGTGCTTGTTCAAAGGGCGCTAAAAACAGTTACACGTTTATTTTCATTGCTGAAATGTTATTGTTTTAATTGCCACTACCCGACTAACCCCTAACCGAAGTAATCGTCGTCCAAGTTGGCCAACTGAATTTGTTATTCACATTTCGTGTAAACATCGCGTGCACTTACAAATATTTGACTTGTTTACTGGCTTATTCGTATGAGTAAGCTCGCTCCTTTATACCCATTCAAATGTCCCATCCAACTGAGCAAAACGAACACTTATCAAAACATTAACAACGACAACAAAGGCAATTAAGATTATTAAGCGAATGACATGGCCGACATCCTCTTTAAACTGTTGGAGTTCATGTGCATTACTATTACTATTATTAACATTATATGCTTTTCGAAGAACTTAGTATACTTATTTTGTGCTGAATGGATTAATGCAAAGACGGAAATGACGGACACCCCAAAATATACCTCCAGTATGCTTGGGATGACAAAACAAATTGATCTTGCCATGTCCGTCTGTCTGTCTGCCTCTATGTATGGAAACTAGTCCCTCAGTTATTGAGCTATCGCGTTGAAACTTTGCACAAAGACCTATTATTTAAAGGGACGGAACATTAGTCGGAGCCTGCCGGATCGCACCACTATATCTTTTAGCTGCCATACAACTGGAAGTTGGTTTTTGTCATATATCCCATGTTTTTAAAGCTATCGCCTTAAATTTCCTTGTGCACTTGAATATCATTATAACTCATCCATGTTCAAAATTTAAAAACGATGGAGTCATTAAAAGCAAATATATGGATAAAGAATAAAAAATAAATAACATTTTCAAAATTTAAATGTAGAATAAGTAAAGAGGAAAAAGAAATTACCCTCGTGCCTAGAAATAAAAGCTTTTTGGCAAAGTTATGTGAGTTTCAAGTCTACAAAGGGAATTTCCAGGGTACAGGTAAGAAGTATAATAATACGTATTATACGTGGACCAATCGATCACTTAATTATGTGAAATCAATTGGTTTCATTTTGGTAGCAGCCGTAAACAAAGTCTATTAGCGTGAAGCTACTATTATATAGACAAACTTAATGTAAAATCTCTTGAGTAACTGCAATTATCAACGGTATAAAATACCTGAATACAGATTTACCTTTTTTAATGAACTCTTTTGTGTACTTTAAATTTAGTAAATTACAATATTAACTCATCTGATATTTGATAGGTCATCCTTTTTGCAAAAGCATTTCGTATTTATATAGTACCAAATTTTACATTAAACTTTTGTTAGCGTCATTTTCTAAGATCTCGACTCTAATAAACAAAATTTTACTTGTAAACACATTAAAGTGCTAGCTGCGATTCAAGATGATTCGATTGAAGCGTCCCATCTCGCCCGATTCACATTGATCCAATTCCTCGCTCTTCTGAATAACTGATTCCATTTGCCGCGTCATCGCAGCCTTATTGTAAACACAACCCATAAACGGATACACTTTCGGCTGTGAGATGAGCGTCAAGTCCTTGTGCTGCAGCAGCAGGCGACAGATCAGCTCCAGTGGCGTCTCCAGATTCCATGCAGCACACGCGGACATCTCGCAGTAGTCCAAGTTGCTCTGCTGGCGCAACAAGAGCTCCCGGGGCATCCGCTCCAGCTCCGCCTTGTTGCCACAGATGACGACGGGCAGCTGCTTGCCGCAAATCTGCTGGAGGAGAGTCAACCAACGCGGCACACTGACCGCCGTGCGGTGCGCGTTCAGATCGAACATGATGATGGCGCACTTGGCGAAGAAGAAGTAACCGTTGTGGAGGCCACCATGCCGAGCATCGCCAGCCACATCCCACAGCTCCAGGGCCAGCGTCTGATAGTTCGTCTCCAGCAGGAGCGTGTGCACATTCAGTCCTGGCGTGGGCACATGTTGCTGCTGGAAGACTCCAGTTGCATGACGGCGCAAAAAGGTGGACTTGCCAACGCCGGAGTCGCCAAGCAGCAGGCATTTGTAGGTGTGGTCAGCGGGGAAAGTGGACTTCAACTCCATTGTGTATGTGTAAAACAAAATAAATAATAATAAACTAACCTTGATTAGAATGCCACACAACAATTTCGATTTAGTTTCGACTCATTTAAGTCAACGTCAGATCAACTTAAGCTTTTTTCTATATACATCATATTAATACCAATTGTTATACCCGCAAAAACAACTTATTCAATAGCATCTTTTATATTAATCGTTTTTTATTCACAAATATAAATAAATATTAGTCTATCTTCAGTAAGGATGGCCAAACAACCCAGCCGGGCAAAGCCATACAGAAAGCACACAGAAGTCCCATTTTCCAATTCATTTTCAGCATGTCAAACGATTTTAGCAATTTAATATTATGCACTAAAATTTTTAACTTTTATACTTCTCAATTTGTTCTTTAATTGATTCGAGATGCTGAGATTTCAAATGAATTTTCTGGTGATTATACAATTTTTTAGCGATTAGTTTTGATTTGTACACCAATAATGTGGAACTATTATAATATAATTATAAAATGACATTTTAAAATACATAAAAGAGTCTTGATAGCCACGCTCTGTATAATATCAGGATTTCATCGGATAGAGCCATTTTGCATAGTTTTTTCAAACCGTTTCACCAGATATTTGTCATATACATAGCATAGTGTATAGTATATATAAATTTCTGTCTGTCTGTCCAACTATTCATATTCCTGTATCATCCACTTTTCAATTGTATGCAAATTAACCTAATTCCAAGAATTCTCTGCCTTTGTAATTATGATGCCATTAATTTACATAAACGTATAATTTTAAATGCATTACTGCACATAGAAGTGTATATATGCTGGAAATGTAAGGAAGGAAACAGTTGTATTTTTAGAAGGAAGTGCCCTGTCAATTAAAAGAGCCCTCATAGACCGTCATCAAAAGCGACTTTGTTTGAGCTCGGAAAAATATGTGACGGCAATTTAATTAAAAACTTATGAATGAGTGAACAAAAAAACTTTTGCACATCCTTCGACTTGAAGATGTTTTTATCGTTGTTGTTTGCACAAATGAGTTCTGCACACACACACACACACACACACACACAAGTTGTGTGTTGTTTGTGTGTCTGTTTGGGTATGTGCAGATCAGCATACGAGAACTATGTGCAGCTTTTTCAACATACTATAAAAGCACAAAGTTTTTACAGCGTAAAAATATAATTGGAGAAATTTAAAAAGTTTTATTTTTTGTGTTTTTAGCTTTTGCTAGTCTTACAAACGGCCAAGTGGCTTTTGCAAGCTACATTTTATGAGAGGGAAACATATAGAGACAGAGATAAGTAAATATATTACGTATGCATATATCCTATATTTCGAAATAAGGTATTTACATTTTCTTATAATTTTTTTATTTTTTATTTGTGTATCGCCAATTCAATCCAATTTAGTATACACTCAGAAAAATGTATAATCATGTTAAAACTTCTCTTTTCAATAAAGATTTATTCTAGGCCCAAAATTCTAATACTCTACTTTAAATAATACTTCATTTCTAAACCCTTTTACACTTATTTTAAAAAGTAGTTTGTTTCTAAAATTATATAATAGAATTATTTTATTTATTTGTGAAACATGAAAGGTCGATTTTGCAATCGAGAACGATTTGAACTTTTATATATAAATCTACATAGCTGCTACTTCAATTTAGAGCGGCAGCTTTCTCTAAGTGTACAAACAAAGAGTCACAAAACACTTGCACATGTTTGCAGTGAATGGAAATACTTTTCCAGGGTATCTGCAAGTGTTTGCCGCTTGACAATACCATTTAATACTTGTTAATCTGGCAAATCCAATTGCCAAATCGATCTAAAAGAACAACTGAAACTTTTCGTGTATTTTGGCCAGGACTCAAGAATGCATTGTAAATGTATTTTACACACACACACATATTTGTCTCCTGCTCGCAATTTCACTTGGCACATTTACAAGCATTTCACATCGAAGTGGGGCAGACTGTGGGGGTGGGGGTGGGGCATATTCATTTGGGTTGGGCTTTGTTTGGGGTTTGGCTTGGCCATTTTGTTGTGTGTGTGTATGTTTGTGTGTGTGCAGTCGGTAAAAGTGAATAAGAAAATTTGTTTGCCAACTTTTGGTGTAATTTGTAAACATCAAAGAGAATGCCAGAGAAAACATGTCCACGAGTCAAAGGGATCAAGAGTTGCTTTGCGAATTCGTGCGGAAATCTTCTACGTGTGCGGCATGCCAAAAACTGAGTACTTTGTGTGTGTGTGTGTATTTACTTATTTGTGTGTATGTGTGTGTGTTGCCCTCAGGATGCTGTGTGCCGTATGCCACAAGTTGCCTTAACAAATCCGTTGATGCTGTCGATACAGCAGACGGATAGCCTAACCCCAAAGAATATTACGTAAATCAATGGATTTGCAGCTTGAGCTGATCTTAAATCCGAATGGGTTGTCATCCTGCAGGACGCTAATGAAGCGCCAAGACCAAACATTAAATGAAGTCCAGCTTTGCGCCGAAAGTTATGATAACAATGAACTAATTAAGAAACATGACGTCCTTATGACAGGCTCGGCCTCAGCCTCGGTCTGCGTCTCGTCCTTGGATGCCGCAGCAGCCTCAGCCTCAGCCTCAGCATCCGCGTCCGCAGCTACTGAAGCGGCATCTCTGATGATGTCCTGATGTACTAATTAAGTTTTGAACGTGACGAGAAATTGCAAGTAGCAATTTCGTTGTTTGATTTTTCGCTGAGCAAAAATTGTGCTGCTCGCAGCTCTCCTTTTTTGCTCCGGCGGCTCTTTTCATCTGAATAATTAGCTGCAAAGTGTGCAAAGGACTCGGCGAGGTTGGCAGTAAGTACTCCGCTCCCCCCTCTCCCACTTTGCCCCAAAACAGTTGCGGGTAGTTTCCTTTTTGGCTAACTACAAATTAGAATTAATTTTCTTGATGCTGCTATATATTTGGCTGTTTATGAGCTGCCGCTAATGAAGAAAGACAATGGTCAAGGGACAAGCGCAAAGAGTTCAAGGATTGCTTCTTGATACTGTAAAGCTGAAGAAAAAGTGGCACTTAAGCAACTGATTAACGATTTTTAAAGTTACAAGCAGCAGTATAGTTTAGTTTATGCTATTTGATTACTTTGGTCAATCAAAAAGCTTTAGCAATTTCGTTTTAAATGTCAGCGATTGAGATTTCTCCTTAATTGCATGTCGCTAATATAAATTCTCTTTTTAATTGTTATTGTGAACATTATAAGCTGATTACTAATAATCCACTTTACAACCCATCAAACGTATTTAGATTGTGTTTTGATGTTTGTTTGCAATTCAATAAAATTATCTGTGATTCTATTTTATTGCACGTTGGCACAATATATTATTTGTATTTGTATTTGTCGTAAATCAAATTCCACAAATAATTCAGACTTTAGTTCAATTTAAAAATAACTGAATATAGTTGCATATAAAAGTTGCATCTAAAAAACACCAATTGAAGAAAGTATTTTAATTATTATTTCCAAATCCTGCTTAATGCACACAAATCCTACGATTTTCAGTTGCTTTTCAACTCATTTATTTATCTCTTCATCTCTTTGTGCCTCAGTTCTCGAAAGAGTTTTTCTTTTGCACTTTTCTTATTGGATTTTCACGTTATTGTTGACAGTATTTGTTGTATCTGGACGAAGCTTTTGTGTTTGTTTTGAGGTTTCATTAAAAAGAATTTAATTACAAGCAACTCATTTCTCTCCATTCTCTGTTCGCTGTCGCTCCCATTTTCATGCCCCACTTTCGCCACGCCCCCTTCATTATGCATTTTCACGTTTTGAGCGCGACGTCGACAACGCTTTTGTGAATTGTCTCCGCTGGAAGCTCGAATTCAAAGAGATAGACAGAGACAGAGAGCGAGAGAGAGAGAGAACGGGAGGTGGAAAATGTGGAATAAAAATTACCGTTGCGGGGATTAAGAAGTTTCGCTATTATCATTCAAATTATAATTACTTGCAATTGTTTTTATAATGTTCATTAACATTTAGCGCCTTCAGAAATTGCAGCGAAATGAGAGAATGGCGCAAATTTCATTGCAGACATTCTCGTAATTATTTTTTAAATTGTAATTTGCGCTGCCGCCTCTGGGAAGGATTAGCCCGGAAATATGGCAGCATGTGTTAATTGGATTTTTGGCTGCTCATAAAGACAAAAGTTGATGGCGAAAATTGTGTGCAATGCTCATCGTTCCTTTGGGGTATCATAACAAAAAACACGCTCAACAACGAACTTAAGAAAGGAAAACAAGCTGCAAGCTTACACACAAGAATATTCGCCTATGTGAAGTGAAAGATGTAATAAGTATGCCTTTCAGATTCCCCTTTGGAATGCTTATAGATATTAAGATATTTATAGTCCTGGAGAACTTCATAAGCTTATGGCATAGTAAATTGTCTTGCAACAAATAACACATTTAAATTTTTGTATTATTTTAAAAGCTTAACAAGGTTCAATTGAGCTGATAAGAGTGAAAAACAAGTGGGGAAGGATTATCATCGGCGTGCCGATTTAATGACGCATGTCTTTGCTAATTATAACTGAATCGATTGGAAATTTTAAACATTGATGAGTTATAAGGTTGTTCAAGTGTTCAAGAAAATTTAAGGCTATAGCTTTGAAAACATGGAATTTATGACCAAAACCGACTTCAAGTTGTATGGCAGCTATAAGATATAGTGGTCTGATCCGGCCGACTCTGACCAATGTGCTGTCCCCTTGAATAATAAGTGTCTGTGCAAAGTTGCATCGCGATAGCTCAAAAACTGAGGGACTAGTTTGCATACATACTGACAGACAGACAGACAGACATGGCTAGATCAATTTGTTTTGTCATTCTAAGCATACTGGCAGTAACTTTTGGGGGTCCCCGACGCTTCCTTCCATGCGTTACAAACTTCAGCACAAACTTAATATACTATTTTCTTCGAAAAAAGTATAAATATATAATCAATAAATAAACATAATGTAAGCTTTAAAAAATTCGTTAGCTTACAATATATGCATGTGTAACTATCTCATTAATATACATACTAAATGAAAGCATTACGCATACAAATAATAACAATTTCACTTTTTGAACAACTTAAACTCTTGAGCACATATGTATTCAATTTAAATACTACAATTGTCTGATCCTCAAATTCGATTTTAAATAATAGTTCTGATGCAGCTGAGCAAGTTGAAGCGTTTTATTTAATTTTTAATACCAGCCACATGCAATTTGTGCATCTCGGTAAATATGAATGCATAATTCATTAAAAACGCACACTCGAATAAAGCAAAAACAATTGTGGTTTATGCAAAAAGCAACAGCTACCGAAATACAATTTTATTTACATATACATACATACTGACATACATAAATACTTACATACATACATACATGCATACATGTGGGCAAATGTTTACAAAAATGTATTTTGATTTATTTAAGTGGAACTAATTGTGGGCGTTGAACTGCAAAACAAAAAAATCAGAGTGAAAATAATAATAATGAATAAAAGAATGCAGAAAGCGAGTTCCTGAAAAAATGTTTGTAATTTAAATGTGAATTGTCATATTGAATGAATTTGGCTTTGTGCAAGTGAGTAAAACGAATTATGACTTAAATAAGCACGGAGCACAAATTATTTAATTAAACACTCATCTGCCCAAGGGCACTGAGACAGAAAACAAGTATCGTGTCTATGAAAAATTAATTTCAGCACTCCAACAACCTACATACATATCAAACATATCCTGGCAGCGCAGGACCTGACCAGCTGAACTCAAACTGTAACTGAACTGAAAGCATTTGCGTGTTTGCGTGCAATTTGTTATCGCAAAACAAAGAAAACAACGTTAATTCAACACCTACAAAAAGTCAAAAGAAGGAAGTCAGTTGAGTCTGAGGCGGGACAACGACTCAAGTCGCAGGTATTTTTGAAGTAAATACATTAAAGCTTAATTGAGTTGAACAGCCTTCAAATAAGTTTCGCAGAAAGAAAAGACAGTAAATTATAACTTCGAAGAGGCGTCCCTTGAATGTCCTTGCTGACATTTAAGTATATGGTATAGAACTCTGCAGATATATATTAATTTATTTCAATATGCTAAAAATATGATATAGTAAAGGATTCGATTGCTAAATTATGTCAAATGTAGCTTCAGCTATACGAAATTTACAAATTTGTTGTCTCATCAAGTTATGGTTTAATTCAAAAAAGTGTTTCATAACAAAAGTCAATTTGATAACTATAATCTATATGGTACAAGTAAAAAGTCAACATGGCTTTCACATATACAACAGTAAAGTGTATTTAAATGTGCATTTGCTGCTGCTCAACTTTGAACCGTTGCAGTCAAAGCAAACAAATGAAATGCAGCTCAAATAATCAATCAAAAACAATAGGCCAAAGGACATTTCAAAGTAATTAAATGATCATGTATACATAAATACAAATGCAAGCACTTATTGTGTGTGTATCTATGTGTGTGTGTGTGTGTGTGCGTACGTAATTAAGTACAATGCAGATAGAAGTTCACTCTACAGTGGACACTCGACTGTCATTAATTTGAGTTGACAAAAGCCTATTTGTGATTTGTCAAAATTGAATTTGGTCCTTATCGAGCAATTGATTGATGGTCATCGTACTAGTATGTTTCCTTCTTGCCGCCCAGCTCCTTGACCTTCCCAACTACTTTCGGCAAGCACTTTGCCACACACACACACACACACACACACACACACACGCACACTCGCACACACACTCGCACATATGCCTGATTGAGAGCTTAGGCGAAAATGCAAATGCAGTGTTGAAACATCAGGCATGCAGCTCCCGAAAGACGAAAGGACTCTGAGAGTCGTTGCACGTGCTCATCAGATTGCCAGATTGTCAGTTTAGCATTTCGATGGCAAGTGGATTTAGCCAGATGCCAAATCCACATACTTCCCTCAGTTTGTTGCACTTTAAAAGTGCCCGCCTATTACACAAAAGCACACAATGCAAAATGTTGCAGGTATTTAACATTGTGTGTGTGTGTGTTTTTTTTTGTTTAGCTCTGATTTGTTGACTGGCAAATCTCAAATGAACTCACATTTTCAATGGCTAGGCTACATCGCAACTTTTGTCAAAAAAAAAGAAGGAAGGCACAACCGGAAGTTAAAGTGCTGTTGGGAATTGCAAAATTTGTTGCCTGCCATTGTCAGTGTCATTTTTGTTTTCGTGCTCGTGGCTGCAACATCAGCGACTGCGGCGCATTCGTGCGTTTTATTCCCAGCCAAACTGTAAATTCAAAGCCAGCAGCCAGCAACAATAACTGATACAACAACAACAACAAGAACAACAACAATAACAATACAGTCGACCCGTTAGCTCTTTTCAGCTCTATTGAAATTCGTTGCAATTGTCAGTTTTTGCCTGCCAATGCAAAATCCCCCAGTGTAAAAGCGAAAACTGAACAACAGCGCAAAAATTATGTTCCAGTGCCGGTTCGCTAAAGAAAAAAAGACAAAATATTCAAGCATCGATTTCAGTACTGGGGTCCAGCTGCCTTTTTCAGGTCATTTTGTCAACATTTGTTTCTATATACCAACCAACCAACCTCTGTCTGTCTAAGAAGACATCTATATTTCGTTCACAGTATTAGTGAGTGTGTGCTCATGTATTAGTGCTCGTTGGTCCGAAAAGCTCTGCACGCATTGCTTGTGCACGTTGTGCTTTAAGCTTCTACAGCTTCCACGTATACGTGTTGCATGTACGTGAGCTGCCTAGAAGTCCGGAACTGGCGTATGCACGGATGCCTAGGTGGATTCCGGAACAAGTGAATGACCAAATGGATGAATGTGTCAAACTGATGTATTGTAGATGATTGAAATTCAGATAGTAGATGAATAATTGTAAGCTTTTAGAAAATAAGCATGAGTATAGTGAACAAGTTTGTAAAAAATACATTAAAGTTTCTTGCGAAAGACTTTCAGAAAGTATATTAGGAACGAATGAAGTGCGTCTTTCTAGGCAAACTGTTTTACTTATACAGAAATCAAAATCACCATTCCAATATTACCAAATTTCCTCATAGCTAAGTACAGGTCATCTCATAGTCGAGCATTCGTTGCTTGCCCGACTACTTGTTAATCCAAGACTTGTCCAATGACCAGATCAGAGCAAACATTGAAGCAAATGTGCTTAAAACTCACACAATGTCCACTTAATGCTGCCCATTAATGGACTTTTAAGTGCTGCCAACAATGTTCCCCCGTATGTTTGACTTTATTGTTAAAATGTTCTTCGATTTGCAATGTCCTGCTAGTAACTAGTAGTCCTTGCTGTGGGTGCTGCTCGGTACATACAGTGAGCTCAGAAGCTCATAATCCGTTCAGTGGATGCGGCAACACGTGCCAACTTTCATCACAGCATTCCCATTTCTGGCAAGGTAAAAAGGGTGAGTGAAAAGTATTTATAAGTGACAAATAGGATAGTGCGAGAGCTGCTTAACTTTAGTCCAAGGCAAGCGATGCTAAAACTCCAGCTAGCAAGATATTTATACTCTTTTCGAAGAAAATAGTATATTAAGTTTGTGCTGCAGTTTGTAACGCATGGAAGGAAGCGTCGGAGACCCCCAAAAGTTACTGCCAGTATGCTTAGAATGACAATACAAATTGATCTAGCCATGTCCGTCTGTCTGTCCGTCTGTCTGTCTGTCTGTCTGTCTGTCTGTCTGTCTGTCTGTCTGTCTGTATGTATGCAAACTAGTCCTTCAGTTTTTGAGCTATAGCGATAAAACTTTGTACAGATACTTATTATTCCAGGGGACAGCACATTGGTCGAAGCCGGCCGGATCGGACCACTATATCTTATAGCTGCCATACAACTCGAAGTCGGTTTTGACCATATATCCCATGTTTTTGAATCTATCGCGATGAAACTTTGCACTGATACTTATTATTCAAAGAGACATCACATTGGTTGGAGCCGGCCGGATCGAATAACTATATCTTATAGCTGCTATTGGCAGAGTGAAAATTGCCTATAGGTTCGAAAAGAGTATAAAATCTTCGGCACGCCGAAGATAATCCTTCCCCACTTGTTTTTTTGCACTCTAGTTTTTCGAAAAACCAATTTCCACTTATTTACAAGTTTAAATCACATTTGAATGGATGTAAACGACTCGACTGGAAGATACTGTACAAAATACTGAAAGTAGAGAACATTACTAATAGTAACCACATGAGTTCTTCAAAGAGCTGCTACAGTTATCAAGAAATTCATATAATATCTCCTCAGTTAGGCTGCTATAATTCTCAAATAGTTTAAGCACTGCTTTTATTTGGTAAGCGGTTTATTGCTTTCGTTCTAAGCTTTCCAGACGAAATCGCTGGTTTCCAATTGCCATATGCCACCTCTAAAGTGGTTTCCTTTACACATCAACATTAATATAGTCGCACCACTGAAAATTGAAAAACCACTGAGTAAATTCATCTCAGCTGGCTCACATTTCCGTTGGCTGGGCAGAAATTGTGGGAATTATATTTATGAGTCTGCCCTTGGCATATGGCTGGGTTCATGTCCGTTCAAAGTGGGGTTGCTTCGTTTGTTGCCTTTGCCCAAAAGATATTTAAAATCAAATTTGTTTAATTTACATGCATAAACGCGTCAAATTTGTTTGCGAAATGTGCACCCAGCTGAAGCAATAACAAGAGTGGACAGATTCAGGCGGGACGGGATGGGATGAGGATGAGGATGGGTATGGGGAAGCTTGCTAGTTCTGGTTTGGCCTCGTGTGTGTGCGTCCAAAGGCAGCAACTGTTTCCGTTAATATAAAATGCAAATTTCAAGCATTTTTAGCAGCGCCCAAAAATTGGTCAAAACCCAAACACAAACCCGAACGCCCGATGCCCTTGCCCTGCGGTCAGTTTGGTTATGCGGCGCAACAAAAACAACGAGAGCACAAGATATGAGTTTGTAATAACCAAATCGGTTGGCTGGTTGGATGGTTGGCTGGTTGGGGTGGGGCTCGTTGGCTTGGTCAAATGCAATGAGTAGTGAAATGTTGTTAGAAATTATGGGGCCAAAACGCCGGATGTTGTTCATATCCGTTTTGTAAACGCACGGAAATATCCAGGGCAAAAACACAACACAACACAAGCAAAATGGAAATGATGTTGGAAAAACAATTTCATGATGTTTTGATTTCGAGCAGCATATGTGCGTAAACATCAACAAAACAACAACAGCAGAACAACAATAATATCATAACAACAACAACAGCAACGATGCAACTAACGCATTTAGAACTTGTGTCCCATTCGATTCGCTTGACAGTTCTAATTTAAAGTTGCCTGCAAACAATTTACAATAGCTTGCTGCCACTAAACATGTGACAGCAATAGACAGATATACAGAGAGAGAGAGAGAGAGGGAGAGAGAGACAGAGATGGAGTAGTAGACTAAATCATTTTCATATTGCCCAGAGGCGCCTGCCTTCGATTTTTACCATATTTTTCCAGTCATTTATTCACATTTTCTCAGGGGGGTGCCTTGGCGGGTAGATTTATATTTATTTAGTGCTTATCTTCGAGGCGCATAAATGAATATCAAATCGAGTCGCATCGCATTCGAATTTATTCGCATCGAATGACGGCCAACAAAACGGCGCCCATTTCCATGCGGTTGACGCTTGTTTACACTAACAAGATGCGAATCCTCGACCCTTCTTCAATGCGTGTGTGTGGATGTGTGTGTGGGTGGATACTTTGCCTGACTGCCCTTTTCTTTGAGAGAACCTTACATTTGCGTTGTTATGGCCAGTGATACGCACTCCTCTTGCTTATTTTCAAATCCGATTAGCATCATTAAGTTGAGGTCAAGCAGTTATTGTCGAAGGGTCCATTAGATCCATTTGATTGATTCCAGTCGAACAGAGACGGACAGAGTGAAATAGAGCGAGCGAGAGGAGACTTCCCAAGTGGTTGCCATATCAGTGACAAGGTGACCAAAACAACTTTCAAGGAGCAATTTATTTGCAAGAAATTTGCATATGTTAAGACTTTATTATATTTAAATACTTAGCACTGGTTTAATGTTTTGTGTTCCCTCACTGAACCCTATATGCAACATCCAAAATCGGTTGTTGGACTTTGTAATTGAAAACTGGGAATAATGTGATTTTACATCGATTGTTGTCAGTTCATTTAAAAGTACCGATAATGCAGAGTTTTTAATGATCAAAACTGCCTCGGAATATAATATAATATCGGATCAGATTGGACAAATTTTTATGAGCTTTAGGTGTTGTTCAGCGTATTTCTGGACTAAATGTACCTAATATTGGCGTATGTTTCATAAAAAAACGAAAATTTGCAATTGCTTGAAACTTAAATGCTGATTCAGAAAGGATAACTATCAATGATCAAAACTTTCTCGGGATCGAAGATCGGATGTTTTTTCGGTGTTTAAGGTGCTTGAAAGGCTTTTCTATGTACTTTCTAGGCCGCTATCTAGACACTCATTGAGTGAAGCAATAAACACAATAATTCATTCTGTTTGCTTAAATAGTTTGCCAGATGATAATAGCAACTAGCAGCTAATTTACAAAACAGACTGGGCGCAATTAAAAGCCGTCTGGATAATCAAATGGCGTCCGCAGGACATTCTCGGCACTACAATTACCCGCACTATTCGCAGCAGCTGGCCAAATGGTGTTTTTCGCCGAACAAGTTCCAGATTGCATCTTCATCTTGGCCGGCTCGTGCTCGTACATATTCTATAAGGCAATAAAAGTTTCTGCGCAATAAATCTGCAAGTTTCTGGAGCGAGACTCCGACTCCGACTCCGACAGAGCGCAGGAGAAGGAACATCTGCAGTTGGCGTTGCACACTCACACAAATTGCGAAAGAGTTGAGCAGAAAACAGGTGGCCCTCGAACTGACGACCATTTTATGTCCTGCCGGGTCACTGATTCACTTGGCCTCCATTTTGGTTGGCAGTTCCAGGACAGGCTTTGGCAGCGCTGACTTTAAGTCCACTGCTGTCTGCTGTGTGCTATCAACGCCATTTTGATATTTGGGTTGATAAAAATTAATGCATCCCGTGCTCCCAGTCCCCCCAGTCCCCCATCGCTCGTCCTTTCGACGCTGACGAAAGTGTTGACGCATACAAATTGTGCATTAGCGAAAAACTCGCAGCTTTCGGGGGCATTTAGTTGCAAATGCGTCACCCAGGAGCAGGTCCTGGCAACGGCGCCGGTGCTGGGTGCTGGGTGCCGGCTGCTAGGCTTCCTGGCACCGGTTGCTGTGTTGCTAGTGACGCCTCCGTTCGCGACAGCCAGTGGCGAAAATCTGCAAGCATCCGCATGGCATTTGCATAAATGCAATTTAAAATCTGAATTATTCATGAGCACCGCCATTTGGCCATTTGTCTGAATGACCACTTGTGGCATTCGCCTGCTCCACAACCACACACCCACACCCACACCCACACCGCAAACACACACCCACAGATATTGGCCGCAACGTTTGAAAATGGACATAGCCCTGCTGCTAGTTCACAAAGCCTTCTCTAACTGCGATTTCGCCCCTACACACACAGCTGATATATGAATGTCCGCTCGTTCGGTTCTGTTTTTATACCCTATGCCGCTAATAGTGGGATGAAAGAGTATTAACAGCTAGAGCAGGCAGCTGAGGTGCATTTACTGTCTCAGTTTACGCACTGATCTCAGATACTATACCAATTTGGGCAAGCAGATTCTCATTTCAGATGCATTATACATATTTCCTATCCATTTCAAATTAAAACCTTCTTCATATATATTTTAAGATATTTTTTCCGATTTTTTATCGAACATATCTCAAAATATTCCTTTGATAAATAATTACTTTAATATATGTACCTGTATGTATGTTTGTTTGTGTATGAACATATATTTGACTTAAAATCTAAAAATATAAATACTTTATTTTAAAAAGTGGTTATATTATTTATACTCAATTATAGTTTTTAATTTCAATTCAATTTGATTTGTCGACTTTTACTAGTCGACATTAAATAAAGTAAAATGAAAGTAAGAAATGCTTATTAAATGTATATCGTTTGCAGGATATCTCCCAGTCGTGCACTCTCATCTGCAACATAATACTATTTTTTGGTGTTCTATCTGTGTGTGTGCTTTATTTTTTGCAAGGGGAACTGCATTGCATGTGACAACTTAATGGTTTCCGTTATTCGAAAGCAAAAGCATCGAAAATTGCTGATGTCAAATTGTCGATAAGGATTAACTCTTCGGTTTGTGTACATTTAATATTAGCAGCTGCACATTTGATTTGGCTTTAGCTGTGCTTTGACTGACTTTGACCATCATCCCCAGCCCCCGTTTGCCCCACTGGTCTACCCTACGTGTTTATTTTAGATTTGCAAAATTACTAAAGTCTGTGTAGGTTCAATTTATTGAGCAAACACTTTGCTAAATGGGTGCATTTTGTGTTTATTTGCCTAAAATTTCGACTGATGATTCGCATTGAAATGGGGCTTATATGTACATCGATTTGCTTATCCACACACACACATTTGTATTTATAATGCCAATTTAAAGCAGATGCGTCTGGTTTCTTAATTGCGGTTTTAAATTTAATGGAATGTTTACCAATGTAACACCAAATAATAACTTACAAAAAATTGCAATTAAATAAAACGTGTTTTTCACCTGCAATTTATTTCGATGAGATTATGTAAATGAGCTCTGAACACTCGTTTTTATATAAGGATATTTCCGTTTCAAGTAAAAATCTGTTTTTTAATAGTTACAATAATCAATATAAATAAAAACCACTCTTCTAGGTTTTCACATATGCTTTATAACACGTTCATTTCAATTTAAAAATCAAAAAAAACTTTATGAATTGCTCAGTCCTGTCTATAGCAATGATGTAACTCATGTGCATTCTATGTAATATTTTCAATAATTAATCTCACTCGCAAACAGAATTCCTGTTTCACACCTGATGCGGCAATTGCAGACAACAAATTACTTCTAGCTTTTTGCCCAAAGACATCCCTTTATGCGTCATGACATTGAAATATTGAAATACGTAATGTATATGTACATACATCTATCGATTTTCCAGAGCATACATACATCCCCAGCTCCGTTCGTAAAGTCAAATGTCTGTGAATGTTTTTGTCACAAATGACTTGCCGTTTTAATTGATGGCTGGCAATAAACTTAACAGGCGCCCATTGTGAGGGGTACATATATATATATATACATATGTCTAAGTCGAACTGAACCCGCAGCTGTCGCAGAAAGTTTAAATGGGCAATGTCATATGCGTATCGTTTTAAGGGGGTACGGCAGAAACCGGAGGCGTCGTCACAATTTAGAGACATTTTCCTATTTGTGGAAAATTTCTTGTTTTATTCCTTAGAATTTGCGACAATTTCAACTTTTATTTGCACAACATTGATGGGGGAGGTTCTGGAAGGCATTTCAGCCCCCCCTTGACGCATAAAATTCCCAATTACATTTATGATTTCTTGCTGTTTTGTTCATTTCTTTTTTTTTCTTTCTTTCGCTATGATTTGCCTGTTATGTTATTGCGAATGCTTCTGCGATTGTGCGTGTATATGTTTTTATTTTTATGCCACTTTTATTGCATTATTTTCAGAGTGTGCGGAGCTTTAATGCTCTCAATGGCAGTATTATAACTTTGTGGTAGAGTGTGTAACGCTTTCAAGGCGACCATTTTATAAAATATAAAGTAAAATTATAAATATTTTGTAAATTGAAAAAATAAAGAAAATAATTCTCATGATTCTTTTCATCAAATTTCCAGTATATAAAAATAAAAACAATTGATTGTTTTGACCAGAAGTAAATGTATTGGATGCGGATAAAAGCCTGTTATTTGTTTTATAAAAATTATGATTATTAATATTTGCAAACATTTTTCTTTTTATGTAAATATTTTATACGATTAAGAAACCATCCATTTTGCTTGTAATGCAGTTTTTCCTATCATAAATATTTATTTTAGGCAAGAGTTTTGCTAAGTACACACTATAGTATATAGGAAGGGTATTTCAACTTTAACATCGAACATATACAAGTTTCTTGTTTTTCTAGGTATTGCATGTGTTTATATTCGTATTCGGGGTTTGGTTTGCTTGTTGTTTTTTTTGCCCAGCCCCCCGCCTGAAAGGAATGGAAATGGAGCCATTTTGAGTATTGCTTGGAACGTGACTGAAACGCAATTTGGCGAGCTTAGTTTAATTTGCCTATATTAAGCCTCAGACCGACCCATGACCGAGCAATAAAGAATTCTCTCAATGCGACTGTGCACACTTTTCAATATCGTTCATACGCAACGTTGGCCAGCTGGGAATATACTCGCTCGTTTGATTTTTAGCATCGAGTCGACTAACGATTGACATGGGCCATGTCGAGGAATTTGTTCAGCTATTTGGCCATGCTGTCTCTCTCTCTCTCTCTCTCTCTCTCTCTCTCTTTGCCTATGCCTGTGTTAATCCCTTTAATGGACTATTAAGCGTTTTTTACGGCCAGTACAGGCCGTTCTAGCAGACGGCTGCTGTTGCTGCTTTATGGTCCTTTCTCACTCGGCGAGTTTACGATAATCTCATCATTTGATGCTGCAGCACGTTCTCTACCGCTCATTTTATGCGCGCTCGCATATTTGCATTGTCTCTCTCTATGTGTGTGTGTGTGTGTGTGTGTGTGAGTGTGTGTGTCTCTATCAGAGAGAGAGAGAGAGAGATGTAAATATTCTAGCCAAGCTTAGGTTGTGTGTTTGCTGTGTTTGGCATTTGGAAAATTTGTCAACTTGCGCTTGTAATGAATTGATTGTCACAGCGTGAGGCAAATTTTCTTTGAATTTGATATGCCCAAATGGGTTGTGCGTGTGTGCGTGTGTGCGAGTGTGGGTGACGCTTTGATTGACATGTGAATAGGAAAAGCCGCAGCCACTTTCAGTTAGCCGGCCAATTAGGAGCTCTTTTTGCCTTTGTGTCCGGCTAACAAAGCCAAGCACAAAGCCATCACCGACTCGCTCCGTTCCCCATGGACAGTCTGACTTGCACTTGGACATGGACGTGAATGTGGATGTGAATGTGGATGTGAACGTGGACGTAGCGTGTCAGTCACGCAGTTTTTTAGACGGCCGTCGTTAATGCCAACGGCCACAGCACAGACAGTCAAAGTACACCCTCTCTCTCTCTGTCTCTCTCTCTCTGTCTCTCTATCTCTCTCTATTGGGCTCCCTGATTCTTGCTGTGGTCGGCGACCTGTCTGTGTCTCTGTGCCTGTGTGCCTTTTGGGGGCGCTGGGGCGCAGCGGCAGATGGCTTTTTGGGGGCGAGGCATGCGGTGTGACTTTGTTGCGTGATTACCTTAATTGATGGGCATTTCCGTTGAGCAAATGAAGCCACTCAATTAACACCTTTCACCTGGATAAAAGTCGCACGTCCGCAAAAAGCAACAGAAACACGATCACACACTCGCACACACACGTTCTAATACTCACAAATGTGTATGTTAGCTGGATTTACATGTATTTAAGTACAATTTGTTGTCATTTGTCAGTTTTAACAATTGAAATCAACAAATTGCTGTCACTTCTCTACTGAGCTGCAATTTATAAAAATGATTGGTTTAAATCACTCATATCTGAATAAATATTTAATGTAGAAATTAAACTTCTCAATAGCCAATACAGTCTTTATACATAAGTTGAACTCCTAACTATAAAGAAAATTGTATAAAAGAGCTTTTGCAGTTTTTTCTTACCATATAAATCCTTTAAATATATATGAAGTTAATTCGTTAAGTTGTGTTTTATTTTATAATATATTATATCAATTATTGAACATTATATATATTAAGTTTTGCAATTCCGTTTTAGGCATATTCAAAGCGAAACGATTCCACTTGATTCCAACAATAAAACTTACGTAGTGGAAGTCTGCTCGGCTCGACTCTTTTGTTTGGAAACTTAAGCGCACTTTGCAAATTGGTCAATAACAAAGTGAAAAAGAAAAACCGAAATACCTTTTAACGAGAAACCAAAACATGAAACAAAACTTTGCACTTTTTACACAAAGTGTTTTTCATTTTGTGCCCAGGAAGCGCTCGTTCGCTCGCTAGCGTTTGCCTCTTCTTCTCCTGATGTTAACAAAATTATAAAACTTGAGCAATTTTTTCACCCCCCAGCGTCACTTCAGGTGTAAAAAGTTGTTGCACGAACTTTGGCGCTCACATCCCCGATTCCCACATCCACATCCCGCCACCATAGTCAAGTGTTCCATTCAATTTTTCAATTAAAATAAAAATGTTTGGAGCAAAAGGTTGCCGCAGCGCAGCAGCTAAAGATCAGCTTCAATAAATGCTGTAAGTTGGCAAATTGCAGCAAATTAGTGACAATGAACTGCGAAAGACGAGAACCTACAGATGGCAGCCTACAAACAGATTACAGAAAAGCCAATAAAGCCGGCGCACAGACTCTGCCCCGGACAGGCCCAACTCTGGTAATCACAACAGAGCGAAATTGTTTTGGATGCCAGCCAAGCTGCAAGGCAGGAGAGAAAAGGCAAGGAGACGAGAGGAGAGAAGAGGAGAAGTCCTGCAGAGCGACCTACCATATTCTTACTCTGAGATAATTTCCTGTCATTATTTTGTGGTCTTCCGCAGTCGAACGTAAAAATTGCGACTCAAAGGTTTATTTCCAGCAAAAACCGAACAAACAGGCCAACACGACAGCCGGACGGACGGATTGAGGGACAGACAGATGTTCAGCTGGCACAGATTGCAACTCACCGAGCAGGATAAACGGGTGGGGTTGTCAGTTGGTCAGGCAGTCGAAAAATTGACTGCATTGCCCACGGGTCAACAAATAAATTGGCTGCCCGGTGGGACAGACAGACGGACGGATAGACGGACGGACGGACGGACGGAATGTCGGACAGACGGGTTGGTCGGCACAATGTTGATTTTGAGGTCATCGCTGATATTGCGGATGTGAATCCTTTTTGATTGCATTGGCCCCGAACCGAAATTGCACTGCCAACTGCCAACTACTGTTGCAACTGTCGCCGACTGGGCCGCCACTGGAAACTGGTCAGACAGACGGACAGACGGACAGACACAGCACACACACACACGAGAGAGAGATGGCCAAACGACTACGGCGTATTAATTGTGGTTTTGCCTGTCGAAAATTGGCATTTTAAGTGCGGCTTGGTGTCATTCCACTGCACTGCAGTTTTTACCGTAAAAAAGACTTTACTTTTACGTCAAATATTTATTACAAATGCCCACATTCGGGCAGACAGGCGGCGGACTGGGGGCATCATTTTTTTTAGCACATGCGGTATATGACAAAATAATGAGCATTGAAATTATACCTATTGCATAGAGGGTATAACAAGCAACAACGATTTAAAGTTCCTTGGCAGAACTAACACCAATTATATGCTTAAACTGCTTGCGAATTAGAAACGCAAGCCTGAAAATAACTTAGCGGTTGCCATAGACACACCAAATAATATTTTTAAACTAGTATATTAGTAAACTATTTTAGTAAATTGTATTTAAGATTATTTCAACAAGTTTTATTAGCTGCTCATCCCAAGTTATTCGACCAGCTACTGTTGGTATCAACCAAAAAATCTTTGAATAGCACTGAACTTTAAGATAACTGCTTCTGAATGACATAAAAACGATAATAATCTTAGAAATAAATTTCGACTAACCGGAAAACATCAGAGCATTTTAAGTATAAGCTCAGGAAGCAACTCTTTCCGAACAGTTTATGCACTTAAGAATGGCTGTTAAATATTTAAATGCTGTGCAAACTACCCATTAGTTAAGCACAGCTAAAAACTTTTTAAAAGATTGACTATTACTTCTATGTAATAAAATTGATTCAAAGTTAAGTTTAGTTCAATATCTAATGTACGCAAATAAATGATTTTGCATTGGCCATAATAAAAGTAATCAATATATTAGATAAATGCTAGATAATAGGAAAAGTTGAAGTACAAGCATACATATATTTGTAGGAAATAGTCTTGCCTATTGGCCAACATGATTACTTAAGATGGACTGACAGCTTTATTATTTGATTACAAATATGATTTTAGAACATTTTTTTATTGGAAATGCTTTAATGTTTTAAAATCTCATAATTTGATTGCGATAGTTTATTGTGCTAGTACATTATGGAAGTATATAACACTTGGGTAAGTAATACACAACTACCAGAAACATCTACTTAAGCAGCACTGAAGGCTTATAGATGCGAAAGTTGCTCAACAATAAATAAATGAACAATTTAACTCGTTCAACCCGATTCAAACATTATCAGAATCACACGATTGATGTACCCCAGATATGCTGCAGATAGAGAGTTGCAATATGAGTTAGAGCGGAATGCTAACTTACAAATAAAATCACACACACACACACACATACATACATATACACGGATGGTTTCATCGTCGAATATTTCACGAATTGAGCTGTCATGCAAATGTGCCATTTCTGTTTTTGAAGTTGACAGCGCCAAAATTGCTGCATACATCGGCATTGAGTCTGACTGTTGGATCGGGTGGGCTGAAGGTTGGGGAAGGGGGTTGATTTGTCTATGGGATTTTAGAGATTGATTTGGTATGGTGCACTGTGCTGAGTTGCGCTTTCCCTGGCTCATTGTCGTGCGGATGTTGCCGCAATTGTCAGTTCCATCAATCATTGCCGCCTGACAATCACTCGAACGAGATGAGTTGAGATCAGATGAGTTGCATGCCCCAATGCCCAATGCCCAATGGAGTTGGCAACGCAACTACTTATTTCGAATACCTATGGCTGTACATTTGTACACTTAATACGCTAATAACTCAACTCAACTGCCCCGCGCTGAAAGCATAAGAAATGGCAAAAGTTGAAATTGAAAGTGCCACACAATTTGTTTGTATATTTAAATTATCATATAATTTTGGAAAAGTTTCGCTGAAAATGAGCTCAGGCCCCCCATTCCCCCCCCCCCATTATGTGCCCTTCATTTTCATTTCCGCCTTTTGCCTTTTTGGCTTTTGCCTTTTTGGGGGAGGGGCTTTTCGGCCTTCTTCTGCTTCAGCTACAGCTTCTTCGTGTTGGCCTGCCCCGATGGCATTTGAATTACATTTTGTGTAATTTTGCGGAAAAAAACTTTTTTATTTGCTAATTTTGTTAAATTAGAGAAGCGAAATAAAAGAGAATTGTGAATGACTTGATAAAAAAAAAACACGACTTGCTTGCGGCAAATATAATTACAAGGACACGTGTGATTTGCAATTCTCTTTACTTGAGCGAAGTGAAATCACACAACTTGTGAAAATTGAGCACATTTTCTTTTAATTATAGTGTACGACGGTTTTTCGCAAGTGCAGAGAAGAATATTTAATAAAATGCCAACAACAATGGGTTCCAAATGCACTAGAACAGAAAATCAATGAAAGCCTCATGTGAAATTTATTCAAATAAAGTGTTCAGCTTAAAGTGTGAGGTAAATTTAATATGCTGCCAGTGACAATAAAAATAGGGAAAGCTTTTAAAGCTAAATGTCTCTGTTGCTGTTTTATCACTGCAAATAATATGATATAATATGAATAGCTGCTCGTCAGTAGAGTTATATATATAAAGTATATATGTGATTTTTGAGCATATTACTAACAATTCTCAGCTTAGGCATATACGCTTTACTATTGCCATTAGCCTTCCACATTTCCCAGTCAAAACGATTCCCCAAATGATAGAAAGGAAATAAGCAAACGATTACTATTAAGTGTAATTTATTTGCTTGTATTTTTTCAATCAACTGTCAGCTTTGGGTCCGAAACTCATCTACTTACTATTTCTAATACACGTGCGGTCAGGACATAAGCGGATTTATCGCACGGAAGCACAGACTCCTTTATGAGGATTTCTCTCTGCTATACACACACACACACACACACACACACAGAGAGGGGCAGCAGTGGGGGGGGAAACATTGAAGCCACAGTTTGCTGGTTTGCCGAGTTTAATTGCAATTAACTAAATACCCACAAACTGTACTTTGTTGGGGGCCCAAATGAATATGCATTCCATTAAATCAACATTAATTTATATAATGTATTGGCCCCGACTATTGTTATAGGTATCGTTTTTCTTTTCAGCTCCCATGCAAAAGTCAATGGTGTGGTGTCTTTTGTTTTTCCCAGTGATTATGCCCTGTGGACATTAGAATCTGCGAAAAGGGTAGCATAGTGTTTTGGGAATGTAGCTAAAAGGCATAGAATTATATTTGCTTATCAGTTCTTATTCTTCGTACAATATTTGCAATTTGAACTATCCTTTTTATAGAGTAGCTGCTAGCCGAGCACGCTCGACTAGTGCCTTCTGGCATATTTTTTGTTCTCTTTTGGTTAGCTTTCAGTTGTGCGTAAATTGTAATAAGCACATGTACAGCAACTAATACATTGGCATGTGGTAGGTCCTTCGAATAATTGATATTGATGGTTGTAATCTTATTTAATCCCTAATTACAAACAAATGAATACATTCGAAATGTGCGTGTGCTGGCATATTCACACACACACAGCTATACTTATTTAAATGGGGCCTTCATTCCATAGAATGCAAATGTTATTGAGCATATAATATACATAAATTATCTTTATATACTAAATTGCTAAAAACTAACACACTTATATTCGCTCTTGTGCACCACTTCAAATAATTTCCTAATTAGTGTGATTGCTGCGGAATACTCGGGAATGTCGTGTGATTTATGGAGTTAATAATGATGCTGCTTTCCCATTAATTAGTCACTGGCATCGGCCTGCTGCTCTAATTGAACAAACATTGACAATGAATAATTTAATAGACCCCAGTGTGCTAACTAATGCGACACTTTAAGTGATTCCCCGGTATTAGCGTAAAATAATCTGCTCAAGCATTCCATTCCTAACTGTTTCAGATTAGCTGTACCAATAGTACAAGCATTTTATACAAAATGGCGCTTAAACAGCTTGTGAATTATAGAAGATAATATCGATTTAGTCACTAAGCCAACATATTTTATTGAATTATTAATTCTAAGACAATATCTACACCATGAATAAAGATATTTAATAAAATTGTTGGCAAATCAAAATTTTAATAGTGGCCGAAAAACAATCGATTAATATAATCGACTTTCGATAATCGACTTTTTCCTACGGAGTTTTTAGTTAGCTACAATAAAACACGCAATATATTTATATTCCTGTCAGGCACTAGCCCCTAAATAGCTGCTAATCGTTTCTGGTAAACTACTAGGAATAAAGTTCTCAATACTGTATACACTTGTCAATCCATAAAATCAGGCAAACGGACTCCGTGGCCATCAATAAAACAATCAATATGCTGACAGCAGACAATACCCCCCTCGGTCAAATAGACAAGCGGTCGCCAATGGGGCCCATTCATAAATTGACACATTATCAAAATTTATGGAGGCAAAGGCGTGATATGAGCTACATCCAAAGGGGGGTTTGCGGGGGATGCAAGCAAATAACTGTAGAAAATTAATGATGCAACAGCAGAACCAATGGCCACAAATAGAGAAACAGAAGCAACAGTTGCGAAATGGATGAAAAAAAGCAAAGACAATGGCAATAAAGGGGGGGTGGCGAAAAGCGGAAGCAACCCCCCGTTGAGGGATGTCGAGCGACGGTCGAACGTATGCCATGGAAAGTGCTCGCAAAAACATAAATATATATATATATATATATATATATAACGCCCGCATGGACATCCGGTGCGTCATGCCACAACAAGCCCCACCCCCACTTTCCCCCCCTCTGTGCGGGTCAGCGGGTGGTGCTTGTTGCCACGGGGTGGGGTTGTACGCATTTGGCGCGTCAAGTGTTGTGATTTCCTGCGATGTTTTTATTAAATTTTGGGGCACAAATGTTTTTAATAAACTGACATCGAGTAATGAAAGCGTAGCAACCCTTAAAGTAAGTAACAAGGGTGGTTGGGTTGGCTGAAACGCCCTAACAATTGCGCCTGATGGAAATTATTTGTTTTGGCTTTATTGTGGTGCAAGGGGCTGGATGGTTATCGCTGTTTGATGTATTCATTCACATTTGGCCAAAACTTTTCGTGGGTATAAATTTCAACTTGCTGCGAATAATTGCGACGTGAACGGCACAAGTCACCAGCAGTCAACTTGGCAGACAGATGACGTGACGCGACGCGAAGTGAGCTGCGGTAAGGAGTCAGAAACAGAGAGAGGCAGAGAGAGAGTGTAAGAGAGAGAGTGAGAGAGAGGGAAGGGGCAAAGGATGGTCGTGTGAAATGTCACTTCAATTGCGAGTCTACAAATGTTGTTCACCTTTTTACACGTAGAGAGCATCAACGTCAACAACTTTTTAACAATGAGCAATGGAGTAGTCAAGGATTGGCGTCGGGCAAGGGGACAGTGTGGGGGGCTGGCCCAGACAATGGTTAACTTATTCATGCTGCAAAGTTGTAGAATGGAACGAGAGCAGAAGCCGAGCATGCCAACGACTTCCGCAAAAATCATCCTTAGACGACACTGTTTGACATTTCGGCCTGAATTATTTATTCGCTGCACTCTGCCAGGTTTCATCTCTTACTCTATATAGTATATATATATTTCCATCTCTCTCTCTCTCTCTCTCTCTCTCTCTGTTGCACACTCTCTAGCTTTCTCTTTTCGCATTTGTTGCAGCGCACTAAAAAATGCCCTGGGAATCGATGTTAAAAGTAAACTTTTTTCGAGTTTAGTTTTCATTTTGCATTTGCCTTTGTTCAGGCGTCGTTTTTTTATCTACACATTTTCTCTTTCTTTCTTTTTTGATGGCTCCTCTTTTATTTAATCAACAACTGACATCGCCGCTGTCGTTGTCCGCTCGTGTGACAATCCCACAGATCCCCCGACCCCCCTCGTAGCCCCCTTCAACCCTGCTGCAGGCTTTCCAATGCCTGTGACAGTTGCACAACCGTTGAGCACATAATCCCCGCTGGCCAAATCGTAAAAGCTCCGCAGATTCACATGCATATTACACGTAGATTTGTTGCATTTATATATGTGTGTGTATGTGTGTATATATCGTATATATATATATATATATGCATTTGGCAGGCATTCGAAATCAGTGTACACAGGTTGGAAAGTGATTTGGGAACCTGGGAGCTGAGAACTGGGATCTTCTTTTGGTCCCCCACTAAGTCCACATTCGTTGCGATTTGCTGTTGACAAGCGTAAGTCCTTAAGGTCCTTAAGCACACTTAAGCAAAGTGCATTTTGCCAAACTACTAGTTCCCACAGTACATTTCAATTGCTAAGAGTTCTAGTAATTAATTAATTGTGAACATTTCAATTCTCAAATATAAAACTTTATAAATACAGATATTGTATTGAAAAAACGTGAAAATAAATTCTTGAGATATTGATATTTAGGATAGATCATTAGCATATCTAAGTATACACAATCTCTTTAAAATCAATACAGCTTTCAACCGTTATAATCGCTTAGAGTTCCCAAATGGTTTAAGCGTAATTTGTGATTTTAAATATAACTTCAGGGTAACTGTTCACATTTAAACCATTTCATCTAACTTTTTATGCGACTTCTGTATTTAATTCAATTTAAATATGAAAATATTAAGCACTCGCATTTTAGCATCTGCTAGCAACTCCTAATTGAGCTTTATGTATTCATTTCTTGTGCTCATCTCCCGCAGGCATTGTGCTCAGGTTCATCAGCGTAAATGAACTCGGTCGGTCGGGTAACTCAACAGCAAGAGACTCCCTGTGGCTACACCCATTCTCAGGATGCTGCTGCCCCCTGCTAGCTCTTCCCTCATCCCGAGCGTAATTAGTTAGCAAAATGTTAGAGCACTCGAAAATGTACGTAAATTGTTTAATTGTTGCGCAAAAGGAACTGAATAATCTGCTCAAATTTCATTCATTACTTGTCTTAGCATTGGCTTCTTTTGTTTTTAGCTCCAACCCCTTTTTGGCTAGGGGATGGTGTAGTCATAGTTGTTCTTGGACTGTGCACTGTGCTTGGCAGCTCTCTCTCTCTCTCTGTTTCTTTATCTTGAACATGCTGAGAGACGGCGTCATAAAAGCCACTTCATTTGCATAAATGAATTCTGCAAATTTTGAGTAGCACTCGACGTTACACTCCAACCCACAATCTCAAACGTATTGCAATTGCCATTTGCCCCACTACTACTGCTACTTCTATGGCCCATCAATGAGTCGGTCGGTTGCTGTCTGTGGCTCTGCTCATCTTGGGCTTAGTCATAAACCGCAATTCAATGCGTAGACCAAACAAATTGATATGAATGGCAGCGTATCCTGCTTTTGTTCGCATCAGCTCTCGACTCAACGCAACTCAACGCAAGCTCAACTCGACTCGACTCAACTCGTCTCGAGTTTCAGTTTCGAGTGCCTTGCATTACTCATACGCAGTGCTGTGCGGCTGCTGTTTGGGCTTTCTATTTAATTAACATGTGAGCTCTTCGAGCGTATGCGTATTCAATGTTGCCATTCATGTGTGCACTTCTTCATCAACTCTCTCTCTCGCTCTCTCTGTATCTGTCCTTTTCCAGTGTTGCCATTTGGCCACTCACAATAAGCAAAGGGCCAGCAAAAGTCCTTTGAAATGTTCTTTTCATCAGTTGAACCCTTTTGAATTAATCTGCCATTTGTTGCCTCAATCCAACAGAATTAATCAATTGACAGTGCGCTTTATAATTATGTGCACTACATATATCTTTTAACCTTTTTCTCTGCACATTTTCAGGCAGCCCACGTGGCAACACCTTTCACATGGCTGCGGGGATAGTCAACTTTTATCATTATGATGCGCAAATGGGCAAAAGTTTTGCGCCATGTAACGCAGCGTAAATTAGTTACTTTCTAAGCGATTTAGTTTGTTGATTAAACTTTTTACATAAACGCTATGACCACGCCTCGGGTGCCACCCTTCATGTAAATAAATTATTCAACGTTTTGCGTGCTTTTAAATATCACACATACGACGCGGGTGACGCTTATTCGATCAAATTTTGCGATACAAATACTGAAAATAAATATTTTTATAGAATGTAATGCACAAAACTGATACAAAATGAATATTGAAAGTATCACAAATAGTTAATAATATTATATTAATTAATAATATGAATATTAACATTTTAAATGATTGGGGCTTAGATAGTCTTAGCTCCCACTGATATTAGTTACCTTGCATGTATCAACTATGCTGAAACGCATTGTGTGCCTCAATTAGTTTTAGAAGCCTTTTAAATAACACTTTGCTTCTGTGAGAGCAAAAAAGAAATTTGCTCATATTCGTCTGGGAACTGTGGGGCTAACCTCAAGCAAAGTTTCGCAGCAATTAAACATTAATTACGAAACCTCAAAGAGGCACATTAGTGGCCGCTGTTGCAACGAGGCAACGAGCAAAAGGACTCCCGACCCCAACCAGAAGCGGAGCCAACTGCAGAGGCGCCTCGAATTATGCTACATAATATAAGTATGAGTGCGAGTACGAATATGAGTGTGCGTGTGAGTGTGCGTGTGAGTGTGTGAGTTGGGGCACGTGTGTGAGTGGATGTGTGAGTGGCTGTGTGAAGCACTTGGCGGTGCAGCGGCAAACTAATTACGCGCCTCTTTAAGAAATTAAATGCATTTGGGCCTTGTCAACATGCAACACCAACTGGCAACGCTAACAACCGACAACAACAACAGCAACAACAACAAGTAAGGAGCGTTCCTTTTGCCAATTTGAGTGCACACTCACTGGCTGGATGGAGGACATAATTGCCACTTGACACAGGATCTTGAGAAATGTTTCTTTGCTGCGCTGAAAAATCAAAAGAGTTGACTTGCAATTAAAATATTTGAAACAGTCTGCAAAGAGAGCGGGAGGCAGAGATGCACTTAAATTATTTATTGTTTTTACTAAAGTGTTTAATTGGGCGCATTGCAAGTTGAGGCCATTAAACAATTAAGACAAAAGCAGTGCAATTCAACCTCAAGACAATTAAACAATCAATTGTTGGTCGAGCTGTACATTTTAAATAAAATATGTAGTAGACGAGGGTCAATAGAAATATTATCAACTTAGTGGCAATCCAATACTAAAATAATATCAAATATATTCTTAAATAATAAGGAAAGAAGAATTACAAAGAAACCATTTTGTAAACTCTTTTCACATGGTTTTTAACGGATAAATTAACCAGACCAGAAGATATTTTAAATAAGTAAAAAAGAAACGATTGAAATTTCGAAATAACAGAGCAATGTGAGTGGAAGATGATTTAAAGTAGAAGATTGGTAACAAAAAAGCTCAGCTTAAAAATATTATATTCAGTTTTCACAGAATAAAGAAACTATAAATATTGCTTTCATTAGTCCGGAACTTTGTTTGGACAGCCCTCGTATGGCTAAAGGACATATGCATAAGCGTATTTTGTGATTGCTTAGAATTTTGTGCGGAAAAGTACAATTTGGAAAATTACATTTAAATAATTGAAATAACAAATGCTTTGCCTGTAGACAATTTTGACATCGTTTTACGTGTCTAACGAGGTCGCTCAATTTCATGAGATCCAAAAGCCCAATGAATAATGCATGCAAAAAACAAAACTAACTCAGGCAGAAGCGTGGATGAGGAGTGGGAGAGTGGGCAGAGTGGGCAGAGTGGGGAGTGGGGATTGGAGTCAGCCATCCATTCAAACAAACACTCACATGCACAACTGACAAATGTAAGTGCCACATGTTTGTACTTGTTTTTGACATGGGACGGGGAGCGTTTTCGGCTGTCTTAGGTGGCTTTAAACATATGTACGTTTAATATAGCACACAGGACACACACACACACACACACACACACAGACACAAACACAATGCTTTCGCATTTGCTGTGCCAGCTGTGGGTAATTTGTAAACGTCAAAAGGCAAACATCGTCGTCGTCGTCGTCGTCGTCCTGCCTGCTGCCTCCTGGCTGACTGCTCTGGCTGGGATGTCAGGAGATCAGAATGAATTCGCACGTGCCCGGAATATGGAGTAGTTGTTGTAGTAGTAGTGTATGCTGCCAGCCTGCCCGCTTCTATCATTTTAAATACAATTTATTGTGCTTGCCAGCCAAAAACTAAAACTAAACTAAACGAACCGAACACTGAGCAGCCAGAGCCAGAGCCAGAGCCTCACATAATCCACATTTGCGTTGTGGCCTTTTAATATTTGATGTGGCCTGCTTTTGGCATCAACTGCACACGAATTGCCGGCACAAATAAGTACGTTTATTAATAAAAGAGGACAGCAAAAAAAATACACATATATTCGCTAGTCTGAAGTCGGCGACTATGAGATACCCCGCATATAGATAGAGGTTTCTATTTAAAATTAACTTATTAATTTTCATGTTTTTATGTCATACTTCTTTAATTTACAAAAATAAAAACAAATAGCTTTTAGTAAACTAAGACAATATTTACATTATCCGAATGAATAACAAGTGAGAACGTTGCAGTCGGGCGGAGCCGACTGCGTAATACTCTGATACCATTTTAAGAACAGCTGAAAGCAAGTGAACAGAACATTTTTGCTGGTGTTTGGGTGACCCGAAATCGGCCTTCCAAGTTTTTGGGGACTGGAGGGGCGTGGTCGATCTTAAGAGGGGGTGACCAGAAGTCTATTTTCCAAATTTGGTGATTTTAGCTTTAAAACTGTGGAAGATATACATTTTCGCGATTTTTGGGGGCGGGAGGGGGCGTGGCCCCAAATTTTTTCCGATCTTTAGAGGGGGTGACAAGAAGTCTATCTTCCAATTTTGGTGACTCTAGCTCTAAAACTGTTGAAGATATAAACTTTCGCGATTTTTGGGGGCGGAAGGAGGCGTGGCCCCAAAAATTTTTTCCGATCTTTAGAGGGCGTGACAAGAAATCTATCTTATAAATTTGGTGACTCTAGCTCTAAAACTGTGGATGATATACATTTTCGCGATTTTTGGGGGCGGGAGGGGGCGTGGCCCCAAATTTTTTTGACGATCTTTGGGGGGGCTGACAATAAGTCTATCCTCCAATTTTGGTGACTCTAGCTCTAAAACCGTGGAAGATATACATTTTCGCGATTTTTGGGGGCGGGCGGGGCGTGGCCCCAAAATTTTTTGTCCGATCTTTAGAGGACTTGGCCAGAAGTCTACCCTCAAAGTTTGGTGGCCCTAGCTCTTAAAATGTGCGAGATATAGGCTTCCGTGTTTCGTGGGGGCGGGGTGGCTGGGGGGCGTTCTAGTGGGCGTGGCCGGAAAATCCAGGACGCAATCTTTTGGGCTGGTCAGCCCTAGTCTAAATTCCAAATTTTGGGACTCTAGCTTCAAAATTGCGGGATATATACACGTGTTATCGAATTGTGCATTCATGTATATCGATTTTCGCGATTACGGGGGCGGGAGTGGGCGTGGTCGAAATTTTTTTTCTGTAATCTGTAGAGGACGTCACCAGTAATATATATTCCAAATATGGTGACTTTAGCTCTAAAACATCGGGAGATATAAGCATTTCAAATTAATTTTGGAGGGGGGCTGGTGGGCGTAATAATGGGCGTGGCCGATTAACCTAGGATCCAATTTTTTCGGGAGGTCACCAGCAATATACCTACCAAATTTGATTACTCTAGCTTCAAAATTGTGGGAGTTATTCACGTTTAATCGATTTGTGATTTGAGGTATATCGACATGTTATCGATTTGCCAGCCTCCCAGTGGGCGTGGCATAAATTTGGAATAAACTTGATCTGAAGCAGATAGCTATAATCATAACGCAAAAGATTTCAAGAGTCTATCTAATATCGTTTCGGAAATACGTGCGTTCATCCAGACAGACAGACGGACAGACGGACAGACGGACAGACGGCCAGACGGACAGACGGACAGACGGACGGCCTGACGGACATTCGACAAAACCAATATACTATGAGTACCTTCGGTATCAGAGTATAAAAACAAGTGGGAAAGGATTATCGATTTTCACTCTGCAGCACTTTCATATGCTGTACATGAATATGCTGGCTTAAGAATATTTAATTTATTTCCAGTTGTATGGCAGCTATAATATATAGTGATCCGATCCGGCCGGCTCCGATCAGTGTGATGTATGTTTGAATAATAAGTATATGTGCAACGTTTCATCGCGATAGCTTTAAAAACATGGGTGTATGGCCAAAACCGACTACCAATTGTATGGCTGCTATAAGATATAGTGGTCCGATGCAGCCGGATCCGACCAATGTGCTGTCCCTTTGAATAATAAGAGTCTGTGCAAAGTCTTATCACGATAGCCCAAAAACTGAGGGATTAGTTTGCATACATACAGACAGACAGACAGACGAACATGGCTAGATCAATTTGTATTGTCATTCTAAGGCAGTAACTTTTGGGGGTCTCCGAAGCTTTCTTCTATGTATAAAAGAGAGTATAAAAATCACAGAAAATCTCCCTATGAGATACCCTTCATATAGATCGCTGCTGTAGTCAATATACTTCCTTCGAGTTTTTTACTTCCATATGATTCTTTTAAAAATACCTTTTGACAGTTAGATACATATGTAACCCTCTTGTTGATAGACTTTTCTCTGGCTAAAGTGTACAAGAAAACATGCCTCATACAAAGTACTCAAGTGATATTTATTGACAGCATATGGTCAAAACTATATCCAAATCTTAAGCAGACTTCTCTGCGCTCTTTGATGTCTGCGTTGCTGTCAGTTCGCTCACGTTCGGTACGTGTTCAATTTTAATATTATGATGCATTCGCCTATGGCTCAAATTCATAATTTACTGCTCTACTTGTGTGCCGTCAAAAGCCTAGCAAATTGACAGATGGCAAAGATATTGGCATTTAAACGAATGTTTGCCAAGAGCTCGTAAAGTGCTTTCAACATTATAAGGAAAAATGGCAAGAATAGTTTCTGTGGAAGCGTCAATACTCAATAGCTAAACGATATAATAAGCTTACCTCGCACTTTGGTTATTTTCTGTATACTAAGGCATACATACAATCAAATATAAAGTCTAAATCTTTGTATGGTAAAGCAAACATTTAGATTACATATACAAACAAATACTTATATTTATTTGTGTAATTGTTTGATTTTGAGAAATCTTATCTATTTTATGCATGCACATATACTAGTAGAGTGAAGTTATTAGTAATCGTCAGCTTCATTCTATAAAATATCAAGATTAACAAAGGCATTTTTACGAAATATCAAAACAAACAGCAGAAAGCAAAGTCCATAATACCTAAAAAGAGTTGCGAATTTTTGAGATCACTTCCCAATTAGGTAAATTCCTCAGCAAAGGAGCTACATCAAACTGAAGAATAGTTTCAGTTTCAGTTTCCTTTCATAATGTAATGCCCAATGTCATAAAAGAGAGCTGCACTTATGTCAAAAATGTGATGGCATTAAGCTCTATGAGACAGTCGTATTTGTAGCATAGCCCGCTTCACGTTAACGGATATTAATGTGGGACTCCTTCTGGCACATGTAAATTAAATGCAGTGCAAACATAATCGCAATTGTGGCGTTGACATTAGGTTAATAGCAATTGCGAGCACATAAACAGCGTATTACAACAGTCCGACTACACACACATAACACACACAAACACCTGTTTAGAATCAACATACGCAATGCAGCATACATCATCTAAATGCATTCGAGCCCGCAAGGATGTGGATGCGTAGTATGTGAATGATGCGGAGTCTCTCACACATATTTTGTCCATTGTTTGCCCAAGGTGCATATTGTGAAGTGTTTGGGGTGTTAGGATGAGGTCTGCTGCTCTGCCACTCTCAACTGCAGCTGGCACACTTGGCACGTTCGCCTTTGTGAAGCTGATGCTGAAGCTGAAGCTGGCTGCCTGTTTGGCAACATGTAGCCGACGAGTGGCCACTTGAAGATAACTTCTGTCGCCCCAGCATTTGCAGCCCGCAGCCAGTCGGGGAGTTTACCTCAGTTAACCTCAGACCCAGTTGTACCCCAAACCACACAAACAACATTGTTGAGCACTTGAACTGCGTAATCGCGCCTTTGTAGAACGCTTCACGGCATGCTTGAAATTTGCATTTTTAATGAAACGACAATGCACACACAAATAACCCCAAGCCGATAAATTTATGCATACAATTACAACTTAAAATAGAAGCGCTGGCAAACTAAACGATAATTGCTTTCCCTTGTTGCGTCCTCATAAAATGTATATTTTATGTGGGCCCAGAGACAAATGAGCCTCATAAACATCGAACGAACGAACTCATCGTCAAATACAAATTTTTATGTCACGTCATTTGCCAGAAGGCGAATGGCAAATGGCGAATGGCGAAAGTGATTAAAACTTGGACAGTGGCAGTGCAGCAAAAATTAATAAAGTTAAGTGTCAGGCGACATTAAAATAAAAACAAGTGGGGAAGGATTATCTTCGTCGTGCCGAAGATTTTATACTCTTTTCGAACCAATAGGCAATTTTCACTCTGCCAACTGCACCACTGAAATTTCAAAAGCTGTACAAAATCGTTTTGTCGCGTAAACTATTTTTTTTTGTTCTACGAATATTTAATTCATTGCCAGTTGTATAGCAGCTATAAGATATAGGGATCCGATCCGGCCGGCTCCAACCAATGTGATGTCTCTTTGAATAAGAAGTATCTGTGCAAAGTTTCATTGCGATAGATTAAACAAGTAAGAGTGCTCTAGTCGGGAGTGCCCGACTACGAGATACCCTGAACCCAGTCCTTACAATCTTTCGTACTACTCTAAACTCACACATGCTGCAGTACAAGCAGTACAAGCAGTGCCAGCGGTTTAAGCAGTTAGCTTGCTCTTTCGCTGAGCCCCACACAATGGAAAGTTAAATCTTAAATAACTTCTGTGTTTATTGTCCGATCATATTGAAATTTTTGGGGCAAACAATTGTCGATAATATGTGTTACCAAACCAAATTGCAAGGTCGTACCTTCAAAAATGAGTTTTTAACTTTTGGGGGGTTTGGGGGGTGGTATCCAAAAAGTGAAATATTTGTTACATGTGTATGCTATTCGAGATTATACATGTCAAATTAGGGGCCTCTAGCTCTTATAACTTGTAAGTTATATCCAAAAAACGCTGGTCTGAAATCGAAATTTATCGATAACTTTTGAACGGGACGAGCTATCGATAAATTTTAATAAACTTGATCTGTCCCGGGATTAGGAGAACTTATGTTCCAAATATGTCTCTAGCTCTTGTAGTCTCTGATATCTCGGTGTTCATACAGACGGACAGACGGACAGACAGACGGACATGGCTAGATCGACTCGGCTGTTGATACTGATCAATAATATATATACTTTATATGGTCGGAGATGCTTCCTTATGCCTGTTACATACATTTGCACAAAACCATTATACCCTTTTTACCCATTTTTAATGGGTTCAGGGTATAAAAATATTGGATATATGGCCAAAATCGACTTCGAGTTGTATGGCAGCTATAAGATATAGTGGTCCGATCCAGCCGGCTCCAACCAATGTGCTGTCCCTTAGAATAATAAATGTCTGTGCAAAGTTTTATCGCGATAGCTCTAAAACTGAGGGACTAGTTTGCATACATACAGACAGACAGACAGACAGACAGACAGACAGACGGACATGGCTAGATCAATTTGTATTGTCATTCTAAGCATACTGGCAGTAACTTTTGGGGTCTCCGACGCTTCCTTCTATGCGTTACAAACTTCAGGACAAACTTAATATACTATTTTCTTCGAAAAGAGTATAAAAAAATGCCAATCGATGGCCCCCATTGGTCATCCAAGAAGCAAAACACATGGCCCAAAGTCCGACCCTCTGGGAGCGGCATTCAAATAGACCAGGACTATCGCACAGGACTCGACCATTTCATATCTGACAGCGGTGGCAATTTATTTATCACATTTGACGAACATAAATATTGAATTTATTAATGAAAGAAATGGCGCCAACGACAGCTGCCAACGAATGCGATTGCATAAAGCTCTTTAATTTGCTTAAAGTAACGAATTTCAATGGAAGTTACAAGAACAAAATATGATTAAAAAAAAAAGACTTGAATGATTGAGTCAGCTTTGAGTGCAAATGTACCTGTTGATGTAAGAGCTTACAAAGAGCAGATTTACAGTATTGCTTTTGAAATTACTTAAAGCTTTGCGCTTTAGAGAGATGAGAATTATAATTAATATTCCAACACTTATATGAAGTACCATATAATTTAACGCTAGGTTTCTTTTCTACAGAAAAGTTCACATTCAAGAAATTGTATTATTAAATATTAAAAGATATACATATAATGTCAACAATGAAATTGTAGTTTTAAATATTAAAAGATATTTAATATCGACTTATGTATTAAGTTATACATATAAATAAAAAGGTTTCTTGGAAAAATATTTAAATGATTGGAAAGTAGATGTTTTCTGCTTTGTCAATGTTATTATTTTACCAATGCCTAATCAATGTTGTCTAGGTGGCTGAAAACATAAATTCTAAATAAAAAGACTTTCCTTCACACCAAACAAAACAAAATTAAGTTTGTCAATCACTTCATCAAATCAGCGCTTAAACCAGTTGTGAATTATAAGCTAAAAGCGCGATTTGTTCTATATGTTGCCTAGAATAGTCTGTGTAGTCGTTTTCATTGATTAACTGCAATACACTATATTCGCTTCACGTGATTTGAGAGCTCTAGTTGCTTCTCATTTGCTTTGCCATAACTCATCACCACAAACCCTCCAACAAAAAAAAGAAGAAACACTCAACAGGCACGCCCAGCCAACACAGCATTATAAATACTTATGGGGCAAAGTGGAAAGTCAGAGTCAGAGTCAAAGTCTCATGTTTGTTGGGGCACATTTGTGGGGGCAGTTGTGGCGATGACTGACAACTTAATTGTATTGCTGGACAAACAAGTTTCTATTTTTGGGGCGGCGCTTAACGAGCAAAGTCGAGAGCTAAAGTCGCGGCCAACTTTCAACGAGGCGAATCCAATGCCAATGACAACACCATTAATAATTCAATTTGCCGTTGGTAAAAGGCAGTCTCCTTGGCTCCTTTGGCGTTGACTGGTTGTTGTCTCAATATTTGGCAATTACTTTCAGTTTCGCTTAGTTGGCCTTTCGTTGTACACCTGAACATATATAGTGAAGTAAAGCGTCCCTCCCCCTTCCCACGACACTTAGTGGTAAGCGATATCCTTAATCTATTTAACCTGCATGTCAACCTGGGTCGCACAGGGTCTGCGAGTCAGTTTGCCAGCGGCAGGCGGCACTCACAATCTAAATTACCTACGCTTCTGCACCGCAGGATGTGTCGCATATCCTGCAGCCTAAGCACTCTGAGACTGAGACTGCGACTGAAGTATCGTTTTAATAAGAATTTCGCATGTCTCGGACTTGTTTTCACTTTTCGGTTAATGGCCCACAAGTTGGCCATTGTAAAGTTGCCAGCAGTGCCGACATTATGCTAACTGCTTCCCATTCGGGCCCATAAGATGTTAACCCCGAACCTTTTTATCCAGGAAATGACCGTTCAAACGACCCCACAAGCTGTTTTTAGTGCTCATGTTTTGGGGTGTGTGGGTGTATGTGCGTGTGTGTGTGTGTGTATACATTTAATGTTTTTTGAGTAGGTGCTTAGATATTGTAGAAAGCAATATGTTGTATGTCATGTTGTTTCATAGTATTCATAGACTGGAAATGACTACATAAAACATACTGAGCTATCAATTTGATGTTGTTGGGACAGAACTCTTGAAAAGATGCTTAGATTATGAAGAGCCTCTTCAGTTTTCGGGAATGGCAAAAGTAGATGGTATTATTTATATTAATTCTTCAATCAAATCTGAGGACCAAAGAATGATTATGATTATGAATATCAAACTATCATAACTTTGTCAAAATTGATCCGATATTCGATCCCGAGGCAGTTTGAATCGTGGTTTGTGTTCTTTATTAGATCTGCATTTCAATTTAAAGCAATTTTCGTTCATCTATGAGAAACAATCCAAGATAAAGCTTCCAAGTCCCTAGAAATGCCTATCAGACTTTAAAAACTTACATAACTTTGTGAAAGCTAATCCGATTTACGATCCCTAGGCAGTTTGGATATGTTTCTTGGGTCCAAATCCTGTGTATTACATTCGATTATTGGAAACTGTAAGACAAGAGTCTTGTTTCTTGCTGATTTCGTAATTTAATCCAATTCAAGACGTCAAGGAAAACATCAGTTGGCACGTTTGCTATTTGCTATTTGCTTAGCAATTGCGCCTTCTGAACTATTCACAAATATTACGAATCCTGTCCAGCCTCAACTTCCCGATGCCCCCAGAGAGAGATGTTTGGTACTTATGCGTTGCTAAGTGGCCAGCAATTTCGACTATTTTGCTTTGCTGTAGTTGTTGTTGTTGTTGTGTGGGCATTCACGTGTCAATCAAATGCTAAGAGCATCGACTTAACGGCATCACGTTGCATTTGTACTGGGGCTAAGTGGCCATTTATTTGTGTGGCCCAATGGCGGCAAAAACTTCAAGAAATGCGCTTTAATGTGTGTGTGTGTGTGTGTGTGTGTGTGTGTGTGTGTGTGTGTGTGTGTGGGTGCGGCATACAGCTCAATTTGTATGTGGCATCTGGCAGGATGGAGAGCAGAGCGGGCAGCAGGTGAAACGGGGTAATGCGTTGGGCAATTTGTAAATGTAACTGGCAGATAGAAATCCGCTGAGAATGCGTTCACTTCCGACAGGCGGCGGCACAGAGAGACAGAGACAGGCACATAATCAAAATTAAAATAAGAATCTCATCGCTCAGTCGCAGTCGCAGACGGTTAGAGAGTGGAGAGTGCCGAGGGCTGGCAACCAGATACATTCTCACAGATATGACACACAGAACAAACGAGGCAAACAAATTACACTTTTTTTCTACTTTATTGCTGGCAATTTATTCGATGGCTAAATTGAAATACTCGCACACACCCGCACACACCCGCACACACACAATTCACCTGCAGACGACGTGGCAGCGTTGGCCGCGTTGTCCTTGCCACAGGACCCACAGTCAGACAGGCAGAGTGTGGGGACATACTTAGCGATACTTTCACGTTGCCTGCTGACAGTGACATCATCTGATGTCGCTGACAAAAGTCATTTCGGGTCAACATTCCATAAGCTATGCAGCCAAAGGACAAGAGGACATCAGCCATCGATGATCTTGTTTACCAAGCTACAAAGTAAAACAGAGTGCTTCACCTAAATATTACCTATAAACTGCTATACAATTTTGATTATTGGGTAGTGTTCAGAGCAAATCAATCTTCTAAATAGTAATTATTTTATTATTTTAAACAGTTTTAAGCATGTGACGATCGAATGTTAAATTTAAATTTAGCTAACTTCATGTGCTTTAAATATTAGAGTATCGCTTTAATTTTGATAGCATACATATTTAGTTTTTACATACTTAGTTTATAAGAAGGAAGCTTTAGAATTTCATTTTATCTTTGGCTTATAGCTGAAATTAGAATCTGATCTGAATTTGGCGACTCTTGCACTCATCTGAGTTTGACGACAGACTCTTAAGCATTACTATACCCATTTTTCCCATTTTAGTACGCACAGGGTATCAGAAAATCGGCAAAGCCAAGTTCCAACTGCGACTGGAGTGGAGCTGGTGAAGTTCTTGATTTTAATTTAGATAAAGTGCGCTATGGAAATCAGCAGCAATGGCATTTCACGTAACTCCACTTGGTTTATCCAAGCCAAAATCAGCAGCACAAAACTAAACACTCCATAAACATGCTAGAGAGGGAGTGAGAGAGGGGCAGTCAGAGAGGGAGAAAGGTAGGAGTAGGTGAGGTGGGTTGGGGTTCAGGTAAAGCTGTAAATAGCGCGCTTTCATGTAGATAATTAATCACTGGGCACTGCTAACAATTTTCTGCGAGTTATTTGCAACCACTTTTTGCTTTTTCCTATTCGTGAAAAGTTTCGCTCGGTTTGAGTTTGAGTTTGGGTTGCGGATTTGCTGTTGCAGTTGCCAGTTGGTAGTTTGAGTTGAGTTTGGTCTTCTGGCTTGTTTTGTGGCCAATCTAAATGCAGTTTCATGCAAATTTATTTCTGATCTTATCGCAGAATTTTCAAATTCTCAGCCGTGGTGGCAGGCAGCATTGTGTAGTTGTGAATTTATTGCTTGAGCTTTCGTGGCAGGCGCGGAAATGAAATCAATTATACGCCCTGTTGGCCATTCGATGCACGAAAGGAAATCGAAATTATTCGAATTAAATGGATGCCATTAAACATTTCACTCGGCAACGGCAACTCGGCGGGCGGAATTGAGTTTCTGTTGGCTTAGAAAAGACGTTTCCTAATGAAATTTGCCACGTTGTTGATACTCCTTAAAACAAGAATTAATTTAACCATTGACATTTGCTCGGCTGCCTGGGCTCTAGATTTTAAATAAAACCTTACTTACCTCTGCTGAAAATTAAATTAAATAAAATATTAATATATGTATAAATGCAGTAAATTATTTTCTTCATTAATACATATTTTAAATAAATATTTATGAAATAAATACCAGATGCATAATAAATGAATAATAATTAAAACCGAAGATATTCCAGCTTTAGAGAATGCACCTCGCACTTTTAAAACTCTAGTGGCAAAGTCATCATTAATAAAAATCTCTACCCTGGTTAGCCCGGATAATACCAGATGTTATTTACATATTTTTCAATATATTCTATATTCCAGGATATAAAAAGTGGTCAGCTTTTATTGCCTCGCTGCTGTCTACATTTTGTTGAGCCATCGATTCCAACTACATGCTAAAGGATGAAAATTGGCAACGAAAACTATTTGAGCATTGCGCACACATGCATAACTAAGCTAAGGAAGGGAATGGAATGGAGTGAGTAGCTTCTAAAGTGGAGTGCTGGAGTGGTGCTCGTTTACAAGGACTTGGACGTGGCAGTTGCAAATGGCGAAATATTTAAATGCAACTCAATTTGGAACGCAATATTGCGCTGCAAACCACTGCAATAAGGATTTTGAGGACAACAGCGAGCGAGCGAGAAGACAGCAAGTGTGTCCTTCTCCTTCCATAATAACAAGATATTTTTATTTGATTTATTTATAAGTGCAATTTGTGCACATTTCTTTTGCAATACTGGCAGTCCCCAATGCCTTATGAACTGTGATAGAAACGCATACATACACACACACTCACACAGACACACACACAGTAGCACACAGACACACACACGTACACATATATAGGGCGTGGTCCTGGGACTGCTGGGAAATGCAATGTTTTATTGACGACAGGCAATTCAATTTGCAAAGTCTGTAATATATTTCGATGCCAAAGCGCAAGCAAAACTCGAATTCAAATGCCAAACAGAGAGAATATAAATAAAATATAATACAATTTGGTAGTTGCGAATATACGATATGATAATGAGTTATATTTGCATTGCGTCCAATAATGGAAAAGTAGACACTCTAGTAACCGACTGGGAGATATAAATACATCATAAATATTTATAAAATAATAAATAAATTATAAAAAATTGCAAATACATAATACATACATAATAAATAAAATTGAAATTATAAATCACAAAAAAATTTAAAATAGGTACAAAGATCTATTCAAAAATCAAGTATACAACAAAAATCATACGAATGTGGTTAGGACTTATTGCCTTCCATATTCACACCTGCAGTCAAATGCTAAACGTTAGCTCAGGTTTTGGGGCTTGTCGAAATGGTGTAAATAAACGCAAGAGCAATATTAATACGGACACCTTATCAAAAATGGCAGCAATCAGCACGCTCAGTTAGCACCTCATTACAGGGCCCAAAAGGGTGGACGTGGTGGTGCGGGCAGCCAAGCCCAATGCTGACCAGCACCCACACACCCACAATCACACACACACACACACATATATATACATGTTAAGCGTGGCAAAGTGTGAAGCAGGAAAAAAGCATTTCGTCTTTTGCGGCTGTCGAAGTGAAGGTCTGCCGGAGAGAGGCGCCCGTCAAAGCCAAGTGGCGTGTCAATTGGCCATTAACATGGGGCCCAGCCCCGATAAATATAATCACAAGCACAAGTAGAATCGCAAGCACAAGCACAAACACCTAGCAGCTCTCTTCCGCACTCTGATTGATGCTGAAAGTGATGGGCCTGGGGATACCTGCCTAAGTATGCTCGTATTGCCTGCTGTTCCTGCTGCTCCTGCTGGTGGTCAGTTTGAAAAATCTTTTAATTGAAGGGTTGCCTGTCGTGTTGTCAAGCAAATTGCTGCACGTTAACTTCGCCAAGCGAGCGTTGTACGAACAATTTTTAATTAAAAAATTAAATGCGGCAACACTTGGAAAATTTGAAAGAAAATTGCTCATTAAAAGTTTTCACCTGGTGAGACGCTCAAAAGCGCAAATCTCGACACTAATTTTCTTTTTCATGTAATTATGTGCAGCATACAGAAGAATAGAAAAACCAACAAGAAAATTCAAGTACGCGACTAGGAGATACCCTGTTAGAAGGTGCACAAAACACATTCGCATTGCCATCAGAAAGCAAGCTAAGTTTTCAGGCAAAAAAATAAATGTATACATATATATATATATATATATCTAAGACAAGAACAACACCCATTTTTGAAATAATGACCTTGCAATTTGGCTTCTTCACACATTTTATTAACCATAACCATAAAGAACGGACAATAAACACAGAAGTTGTTTAAGATTTAACTATCCATAGTGTCAACTGCTTGCACTGCTTGCAGTATAGTTTGAACGAATAAAAGGAGTGGTTTTAAGGTATCTTCAAGTTGGATACTTCCGACAAAAGCACACCTACTTGTTTTTATTTCTATATCCTGTTAATTAATATTTTTAAACCTGTTTGTATAAAATATATACTTTGCACTTCCAAGAAAATGGTCTGCAGTAATATTTGTGTTTTAAAAGAACCATTTACTTATATTTGCCATTGCAGGGTATAAAGAAACCTTGCTCCTGTGCAGTGCGCAATTGTTTTCCCAGCATTTTCCAACCAATTTTCCTTACACACTTGTTGTGGCAAGGCAGCTAAAAAGAGGAATGTGGAATGAGGTTGTGGCATAATGGTTCTGACTCTTGGCAGGGTTTCTGAGTTGGCCATGCGTTGTGTTAATAGAACCAGTTAAATTTTTATCAAAATTCGAGCAATAAATTTGTAATCTGATAAATATGGCTGATTATACGAACATTTTCCGATGTCCCCGAATGGTTGGCGTATGGGAGACAGTCGAGCAGGACGGCGAGAATGCCAACGAACAGGATATATCAAACCGAAACCAGAAATAATGTGTGCCAAGGCTTAAATATTCATAAATCTACACCTCTAAAGTGAACAAGGAGTGGGAGCTGCAGCAATTGACGTTTCATTGGCGAGAATGGGATTAGGGAGATCTGTTATTATGTCATGTTCTGGGATAAGAGATCCCAATGGCGCTGTTGGAGAATCGGAAAACTGCAAGCCAAATCAAAAGTGTCTGTTCGGTGTCAGTTTAATTGCAAACGTAAATTGGATGCTGCCAGTTACAACGTTTTCATTTGCTACGAATGCTCCGGCAGACATTTCTGGCAGCTGCTTCGAGTCCGGACTCTGCCCAGGACACCCACACCCACATCCACACACCCACACAAAGGCATACGCACACAAAATGCAAACGTTGCAGAAATCTGAGCTGTGTTAATTGGACTCATTTTAGAAAAGTTGCAATAGTGTATTTTAAATTGGCAGCTCGGACAGTTGGTAGAATGCACATGAAAATGGACTGCAACCGACAGACTGGGAATTCAAGAAAAGTACAAATTTATTGCAATACTATTCTCTGTAGAAAACACTCACATAAATATATATATATATATATATATATGCTATTGCGCTTTACATATTATTGTATATCTCGTTCTGCTAGTCGTCGTCGTCGTCACTAACATCAATGGTCGGCATGTTCTGCTGCTTCTGCAAGTCCAATTTGTGCCAGTCGTAGGCGTTGTCCCGCACAAAGTTGAGCCCAGTGAACAGATCGCTGAACATGCTACGCATTCCGAAGTAGTTGGGCATCTTATCGAATGCGAGCGAGCGACAGTGCACCAGATAACTGGCAAACTCATCCGGATAGCCTTTGCACAGCTCCTGCGGCATCATCGACTGCTTCATCTCGGCCAGCCGCTCGTATCGCTGATGCGTGTCCCCCTTCAGGCCCTGCCAGGGCAAACCTCCGCGCAGGAAGTACATGAGCACATAGCCCAGACCTTCCATATCATCGCGACGACTCAGCTCCTGGCCGTTGAGCGCATTGATCGAGGCATAGCGTGCCGTGCCCGTCATCCGATAGCCCCAGTCGAAGGGTATGTGCTGCTTCAGGTTGGAGTCGTAGTACTTCTTGGCCAGGCCAAAGTCGATGATGTACAGCGTGAACTTATTGCTGCCCAGTCCCATCACAAAGTTGTCCGGCTTGATGTCGCGATGCAGAAAGTTCATCGAGTGCACATACTCCAGCCGCTCGATCATCTGCACGGCCAGCATTAGAACTGTCTTCAGCGAGAAGCAGCGCGAACAGTAGTTGAACAAATCCTCCAGCGACGGCCCCAGCAGCTCCATGGACATCACATTGAACTTGGAATCGCCAAAGTAGCCGTAGACACGCGGTATCCCAACGCCAGTGGACAGATAGTTGTACAGTTTGTGCTCGAACTTCAGCTGCGGCACGCTGGCATCAGCTGGCTCCAGTTTGAGTGCGACACGTTTGCCATCGGTCTTGCTCTCGGCCAGGAAGATGTCGCCATGGCTGCCCTTGCCGATTTGGCGGAGTACTCGATATTCGCCCAGTTGGGTGCGTGGGTAGCTAACGTTTCTATTCATTGTAGAAATGAAAAAACTATTGTTTTTGGCTATTGGTTTGCTTTGTTTTTACCCAATTCGCAAACTTGAATCGAGTGGCATTTGCTATCGTTATGTCAGAAATATCGATTGTTTATATTTAGTATTTTTTTTATATGTATGTATATCGGTGTTCTCACTGACGTTATCGCAATGCCCTTTGAAGACGTGGATGCGCAAATTGGACAGCTAGAACAACAGATTTTGGACTGTTGTCGCCAACTAAACGAGTTGAAGAAGCTAAGATCTGTGGAGGAGCAGCAAGAGCAGTTAATCAACTATGCAGAGACTGCAACGCATTTATTCTGGCAATTCGACATGAGCGAGTTTCCAATTGAAAATATTAGAGTAGATCTAAAGAAGCGATGGGTCAAGCTGCATGCCCATCGTAAGCAACAAGGACAATTCCTTGAGATCAACAGGAAGTTTCAGTTGCCGGAAAATGCCGAAAGTGGCCTTAGCGCTAAAATGACACACAATGGTATTCTGACTATACAGGCGCCACTAAAAGCTGACTACTGACTCGAATATATTTTGTACTTGTTCAATTACGTTTATAATCTTTATTATTTTTGTTTATTTAAAAAAATATATTTGTATATGATTGTATTTTTGTTACTTAGTTGTCTTGGCTTAGAGTGGTGCCCAGCATTTCTTATAGGGTTCCACATAGCATGTAGGTTGGGGCTCTGGAACACAAGGGAACATTGTTATGTGTTGCGTCGGAGTTTGAAATTGTAGTTGACCATTCAACTGTTGTTCGCATCTTAGAGTACCTAGTAGTTCCCTTTTTAATTCCTCGACATTTGATTGACAGCATTCGCATTCGGCACTGTGGAGTGCGCTGAGTTTTGGGCAACACAAATTGCCGCAAGCTTCTTGATTTTTCCACAGCGGATTTGAAACGCAAACCAATTCAACTTTTGTATTCTTGGGTGGAGCTGGAGGTGGACTTGGGCACTTTTTGACGCACGGCGTAATCGTTTCGCATGATATGATTGTGGCTACGCACTTGCAACAATTCGATCCTTTGGGGGTATGATCAGTAGGGTATTTATGTGCACTGGCTCTTGTGGCACTTCTCAGACTCGCACAACTGTCGGGCATAGTAGGTTTCGCACACTTATTGCACGGCTGCTCACATTTCGATGGGCAGAGTATGGGCTTTAGTATTTTCGAATTCTTATTGGAGGGAGGACTGTGTTTCGAACAGCAAGTTCTCGATCGGTTGCTGCGCACACTTATATAGTCATTTTCAGCGATCAACGTTTCAAGTGCACAGGGCAACTCCGTTACGGTTACCCTACAGTTGGTTCTAGAGTTGCAGGGTCTGGCTGTTCCCGATCCGCTCGGCTTACAACTGCATTCCGACTTCACAGGACAGCAAGCAGAATTCGTTTCTTGACACTTGGGTAAGTTATTTGCAGAGCAGACCACTTTCGATACAGATACTATACTGTTAGTTCTCGAGTCTATCGGACTACATGCTATTCTCTTTTGATTTTCATCGGGCTCTACCAGTGTAGCCGTATAATTGGAAGGTTCGATCTGGTTGCCGGCATTAGTGCAAATTTTCAGGCATATATTTATCGTACTGGGGTTAATTTGATTTTCCTTCTTAGCACAGCAGCTGCTGGCAACAATGGCACTGGAAGTGCAACAAGACCTGGCCGCAACATCCTTGCTGCCACAGCTAGCAGATTTAGCTTCCATATCCTTTTGACTACAGGCACTAGACCTAGCTGCAACATTCGTATTTGCACAGCAGCCAGTATCTTTATTGGCATAGCCATAATACTTGCTCGCTTCATGCCCATTGTCACAACAAGATTGCGTTCCAGCATCCTTATCGCCACTGCCATAGTCATAGTGGGCAGGTTCCTCATTCTCATAGCCATAATAGCTGCATGCACCATTCTCGTTGGCAAGACCACAAGCGCAATAAGGAGCAACCTCCTCATTGGCATAGCCATAGTAGCTAGAATTATGATTCGTATTGGCACAGTCACAAGGGTTGAAGGCTTCGGGATATGTGTATTCTGGAACATGGTCTGCTTCTTGACGCGATGCTTCGTCGTACTTTCTAGAACATTCACTGCAGTTTTTAGAATACCCAGCGTTTTCACACTCAAACTCAATGGTATTTACCTTTGGGCGATGTGTGGCATGTGAGGACATGCAGGAAAACTCTTCATCTCGATCCAGTCGCTTTGGACATACATCTCTGTAAACCGTTGGATAGACGGCACATTTGGTTTTCCTGCTTGCTGTACAGCAATTGTTGTCCTTCATTGTTTTCGATGGAGCCCTACCCCTGCACCTACCCCGAACAACAACACAAGATGTACTGCTCAATGATTTGGAATTATCAATGCACATTCTACTATTCCTTGTTTTCATGTTGGACTTTCGGAAAAATCCCGAGATCTTTTGCTTTAGTGACTTTCGATGGCATTTTTGGGGTGCCTCACAAAGCTGCATGGGACTCGGGCGAGTTAGAGGATTGAAGGCTCGAGACGTCTTCTTACAGGGAAGTGGGGGCCAAACCTCTACGTATCTTTTCTTCGGCCTATACGGGCACGTCATGTCATACATGTCGTAACCGGAATCCGATCGCTCTGGCTCCCAGTCATATTCATAATTTCGGATATATTTTTTGTGTGTTCTTTTAAACGGAATATCAACAGCAGAAAGCGGCATACATGATTGACTTTCTGGATATTCATACCATTTTTGTTTCTTTGATGTTTTTAATATATTAAATGGTATCTCAGAATCTACGCCAAAGAAGTCAACCGATTTCTTTCGATTGGGCGGCGCTTGATACATCCCAGGATCTGGATAGTAATCATAGTCTTGGTGTCGTAATGAGGGCTTTGGATAGTTATCGTTTTGAGAGTTTGGTATTGGCGCATTGTCATAATAATCCCACTCTGATCCGTAGTCTGGTGAATAGTTTTGGGGTGGATCATAATAGTCTTGCTGATAACAATCTTGGGGATAGTCAATGTCTGTATAACCGGAAGCTTGCCTTAAACCAGGCCTCGCTTTTCTGTTTAGTCTAGTCACGGAATAATCTTTATATCTACAGGGTGTTGATCGATATGATCGATTACTGCTCCTTGGCGGGAAGTTACAATTGTAAAAAGCATTATAGAAGTTATTGTTGCCTTCATAGTGCTTATCTGTTCGCTTCCTCCTTGTGCGATCGTTTCTGCGGGAAGACTCCCTATTGCAGCAGAAGTCTGGAATCGGCTCTCTTAATGTCTCCTGTAGCAGCTCTCTTTGATAACGTATCTTCTGAGCCCTTTCATTATATTTGTTATAGCTTGGCACATCGTATTTCATTTCTTTCTTCTTCTGGTGAAAGTTCAATAGACATGGACATTCGTTAGTCTCAATTATGTTTTGCCTATGCGGCACTGAACTCTTACGTCTCTTATCTTTTCTAAGATAACTCTCAGGCTTGTAGTGTTCAGTTGGCCAACGCTTTTCACGCTTATAGCTATGATCACAGTTCGTAATCGCCTTTTTGCCTGTTTCAGCTGACCTTGTACCCCTCCTGAAACTTCGACTTTCGTCGTAAAATGTGTTGGGTACCAGAAAAGACATTGTACTTTCCTTACTGTATTCATCTTTGAAAGTTCCAAAAACAGTGCCACCAGGATTGCGCCCTAAAACAGAATAAGTGTGACGAGTGTTTCTCAAACTCTTAAGTACACATCTACGTACGCGCCCGATCTAATAAGATCTTGTTTCGGTGTTGTACTCTCTCCGATATGTCGATGTTAAAGCACATGGATATTCTTTTCAATAGGTCATCATCCTCTTCCTCCTCCGAGTGCACAAAGCAAATGCTGCTCCGCCTTTCCATTTTAGATGACATCATAATAAGAGCGGCACAACCTCATGGAACTACAAAACCAAGCTTTCCAAATATTTACTACTAATTTTTCTGCATATTAATTTTGTAGGAATGTCATGCTACTATCGATATATCGATAGAGCAGTTTGTTTTCATATTATCGATTCATTTGAACTAAATGAACTACAATTGGGAACTTGGTTCTTTCGGTTAGTTCTGAAATCCAAATGAATCATTATTAGTTACTGATCAGAATACAATAAAAAGAAAACTTGCAAATAAGGAATTGTATGCTCAGCTCAAAAGATGCGATGCACCTTATAAAAAGTTATCACCTCCAAAATTATCATCCCAATTAAATGCATAGTCTCTAGAGGTATGGATTCAAATATTCTTTAGTTTGCGTCTGTGGCATATTTTATGAATTTAATTGCAGCGTAAATGATTGTATAATGATTGAAAAGCAACAACAACGGATGTGAATGGGACGTCATTATTATTTAAAGAGTACTAGAAAATATGCTTTTAATGGCGGAAATATATTTTCATTTGAAAAAATAGAGATGTGATAATTATACAGAATTGCGCGCATTTCCATCACATTAAAATTTCAAACAATAGAGACAGTAAAATGCAGCGCCCGGAAAATGAAAAAAAAAAACCCCAAAGCCCAAAAGCCTGAAAGCGTGTTCAAGTACGGAAAAGCTGAAAATTATTGTGAAACGAAAGTGCTTTTTAAGTACCCCACCAGCCCCACCCACGCCCCCCTCTTCGCTTGCTTTTTGCAAAGAGCCACTCGTCGTCCTGTGGCAACGAATGTATTTTTGCGACAGGCGCCAGTAGCAAGGACTATCTACTATATAAACTAGATATTATACTTATCAAGTTATATAACAATTTGATGTGAGTCCTAGATAAGATCAAGCTTTTATAATATAAATACATGATTAACTCTGCATTTATATCTAAAGGACTTTCAAATTTTCTATTTCGACCATAACTTTGTCAAAACTACATCGATTTTCGTTTGCCGAGGCAGTTTTGATCATGACTCAAGACTCAAGATCCAGACTCTATATTAATTCAGCACTTTAATGTTAAGCACTTTAAATTTTCTTTTTAAAACAAGCGAATTTTAAAAATCGTATTTATTTTCAATTTCTGACCGTGGGTAATTAGTTTCATATCACAGATGACGCCACGAAAATTAGCCAGTTTTGCACCCTGATTGCACTGGCTTCACTGTAACACCTGGCTAAAATTGCACAATTAAAAACTACATTTTGACCAAGGCTCGAAGGCCGCAATTAGTCGTCGCTTTGATGTCGATAATTGTGCGAATTACAATTAAATGTCCTCCGGCCAGGTGACCAGGCTATAAAAGCCGCACTCACATTCGGTGGGCAAGCAGTTAGCAAAGTAACAGTTATGTCAACCATTGGAAGCCATCGGAGCGTCTACTTCGGCATTAATTGGTGGGCGTGGCGAATGTTGGGCGGAGTGGACATTAATGCTCATCAACTAGGAAGCTATCGCTTTTGGGCAGCCATAGCTCTAAATACGGTGGTAACCGCTGCCTTTCCGGTAATGCTGACAATGACAATGTTTAGCTTTGAGCTGCCGCTGGAGAATCTGACGAATTTTAACATATCGCTGACTTCTATCGCCACCGCGGCAAAATTCTGTATCTACGTGGTGCATCTGCGAAAGGTCATAGAGATCGATGACCTGCTGGCCCAGCTGGATACCCGTGTGAATTCGGATGAGCAGCGCGTCTGTCAAGCGAGAATGAATAGAATCTTAGGCATTTTATCCACATTGTACAAGTGGACCTATGGCCTCATTGGCGTCAATACGAATTTGTCCTTTTTGTTTCGCGATAAGCGAACTTTGCCGTTTCCCGCCTGGTTCCCATTGGACTGGAGCGAATCGATGACCAACTACTCTATGGCTGTGTTGCATCAGATTCTGTGCATATCCTTTCAAATCCTGCAGAACTTTGGGGCCGATTTGTTTCCACCTTTGGTGCTTATTCTCATCGCCGGTCAGTGTGAGCTGCTTATCCTGCGCATTTCTCAGATAGGCTACGATCAGAGCGATCAGAAGGCCAATGAGGTGGAGCTCATCAACTGCATACAGGATCACCAACGGATCTACAGGTGAGCTGTAGCACCTCCTGAGGAATGAGGGATACATATTTTGTTTGGAGCATTATTGGTCCATTGATTTTCCTTGTTACCAGGTTGCACCGACTCACTATGGACATCATATCCTGGTCGCTGCTGGTGCAGTTCATTGTGATTGCCATCGATATGGGTGCTGCCGTGTGCGCCCTAATCTTCTATGTGCAGATCATGCAGGAGCGCATTTACTACACGTCCTTTCTGTTCGCGCTCGCCCTGCAAATATTTCCGGTTTGCTATTTCGGCACACTGGTGGAATATCAATTTGAAGGCCTCTACAGCGCAGTCTACCACAGCAATTGGGTGGAACAGAGCATCGCATATCGCAAGAATGCGATCATCTTTGCGGAGCGCACAAAAAGGGTGCCAAAACAGCTGGCCGGGGACTTTGTACCCATAGGGCTGACCACTTTTCTTGCCAACTGCAAGGCGGCCTATTCGTTTTTCACTTTAATAGCAGACACTCGCAGGGAGGATGATTAAGGATATCAAATTTTTCAGATTTCGCTTTGACACTTCACTTCTCAATTTTAATCAAGCTTTATTGCACTTGTTGAGTATAATAAATATAAAAGCTGTTTGACAGATCTAAACACAATTTGATTGCACATTGATAAAAAATCACATATTTTTATTAGTTTTATTTTGAAATAACATTAATTTATTAAATTAGTTATTAAGGATTTAGAATTGGCATTTTTAAACTGCAGTAATATTTTTTAAATGTAGTAAAACATAAGAACTTGTACTATCTGCATGCAAATTAAATCAATCTGAGAGTTAAACTTAGCACTTAAAAGCCTCACGCGAACTTGACTATAATAATCCAAAAGCCTTATACCTTAAACTATGTTTTGAAGCTCTAGGCTAAAACCATAGAATATCACTTAAAGATGTAATTGTAGCTCCAATAAATTACCTTTCGAGCAATATTAACAAATCTACATCGAGTTATCGAGATGATTTCAATCACAATGCCAAATTAAATATTTAGCAGTAATTTTACTTTATTTTTTGGGAAAAACATCATCAAAATTCAGCATTGCGATGGCCATGGAAACCATTTTGGGCATAAGGGGAGCCAGTTTTGCGATGCTTGCATGTGACACAATGCAGGCAAAGTCTGTCATTTTTATGAAAGATGGTGAGCTCGATTGTTTTTAGAATTGTTGGCTCTAGTATATCATATGATATTATTACAGATCAGTCGAAAATTCATCGCCTATCGGAGTTTTCAATGCTGGCAGCTGTGGGCGATGGCGGCGACACTCTGCAGTTTACCGACTATATAGCCAGGCATTTGCAGCTATATAAGATATCCAATGGCTACCATCTGACGCCACGGAGTGCAGCGCACTTTACACGCAAGAATCTGGCTGATTATATACGAACCAATACCAGATATCAGGTATCGATGCTTATGGCCGGCTACGATGCCAGTGAGGGAGCCGCTCTACATTATATAGACTCATATGGCGCCGCAATGGCCATCAACCATGCCGGCCATGGCCTGGGCAGCCTCTTCTGTGGCAGCATCTTCCAGCGCTACTGGAAGGAGGATCTCAGCCCGGCCGAGGCCTACGACATATTGAAAATGTGTGTGGTTGAGATTCAGAAGCGTTTGATCATCAATTTGCGCAACTTTGATGTGTTCGTTGTGGACCAGAATGGTACACGAAAGCTGGATTCGATCAATCCGGGCTCCTTCGACAATGAAATGCTTTGTCTTTCGCTTCCTGCTAGTCTTCAAAATCTGGGTAAAAAATATTTGAAGAAATAACTGTGCATATATTAACCTAAATATTTTCAATATTAAATGTTTGCATGGCTCGAGATATAATCCTTGGGACTTATTGGAGAAAAACAAATAGGAAGGTTGTTGGTAGGATAATAATATATGCTGCTATGGATGTTTGCAGTTCTTGTGTTGAATATAGAAACATTAGAATTGGTACAAATGTACCAGTTAGTGTACCAACCTAATACTGCATATCTTTTTATACCCTGAACCCATTAAAAATGGGTAAAAAGGGTATTATGGTTTTGTGCAAAAGTATGTAACAGGCATAAGGAAGCATCTCCGACCATATAAAGTATATATATTATTGATCAGTATCAATAGCCGAGTCGATTTAGCCATGTCCGTCTGTCTGTCCGTCTGTCTGTCTGTCCGTCCGTCCGTCTGTCCGTCTGTCCGTCTGTCTGTCTGTATGAACACACAGATATCAGAGACTACAAGAGCTAGAGACTTCATATTTGGAACGTAAGTTCTCCTAATCCCGGGACAGATCAAGATTATTCCATTTGATCGATAACTCATCGCATTCAAAAGTTATCGATAAATTTTGATTTTAGACTAGCGTTTTTGGGACATAACTTCAAAGTTATAAAAGCTAGAGACCCCAAATTTGGCATGTATAATCTCGAATAGCATACACATGTAACAAATATTTCACTTTTTGGATACCACCCCCCAATCCCCCCAAAAGTAAAAAAAACGCATTTTTGAAGGTACGACCTTGCAATTTGGTTTGGTAACACATGTTATCGACAATTGTATGTCCCAAAGATTTCAGTAAGATCGGACAATAAACACAGAAGTTATTTGAGATTTACCTTTCCATTGTATGGGGCTCAGCGAAAAGCAAGCTAACTGCTTAAACCGATTGCACTGCTTGCAGTATGTGTGTGTTTGTATGTATGCACACTATTAGGCAAGTATTAATGGAAGTCAGAACTGGGTTCAGGGTATCTCCTAGTCGGGCACTCCCGACTAGAGCACTCTTACTTGTTAAGACAGGAGTATATATATATAATTTGAGTAGTTTTAATATTTTGTAAATAACACTAGGCAAAACAAACACAATTAATGGATATTTGCTATACAGCCCATGAACTTTAAGCTTATACAGTCTTATAACAATGCAGTGATTAGCTTAAGTTGATTAAATACCTAAATACATGAGAGAAATATGAGATATTATAAAAAGATTACTCTGTGATTTGCATACATGCATTGATATATGCACTCTTTTGTTAAATGCTGCTTAACTTTTATATCGATTATAAGTTTTACGGGTTTGAGGTAAAGTCGGTATTATAAGTTGCAAGAACGGGTGTTTTTGGGTGGGCAAAAAGGACGGAGAACATTCTATGGTTGGTTGCATTCATGTATTAGCATATGTGGCCTGCCCGCCTGACTGCCTGGCTGCCAGTATGTGGATTTGTTTGTGCAACAATGGCTAAAGTTGCACATAGACAAACATACACACACACACACACACATACACATACGCATCTGTACACACTCATACGTATGCATGATGTGGCACATGGTAACGTCAACTATTGCAAATCGGAAGCAGAAAAGCCAACATGTCTCTATTTCCACATTTGAACACAGCAGTCAGTCAGTCAGTCATTCAGTCGGACAGACGGGTAAAACTCATAAAAATGTGCACAGCTTGCAACAAAATGCAGTGGCAGCAACGTCTGCGTGCGACATCGTTGTTGTTGTTGTTGTTGCTGTTGGCATCGAGCATGAAGTGCTTGCCGTGAATTGGCCGTCAGCGATTTTTATTTGTTTGCAGCCGCCGTTGCCATCACTAATTGGCCGCACATGCCAAAGTGTCACTCGGCGAGATGAATCGCTCGCCTGAAGTGAGTCCCTCTATAGAACGAAAGGATGAAAGACTGGCAAAAATTGGAAAACATAGTATATATACATAGAAAGCGAGCAAAGCAAAAAAAGAAAACCACAAGCATCTAAGCTAGAGAGCTATATCAATTGAATGTATCTGATTGAGAAACATTTGCGCATGATCCGCGTATAATTCCCAAAGGGTTTAAGCATAGTTAGTTAGAGATACTTGTATAATCTTATATTATATTTTTTTTGTAGACACTTAAATAAAATATAAATTAAATATATTTATCACACTCGACCTTAATCTCATTTCAATATTTTTCATAACGCATTTCGCTTCTTTTTTGAATAGAAATCAGAATATAATTAAAATTTTAAGAAATTATGAATATAATGAAGGTATCTACTGTCTTGGGAAATATTCGCTTTAAACACATTTATGATTATTCAAAAACTCAAATCAAAATATAATTTTTCGTTTTCAGATAAACAGTTAAAGAAAAGAATATAACAAAGATCTTCGCAATATTTAATTCGTGCATGGTTTCATAGCACATAAGCAATTTATATAGGGTTTTTAGGAGATGTTATGTTAAATTTAGCCATTAAAATATTACTATTTACATAAAATTAGATTTGTGAAAGAAAACCCTTACCAATTAATTGATTGTTTTTAAATGATCTTAAGACTTAGCTCATGTGAACTGTTAAACTAATTGAAACATGCGTAAACTTGTACACTGGAGTTAAGTTACTTCAGTTGATAAATGCGCGGGACGAGACACAAGTTTAAGCAGCTTCTTACAATGTAAACCAATTTCAACTCAAGGCACTTGAGGTACTTTAGCTAAATTAATGCGTTTCTCGCACCTTATGAAAAATACTTGTGTACAGCGGCAAAAACTTTTGGTTTCTTTCCCTGAACTAAGCGCTTAGATAATGCGCTTGTAAGTCCTCCCAACCACTACAAACACACACACACACACACACACACACACTCACACACACAGTCCCCTCAGTTTTATGCAGCCACGACATGGCAGCAATTTGTGACGTTTAAGGGCGCAACTTTGGAGGCAGCGACTTCTTGACAGCACATTAACTTGCACATGGATAAGTTGAAGTGGAAGACACTGCGAACTGTTTTGTATCTGCGTGTGTGTGTGTGTGTGTGTGTGTGTGTGTGGTGTGTTTGTGTCATATGACTGCTCTGATGATGATTCATGATGATGATCTTTGCCTTTGCCATTTCTTGCAGTTGCTTCCTTTCTTTTTTTTTTGCCATGACCATTTTCGTTGTCATTTTTCACTGGCAAATGTCGCGTATACGCCGGGGTGGAATACGAGTGTACATATTATACAACTGATAGCAGCAGGTCCTGCTTTGGTCGCTTCCTGCCCGCCGGCCGTCTTTTTCGACAGCCTATTAGTTTTTATTATTTGTTGCAATTAGTTTTCCGCCTCGACAAGGGCCTCAACAGTTCTTCTTGTTGTTATTGTACACGGCTGCTCGGCTCGGCTCGGCCCGGCTTTTATGACACTTTTGTGAGCATTTTTCAACGGAATGAGCGTCATCTGTTGCCGCCGGGCTGCTGTTTTTCTCGCCTGCCATTGGCAAAAGCCAAGCCAAGCAGCAACAACAATAAGTGCTAGCCGCCTGATATCTATGATAAATTATGGCCAAAAGTCAAAGTCATCAATCAGCGGGCCATGTTTTATGTGCCGCTCGTGGCCATTTGCCATTTGTAGTCTCGCTTAACTTACACACACACACACACACACACATAAAGCCACGCCCCACGCCCACTACAGACTAAAGCTTGTTCAGGCTCGCAGCTGGCAGCCAAAAAGGATTAAATATAAATCGCAAGTGCGTTCTGTGTAACTCAGGTGTCGCACATTTCGATTTAATTTTCATTAAAATTCAAGCATCAAATATGCAGAAGGTAAACTGCGGCAACCGTTCCCTTATCCATCCACCATCCTCCCCTCCTCCCCTTCTCCAACCACTTTGACCTGACCAAAGCCCATTAAAATTCCTTAAAGACCTGCCCAGGCAGGCAGCCAGTCGCCTTGGCTCGACTCCTTTTCATTTTCGAGTGCTTATTAATATTGCAAAGGACCAGAGCCAGGATTTGCGGACATTATGATGCGGTGAATGCGAGTTTATGTTTCCCGCCCGCCCGTCTCTCTGCTCTGCAACTAGCAGCTTTGAAATTCTGCCCAGCTCTGCTCTGCTCCTTTTGCGTTGGCCTCTTTAATTATGCATTTTTATCTGGCAACAGTTTTCGAGCACCATTTTGGTGCCCCCTCCACTTAGCTGTACAAATTGCAAATCTATTGCATTAACAACTCTTCAATGCCGTCGTCACACATTGCGTATGCGCAATTTATGAATTGTATGTATGCACCAAGCACATTTAGCATTGATCAACTCTCAACAGCCACTCGAGTTGAGTCTGTGCTTGGCACTTGTGCAATGTCTTCCACAACCACACGTCTATGAGAGGGATAAGACAGCCTGAAAAATCCTTGACATGCATTGCTGATGATTGGGATTTAGCATTGAGATGGATTCCATGTAGTAAAATAAAAACCAAATGTTGCTGTAGTTTATATAGTCGGCAAATGTAAATACTATTTGCAATATACATATATTTGGCGATAGGGTTTGTAATGTTATATGGTAGACCTTAATATTTTGCTTATTTTTATTGTATGATCAAATTTTTTTTCTTTCTATACAGCTGCAGTGCGAACTCTTCTTCAACATTTAATTTCCATGTTTTCTATATTTGTAGTTATTTCTTTGACGTAACTTGTTTTTTGTTGTTGTATTCCTTGTTTTCTATTCCTTTTGTCATTATATTAAGCGCTGATCAAGCACAATTCAAAGCTACTCCAAGAAACTCCAGTAAAAACGTGTTCAGCACTGCATTCCTTTTGTCACGTCCTCGAAGCAAGCATTAAAATGAAATGAAACCTTTTGTACCTTCACACCTACGCAGTTGTCCTTTCCAGTGCGCCATCCTGTGGTCCCTGTTGGCAGGTGGTGCCTCTGGGAAATTAACGGTAATATATTTTAACGACAACGTCAACGTTCGGCTAAATGTCTGTTGTTGTGGCGAAACTTTAAGTAGCTGAACGCAATTTTCACAAATTGAAGGTGTGGCGAACGTATGCGAAATCTACTATATAACAGTTCACAAGATCGCAGCTCGTCTAAGTTACATATGGTTTTTTTATTTTCTTTTGTTTTGTGTGTTCCAGGAAGCATCCGAAGACAAAGAGCAATGTCTAAAATGTAAATGGTTTAATTTAATAGGTATTTATTGAAGGTTTCCCACGAATTGAACTTACCTATAAGTCTGATGGTTGAAATTAATAATACATTTCTCTTTCGTGATTGGCAGCTGCCATATCTAGCAATTCTTTTAACCCGATCCTATTTCTACGGCTATTTGCTATTTGGTCGTACAGATAATCCGATAGCAGTTTCCAGATAAAAACACACAGAGCTGCAAGCTGGCAAAAGTAAATCGAATCGCTTCTGATGAAGTAAAAGAGCCGAGGACTATAATAGTGCAACATTTTCAAAAAGTCCGTTGTATATAAGAAGTCCAGCAGGCTTTCCATATAATACCAAAAGAAATACCACATAGCAAATATGATTGCTTGAGTGCAGATATAGAATATGAATAGCACAATTGGATATATCGACATTATTTGTTTAATCTGATTACACATCTGAGAGTTATTCAGCAGCAGGAAAGTGCATGCCATGATACAAGTCGTTATTAGATCCAGTTCTGGTAATCCGACGATCACAAAAGTGAAAAAGCTTACAAATGAAGTAGCCAAAATCCAATTCATTCTTTTAATATACGACTTTACTTAAATTGTTAATTTTTGTTTGTTGTAAAAATTACGTGAGCACGATGATAATTGTTTTCAGATTGTTGTATTTAAAATATGACCATGCCAACTGGATTAACATTTATGTATATTAGTACGAAGCCTACTACAAATGCTTCTATTTGTTACTGGTTCGGATTACTATATCTCTAAAACCTTACCAAATTCTTCACCTGTGATTCTTATCCTTTTTTATACCCTGAACCCATTAAAAATGGGTAAAAAGCGTATAATTGTTTTGTGCAAAAGTATGTAACAGGCATAAGGATGCATCTATAAAGTATATACATTCTTAATCAGTATCAACAGCCGAGTCGATCTAGCCATGACCGTCTGTCAGTCTGTCTGTCTGTATGAGCACGCGGATATCAGAGACTACAAGAGTTAGAGACTTTATAATTGAGCAGATCAACTTTGTTTCATTTTATCGATAGCTCAACCCGTTCAAAAGTTATCGATACATCTAGATTTCAGACCAGTGTTTCTTGGCCATAGCTTGAAAGTTATGAGAGCAAAAGGCACAACATTTGGTTTGTATAGTCTCAAATAGCATATACATGGAAAAAACATTTCACTTTTGGTTATTTTATGAAACACAAGCTTATATAAGGTATATATAGTACACAGACTTAACAAAAAATAATATTAATTACAAGAAAAACCTTTTATCTAATTATTTTCATTTGCTGTTAAAGAATTTTACTGCATTTGGGCGTTGAAAACCGATTGTAAATAGATTATAAGATTTTCCTACACACTTCATTTGGATTTTCTACTTTATTCAACTTTTAACCGCATTGTGCTACTTGTTATAAGAGAATATATATATATATATAAATATACGATTTAAATGGCAAATTTAAGTTGCGTTAAGTGTCCAACTGCACTTAAATGTGTCATGTAAATGTGAAGTTGAAAATTACATCATGTTACAGCCCGGCCAGAGCCGATAAACAGCCTATAAATCACTCACTTTGATCTCATCGATATTTTCCCATTGTAACAAATTTTATTTCGTTGCATTTTGCTGCGCATAAATCAAGCTGCAAAAGAGGAAAGGGGAAAGGGGGGAAAGGGGACATTGAATGGATAGGGCTGTGCAAAGCAATCACCCAACTTGAAACAATGCCGGCTTTAAATACCAACGACGCCATAATTTATGATAGCACGCAGATTCCACAGAGTCGCTGCATCGACCGGAGACAGATGTGACATCAACAATGACCAGACCTTTGGCGCGTGAATACATATAGTGTCAAATTTTGATAGCACTGTTGGAACATCTAGCAGTAAGTAAAAATGCTATTATATCGCAGCTAAATCAAAGCTCTATTCAAATGTATGTAAAGAAGCAATGAGTTTCTCTCTATTGGGCATGTTAGCATCTTCAATTGGTAATTCTATTGTCTAAATAATAAATATTAACTCTTTATGTTATCATCTGGCCATATTTTAGGCAAGTTGGCAGCTCTCCCATTGGCAGCAGCAAATCTATATGTGTACAAGGAATATTCTATGTACTCGTACTTCTTCTAGATTGCTAGCCATGTGTGTGTGTAAGTTGGAATGAAAAAAAAGAAATAGCAATAAAAAGTTGCAGTTGAACTTTTCAGCATTTGTCAGAGAGTCAGAGGATTTGTTTGCCTTTGGGGGCTGGCCAAAGCCAACAATTTTGTTCGCTGGTCCGCTGCTGGAGGAGTCGTAGTTGTGTTTTTGTTTTGTTGTGTGTTTGTTTGTTTATTTTTCGTACGCCCCACTATTTGTTTTCTTTCCAATTTTGTAATTTCAAACTTTTTCTATTGATTTCTTGGCACGCATGAACACCTTCAGCAACAGCGCCGATGACGACAGCAATTGCTATTACGAGTCCTGCGAATGCGGATGCGGACGGATGTGGAACTCGATGTCGATGTGGATGTGGAAGTGGATGTCGATGTCGATGCGGGCGACTCGAAGACAGTAAGTTGCAAAAGTTGCCAGCGGGAGACGAGCGAGCACTCAATTTAAGTTGTGGGCAAATGGGTTGCCCAATCCCCTTCCCAGCTGCAGCTCCTTCGTGCTGACCATGCGTGGAAATGCACAATTTGATAGAAGAGAGAACAAACAAGCAAACAAAAAAAGAAGCCATAAGAGTTAGAGAGAAACTTTGTAATGCACTTAACACTCTATTTCAAAGCCAAAAACTGTCAGTGGCATTTTGCAACATTTATTAATGTGTCAATCGGATTGAAGTCTTTTCCTACCCCTACTCCCATGGCGAACGACAAAATAATGAAATAATGCTCTGAAAGCACATGAATTGCTTAAAATTTATCTCACTTTTGGCACAAAATCTCAACAAAAAAAAAAGTAGAAAGTTCTTGCGCATTTTAAAGCACTGCATTACGAAACAAAGCTGTATAAATTTAAGTTTCAACTATAAATTAAAGCTTGAATGCCAAACCATCAGATATTATTATAGAAGCAACCTTTACAGCAGGCATATTTACCAATAAGCGATGTAAATTCCTAATCAACCAAACTACACTCTGAAATATTCAATAAACTTAAGGTCTTAGTCTTTTAAAAGCAAAGCTATATTAATTTTACGTTAACATATATTAAATATATGCCTAATTAAGGTACATACTATATTAATATATAATAAAAAATCAAATTCAAGCTTACTGCTTGATTAATCTCAATGCATTGCACTTAAAGCTCAGCGCTTAACAAAACTAACAGCTTTGCGCCTTGAAAGCTCATTAAAGCTTTAAGCACGATTGATTGACTTAATTGAATACAATTTAGCTGCCTAGTCATCAACTTTATCCAGAGTTCTGCATTGAAATAAGAAATTGTTAGGGCCAGGTGGAGTACTTGCAACTTTAATGTGAGTGTACATCAAATATGCGAACAAATTGTAAAAGCAAAAGTCGCTGCACAAAACGATTACACGACTCGTACCCTCAATGGAAATCAGCCACAGAGCCACCGAGTAATTCCCCGAAAAGCTCGTCCCGACCGCCTCTAATGGCGATTAGGTAAATGAAAACATTGCGTGCTGGCGACATTTTATATGCGGAGTGCTTGTCCGGGCCACTGGGCGCCGCTTTATTTGCTATATTTCATGCCTGCCTGCACTTATCTCCAATTGTTCATCACACCCACCAAGGCAGCAGAGAGCTGGCACAGGCAACTGGCCACTGGGATTAGGTGGTGCCTACAACTGGGTGGGCTGGCCAAATGCCATTTGAGTTGGCAGCGGGCTTCGATTCGACTTTGGGTCCTAATTACTCGCACAACACAAAAACGCCACTTCAATTTGAATTAAAATGAGTGGGCAACGAACCACTGCCATCCCCCAACCCCCAACCCCCATCCCCCATCGCCAATCCCCACAATCGCAGCGAAGCGAAGCGAGTAGACCATGGGATTTACCCATGACCATGGTGGGTCACAGCTGGCGCCACAGTTTTTAATTACCGCCTACACAAAATTACCGCTGCAGTCCAACCACGAAAAAATCTATTAATTGCCACCAGAATTGGGGCGTCGCTTGTAATGGTGTACAATCGATTTAAGCATCGCCATTATGGGTAGCCCGAGCCCATTCTAAATTGCATTTTCAACTGTGACAAATGGGATTTAGTTGTACAGCTTTTATGATTGTTAGGACGCGCTGCTTTATGCTCATAATGAAATAGCATTTCAAACTGAATTTTCTATATGCACTTACTCATGAGCCTTGAGTAGTCTATAGAAGGCGACGTAAACGTTTATATATATTATATATTTGACAATCCACACAAATACATTCTTAAATACTATTTTCTCAATTGAATCCTTTTTGCTGATTTCAAGCTTTTAGCTTTATTTAATTTGCAAGACTATAAACAATCATTAAAAATACACCGCAAATTTCGGAAAATTTAATTCGTTTATTGTGTATTGCGTTTCAGTTGTTAAAAAGTGATATTGGTATAATCGAAGTTTTCATTGCTTCTAAGAAATTCAATCAATAACCTGCCGCATCAGTTTGCCTCTTGGGCTGCGGTTAGTTGCTGTTCAAAGTGAAGGTCCAATTAGAAGCTGTTGCGTGTAACCGTTGACCATCAAAATCAGTCTAGTATATCAAACATGCCTCTTTCTCACACTACCTCAAACCCTCTTTGTCTCTTTGTCTCCTCGGCAGCAGCAGCAGCAGCAGCAGCAGCAATGTGGAAGGACTGAGGTTAGCTCGTTATTGTTGCCACTGGCTTCGCCGTCAATTGCAGCTGGCTGCACCACAAAATTCAACGCAATTTGTAAAATGAAATCGATTCAATTGATTGTTGACTTCGCCAAACACACACACACACACACACACACATGCATACACACACACATGTGGCATTGTGGGTCCCTTATAAAGCAATGGATGCCATCCTGCAGGAAGCAACTGCCAGCGACGGTGACAGGTGTCTGAGGGGTGAATTTGTGTTCAATGTTGTTGTCCTTTGCCGGCCATCGTTCTCTCTCTCTCTGTATGTGTGTGTGTGTGTGTGTTTTGCACTTTGCTTGATTAAATTTCAATATTTACTAAAATGTCGCTGAACTCTTTTTGACAGCTCTGTAAATTTCATAACCAGAATGGACATAAAATATGGTCAACAGTGTGTAAATATGAACATGACATGGACATAAAAGGACATAAGTGAAATGAAGAGAAAGCATTCAATGTTATTTAGCATTTTTTTCTCTCCTCTTCTCACTCGTAATTTGTTATAGTTTGTCATGCGTTTACAAGAGTTTTGTTAAATCGTCTGGGATCAAAGATTATGTGGATATCAAATAATAATGCAATTCATCAGAGTTATATCGAATTTATTACTATTTGTAGAAGATTTAAGTGAAATAATGTTATTTATACTAACAAAGTGGGACCATTATAGACAGTAAGGTTTTGGACTCCAAATTCGGTCTTTGGCTTACAACATCTGTGCTATCTTATGCTGAAGTAATAACAGTTCCAAAAACTTGAGCAACGTTGAGTTTACTATCAGAATGCCATAATATTTGTATTAGTTACTAACTAAAAACATTCATTAATTCTTTAATTTGGATACCAACAGCTTGAATTCAAAATTTCCAGATATCAGATCAGTAAACATGGATCTTAAGGAAGATGGGTAAGTAGTAGCATTCGAACATAAGAAATCGGTTCTAATAATCGAATATCAGTGGTTTTGCTGTTAATCATAAAGATAAGATTGGACTCACAGTCGAGATTATTAATGCTGTGGAAACAATGGGTAACAGTTTAGAAATTAATGATGAAGAGAATATTGGAGCTATTGTCGAATATAATGATGATGAGAAAACATTGGTAAACAGCTTAGAAAATAATGATGACGATACCGAAATTACTGGAGTTATTGTCGGGAATAATAATGCTGAAGAAACAATGGATAACAATTTAGACATCAATGATGATTCCATTGATAATGAACATAAAGAAGAAAATGAAAAGATAGAAGACTTAATAAAGGTGGATGGACTTTTTATTTTGGATGATTTAGGAGAAACTGATAAAAATGAAGATATGAAAGATTTTCTTAGTGAGGACTGGTATGAAGAGGACGAACCGATCTATAAATTTGAGGATGCCAAGCAAGTGATATCAGAGTACTTTGACTTGGGCTGGGACTTTGGTTTTGATAATGCCAAAGATGAAGATTTAATTGAAGACTTACTCAAAATTGACTTGACAGAAGTTGCAGATGAGAGTCCCATCGACAATACCGATGTGGACTTATCGAATTTCGAAAATCTTTTAGCAACGCCGCCGGAACAACTTGATGTAAAAGAGAATCCCGACTTTGTAATTGAGAATACAATTGGAGACATTGCCAAGCTCGATTTGACGGTCGATAGAAATGCGAGTGAGTTATACAACACCGATATGGATTTATCGAAGATGGAAAGCCTTTTCGGAACACCAGAGATACTTTCTTTAAAACAGAACCTTCAGTTGGAAAATATGAAATATGCTCAGCCCGACTTCTGGCCGACTAGTCCTAAAAGTGTTAGTGAAACACCGATAATACCCGACATTGAAATCGATTACGATAACATTAATGAGAATATCGCCAATGCGTGCTATATTGAGAAGCATCTGCAGCTGCTCTATAGACCCTTCACCTGTCTCGTGGACGTCAACTGTCGGCTGAGTCTGTACGAGCTGGCCATTCTGTTGGATGACTCCCGCTATGAGCCCGCCCATCATCCGGCTTTGCTCGTGCGCCTGCGTAATCCCAGCGCTGAGCTCAAGATATACGCGGGTGGTAAGATAACGTCATCGGCCTTAACAGCCGCATCGGCCCGCACGGCGCTATTGAAGGTCATCCAAATGATCGAGGAGCTGGACTACAAGACGGACATCACAAACTTTAGCAAGAACATTGTGCACGCCTCCTTCTGTCTGCCCTTCAAGATTGATCTGGAGCTGTTGAGTGAAATGCATAGCGAGCACGTGTCCGGCAATCGGGAGACGCGACCCTTTGTAACCTACAAGATCGAAGGTACTGAAATCAGGTTTGCGGTATTCCCCAATGGCTATGTTCTGGTGCTGCACTCCAAGGGGCACAGTGAGACGCGAGCGGCCATAGCGGCCTTTCTGCCGATCTTGGCGCAGTTCAAGAATGGTTATCTAACGCACACCGAGAAGTATGGCACCCTGTGTGGCGATATCTCGTTCAAGCTGCTCTGGGAACGCAAACTCGAGGATGACAAAGAGGGTGATCTGCTGTATTCGTGAGGCTCGTTTGTCCTACGTACTTTTTTCGTATTGTTTGTTGCTGTTGCTGCTGCTGTTGTGCTTTATTTGAAAATGTTGTGAACATTTGTCATAAACCAAACTTGTGTAGTACGTGCAGTGTTTACACTCTCTGAAGTTTTGGGGCCCACTCGGCAACTTGTTTAAATACGTGATTTATTTACCATCCAGCTGCTGCTGCTGCTGCTACTCCTTCTTGGTCTTGCTCACTGGATATAGGGCTATGTACAACTTGAAAGACACGCTGAAGTTGCCAAGCACACAGTCCGTCCACCTCGTATCCATCCACAAACACACTCACACCCATCCACACCCACACACAAATGGAAAAACAGCATACAAATTGCAACAGAAGTTGCAATAACTGTAGCTGCAACAGGCGCATACATAAATAACGCAACATTCTGCACAACACACAACAACTTGAAGAAAATGTCACATTATGCGGCCAGAAAACTTGCTCCAAATACGCTTTAGACGTGCTAAAAGCACATACTAAAGATATATGTATATATATATAGGCAAGGTTTTGTTATAAAATATTAATTTAATTTAAGCGCTGAGATATTAAGCAGCTAACAATAATATGCTATACTAGTTAAAGCTTTGAAGTTGAAGCATTTGCCTGCATAAGATGTATCAAAAATGTGTAAAATTTAGGGTAGTATTCATTACTATCGTGTCTGCATTTTTTGAAAATTCATTTCTCGATATTATTCCAAATTGGGAAATCATTTTGCACAGAAGGTTGATTTAGCGATAAAAGTAAAATACATTTGCACAAATAGAATATACAATCTTAACACCTTTTTATCGAAGTTAAAAAAGAACACTGCAAATGTCAGTTAGTCAGTTTCTAGATTTCCATTTAAAATTGCACAGCATTCTGAAATCATTCCACACTTGCATAAAAGCACAAATGTAATCAGTATTATCCGCATAATAGTATAAATATCAATATAATACTCATTAGTTAAACAGGCGTAAAACGCATAATACGCTGCTCTTTATTGCGATTAAAAACAAACATAAAAAGGTTTAAGATATGTTTCAATTTGGAAATGTAGCAATTGTATGTTTTGCTATTAGTTTTGGTCATTAAATGTTGGCCAGTTGCCAACTTGCCGACGCCCATTTTAGTCGCATCATTTGGCGCCAGGCGTGTTCAAATAGAAATTGAAAAAAATAAAATTATTCTAGCATATCGGTTAAGCATTGCTGAACACGTACGATATTATGGCCACATTAGAGTACAACAAAAAAAGTATTTATATATATATAATTCCTTGACAGCCATTTTACACACAGAGACCAAACAATGCATTGAAGCATGTCCCATGTGTTGTTTCTGTTTTAAATGTCCTTCATAATGTTAAAATGAACAAATTAAAACAAGAAGTAAAGTACGCAAGCTTTAATTGAAAAAAATTGCATAATGTGCTAGTATCCGATTCGATTTGAATAACAATTAGTTAAATGATAATTCTAGAAAATATATTCGCATGTATGTGCGATATATGACTAAAATAATATCATTTATTAAATATATTCGGAGCTGGAAAGCTAAATAAGAATATATAGTCCAATGACTCTTCCCCCTAGTAGGGACTCTTTAAACAAGTTTGTTTGACAGATCTCAGATAGGAGTTTTAAATTCATTTTCCATGTTAACACAATTTATATTTTAATTCTTGTTGTTTAATAAAAATAAAATAAATGATAAAATAAAATAGAATTTGACACTTGCCTAACTCTAATTTGGTTTAAAATATTACCAGAAAATGACAGTAGTATTTAATATGCTAAGACTCGTTGTCAGAATCTAAATGCTTTAGAACCCAAAGCTACTACGAGATAAGCATAGTTAAAATAGAGTATAGAGATAGAGAGGGAGAGATGAATGAATTAGTTCAATTTATTGTTTGTACACTGTTCATATGAACTTGGAACAGAAGCATTTGGCATGCGGTGTCACGTTTCAGATGAATGAACGATACTTGGAAACAAGTGCGTAATATGAAAGGAACATGTTGTACGAATAATGTGCTATATATATGCACATACAAATACATACATATATGTACACAGACAGACGAAGGGCTGTGACCAGGGCCAAAAACGCCAAAAAGTTGTTTCAATTTAATTTGACTTTGATCGCCAGCTGACGCATTTGGTGTCATCCCCATGTCATGAGCTCGTCCTTGCTCTCCTTGCTCCTTGCTCGCCTTGCATATGGAAATCAGCAATATTAGAAGGAGCATGTCTCATTTTGTTTATGGATATCCTCGTTACATCAGCGCAAGCTGTGCGCAAATTACAAACGACTCCATATCATACCATATTGTTATTTAAATCGATGAAATTTGTGAAGATTGTATTAACAGTTGATACATTTTTATCACAACAATTTTTTATTGTCTTTTGTTTGCCTGTTTTTTTGCTCAAGCACTAAAATATAACACTCTTTTACACTTGAGTTTGTTTATAAAGAATTTCACTTTTATGGCATTCTGTTTATAAAACACGGCAGGAAAAAAAAACACTTTTTATTGTTGTGCTATTTTGTTGTGTTTTTTTTTGCTCTCGGTTCGAAGTCTTTTAAATGTAAATACATAAACACAAAGTTGTGTTGTGTATCTCATGTCGAATGTGGGCTGTGTTTTATTGCCAAAAGTGCTGCGAAGTAGCTGAAAACTTCATAAATCACAAAAGTTTGTTTGGCCATGAAAAGGCTTAAGGGTTTATCAAAATGAAAATTTATTGATGCTCAAATACTTGGAATTTTAGATTTATGTATTTTCGTTGCCCTTGTCACTATCCGCAAGGAATACACATTATATCGACATCTTGCCACACAAAGCTGAGCGGACCAAACTCAAATGAAATATCTACACTGTTTTGTTCATTATACTTATTATCACGTTCCCTTTGTTTCACAAGTGTCCATAAGCAGAACAAAATTGCTGTTAATTTCAATTTACGAGACGATTTCGAACTGTGCAAAAGGCAATTTGGGCAGGTAAACGATAACAATCATACGTATTCATTACAATTAAATCCAATTGCGGGTCAGTTATGCTGCAATGTTGCAATACAAATACAAACATATAAGTATGTATTTGCTTTTCAGTTTCTTTTTTCTACCCTGTCCATATTAAAAATGTAAGCAGATGAGGTATAATAAAGCTGAGCAAAGCCAAAAAAGGTTTATATTATTCATCAGACAAACAATTTAGAATAAAGTTATCGCATACAATGTAAACATCTAGTTAATATTTCTTCGATGGCTGGCAAATCGATAAGAAATCGATTTATAACTTGACTTTTTGAGGTTAGATTCATGGAATTGAGAGACTTATATAGCAATAGTATAGCAGAATATGTAGGTGCCTGTTTCATTTATTTTTTGATAGCTCATTATACTTTTTTGAAGAAAATAGTATATTAAGTTTGTCCTGAAGTTTGTAACGCATAGAAGGAAGCGTCGGAGACTCCCAAAAGTTACTGCCAGTATGCTTAGAATGACAATACAAATTGATTTAGCCATGTCCGTCTGTCTGTCTGTCTGTATGTATGTATGCAAACTAGTCCCTCAGTCTTAGAGCTATCGCGATAAAACTTTGCACAGACACTTATTATTCCAGGGGACAGCACATTGGTCGGAGCCGGCCGGATCGGACCACTATATCTTATAGCTGCCATACAACTCGAAGTCGGTTTTGGCCATATATCCCATGTTTTTTAATCTATCGCGATGAAACTTTGCACTAATACTTATTATTCAAAGAGACATCACATTGGTTGGAGCCGGCCGGATCGGACCACTATATCTTATAGCTGCCATACAACTCGAAGTCGGTTTTGGCCATATATCCCATGTTTCTTAATCCTTCGCGATGAAACTTTGCACAGATACTTATTATTCAAAGAGACATCACATTGGTTGGAGCCGGCCGGATCGGATCACTATATCTTATAGCTGCTATACAACTGGCAATAAATTAAATATTCTTAGAACAAAAAAAAAAATGTTACGCGACAAAACGATTTTGTACAGCTTATGAAATTTCAGTGGTGCAGTTGGCAGAGTGAAAATTGCCTATAGGTTCGAAAAGAGTATACAATCTTCGGCACGCCGAAGATAATCCTTCCCCACTTGTTTTCAATTGCTATATGCTGTATTCATTTCAAACTTTCAGACCTATTAAACAGGGTATTTGCTCGTTGAACCCACTCAACCCGAACACTTTAACTTGCTTTCAGAATCATTTTTCAAAACGACTGAGTTTCCTGCAACATTTCCGCTACCAACTGAAGCAGCTGGCATTAATTTTCATTTAAATTCCGCCTGTTAAATATGCAAAACTCTCTTTGTGGTCCAGTTGGGCAGTACTGAAACAGAAACAGAAGGAGATGGAGAAACCACCCAGTACCCACTAGCCGTACACTTTCCGGACAATCTCTGGCAGTTGTCGGTTAACGTAGTAGTTGCCATATCGAGTTGTTGTTGTTGTTGTTCTTGTTGTTATTAAAATTGCAATACTCCATTTTCAACACCTTGCCTGTGTTGACTGTGTGTGTCATAAAATCTTTGCGGTTACCTCTCACAATGATGTGAACTAAGGGCTGCTTTTTTGCTTTTGTCTCTTTGCAGAACGCATGCAATATTTGTGGCGACAGGACGATTAAGTATTTGTATGTGTAACTTAAAAATCCTTATGAAGTGTTGAGAGTTTTACAACTAGGTGTTTGTCGGACACATCTAAAAGAAAGGTAAACGTAATAACAACTCACACAATTAACAACTACTTTAAATTGTTGAAATTCGGTTGTAAAATGTGCTGAAGTCGTAGATCATTGCCCTAGATTCGATTATATTATAATGGGGCATGATTGAGTGAACTCCCTCTTAAACTGCTCTGAGAGGACTTAGGGTATCTTGTAGCCGCCTGCACATTTATTGCATGTGCACATGAACTATGAATTCGTTGAAGCAATATAAGTATGTGGGAATTATGCATTTTGAGCGCACTTATAAATGCAGAGCATGGGTTAGAGGAGCAAAGGGGTAAGGGGGCAGATGGGTGTAAGCCACAGCAGCCATGCCAACAGTTTAAGCTAATCTTCAAAGCAACCACAACCCTTTTTAGTTTGCCAGTGCAAGCAGAGAAAAAAGTGGATAATTTTTAGCTTTGAACGCAAAGTACCCCTTCGGCTAGAATACATAATTCATAAACCGGCAGCCATTTGAATTGCGACCGCAACGCTTCTGTCTCCCAACAGAGCGAGTGAGACAGTTAGCTGCAGTGAGCGAGAGAGGGAGTGAGAGGCTGAGGCAGAGGGAGTGAAGCAACTTTGACGGTTCAACTTTTTAATCGGATTCCAGAGCTCGATTGCCACCACATCAGGCAACTTGCATCGCATCGCTACTTTCCCAGTGGTTTTGCTAAGAAATTTCGACTCAAAGTGCTGCGGGCCATGAAAACTTCATTTGCCTATTGCCACAAATTTGAAATGGATAAATTTACCCTAACACCGCCTCTATGAGTTCAGCTTTACTTATTTGCTGCATGTAAATCAGAAATGAGCTGCAACTAACCAAAACTTAGTGAAATCCAACTACAGACTCGAAAAGAGTATAAAATCTTCGGCCCCACTAGTAAACTTAATTGTCATTCTACTATTTGAACGTTTGAATTGCTGTATATTATTATCAGTGGCACTTATTCTGTCAATTGCTAACATTGATGTATCGCCTAGCTAGAAGCATATTTAAGTTCCAAAGTGTTTTCTGTTCTGCACAGTTTAGTCTTAGAGTAGCGCCATGAAGTTATTGGAGTGTCTAACTGCTCGCTGTCTGTTTGGCATCAACTGGCTGATGGGCTTGGTGCCCCTACCTCTAAGATCCCAACTATTGTGGCTGCTGCTCGCTTTGCTCATACGCTGCATTTGGTTAGTGTACCATCTGATTATGCTCTGGACCGGCTACGGTTATCTACAGCGAGACAAGCTGCTGAGCATCAGCTATGTGAGTGGCACGGCGCTCTTTCTGGGCAACTCCTTGCTGGGTCTGCTCATACAGGTGGAGAGCATGTCCAAGCATCGCTCCTACGTACAGCTGGAGCAGCTGCGCTTCCAGGTGCAGCTGCAGATGCAGCATTTGGGCATGTCCCGCGGCTGTCGTCGAGCAGTGCGTCTGCTGCTGCTCCTTGGCACTCAGGTCGCCAGCGATGTGCTCAAGACTTGGGCCAATGCCAACTATAGTATTTCGCCGGTGCATATTAAGTCCATGCCACTGAAGTGGCTGCTGCGCTTTCGCTACATCCAGCTGCTGTGGCAGCTCATGGAGCTGAATCAACGTACGTTGCAGCTGCGACACTCGCTGCTGACTCTCTCCGCCGGCAACGATATCTGGCAGCCGTACGGATCGGATCGGGACTGGAAGCAGCTGCAGACGCTGCGCAAGAGCTACGATCGCATCTACGAGAGCTACGAGTCCTTCAGCGATTGCTATGGCTGGGGCATGCTGGGCCTGCAGTTGATGTGCGGCCTCGAGTTCGTCTCGAATGCATACTGGATAATCACAGAGGTCTATGTCTCACAGCGCGTCTACATGCTCGTCTACAACAGCAACACCTGCCTGGCCTTGGGCACTCTTATCATAGCGCTCTTCTGGTATGGCGATGCGAGTGCTGAACATGTGAGTACAAACTGCTTACTAAGCATGGCAATGTTTTGGTCCAGTTCCAATAGGATTCAGCAGATACACCTCTAAGGAAATATTTGCCAACAAAGCTCTGGTTGGCTAGTACAATCATCTGAGAGTATACATACCAAAGTTGGGGCCTCTAGCTCTTATAGCTTTTAGGTTATGACCCTAAAACGCTGGCCTCAAATCGAAACGTATCGATAACTTTTGAACGGGACGAGATATCGATAAAATTAAACACACTTGAGCTGACCAGGGACTATGAGAACTTATATTCCGAATAAGAAGTCATTAGATCTTATGGTCTCGGATATTAGATTCAATAACATCTAATAATACTAAACACAGGAGTTGTTTAAGATTTAACATTCCATAGTGTGGGGCACACTGAAGAAGCAAGCTAGCTGCTTAAACTGCTTGCACTGCTTGCAGCATATGTGTGTTTGTATGTACACTGATAGATAAGTATGAATGAATGTAAGGACTGGGTTCAGGGTATCTCCAGGTCGGGCACTCCTACTTGTTTTACTTTGACTAGTACAATCTCGGACTAATTATGACAGTGACATATTGGTTCACTTAAAGAGCTTTACTGACTCGACACTTTGGCTTTGTCGCACACTTTATTTGGTCTCAAATCCCCGTTGTTAGTAATCATGCAGGTCTTGAGTGGTTCGGTTATTGCGAGGCAGCTCTTCCACTTGCTTATGTCCATCTTCGGCGTTCGCTGGAATGCACGACTGCATCGCTTGCAGCTCGTGCCGTTCGGCTTGTGGCTCGGCTGGTATGCTGTGATCTGGCCAGTTGGTATTAGGCATTTCGTAACGCTACCGTTCTGTCCAGTCGCCTGTTTGGTCTCACTTGCCGTGTTCGCAGTGCTGACCTTGGCGCACGCACTCATTTTGCTGGACACGTTTCTGCAGCGTCGCATCTATCGAGAGCTCCAGGAGCAGTTGGATGTGGAGCAGCTGCCCTCGGAGAGTCAGCGAAATGTGCTGTTGTGTGTCTCCGTTGTTTTCGTGCCCTTCCTTGTCATACAGAGCGTCATTGCGTGGTCCAAGCTGAATCCCGAACGTCAGTGGTACACGCCCCTCTCTATGTTTATCTCACCCAGCGGCTGGGGCGTGCAGCTGAAACTGATTGCGTTCCTCTCCGATGTCCTGGTGGCCAATGAGCGGGTTGTCTGTCTCCGGCAGAGCATGAAGCTGGTGGCCAGGCAGCCCATTCGCTGGCGACAGCCACCGGATGTGGAGCCGGTGATCGAGCTCAAGCAGCGTTATAGCCAACTGCATCAGCTGTTTGCCCAGCTCAATCTGACTTATGGCTCCAGTTTGCTTGTCATTTTCATTGTCACATCCTTAGATGTTTTGTTCAATGCTTATTGGCTGGCCAGGCTCACATTGACCGGGAATAACAATGCAGTCCACATTTCTCAACATTTGGGCTTTCTTGTCAACCTGTTGCTGATGCTCTCCTCGACCTGTTGGCACTGCCAGCAAAGCTTTAACCATGTGAGACATAACTTCATTGTTCATACATAATATTTCTTACGGTGTACTTCACAGAGTCGCCAGATCGGCTGCCTCATTCCCAAACTGGTGAAGCCTCTGGGCAGCAAGCGCTACAATGATTTGGTCAGTGAATTCCTGTTGCAGACTTTACATCAACGTTTCATTGTGACGGCCAAGCACTTCTTTAGCCTCAATCTGCATCTATTGAGTAGTGTGAGTATTTCATATATCTTATATATATATATATCTATTTTTAAAGATGTGGCCTTTTTTCTAGATGTTTGCAGCGGTGGTTACCTACCTGGTCATCCTCATACAGTTTATGTTTGCCGAGAAAAGTTTACAGGTGGCAGCCAAGACTGAGAAGGCAACTACATCCTTTTAGGAATTAGAAAATGCTATATAAATCACAAAATAATAATCTTAAACATAAAATGGAAATTTGCAGGTCTCAAAGGTGTCTTTCAAATGTCTGAATTTGCACGGTAGAATTAATACATTAGTATATGATTTCTGTTTGTCTTAAAGCACTTTCAAGACACATTTTTTTCCCTTTCCAGCATAAGATGCTTCAGTGCAAGAGTTTAGAGAACTCTTTTCACTACATAAGCTGCTGCTTGAGGCCAACATGACAGGGCATCTGCTATCATGGCTAACACATGTGCCTTAATTATTTATGCCGCCCACAGAAAGTGGGTTTTTCTTGTGGCCTGGGAGTCTCGAGTGCCCACATGGAACTTAGAACTTAGACTACACAACCAGTTTGGTTATTCTTATGCAGACAAAACTACTTCACGCATATTAAACTGGCATTTTACAAGTAGAAAAACTTTTTCTAATATGCAAATTCATGCCGAATCCTTGTGCATGGCACAGAAAGGATAAAGTAGCGCCGGCAGCAGGAGCACATCCTTGAATTAACACGTGCGAGTTGCGCATTAATTTGCAAAAGAGCTTGGGGGACCATCGCTACACCCTGCTCCTCCAGCTGGTTACCCTGCTACCCTGCTATCCAGCTATCCTGGCCGTGCTTTATCAGCTCCGAGAATAGTTTTTGTCGTTAGGTATGCAAATGCCGAGACATGTAAATATTATTTACCACATTGCCAGATGCTCGAAATGTAACTGTGCCGCCACTTCTCGTCTTAATTAACATAGAACAACTAAAACACTCGATTTATAAATATTTATGAGCTGCCTGGATTAGTGCACTAAACTATTTTCATGAGAATAGGTACAACATTAAAATGCATTTACTGCAGCTGGCAGAGGCTGCAAATATTCTCTCCTCTGGATCAACTAAAACAGTCATGTGAAGAGATTCTTCCTTAGCAACTTATGTAATATTTATATTTAATTGGATTTATCAGCAGATCAAAAGAATAGAAAATCAATACAAAACTAAGTACACTGCCTGAAACGCATTTAAAGCAATGATATAGGGTATCTTTCAGTCGGGCACTGCCAACTAGAGTATTGTTTAAGCTGTATCTACTTAAGAAAATTTGTTAATTCTTTTATTATATTGTTCTTATAATCGACATGATAGCCTTCGCAATAGCAAGAAAGGCCAGTTCTATGGCAGCTATAAGATATAGTGGTCCGATCCGGCCGGTTCCGACAAACGTTCAGTATCCTTCAATAATACTTCTCTGTGGCAAATTTCATCGCGATAGCTCACAGACTGACGGACTAGTTTGCATACATACAGACAGACAGACAGACGGACATGGCCAGATCAATTTTTTGTCATCATAAGCATAATGCGGGTAACGTTTTGTGGATCTCCGCCGCATCCTTCTATACCTTACTCACTTCAGCACAAAATGACTATACTATTTTCATCGAAAAGATTATAAAAACTAACTGAAGAGAGTTAAAAACCATTTGGGAATTGCGTATCTATATATAATTCAAAGGAAATCTTTACACTTACTAGTTTTTCGTAACTATAAAAGTAATCGAGTCAATTAGCTTAGACCTAGCTGTCACATGGGACAATTCATTGTCGAATGTTATCGTACCAAAAAAAAACGAAACTGTTCAATTTATCAATTTCATATCTCAATTCGATTACTTGCAATGGAAGCAAACAGTTTTGAAGAAATGTGGACTGGTTCCAATTCAGTGAGTAGTAGATACATAATTGTGACCGGCTATCCTAGAACTCTTATCTACAGTCAGATAGCGCTGCAGAGATTGAGGATATCTTTGCATCGATGCAACCCTATCGCATACCCTTCGGCACCACAGAGGACAGCGATGTGAAAATGATCGAGGCCTACAAGGCGGCTCACTCCTTGGAGGTTTATGAAGTGTCCAAGGATATGGAGATGATATACACAAAGACCATTTGCCGCAAGTGCTTGCTGCACACAAAAGTCTGTCGTGTCTATGGCCATAATCTGAGGAAGTACGAGGCAGAGATGCACAAGGAGCGGAAGTTGGCTCGCCAGAATGCTAAAATACGCAACGATAATAGGAAATAAACAAAGATTGCAGCAACTGATCTGCTATTAAATGAAATACTAATAGTAATAGGAATAGTAGGAAAATCTCGGTTTCTACGCCTATTTATAATATCTGTTAGAAGTTAATATGCAAGATTGTATGTAATACTTTACAAATTCTAGAGCAATTATATATCTAAATATATATATGTACATTTAATACTAGTACCTATGTATAATCATATTTTTTTTGTATTTCATGATCAAATATTAAAAAAGCGTTCTATGGATCACAGTCCCCTTTCATTAGTCTATTGATACCTGCTGCATCTAAATTTGAATTCTTCGCTTAGCGTACTTCATAAGTTCGGAATACTATAACAATACTAAACAATTTAAATATATATATACTACATACAATCTGCTACTACTATATACTATACAAAATCTACTATACTATGCAATGCAATCCCCGCTGCAATAGTACAAAAGGAAACAATCTGTTACTATCATAAGATGTATTCTCGATTTCAATATAGTATAAGTCACTATAGAAGTTTCGGCTGATTGGTTACCCCCCGCTTGCGTGACACCTTACTGGGCGGTGGCGTCTCAACTTCTGGATTGGCTGGCGGCGATAGATGCAGCAGCTCCTTCAGCTCAGCAGTGGCACCCACTTGGCAGCTGCGCCAGGGGGGCAACAGTAGACTCGTGGTGGACATGGGAACGGACAGGGGCTGTATGATTGCCGTCTCCAGATGCTGCGTATCGAACTGAAACTCCTCGATTTGCTCCGTTTTGGCTATGCGTAGATCGTGCTCATCTATATTGACTTTGTTGCCCAGATTGGCAAAGCGACGCGCCTCGACGAGCTGATTTCTGGCCAGAGCTAATGTTAAAGCGCGTTGAATAGCATATCAAAGACAGAGCAGCTAAGGTTTCTTACTGTACGATAAATCCAATAGAAAGCGACGTGCATCCGGATCGGCTTCGATGTTGTGGGTTTGCAGGACACTGTCTATAAAGTCGCGATCTGCGTTGATATCAAGATTATCCTTGGTTAATCTATATTTGGAGTTCATTTTTGTAGCAAGAAAAACTTTGGCAGCTGCAATAGATTGTGACACAATATTATCGATAAGCACGCACGTTAACCAACACTGACACACACGGGCACAGGCACAAGCAGTGTGTGAGTGGAGTTGTGCAGCACTCGAAACTTTTACATTTAATTTGAAAATATCTCTGGGCGTAGCAAAAGCTATTCAAGTTTTTGTGGCATTAAGAGTTAAGGCTAATTGCTTTTTAGAGTGAGCAAATTATTAGCCAATCCCCAACTTTTTGGACTAATAAAAAGTTGCGTGTGCATGTATGAATATTTGATTCATTTTCCGAAAAAGCATTCAACTTTTTTGATGAATTTTCAATTTGAGACGGCTTTTGTCTCAGCAGCTCAACGATGAGGCGAATCATTTGGCTCAACTTTTTAAATATTCACAAAATTCCAGCAGACAACTTTCCAAATTTAATTAGTCAAATGAACGAAAAAGTTCAGTTGACTGCAGCTCAGTTTTGCTCAGACAATAGAGTTTATGCCCTTAGGCCCATAGATTTACTACTTATTGCGCATAAAGGACTCGGCTCAATTTTAAACTTGAAATAGATTCGTAATTAATGCAAAACTAAGCAACTATTTCACTTGTGTGTGTAGCCAGGCACTTTTCTGATTGCAATACCCTGTAGTTGAAATGCAAAGCTTGATGGAGTAGGCAGTATTGAAGTTTCAGTTTGTACAATATATGATTTTAGTCTGATTTAAGGCAGTATTAAAACATATTTTGGATTTATTTATTTATTAAAAGTCAACACAGAAAATTAGATATTAATTACAAAACATTTCAAGGTGCAAATAGTATATTAAATATAAAAACTAAAAATGTAAAGCTAAAATTTAATTAAAATTTAGCTTGTTTCCAAAAGAGTTTTTCAAAACCAATTAGGAACCACAACTTTTAAGATAGAAATCAATATATATATTTTTCAAAATATTAGTATTACATATTTATTTATAAATATATATGTATGCATACATTTCTTAGCTGTTATAATATAACAAGTTTGTCTAGAAAGAGGGGAATAAAACTGTTTATTTAGAAACTAATGCCGACAGCTCTTCAAAGTGCATTTGATCTTGAGTTTGATAATAATTACATAGGGTATGAGCTAACATAAAATATATTTAAATAAAAGCGCATTATATTTTTATGTTATCACACTATTGAGTGATAGTTAACTACAGGGTAGCAACTAGTCGCATACGCTTTCTTTACATTTACGTTATGTGCTCTCTTACGTTACGTAGTAGTGGATGCCATATAAGCCCGTTTGGGTTTATGGCTTGCAATCTATTGCCATTTGTAGGCTGGCAAATACGTTTTTGCGCCTCGTTTTCAACGTTTGCAGAATTTGCCAGTTGCCAGTTGCCAGTTGCCATTCGCCATTTGCGTTCGCCGCAATCGAAGTTTTATGCTAATTTCTGCAACACACACACACATGAATTCACACACACATAACGTCCATCTTCGTGCTCTTTCGCACTGAGTGAATGGACCGAGGACCTTATCTGCCTGTCGGACGCCTGTCAACACAAGGCATTACAAGGCAATTACGAATTTGTTTATGGCACTGAAATCGGAATTTCCTGCTTGTCGACTTTTGCTCAACGATCTCTGCACAAAAAAACACATTCAAGTTATGGCAGAGATTTCGCTTGCTTACTTAACGGAGAGTAAAAGCTGTTGGTATTTGAAATACCTTTTCATGTAATTGGGCATAAACAAAAGCCAATAAGAATAAAACAGCTCGACTGAGTTTTGCACAAATGATTAAATTATTGCATTTGCTTCACTTTCTAATTTTATTTATATTTTGTAATTGACTGCTTTATAAATCGATTTCAATTTTCTGTTTCGATAAATAAATTGTACAAACAATAAATTAATTTTGTAATATTTTATTTTACTTATAAACTAACAATATCATAAAATTATATAATTTTCCTGTGTAACTAAAAAAATTAAACAATTCATTTTATGCATATAGCTTTAAACCTCGCTTTTTATCGATAAATGAGCACATTACTCAACACTCAACACTAATTTTGTATTACTATAATTTATTTCATAACATAACAATAAAATTATATTATAAAAAAATATATTTTTATATTAACAGTACATTTTAAATACATAAGTTTAAGCTTCGATATCGATAAATGAGCACATTACTCAACACTAAGCAGGAATAAGGAAAGCATCTCATCACAAAGCCTTTGACAAACGCTATTTGTGGCAAAGGATGCTGTAAATATTTACTGTTGGGCAGTACATATACTATATATTTAAGAAATCTGATTAGATTGCATAAAATCTGGATATTCCGCAAGGAAATCACACGTCTTTTGTATACGAATCTAAAAATTAGCTGCTGTTCACTTGCGGTGCTTTGGGATAGTAAATGTAATCAAAAGCGAGACACACGCATCCCGACAAATTGCTGGACACAAGTCAAGCCTAATAAATTGTACACCCAACCATAATCCTCTTCCATGCTATATCCCCAGTGCGAAAAAAAGGGAGACAAGCAGCAGCAGCAGCAGCAGCAAAAAAAAGTGCGTCACTTAAAAGTTTTGCACTCACTTGACCAGCAACTTTTATTTTCTGTTAGCAAATTTCCCACGGGTGCCTCCAGAAGGCAGTAACAAAATGTCCGTTGTACATAGTTGAGTGTATAGTAAAGAGCGATGAATAAAAGTTCTCGTGTCCACAAATTGAAAATATTTCACAGTCATATTTAATTTTAGCAGAACTGCGACGGCACAAATCTCTGAGGTAATCAAACACTTTGAGAGCCGCATTTTGTTCAATTTCATTTGGTGCCACATGCCACAAGCAGCATACAACAGCATCAGCTTAGTATATATATGTATATATACATATTTATATAGATGGATTCGTGTAGTACAGCAAAATATTTAATTAGATTCGTAAGTGAGATCGCCCTGGTCGTTTGGACTTGGCTTATATTTCAGGCTTCTTGACTTTGTCGCAGCACAATAGAAATGTCAAAGTATGTATACAACATTGAGAAGAAAAAAACATGTATATATGCACTAATGCTTTAAAGAAAAGTGCTCAACTGTAATACCCTACATCAGTTATAAATTACATCACTGATATACATAGATTTACCCTAAAAAAAGAAATAGCAACAAGCGACTTGTGTTTTTTAAGAGATTAAAGAAACAATGTAAGTACATAGCATATAGAATATTACCTTTTGGGATAGAAGAACGACAATAAATAAAGTGCTGTCAGCATTTGTGAGCTAGAAACTTTCTATAATATAATAAATTAGCTACGATCTTTAGAGCGTTTGCAGATGTTTTGAAAATAATAAGAAATAGTTTTTAGTTTGGATTTTGCCAAAACTATACAAGATTGAATCAATAAACAAATTTAAATATTTATATATTTAAACTGTATTTCATTTTTGTTATAGAGGATTTGATATAAATCAGTTTCTGCAAATATTTTCGAGAAAATTATAGGCATACGCAAATAAAAATTATATAAGCTTATAGCTTTTTATATTAATTTGTATTTAATCAGCAAGATATTTGATATTTGATTCGTTGATACACCCTGCTAGCAATATGCACGCATACAGGGTATGAAAAGAAAAAAAGGAAGTAATGAGCACATAGAAAAAGCAAAACTAAATAAATAATTCAGTATAAAATGTCAGGAGCATCAGAAGCGTTCGCCATGGTGACTAACAAGGATGGAATGAGGACGAGGACTTCTTCTCAATTTCTAGCGGAAGTGAGAAGACAGCGACAGCGACAAGGACGAAGACGACGACGACGACGACGGCGTCGGCAGATGCATTCAAGGAAGCAATTGTATTGTCTGACTGCTGTTTTCCACTTTAGTTTTGCCACGCCCACAGCCCCCAACAACCCCAACTTGTTGACGTTGATAGTCGTACGTGCCGAAGGTGAACGGCATCTGTGGACGCGAAATTGAATTCGTGCCTGGCAAGTTTTCACACAACTTGAATTGAGTCACAGGAGCGACAGGAGAGATGTCCTGGCCCGTCCTGTCCTGCCAGGTGTTACTCCCGTTGGCTAGTGTCCTGGTCCTGCTCCTCGTCCTGCTCCTGCTCCTGCTCCTGTTGCTGTTACTGCTGACTTCGATATTTTGTCGCATTACGTTGACAATTTAGATGTTTGTCTGCGCGCATTCTCGCAGGATTCAATTGGAAAGAATGCAGCGCCTGACAAATTTGCACATCACGATTACTCCAGACAAAATATCTTTTAGCACCCGTTGCAGTCATTCATTAGAAGGCATTAATGTGCGAAGAGTGGCCAACATAATCTGCCATAAAGCAAATAAAAATTGCAACACTTTGTATTTGGTTTTTTGTCACTTTGAGAGTTCAAATCCCCAAACTCAGAGCCCGCATCGAAACCCTTGAAAATTTGTATGTAATGTGACTGACAAAAAACACAAGAAAACAAAAACAAGTGGGGAAGGATTATCTTCGGCGTGCCGAAGATTTTATACTCTTTTCGAACGTTTATGCAATTTTCACTCTCTCAACTGCACCACCGAAATTTCATATATTTAATTCATTTCCAGTTGTATGGCAGCTATAAGATATAGTGATCCGATCCGGCCGGCTCCGACTAATGTGATGTATCTTTGAATTATAAGTATCAATGCAAAGTTTCATCGCGATAGATTAAAAAACATGGGAAATATGGCAAAAACCGACTTAGAGCTCTATGGCGGCTATGAGATATAGTGGTCCGATCCAGCCGGCTCCGACCAATGTGCTGTCCCTTGGAATAATAAGTGTCTGTGCAAAGTTGCATCGCGATAGCTCAAAAACTGAGGGACTAGTTTGCATACATACAGACAGACAGACAGACGGACATGGCTAGATCAATTTGTTTTGTCATTCTAAGCATACTGACAGTCTCCGACGCTTCCTTCTATGCGTTACAAACTTCAGCACAAACTTAATATACAGTTTTCTTCGAAAAGAGTATAAAAAACCCCGACTGTCATTTCATTGTTGTGCTTTTATTTTCTTCACATTCTATTTTATATAATGTGTCTCGCATAGAAGTGTTTCTCTGTTTCAGTTTCTGTTTCGGTTTCTGTGTGTGCGTTCTATCAAAACGCAGGAAACACGTGCGGGTAAAACATTTTTCAAGCTTTTAGCGCTGCATACAAATCAACCCCAAAAACAAAAAACCGGAGGGTGCAAACGAAGGCAAGAGAAAAACTGAAACGGAATGAAATCCCATTCGCAATAATTCCTTGAACTTCATGTTAGCCGAAAGTGTGTTGGAAGGATAAGAAGCTAGCGTACTCGGGGCAATCTGTTGCATTATGATTACGCTAAAGTCGCTCATCTGAGAGATTCACAAATGTGATAATAGTAATCACTAGTCGAGTTGAGCCGAGTTGAGTTCTGTTGAGTTCTGTTGAGTTGAGTTGAGCAGGTGTAGAGCAAATCACGTTTGGGGCACTGCATTAAAATAATGGCTAAAGAAAACTTCCATACTTCAAATAACATAAATCGCAAGCGAGTAGTTTAAAAGAGTTCCCACACATCATTGGCAGAGTCTGGACTAAACAAGTAAGAAAGCGCTAGTTGAGAGACCAGGAGATACCCTGTACTTAGTTAAGTATATATAGATTATTGAAGCTTTGACAGACTATTAAAATATTTCCATATATTTCTGTTAATGTAAGCAACAATTGAATGTTAACTTAACATAACCCAGTGCCGAAAATTTATATATAGCGGAAACTAAATTATTGAATTATTAATTTATTAAAAAATGTGCTTAAAATGTAATAGATTGATATTGAGTATGAATACATGTATGCTCTCTATTCTAGTCCTATTAAAATATTTCCATATATTTCTGAAATGTTAAACAACATTTATTTAATGTTAACTTAACATAACCGAGTGCTGAAAATTTACATATAGCGTAAGCCAAATTTATAAATTATTAATTAATTAAAAAATTAATAAATTAATTTTTATACCCTGAACCCATTAAAAATGGGTAAAAAGGGTATTATGGTTTTGTGCAAATGTATGTAACAGGCATAAGGAAGCATCTCCGACCATATAAAGTATATATATTCTTGATCAGTATCAACAGCCAAGTCGATTTAGCCATGTCCGTCTGTCTGTCTGTCCGTCCGTCTGTATGAACACACAGATATCAGAGACTACAAGAGCTAGAGACTTCATATTTGGAACATAAGTTCTCCTAATCCCGGGACAGATCAAGTTTATTTCATTTGATCGATAACTCGTACCGTTTAAAAGTTATCGATAAATTTCGATTTAAGAGCAGCGTTTTTGGGACATAACTTCAAAGTTATAAGAGCTAGAGACCCCAAATTTGGCATGTATAATCTCGAATAGCATACACATGTAACAAATATTTCACTTTTTGGATACCCCCCCCAAACCCCCCAAAAGTTAAAAAAAACCCATTTTTGAAGGGTACGACCTTGCAATTTGGTTTGGTAACACATATTATCGACAATTGCTTGCTCCAAAAATTTCAATAAGATCGGACAATAAACACAGAAGTTATTCAAGATTTAACTTTCCATTGTGTGGGGCTCAGCGAAAAGCAAGCTAACTGCTAACCGCTTGCACTGCTTGTACTGCTTGTACTGCAGCATGTGTGTGTTTAGAGCAGTACGAATGATTGTAAGGACTGGGTTCAGGGTATCTCCTAGTCGGGCACTCCCGACTAGAACACTCTAACTTGTTTTATTAAAAAATGTATAAAATATAATCGGTTGATATTGAACAGCAAGTCTAGTCCTACGTAGACTTACACATCTGTACAATATTCTTTTTTCAGGGTATAATAAGAGTTTGTTTAAACAAGACCCAAGCAGAACTCAATTAATTCAATTGAAAGTCAATTTAGCTGCCCTTATTTGCAGATTTGCTGAGCGCAGATATGGAAAGAGATTTTACTGCTAATGTTAAATATATGAATTTTTATCTGCAAACAAATCGTTCATTTAAAAATGATTTTTAATTTGCGCATTTCATTTAAAAGCTGTTAACTCAAACTTACAGCTTGTTTCAGTTGTAATAACAGTGGGCGGGCACTGTCCGTTTACAGTATTATAGCAAGAGGGGTGTGTTTTAACAGTGCGTGTGAACATTAACATTTCAGCGGATAATATTTAACATCGGCAGCGGGCTTAGGTGCCTGAAGCTAAACAAATGCATTAAGCGCTCTTTTATTTTAGATAAATTTCTCAATGCATAATTAATTAGGCAATTTATTATTAATTAAAGCCATAGCATTAATTTTTTTTTAATTTTCCAAGTTTATTGAGCAACTGCACAGCACAACACAATTTGATAACAGTCAAAACAATGCCAAACTGTTGCTCCTTTTAACAGCGGCTGTGGTGAGTAACAGCACTGTAACAGCAGGCGAGAGCAGACGCTTGCGCAAATGTCGCCTTGCTGTATTAACAGCGAGTGTGGGAGCGACGCGCGCGCTCTCTCTCTCTCTCGCTTGCGCTCTCTCGCCTTGTGCTCATTGGCTTTGGCTGTTGAGGCCGATGAGCTGCGTCGGCTACTCGCTGCCAGTTGTCGCTTGCACAATTGATGCTCTCGTCGGCTAATGCGTCGCTGCCGTCGCAGGCGTCGCTGCTGCCGCTGCTGGATGTTACCGCCGCTGCTGCTGAGCCGCACTCAGTCTGCTTGTTACATTTGAATCGCATGGTGGACGCGACTCGCTCGGCTTCGTGTCTTCGTGCGGGCCGGCAAACGGAGATTTCGACAAATACGAATACGAGTTTAAGTGCACGTGTGTGTGTGTGTGTGTGTGTGTGTGTGTGTGTGGCCAGCAACGCACGGGGCAACGACTCACCCGAATCTAGCCCCTTGCTCGCACCCCTTTGCCTCTTGCCCCACTGTCAAAGTCGACGTTGCGTTGAAAGCGTCCAATGTAAATATGTGCGCACATGCAGCCACATAAATTAAATGCATTTAAATCCCGCAAAAGATTCAAACTGCAGTCCAAATACGTACGACAATAATTACTGCCATACATACATATGTACATACAGTGGCGACATCTGTTGGACGGCGGCAGCGGCATGTGTGTGAATTTCAATCTCCGCTCGAATCGCAGACTTTAAGCAACCTTTATCCGGCGTTTTTATGTTTTGTGCTCTCTTCTGTGCGTCAATTTTAATTAAGTTGTTCCTTTTGCGTATAGCCCCACCAAATTCGCGCTTATTTTTGGCAGCAATACACTTAGTTGGATGAGGTAAGTGGAGCCAGTTAAGCAGTTTATTTGCAGAATAATATCAAATTTAAAGTTTTATTTGGGGCAATATTTTTATATATTGCCTCTTAAACTTATATATTATCCATAATTATCTATAAAGAGCTAAAATATTTTAAAAAATGCTAGGTTTACATAATATAATAATAATAATAATAATAATAATAATAATAATAATAATAATAATAATAATAATAATAATAATAATAATAATAATAATAATAATAATAATAATAATAATAATAATAATAATAATAATAATAATAATAATAATAATAATAGTAATAATAATAATAATAATAATAATAATAATAATAATAATAATAATAATAATAATAATAATAATAATAATAATAATAATAATAATAATAATAATAATAATAATAATAATAATAATAATAATAATAATAATAATAATAATAATAATAATACCAATAATAATAAACAAAATAAATCAAAATTTAGGCATTTTAAATTTGATCCGAATGAACCACTTTAATTGTTGATCCTTTTGATTGCTTTTATTGTGCATTAAATGAATTCCAATCAAATTTTAATCGAATATTTGTCGAATTGTTTCCGTATGAATAAATTTGTTTATTAAATGTTGCCTACTTTTCGGCGTGTATTTTAAGCCCATCTTTTCAATGGCATTTTTATATTGAATTAGTAGCTGCATATAGTATTTTCCATAAGCTGTGGTTCGATTTAAAGCTAAGCTCTGCTTATTTATAGCAGCGATAAACCACACACACACACAACAACAAAATTGCAATTTCCTTTTGCCAAATGCAGAAATAGTGAAAGCGCAGTGCAACTTCTAAGATAAACAACAACAACAGATGCAATATTAAAATTGGCAACTTTAACCTTGGCTCTCTGTGTGGCAGGGCAGAAGCTGCAACTGGCCAGTGGCCACTTGCTGTTGTTGGGGCATGCAACCGCATCAAGGCCACAGCCGTCAATGCGCCTTTATGGCATGTAGTGGCACGCCCAGTGTGTTTGTTATTTGTTATTTTTACTGTACACATGACAATAACGCCGCCGGCTGGCGAGGATGCCCCAGCTCAGCTCAGACCAAGTGCAATAGTTTCGAGTGGTCGCTGGGGTCGGACGGGGCAAAACGGGGATGCCAACTTTTTCCATTATGAATGGTGCGGTTGCGCTTTTGGCCCATTCATTATTTACGAGTTTCGAGTGCGAACTTGTACCGCCAGCAAACAAGTGGCGGCCAGAGAATTAGAAGCGCTTTCAAAGAACAGAAACGAATGCCGTCACTTGAAAAGAGCTGCTGCCGACTGCATTTAAGTGCGAAACTTTGCTCAAATGCCAACCATAAAACCAAAGACAAAAGCAGCTCGAGAAATGAGTGCTATATACATATATATATATATATATAATATATATATATATGGATGTATGTTTACAATCGAACTGAACTAAAACCTGAGTGCGTGCTTGTTTTTTGTTTAGCTGAATTATGTATTGATAAAAGTTTTGCAGGCTTGAAACGAAACGAAACGAAACGAAACGAGAGCGCATTTATGCGTGTGCATAATTTTCAAAATCACTTGTGAAACAAAGTCACAAGTTTTTCCCACACACACATGCACATTGGACTTTAGGCTGTTGAGGGAAGCAGCAGCAGCTCCTTCTACTCCCCCACTCCTGCACCATCAGGACACAACTTCTCGTGCATGCAGCACATTCTCTGACATTGATAAATGATTTTACTTCATTTCTACCCTTCGCCGCCACTTGCAAAACATAAAGTTGAGCACAAGAAAACCGAAACAGTCGAAAGCAACGCTGCAACTACGGGTAGGTGTACGGGCGGAGAGGGGCGTAGAGAAGCATCTATTCCGGATGCATTCATGACTACAAAATTGTTGTTGTTCACTAAACCGTTAAGTCTGGGAAATTTGCCTAGCCGACTGAAATTATCAGCAGCAACAGCAGCAGCAGCATTCCCAACTCTGTTGACAGCCCCAAAAGAAGAACTGTGCAAATCATAAATAAAATATAGATAGCACTACAGACTTCGAGAATGTAATTATACAAAAAAAGAAAACTTGCATTGGCTACTTGAGCACATTTTCATTCACTTAAAACTCGTTGCCCAACTAAGTTCATGCAAATGAAAAACCGCAGCTCGCAAGCTCAAGACGAGTTTTCGCCCAGTTTTGGCCAGTTTTCCTCGAGTTTTGCTCCGCTGGGCCAAGTTGTAATTAGAGCCCAAGCAAATCGCGCACTGGCCAAAAATGTTCTCGGCGCAGCGCTTTGATGTATGCATGTGTGTATGTATATGCAGTGTGTACGCATACAGCTGTGGGAGACTGTGCAACTGTGCAACAGTCAGTCAGCAGCTGGCCGGACCGCAAAAGTTCAAGTTTGCTCAACGCTGCTTGTCTGGCGCTCAAGTCCTTCGAGTGGCTCTTGCCTGCCACAGGACGAACACTTGTCGTCTATGTATGTGTGTGTGTGTAAATTGGACGAATGTGCCGTTATGTGTCGATGTGTTGACATCCAAGTGCACAAAAACTGCAGAACTTTATTTGATGTCGTCGAGGACCCAGCGACCTAAGAGCCACAGCCCAAGCCCTAGCCCTAGCCCTAGTCCTAGACCGAGTCCTTTCGTCCTGGGCGTAAGAAAGTTATGCAATTGGTTTCTACGCCATTTCTACTTTCTGCTGATATTTTCGAAAACTTACTCACAAACAATCCAGCACACGAAATGGGATACTGCGCAAAACTTTCTATATATATACACTATATATATATTTAAAGCTGTCAAGAAGATTCTATTAAAGCAATTATCATGCATAAAGTTTGCTATTATGTGGCAAGCTGCGAAATTAACATGATACGAGAGATTATAGCGGCAAGATCGCCAAATATTTTAAATATATTTAGAATATATTTAGGAGTCTGTTGATCAAAGGGAAAAATATTCTTTTACAAGCTAAAATTTTTGTTATTTTTAACCGCAAAAATAAATCTCCCCAGAATCGGTTTTCTTATGGATTTTTCTACTATTCTATTTTTTGAATAATAATAAGCATAAATGTATAAGAGAAACTATGAACAAAATGGTCTGGAACTTCAAAATCCGTTTAGTTTTGCCAAAGTTATGTGAGTTTAAAGTTTTCGAAGAAAATTTCTAGGGTACCAAAATTACATTTATAATCCATCCATTGACTCGAAAAGAGTAAAAAATCCTCGGCATGCCGAAGATAATCCTTTCTCACTGGTTTTTCTTATTTTAACACTTATTTTTAAAAATAAAACATTAAAACAGACTTAAATAAATAAATAAAAGGCACAATAAAACGTTCATTGGTGCTAAATGTAAACGAAAGAATTTGATATCTTGATTTATTAAATAATACTCACTTCTTGAAAAGCATTGTGTGTGTTTTTTTTTTCTTATGGTAAAACAAACCCCTTTAAGCTTAAACTTATGTACACTCAATTAAATATATGTTCGCATGAACTGCTTAACAATTAAAATGCACTTTAAAAACGCAAACCATGAATCGCAGGTAGAAAGTCAATTTCGAGGAAAGCCAGAGAAAATTTCATTATGTGGCATTTTGCAATATGAAAATGTTTCTTCAATTGAAAATTATAATTATTAATGGCTTTGTGAGGGGAGGATGGACTATGTAGAAAATGATGTGGTTGTTGTTGTTGTGGCTCTTAAATATAAAACATTTAACGCTCGCCTTTGTTGATGCCCCAACTCAACTCAACTCAACTTGACTCAACTCGACTCGACTCGACTCTACGCGACTCATTCGCTTTATTTGTGTGGCATGAATAAAGCCAACGCCGATGCCGCAGCTGCCATTCATCGGTGCCATTGTGAGGTTTTTATACCCTGAACCCATTCAAAATGGGTAAAGAGGGTATGATGAACTTGTGTGCAAAACAAGTATGTAATACCTAGCATACAAAGTATATATATTCTTGAACAGTATCAACAGCCGAGTCAATTTAGCCATGTTCTTCTGTCCGTCTGTCTGTCTGGCTGTCTGTCACGCGGATATCAGAGACTACAATAGCTAGATAGTTCATAGTTGGAATATAAGTTCTCGTAGTCCCTGCTCAGATCAAGTTCTTTCATTGTATCGATAGCTCGTGCCATTCAAAAGTTATCGATAAATTTCGATTTCAGACCAGAGGGCTAACTGCTTGCACTGCTTGTAGCATAAGTGTGCTCGCATGTATGCACACTGATACGGAAGTACGAATGCATATTAGGTCTGTGTTGAGGGTATCTTCTAGTCGAGCACACCCTAAAAGAGCACTCTTACTTGTTTCCATTCAAATAAGTAATGAAGTTCTCCTTTCTCGGTTTTTTTTGTGCAGAGAGATCGCTGTTGCTTTGTTGTTGCTTTTATTGTATTTTATATTTTTATCGATGCACGTTAAATTTTATTGCAATTGTTATGCGCACATCTTTGCTGCATCGTGGTTTTTATATTTAATAAATTTAAATCACTTTATATGCGAGTTTTATGTGCGTTAATAATGCGCCACACATCAGGCAGACAAACGCGTGGGAGGATGGCGTAAATGCGTTTTAACTGTTTCTCATTCACAATGAGCCAAAATGGCGCTAGAGGGCAAGCGAAAGATACAGGCACAGAGACAGAGAGATAGAAAGAGAGTGAGGGAAAGAGAGAGTTACATTTATTTGTTTCTGGCTTATATCAACTAACAAACTTTATGGCCACGTTAATGGTGTGCCGAAATTTAAAACATCTTTTGCCAGCAGCTATATATCCATTTTATGTTTATGCACTGCGTATGGAACGTGCTGAGATACTATTTCATTTGTTTTTTAGACGATTGTTAAAGGATTAAAAGCTAGATTATTGCCTGGAATTTAAGTTAATTTAACAATGAGTAGTCGAATATAAAAGCAGAAAAAATGCAAGCTATGACGGCTCTGACCCACACTCTGATATAAAATGTTTTGCTTTCAAGTCCCAATATTTTCAATTTATTAAACTAATCTGTATTTAAACTGTGCCAGTCAAATCTTATGTAAACAAGTAAGAGTGCTCTAGTCGGGAGTGCCCGACTACGAGAGATACCCTGAACCAAGTCCTTACAATCATTCGTACCAATCTAAACACACACATGCTGCAGTACAAGCAGTACAAGCAGTGCAAGCGGTTTAAGCAGTTAGCTTGCTTTTTGCGCTGAGCCCCATACAATGGAAAGTTGAGTCTCAAATAACTTCTGTGTTTATTGTCCGATCTTACTGAAATTTTTGGGACATACAATTGTCAATAATATGTGTGACCAAAACAAATTGCAGGGTCGTACCCTCAACTTTTGGGGGGATTGGGGGCTGGTATCCAAAAAGTGAAATATTTGTTACATGTGTATGCATGCGAGATTATGCATGCCAAATTTGGGGTCTCTAGCTCTTATATCTCTGAAGTTATGTCCCAAAAACGCTAGACTAAAATCGAAATTTATCGATAGCTTTTGAATGCGACGAGCTATCGATCAAATGAAATAAAATTGATCTGTCCCGGGATTAGGAAAACTTATATTCCAAATATGAAGTCTCTAGCTCTTTTAGTCTCTGATATCCGCGTGTTCATACAGACGGACGGACAGACAGACAGACGGACATGGCTAGATCGACTCGGCTATTGATACTGATCAAGATATATATACTTTATATGGTCGGAGACAAAACCATAATACCCTTTTTACCCATTTTTAATGGGTTCAGGGTATAAAAACAAGTGGGAAAGGATTATCTTCGGCGTGCCGAAGATTTTATACTCTATTCGAACCTTTGGACAATTTTCACTCTGCCAACTGCAGCACTTTCATTAACTGTAAAAATTGATATCATATGAATTTAAATTTTCTATTGAAATATCACATTTATTTCCAGGTGTATGGCAGCTATAAGATATAGTGGTCCGATCCGGCCGGCTCCGATCAATGTGATGTCCCTTTAAATAATAAGTCTCTGTGCAAAGTTTGATCACGATAGCTCAAAAGCTGAGGATCTAGTATGCATACAGACAGACAGACAGACAGACAGACAGACAGACAGACAGACAGACAGACAGACAGGCAGACAGACAGACAGACAGACAGACAGACAGACGGACATGGCTAGATCAATTTGTATTGTCATTCTAATACTGGCAGTAACTTTTGGGGGTCTCCGACGCTTCCTTCTATGCGTTACAAACTTCAGCACAAACTTAATATACTATTTTCTTCTAAAATAGTATAATAAATATGCTATGTAAAATGTGTATCAATTTCTAGACAAATTGAATAACGTGTTACGTTAGTCATTTGCAGATATATTTGCCCTGCCATTTATAATTGGTTTGCCGCTACACATTTTCAGAAGCCAACACAAATTGAAAGCAATACGCATTCTACACTTTGGTGTAGCTTTTCAAAAGTCTCGAACAGCGTATCGCTGAGTGCTGAGTACTGTTTTTTTTTCCTTCATGCCATTTTTCATTTTGCGAAATAATGATGCTAAAAATGAAAATAATAGGTACATATTGATGAAATTTAATATGTTGAGAAAAGCTCAATTTGCGCAATGGAGAAAACGAAAAGCCAACAAACAAGAACAACAACAATGACAACAACAACAACAACAACAATGACGATAACAATAACGAACAAGTGAAAACATTTTTGTTATTTCGCATCAAATTTCCAATTAAACAAAAATTCTAATTTATTTTTCGTCTTTATTGCTGTTTGCCCCCGTTTTTATTGTGCTGCTCGGCTTTTTGTGTGCGCCATGTCTAAAATACTCTAACATAGTAAATTAAATTTCGAGGTAATTATTTGCTGCAATTCGATTTACACAACAATATACCCTGTGTCCGATAACCATAAACAAAAGCACAAACTATAGACTTATAGAATATTGATCATATTATAAACATATGTACAAGCTTGAATATGTATGTTAACTGATCAAGTTTCTTATCAATTTCATTATTGTTATATATAGCTTATAGATTCTTACAATTTTGAAGATCTGAATACAGGGTGTCTTTTATTCGAGCTGTTACAAATGTTGAACTTTTGCTTGTTTGATCTAACGAATATATTGTTTGTCGATTATTGTTTTAATGTATATATATATATATATTTATTTGATTGCACTGCCGCTCATTAATTTATATTTAAACTAAAATACATATATGTATATATTTATTTTTTTCACTTTTCCAGCTTTATTTGTTTAGTTGTCTATGCACGTAATTGAAATTGTGCCTAATTAATGAAAGGTTTTCGCCTCATTTGGCCAGCAAAGCGATATAGTCAAACACTGACTGTATCTTTATGTGTGTGTGTGTGTGTGTGTGCGTGTGTGCGTGTGTGTGTGTATCTGCATCGATTGGCTGTAGTGTTGCTTCTGCTTTTGTCAGAATGTCAACCGCCAAAATGCGTGCGCTTGACAGTTGTTAGGCCAAATGGCAGCACATTTGTATCTGTATCTGTATTTGTATCTCCAACAATGTATCTCTATCTGTGTATGCGTGTGCGTGTGTGTGTGTGTGTGTGTGTCTATCTCAGTCTATGTTTTGTGTCTATTATGTGAAAATGCGCATGTGGCCTGTGTTGGCATATGAATGTCGTATTCAATAATACAAGAGATCCCAAAGCACACATTTTAAAATCGACTTATATTTACGTATTATAAACACACACACCCAAGCACACACACACACATACAGAGAGACACACTCACAAACGTATTTGTGTAGTGGCAAATCGGTAGGCCAAAAGCCCAAGAATTAAGCGCGTGTCACGCACATTTGCCCTCCTCCTGTCCCCCCAGCTCTTCTCCCAACCCCACCAACGCTTACATTCGGGTAAATCAAGCGACCAATTTCTATGCGCATTTTTCTATTATTTATTATTTTATAGAGGGGCGAAACAAATGCGTTGACAGCTGCCATTGATTTCCTTTTTAGAGACGCTGAAAATTAGCCACGTTTCCATTTGATTTGCATGCCGCATAAAAATAATATGGAGCATTCATATGCGTTATGTTAATAAAACATTTATATTGCGCATACGCCACTTGTGACGCTCAGTGAAAGCAGCTGGCATTTGTGAGCAGAATGGGTTTGCGTGATTGGCAGCGCATCAACTGAAAGTGACAGCAAAAATCTATCAAATTGTAGTTTAATCAACCAGAGCGTTACGTTTATGTTAGTTAAAGAAGTTGGCTTAATAGGCCAAAAAGCGAATATGCTAATCAGCTCTTTGGCAATGGAAAATTAAACTCTTGTGACTTGTGACTTTGATTGAATTCATTTAAAATGCATTATGAATTTCGTAACAGAATATTCGAGTGCAAAACGTAACTTTTATATATATATAGAAAAAAACAGAGCCACACAAGCACTCAAACTGCAATAAATATGAAATAATATCAGTTACTTCATTGTTGCTTAATAATGAAATTCCCAACAATGTAATATCAAATATGCAAAATATTTAATACTTCTTTTCAGTTTCGCAAATTCATGATGAAAGGAATACAACACACCGAAAAAAACCAACAAAAAAAGCAGAACGTAATGAAAAATACCAACTATCGAAAAATATTAAGTGAAATTTAATTAAACCTCAAAAGCATTCGCTTCACTTGATTAAAATTGTTGCCAAGTGGATGCAAGTGCTGCTGCAGGCAAACAAATTAAAAATAAACAAAAACTATTATATAATACATATACTTGTAAGCAGAGCGTGGCATAAAAGCTCATCAAATTTGTATAACTATGGAATAAAGCACTCATAAATTGATGTTTGTAAATATGACAGTCAACTGGATGAAACTGATGAAAACTGAGCAGCAGGCAGCAAAGCAGCATTGCAGCCACAACTGTAGCCGGAAAAGCCATCAGCTCAGGTAAGCAAAACTTATGCAAAAATACTTAAGATAGACTTTCTATATGTATGCAATATTTTCATACAATTAAATTTAGTGCGGCTGCAAATTTAATAAGAGTAAAAAGCTTTTCTACACATTCAAAATATTTGGACAAGTTTTTCAATAATGCAGTAAAGTTGCCAATGGCACCAAGGAGCAGGACGACGACAAGGACACTGTTGATGAAACAAAAATATTGCCCACAATTTGTTAGCAACTCACCATCGACTTTGACCCAGCTATTTGCGGCTGCTTGTTTATCTTCCGGGTACAGCCAAGACACAAATAGAGAGAGGGGCATGATGGGTGGGGACTTTTCAATAGACGGACAGCCAGCGCATAAACAAATAATAAAAGTAGAAGTGAGCCAGCGGCCGCGACCCTGGCAACGACCTTTGTAGCGGCTCATTTATCAATGCGCGGCATGAAGAAAGCCAAAATGCCTGCGGGGCCAGCCAGGACTCCCTTTTTTCTTCTTCTTCTGACCAACAGCGAAAACAACAGCCCGGAACATATGGCCCCAAAAGACAGTCAAAGCCAAAAACAAATTAAAGTTCTTGCAAGCACTTTAAGGCGCCACCAACAACAAATCGAGTCAATCAACAGTGACGCAAAAAAGATGAAGAAAAAAAAGAAACAAGAAAGGCAGCACTCGGAGAGTGGGTACAATTTTTACAAGATTTACCTGACCGGCATAAGTAATCAGGCTCCCAAATGGCGCTCCAATCGAATTCTAAACTGTCGTCCAAAAGCGATTTGGACACAATGCTTCAAGCACAAAAAACGACATCAGAAAGAAGCAGAAGAACAACAAAAAATACAACAAATCAAGCAAAAGCAAAAGCAAAGACGAGGCAAAAAGTCATCAATCGGTCCACTCGCATTAAAAACTGCATATGTGTGGGTGTTCCAGAAATCAATTTCAACCCAGGAAACAGAAACATGCAAGATACTTGAGCTTTTTAGAGCTTAAAGCAACTCTGGCAAAGATTTAGTGTAATAGCTACATTTATTCTAATTATAAGCTTTAACTCTAACTATATAACTATATATTTTATATATTTTTTTTAAATATTTCGAGAGTTTTATTATAATGAAAGGATAAATAAGGAGGGAAATGATTTAGTTTATTGCACTTAACGTAACTTTAATTTTATATTTTATTTACACTATAATTTTAATTAAATTTTCAATGTCACTAATAGACAATAAACTAACAAATAAATACAAATAATAGTATTAAGTACAAAAAACAAGTAAGAGTGCTCTAGTCGGGAGTGCCCGACTAGGAGATACCCTGAACCCAGTTCTGACATCCATTCATACTTGCCTAATAGTGTGTATACATACAGACACTCATATACTGCAAGCTGTGCAGGCGGTTTAAGCAGTTAGGTTGCTTTTTCACTGAGCCCCACACAATGGAAAGTAAAATCTTAAATAACTTCTGTGTTTATTGTCCGATCTTTCCAAAATTTGTAGGACATAACATTGGCTATAAAATGTGTGACCAAACCAAATTGCAAGGTCATACCTTCAAAAATGAGTTCTTTGAACTTTTGGGGGGACTGGGGGGTGGTATCCAAAAAGTGAAACATTTGTTACATGTGTATGCTATTCGAGATTATATATGCCAAATTTGGGGCCTCTAGCTCTTATAACTTTTAAGTTAAGGCCCAAAAACGCTAGTCTGAAATCGAAATTGATCGATAACATTTAAACGGGACGAGTTATCGATAAAATTAAATAAACTTGATCTGTCCCGGGACTACGAGAACTTATATTCCAAATATGAAGTCTCCAGCTCTTGTAGTCTCTGATATCCGCGTGTTCATACAGACAGACGGACGGACGGACGGACGGACGGACGGACGGACGGACGGACGGACAGACAGACAGACAGACGGACATGGCTAAATCGACTCGACTCTTGATACTGATCAAGAATATATATACTTTATATGGTCGGAGATGCTTCCTTATGCATGTTACATACTTTTGCACAAAACCATAATACCCTTTTTACCCATTTTTAATGGGTTCAGGGTATAAATACAGATACAAAAGTTTTTTGAGCTGAAAATAAATATTTTAAGCTTGCTTTCATTTAGAAGCTTGGTAGTTTGTATAAATTTGCAATATAATAAAATATATAAGTCTATGGTTAAGAATTTTGTGATGTGCACTAAAGCAATCTGTGCCTTAAATTTCTGTTTGGAATGTGGATTTTTTATTCAAAGCAGCAAAGTTTATTGTGTATGGTCTTCAAATCAATTCCGCCTTAAGTTTCTATATTGATTTCAGAGAAAAGCATAATGGTATTATAATATTTCGAGGGTATTTCATCTAGTCCAAACCATATTATACTTTCGAGGGTGTTGGATTTTTTGGTAGCACATGCGAAAAGCTGTCATCAATGAAATCGATTAAGTTCGCATGTCGTCGCCTCACACTCCGTCCACTTTCCACTTTCCACTTTGCACTTTACAGGCTGGCAGGCAACTCATTAAAAAGCATTAAACGGCAGGAGCGGAAGTCATTGGACTATCAGGCGGAGACACGCTTCCGCTTAACGCTTCACTACAGCTCCTGGGCTTCTCCAGATTTACGGGCGAAAGTGCGTAGAACGTGGCAACACAAGACGATTGTGTCCTTGAGTTTTTGTTTTTTGTTTTTGTTTATTTTTGGTTGTTTTTTTTTTTTGTCTTTTGGGGGGGTACAAAGATTGTCACCGGGCCAATTGCAGGGAACGACAACTTCAAATGATTTATCGCCAGATAGTTGAGTTCAAAAGCGAAACGCAAAGGAGCGAAGGCAACTTTGCTGGGCGCACACAAATATTTATTTATAAAATTGTTATCCCTGCCAGCGAACGAGCCCAGACTCCTTTAATACCCTCTCCCCCATTCCGCATCCCGCATCCTTTCGTCCTTCCGTCCACTGCTCGCCACACTGTCTGCGCCGTGCCGTGCGCTTTGTTTTGCTACAGCTTTTGCCACCCCCATCCTCTTCGCTGGGAGGAGTCGTTGCGTCCTTGCCTTGCCTTGCTCATTGCCAGGCATTCGCTCATTTTCAAATCGGATTTTATCAACTGAATGCCATTCTTGTGCAAATATCTTATCTCTCGCTGGCGCACAGGATAATGGCAACTTTTTCTTAGACCCCCAACCCCCATCTCTACCTCACTTTTCACTCTCCCTCTCTCTCTCTCTCTCTCTCTCTTTCTCTGCTCAGCTGAGCGGAGCTTAGCTCAGTTCAGTCGCATCTTGGTTCTCGGTTCATGCAGCTTTGTATGGCTTTGGAATTATTTTGAAAGCGGAAATTGATTTTCCTTTCTTATTGTGCACGACTTTTGTGTTGCTTTCCTGATTTCATTTCTCCATTCTTTCATTTACCTCCTCCTTCTCCCCTCCCATTCGCAACCAACTTATCCATATCAATACTCATTCTTCATGCATATTTGTTAGTGTATTTGTATTCTTTTGTGCGGAGTGCAGGTAATTTCATTACTTTGACCATGCATCAAGTAAGGACTTATGATAATTCATACTATTGTTCATATTCACTTTAGGCGGCGAAATACAAAGCGTATTCGGAATCAATACTGAAAATGGCTCAAGCTCGATTTTTTGGGGCTTTCCAAAGTTTTTTGTAAAGTTGTAAGCCTCTTAAATGTATTTCGAGAAACTATGTATAGGCATAAACTATGTTAACAATGCGTTTTCATTTAAAGTGCGTTTCCAACTTGAAAAATGCAATAATGTAAAATGTTTCTATAATATTTGAGATATAATATTATTTAGAATTAATTGGGTATTTTAAATTAGGTAGAAAATTTGTTTATAAAGCGTTTTCAAATTTGAAAATTTTAATTATGTAAACATTTTTTTAATAATTTTGTCAATACTGAAACTGTTTTAATTTGTTTATTGAATTGTTTCTGCAACTTGTAGTCTAGTAGCATTTATATAGATATTTACTTAGCTTAAATATGTTGTAATAAAGGCAGATATATTTTTATAACGTATGCCTGCTTTAAAGTAAAGAGAAGCCTATCTTGTGTGTCATGATCTGACCCAGTTTATGCACATTTATTTTAACTGTTTCCCTGAGCCTAGGCCTGAGCCCCCTTCTCCCCTCCTTGCCCCCTTCTCTAAGTACGGGGGTCCTGTTCAGTCGCGTCTGACATTATGAATGATCAGCATAAATTTCGCGGACTCTCACGAGTTGCAGCTGCTGCTGTGCAAAGCGAAAAAAAAACAGAAAAATAGAAGATAACCGGAGGAACAAACTGGAGGACGACTCAGAAATTCATTTCATTTCATTTCCTTTGTACGTGAGGGAAATTTTTAATGCAATTCCATCTAATAATTCTTTCAGTTCACTCAGCCAAACTGACTACGCAAACAATTTGCTGACGCTAGTTAATATGCCAAAAACAAGAGTGTTAAGCATTGCAAACTCTTCGGAATGAGAATGAGAATAATACTTGAGCAAATAATTGGATATGCAACATTGTGTTGTCTGGGAAAGTTTAAAGAACACGAATTTAGTACAATTTGTTTACTTGTTTACTAAGAGATTCCTTTTCTAAAAGTATCTTATTTTCTTTGTAACTGCTATGTTAAATATGCGATTGTCATTAAATAAGCGGCATGCTTAGATACAAGTGACCCAAAAAGTTATAACAATATATTTGAAGTTGAGGTTGTAATTGGCCGTTTTTTAAATTTCAAGATGTCCTTCAATCACTTCTTACGCACTTCAATGGGTGTAAGGGTATAAAAAAGGAGAAAACTCAAAAGACACAGAGCACAGCAAATTGTTTTGCCACTTGAATGCCTTCGTCGAATAATTTAGCAACAAACTGGCAGACAGAGAGAGAGAGAGAGAGAGAGAGAGAGAGAGCAAATGCCAAAAACTAAATTCAGTTTACTAATATAGCTCATAAAATATGATTCACCCTCGACCCGCAAGAGGCAAACAGACAGACAGAGAGTCGGAAAGGAAAACTAGGCCACACTTCAATGCGCCTTGAAACACAATTTAAGCATAAACAATAAAGAGAAGCGACGAACTTGAAGGAAATAAAAGTTGAAACTCGAATATTTACATATGAAACGAAACCGCCCCCACTCGACACGAACAGACACAAAATTTTGGGGGATATTGGATACAACAGTCGCAAGAGAAGTGGTGGATGGGGCACAGACTAAACAGCACTAAATTATTCTGCACAATTTGCATTAAAATATGCAAATAAAAAAGTGAAAGAAGCAACGGAAAAAAGAAGCCAAGGCAGCCCAACGTTTAAGCCAAAACTAAACCCACAGTCAGAGAGAGAGAGAGAGGGAGAGGGAGAGAGAGAGTGAGACAGAGACATATTCCCAGCCATAAGCGTTAAGCATATGTGTGCCTGAGTGCCTGCCAGACAATGGATGGGGTCCTGGCTCCTGGAGCCTTTTAAATTTCAAGTGTGCCCCGTTATGGCTTTAATGTGGAATAAAAGCCACAAGACAAGGGGGCCTTCGTTCAGTTCGACTATCGGGTCTGCTTAGCTGGCGTTTCGATTATGAAAGTGCTGAGGCCCCCCAACCCCACCAGCCCCATCAGCCCCAGCAATCCCACTCGCAGCCCATTGCATGTGCAGCAACAACAAGGACAACAATAAGGATTTCGCATTGGAGCATATTATGCCCAGGGGCAACAACAGAAATTCAGCTGGCTGCAAATTTGATTGTTCTTGGAGCCGCCAAGAAAACGTAGAGCCAGCAACTGGGGGCAGTAGGGGGAAGAATGGCGGAGTGGGCGTGGCTGTGGGCGCTGGCATTGGCGTCGCCATCCAATGAAGCATGAAACTTTAGCGCACTTGCAACACTTTGTTTTTCTTCTTGCTCATATTCGTGATGGGGTACATTAGTTATGACTGGACTTGTGTAACAGTTTAAAGAGCAGTTAAGTCTTTTAAAATGCCATAAAGCAATCAGAACTTTTTTGAAATATTTGTTTCCTTATACCAAATAGTTATTATATTTATTGAATTTTAAATTTATATTTACGCTGCATTTGTAATATATATTATTTATGTATATGTTCTTCTATCTGTATACATATTTATATATTTATTTACTATTTGGCTCAACACAATTCTTACAGTTTTCTTATATTTGTATACCCAATAACTATTTAAAATGGTAAAAAAAAGGGCTTATATATTTAACAGGCAAAAGATTATTCTCTAATTGAATATTTATTCCGAGACGCAGCAATTCAGCTGTAAAGAAAAATGCCCTATGCATCTGCCCGTTTACAGGGTATCTGCAAGTTAAAGCGTCTTGACTCCAGCACTCTTACTCGTTTTATATTTCTTCACTTGCGTTTCCTGTTCGCTTTTTTTCCGGCGTGCACTGTGCAAAAATATGTTAGCTGCGAGTTTCGTAATCTGCATTGACTGTAATAGTATGTGTGGCTGTACATACATGTATCTGAGTGCGAGTATACCCCCTACACACACACACACACACACACACACACACTTACAAACACATCGAAGTTGCAATGCACAAAAATGCGTGTAAATTGCATTGAAGTGCTGCAGGAGAACAAAAAAAAGGAGAAGAAATTCAAGTACTTTGTGCGCTTTGGGAAAATAGAAATTGTGAATCGAATAGCAGCAGCAGCGAGAAACGAGCCAAATGCGAATTTTCAGTTACTTTCTAACTAAGATATGTGTGTTCACCAAACTAAGTAACTAAACTTTGCAATTTATGAAAACAATGGCGAACAAAGAGCTACCAAGTTTCGATTCGATACTAAGATAGAGGGATGAAGGTAAAAATCTGGCAGCTAGGAGTAACCCGATGCCGAAATACACTGTTCTCATGAGCCTAAGAAGCTGCACCTAGCTGGGAAATAAGACAATAAAGCAAAGAAACTGCTCAAAGAATCATATTAGTCATATTTTATTATTCAGCGTCCATTTCTGTCTTAGAACTCATTTTTGTGGCTGCTTTAAATTTCACATTTGGCTAAAAAATAAAACTATATTGCAAAGAAACTGAACAATAAGATATAATAATTAAGGCGGCTTCTAATGTTATAGTCTTTTCATTTCAGTCACAGAACTCGGATTACAATTTTAAATTTAAGTTCCTTTCAGTCCTGTTTCAGTGAGTAAGACTTTTAATATTAGTTTTACCTCGTAGCTCACTTTTCAGGCCAAAATGTAAAGTTATACATTTAGGTAAAGGCTTTGATCAAAGCCATGTGTCTTATTATTGAAACACTGAAAATAAGTTGAGACTGCAACAGCCTTCTTTTTACTCATTCCCCTCAAAGTAAACTTTATCTCAACGCTATCTTAAGCGTTCTGTTTCTGTTTCGCTTTCAGCCGCTACGAAGCAAAACAATGCCATAAAACAAGCCAAGCTTGTGCACTTTATAGGCCTTTTAATAACATTCGTGTCCACTACTTAGGAGTAAATGTATTGCCGAGAATGCGAAGGCAATGCACCCATTAGGCCAACCGGTAAATGAGCATTGAAACAATTCATAAAACTACCCAAAAAAGGCAATTTCATTCGCAAGAGCCACGCGTAACTGCCTCGGACTGCCCAACCACTACAGTAGTTGCTTCTAATCCACCTAGTACTCCAAGTAGGCCACTTTTTGGGGGCAAGAGGCGACTGCGGCGCCAGCGTAATGGGCGCTTCAATTGGCCAATAGTGAAAACGTGTTTACGCTTTTATTATGTAAAAGAAGTCAGCAAGGAGCCACCATAAAAGCCAGCCAATTTCCAGCTACAACTCCAACTACAACTACAACTCCAACTCCATGTTCAACTCTAACTCCAACTCTAGACCACACAAATCTGCGCCGGACACTCACACGCGCCTTAATGTATGCAAAGTAATTGTGCGCATTAAATGTTCTGTTCTGCTGTTCAGTTCTTTTGTGTTTTTGTATACCCTGTATTCCGTACAGAGAGCATGTTGTAGTTGTAGTTGTGAGCAGGTAATAGAAGACAGATACAAGCCCACAATCCAGTTAAATTCTCTTTGTGATTTAAAAACTATTTCAGATGCTATTGAAATTTTCACTGCATATTGAGTTTTTGTTAGCAAATAAATATATTTAATTTCAATTTAATTTCTGTAATTCCTATTGCTAGAAGAATTTCCATTTAAATTAATGCAGTAATCACAAAAACAGAAAAAATATGAATACAATTGGTCCACTGTTTTTATTACTAATACACATAATAATTTTAATGCTATGGTTTATACAATTTATGTAAAACAAGATTAACTTGCCACAAAAGGTAACAGAAAGCTCGTTAAATAAAATAAATATAAAAAATAAAATTAAAAAAAATACAATTTTATTTATTTTTTGTGTAAATAAAGAATTTAGATTGCATATGAAATATACCAAAAAATACTGCGTTCTATCTTCAAACAAATTCTTTAGCTCTAATAATATGCATTATCTTTGATAGATTTCATTCATTGCATTTTATGAGTGTAGCTTGAATACAATTAAGATTTTAAGGTCCTAATAATACATATTATATTCATAAAATATTCATAAAGTAATTACCCACTTGCAGGGTATTCACCCAGTCCATCACCCTCGCTTAGCGCGTTATTACTTGTTGTTTTTTATGAACTCTTCAGGCCTGCGGTTTTCGCATTTGCAACAAGAAACAATTAAGAAAAACAGAAAATGAGGCGCGTATCATAAAAATGCGAATTATGCAAATGCTAATTTTAAGGCAACAAAACACCAAACAATATGAGAGAATTTTCAATTTGGGAGTGTGTGGTAAAACAAAAGAAAAAAAAAAAAGACAGCAGCAGACTTTTGCAACTGTTTGCTATTGTTTGCACTTACTTCCCTATTCAGAGTATGCAAATCCCATAAAAACTCATTTTGAGCCAATTGAGCGCATTGTTTTTGTTTGTGCTGCTGCTGCTGCTACTGTTGTTGTTGTTGTTATTAATGTCAGTGTTGTTGTTGTTGCTGGCAACCGAGCTGAAAATCAACATTGAAACTGACAACCGCCCTGCTGCAGCAACACTTCCCATTAATTAACTACAAAAATTTGTTACGTTTTGTTGTTGCCAGTTAAATGGAAAATGGAAAATCAAAACGAAACGAAACGAATGCAATGAAAATGAAAATGAATACAGCACGAATGCATTCATTTGTAAAAATTGCTCAGCGTTGCAATCTGCAAAACAAATGTAACAGAAACTGCTGCTAGAAAAACGCACACATTGTTAATATGTACAATTCACTGCAGGATGAGATGCCACAGATACACATATTCACATATCCCTCTGCCACAGCCCATCGACTACAATAGCTGTACTGTATGTGCTGTTGGTTTTTAATTTTATAGCCAAACAACAAAATGCTTACAGATTTCGCAGTGAGCTCTCAATTTTTATTTAAAATCGATGCTCAGCACGGGTGCTCTTGAACTTCTATACTGTGTAATGTATACAAGTAAGCAATATGGCATAATCCCGTTTAGTTTGTGGCTTTGCAATTTAAGAAAAGCATACAAGCGTTGGAAAACCGAAATGCCTCAAAGCCGCTAAACTATTGCAATGGGCACACAGAAGTTTAGTTTGGATGGAAATCGCATACGAATTGAATATAGAGAATTTGTTTAAATTAATTAATTTACTTGCTCTGTCTGAATAGGATATTTTGAGTAAGCAGTTCTTATGTACATCATTTAATTTATATTTTATTCTAATGCCACTAATTATTTTTCTAAATTGTCAAAGTACATGGGCATAGCTACATATTGCTTAATTCTCTTTTACTTATAATTATTTCGTATATTTGTTATCAACATATATATAATAATCTTCTTAATTAACATAATTAGCTTTGACTTAAGCTATTACGATTCTACTTGCAGTTTTGTTTGTATGTAAATAATTACGTATACGCATAGTTTGCATACATATTTTCATACGTTCTGTGTGCCAATCAAAACTTTCTCTATGCGTTAACATTTTTACCTTAACTGATTGTCAAGTCATATTTGTGTTGCATTGCTTTGGCATATTTTAAGTCCAAAAATTAAACTCCTTGTGGCCAGTCGAGTGCTGTACTTTTGGAACTGCACAAAGTCAAGCCAAGGGATTTAAGGCAAACTGAGCCAGCTACTTCTTGCCACACAACAGGCAGCTTGTAAGTAAGCAGGCGAACTACTATTTTCGAAGAAATACCCGTACAAATTTTCACAATTAATATGCACTTCCTGTGCAGACGACTTGCAACCATTTTCTGAGTGCAGCCAGGCAACAAAAGTTGCACTAACAACAAACAATGCAGTTTATGTGTGTGTGCGAGAGAGTGGGTGGCAATGGGAATGGGAATGGGAATGGCGTTTGGGATGGTATATAGTTTCCCTCTGGCTGACATTCTTCAGGGCACACACACACACATATATACTTATATATATATATATACTTATACATGCTCAACCCGCTCTATTCACATGTGAGTTCATTGCTGCCATTAATGAATACGTGTGCAGCAATAAAGCCATTTTTTATGTGCAAAAGTCACGTGAGAAACTATTTAGTACAGTTAAGTCACATGATGAGCAGAGGAGAGGAGGAGGGCTGGAGGGCCAAGACGTAGAGTCCGGTGCAACTTTGTGCCTGGCACAGTCAAAAGAAAGCCAACTTTATTCATACATAAATATTACACATGTGTGTTTTTGTGTGTGTAAGCCAAAAAAGGGAATCACAGCTAAAAAGTGAAAATATTTCTACCACATGCACAGATAAAAGCTGAAGGCATTTTGCTGAAGCCAGTAGCTGAATTAATTCTTTGGCGTTTATCAACTAGGCAAATTGAAATCGTGTTGCTACCCAAACATACATACATACATACATACATACATATCCAGGAAACTCTCTCTCTCCGTGTGTGTGTGTGTGTGTGTGGCATCCCTAACCCAGTTTTTTTTTCGGTTAGCACTCGAGCAAGTCGGAACAACTTTACTTGCCATGTTTTGGGGGGGCGTATGCCTCTGGCCTAGTGTTAAATAAAATGCATAGAACCAGCCAGAAGGTAAGTTTCGGCTTGTAGAATGCCAGCAGCGACTTTTGACAGCACAAATTTCTTGGTATTGTTATTGTATTTGGTGTTTTTTCTCTCTCTTTTGTACCTAGCAGCATATCAACTAATTGATTTGCAAGTAGAGCGGTAACTTTTTGGTTCAACTTGCGAAAGTTGTTGAAAAATGGTGAAGTTTTGAGGCAGTGTTGTGTTTCAGACACTAGAATGCTAATTAGATAATAAATAATTAATTGGAAAAGTTGCAAACTTAGAGCTGAATGCAATTTGATAAGTGTTTGACCACATTAGATGAACACTTTCAGCTAAATGCATCAGTAAATTTAAATATTTAAATATATGACAAGTTTATTTTGGTGAACTTATTAATTTACATTTATGGAGCACTGAATTGAATATGAATTCACTTTAAGCTTTACTCACTTTAGTTAAGTTTAGCTTATCAAATTAACACTTTCATGTTTAGTTTTGCTTATATTGAATTTTCAGGAAGATTAAAGTGCTCTGTGTGTTAATCAGCAGACATGTATGTATTTAAAGCTTAAGCATCAAGGTATTTGCCCAACAATATATGTATCTATAGGCATAGTAAGCAATGTATTTATGCTTTCTGTATGGGTATACATACCAATTACGTTGCATTTCACATTGCCGTGGAGTGAGTGTGTGATTTCAATTACTTCGTATATTTGCCTCAATAATATAATGAAAAATAAATGCAACGGCAAACTGAATACTGAAATACTGATAGACTGAAAGGCTGAAAACACGCACTGTGTCCTTGCACTTATAATTGCGTAATAAGGCTGGAATGCCTTAAAGCCGCTTGCTGTTAACAGACTGCGACAGACTACGATGAGGACGAAAAGGACGAGCGCAATGTGCGTTTGGTAAAAACATGAAGTGAAATAACATGTTATTGCACTTTTGCTTAAATTGAATGCAATGCGCTGTACGGCGTGAGCTTTCATCCGGATTCGCCACTCGCTTTACTCCGCTCCGCCGCACTGAGATGACAATTGCCAGGCGCTGATAAAGTCGACGCATTTGTGGTCGCCTTACTCGCAGGACGTCGTCCGTGATTCACAAGAAATGCAATTTAAAACCACAAAAATAATTAAAAAACTTTACGCGTCCATTATAGTGCAACATGCCTCATACACATACATACAGTATGGTGTGTATGTATATGCGTTAACCGATCAAATCAAAGGCAAGTCTGATGGACTTATCGTTGCAGCTGCCTCCCAACGTTACTCCCGTACTCCCGTTAAATGACGTAACGGTTAATGAAATTGTGTCGTCTCGACTGCGGCTGTCCACTGACATATCAGCTGATGGCGAGTAACGGTCTGCCAACATTGCCCTCCCTCCCTCTCTCTCTCTCTCACACACACACACATCTTTGCTGCTGTCTGCATCTGCAGGACCTCCCCCAGGGACATTGATGCAAGCTTTTGTTCTCTGTCGCTTTTTTTCTCTGCTTTTTCTTTGCTTGCTTAGCGCAAAGGCCAAAAAGTTTACGCAACATTGCGCGAGACTAAGCAAAGTCAAAAGAATCAAGTTCCTGCAGCACCTCTTCTGGTATCTCTATCTCTATCTCTCTCTCTCTCTCTCTCTCTCTCTCTCTCTCTCTTCCTCATTTAGTGCCTGTCCGTCCATCTTTCTTTGTCATTGCATAGTGCCGGAAAACATGTATCGAGCGTTTTTATGTTAAGCTCATCTAACTCGATTTTAATCATATAGCAATCAGAAACTAGAAAAATTATTTCATAAAAGCAGATTAACTTTGTGACTGCTTAGAAGACAAAAACTATTTATATATTTTGAAGAAAGTTTTAAATATATGTTTGATTGTATAAAAACTATGTCAGAAAGCCACTATATCTTTAATATCTGGTGACGTCCTCTACAGATTACAGAAACAAAATTTCGACCACGCCCACTCCCGCCCCCGTAATCGCGAAAATCGATATACATGAATGCACAATTCGATAACACGTGTATATTTCCCGCAATTTTGAAGCTAGAGTCCCCAAATTTGGAATTTAGACTAGGGCTGACCAGCCCAAAAGATTGCGTCCTGGATTTTCCGGCCACGCCCACTGGAACGCCCCCCAGCCACCCCGCCCCCACGAAACACGGAAGCCTATATCTCGCACAGTTTAAGAGCTAGGGCCACCAAAATTGGAGGATAGACTTATTGTCAGCCCCCCTAAAGATCGGCAAAAAATTTTGGGGCCCCGCCCCCTCCCGCCCCCAAAAATCGCGAAAATGTATATCTTCCACAGTTTTAGAGCTAGAGTCACCAAAATTGGAGGATAGACTTATTGTCAGCCCTTCTAAAGATCAGCAAAAAATTTTGGGGCCCCGCCCCCTCCCGCCCCCAAAAATCGCGAATTTAAATTGTATTTATGCCATTATGCCATATTATGTCGACAATCAATAAAGTAAATAAATATGTATTGGTAACTTTTATCACACAAGTTTACTGAGTTAGTTTTCTTAAAAAATACAACTAAATAAAAAAAACATTTTATTTTTTAAATACTTAGTTATATAATCATTTTAACTGTTGTAATGCTGAACCAATTCACGAGGCGTATATTTAGAACTGTCCAACTAGAAATATAAATTTAATATGTACACAAATTAAGTATAAACAAGTGGAGAAGGATTATCTTCGGCGTGCCGAAGATTAAATACTCTTTTCGAACCTTAAAGCAATTTTTACTATTTTTCCGTGACTGCTTATTTAATTCGCAGATATTAATGTCGCATACATATACCCCTACATATAAAATAAAATATATAAAGGTATTCATGTAAACAGGGACGTTTCACTATCCGCAGCTCGTGGACGCGTCCCTTAGCATTCATAAGTGCTACCGAATTGAACAATATACAAGTTTCAGTTTTTCCAAAAAGTCAAAACTACATTACATATGTATACTACAATATACATACCAAATTTTGTGCCTGTTGCTCTTATACCTTTCAAGGCTGCTGTCGGAAATTGAATTGTCATAAAACTTAATCTGAACATACGAGAGCTTATATTCAGAATTTGAGATCCATATTTTTTTTCGCGTGTCATTGGTTTTGCCAATGAATTTAAATTTTTCTTTTGAATTATTCTATTAAAGCTACTTTATGTATGAAAAAAAAATTAGAAACAATTTAGGAAATTGAAAATAAATGAATTTGACTACAGCTATTATATATTTGAAAAGAAGAATAAGAACAAGTAAGAGTGCTCTAGTCGGGAGTGCCCGACTACGAGATACCCTGAACCCAGTCCTTACAATCATTCATATTAATCTAAACACACACATGCTGCAGTACAAGCAGTACAAGCAGTGCAAGCGGTCTAAGCAGTTAGCTTGCTTTTCGCTGAGCCCCACATAATGGAAAGTTAAATCTTAAATAACTTCTGTGTTTATCGTCCGATCTTATTGAAATTTTTGGGGCAAACAATTGTCAATAATATGTGTGACCAAACCAAATTGCAAGGTCGTGCGCCTTCAAAAATGCGTTTTTTAACTTTTGGGGGGTTTGGGGGTGGTATCCAAAAAGTGAAAAATTTGTTCATGTGTATGCTATTCGAGATTATACATGTCAAATTAGGGGCCTCTAGCTCTTATAACTTGTAAGTTATATCCAAAAAACGCTGGTCTAAAATCGAAATTTATCGATAACTTTTGAACGGGACGAGCTATCGATAAATTTTAATAAACTTGATCTGTCCCGGGATTAGGAGAACTTATGTTCCAAATATGAAGTCTCTAGCTCTTGTAGTCTCTGATATCTGTGTGTTCATACAGACAGACAGACGGACAGACGGACAGACGGACAGACGGACAGACAGACGGACATGGCCAGATCGACTCGGCTATTGATACTGATCAATAATATATATACTTTATATGGTCGGAGATGCTTCCTTATGCCTGTTACATACATTTGCACAAACCCATAATACCCTCTTTACCCATTTTTAATGGGTTCAGGGTATAAAAAATGAAAATAAATGACCAGTCGCCGCTGGTTTCGAACCACGAACCCAGGACCTCTCGCTCACCAGTTCGCAACTTTACCCACTACGCCACAAGCCGTTTTGATGATCGCTGACAAAATCCCTTGAAGAGCAGACTGTCAAAAGCTTTCTTGTTTTGCTTTGTACTGCTTACACCAAGCAGTTTTAAGAATCGCTAACAAACTCGATTTATACTGAGCTTTTGTTTTTTCGCGTGGCATTGTTTTTGTTCTAAGCCATTGAAAGCAAATGAATTTGATTACAGTTATTATATATTTGAAAAGAAGAATAAGAAAAAATGAAAATAAATGACCAGTCGCCGCTGGTTTCGAACCCAGGACCTCTCGCTCACCAGTTCGCAACTTTACCCACTACGCCACAAGCCGTTTTGATGATCGCTGACAAAATTGCTTGAAGAGCCGACTGTTACAAATTTCCCTTCTTTTGTTTTCCTGCAACCTGCAACTCGCGTTTGTCAGCATTTGTTTTTTCGCGTGGCATTGTTTTTGTTCTAAGCTATTGGAAGCAAATTAATTTGATTACAGTTATATATTTGGAAGAAGAAGAAAAAGAAAAAGTATTAAATTAACAATCAGTCGCCGCCGAGGCTCGAACTTGAACTTGCGAAACATGCGTTCGTTAGCGCGGCTCTTTACGCCATACGCCACAAACCGTTTTGATGATCGGTGGCAAAATACCTTGAAGAGCAGACTATCAAAAGCTTTCTTGCGCTTGACTTTGTTTGCTCAGACTATCAAAAGCTTTCTTGCGCTTGACTTTGTTTGCTCATATGCACCTGTTTTTTCAAAATATTTAATGACGCATATCTTCGCTGTTTATGACTCAATCGATTTGCGATTTTACCCATCGATGAGTTATATGGATGTTCAAGTGTACAAGGAAATTTAAGGCAATTGCTTTGAAAACATCGGATTTATGGCCAAAACCGACTTTGAGGTGTATGGCAGCTATAAGATATAGTGGTCCGATCCGGCCGGCTCCGACCAATGTGCTGTCCCCTTGAATAATAAGTGTCTGTGCAAAGTTGCATCGCGATAGCTCAAAAACTGAGGGACTAGTTTGCATACATACAGACAACAGACAGACAGACAGACAGACAGACAGACAGACAGACAGACAGACAGACAGACAGACAGACAGACAGACAGACGGACATGGCTAGATCAATTTGTTTTGTTTTTATAAGCATATTGGCAGTAACTTTTGGGGGTCTCAGACGCTTCCTTCTATGCGTTACAAACTTCAGGACAAACTTAATATACTATTTTCTTCGAAAAGAGTATAAATATAAAAAATAAATATTTAAATGTCTGTAAGCTATTTTTATTGATCAACAAAAAACACAATCGTTCATATTTATAATTGTTTTTTGTTTTTTGTTCGTGTTTCTATCTTTATCACAATTTACTCGTTGTGCTTTAAGTGCGACTTTCGCCTTCTTTAATGTGCTGGTGGTGCATCTGTGGTTGGACAGTGGCAAGTTCTTACTCTTAGGCTCTTGGGCTGGCCGAAACGACGAGTCGTAAAAAACATTTGCGCAATGTCAACAAATTTGCGCGCTTATTAGATTTTCGTGGTTGCACACAATTTCGCCAACTAAGACCGCCGCAGAAAGATAAAGTGCAGCAGCAGCAGCAGCAACAGAGAGCCTGTGAAAAATATGAATAAAATAGCGAAAACTTTCAGAAACGGAAGTGCATACTGCGTTTTTGGCTTCGGTTGACCAGCAGCGGCAACGCCCTCTGGGCCACGCCCACTGCCACGCCCACAATTCTAACGGTCACGGTCGCCGCTTCTGCTAATGAGTTTTGTTGTCAGTTCTTTGCTGGCCCATGCACAAATTGAGCAGCGGCTGCTGTGACCTTCTACACCCCCACCCCTCCCCCCCTCTTTTGGGGCTGCTGCGTTTTACATGAATTGCATAGAAATTTTGCACACAATTTATGTGTGTGTATGTGTGTGTGTGTGTGTGGTAAGTTAATATTTGCTGCATAAATTCCAGTGCTTTGGAATTTGCTGCGCTTCGTTTCATTCCTTTTGCGCTTTAGTCGTGGTCTTCCCTTTTTGTTGTGCAGAAATTATGAAAATGCAGACACACACACACACCCACACACTATATATATATATATATATATATATATATATAATTTACCACCCCAAGCCAATAGCAACGGACAGGAAGCAGCCACCCCCAAAGTCAGAACAGTCTGGACAGCAAATTAATATTAATTATATTCTGCATTTTTAGCTTTGCATTTTTTGTGCTTGGCATTTAAATGAGCAGATTTTAGCTTATTTGTTCTTAGCACAAATAATTTTTTAATGCGTGCCTTAAATTTTAATTCAAAATTAAACAATACTGTTTTAAGCGTCTAATGTGATTAGGATTTTTTTTGTTTTGACTGATAAACAAAGAGTTGTTGCTACTTCAATAAAATATTTGAATTAAATGTTGGCTAGTGTGATAAACAATTTTATTCATTTTTTTAAAGCAATATTGCTATTCTAGAGCACAACTATTGAATATGAACAAAAAACTGAAGCAAATTAAATTTGTTTTAACACGAATAACAACACTCAGGGCTGCAAAAAACAATTGCTAGCTATTCAATGCGAGCGCCTATCGATATGGTAATAACTTATCGCGTCCGATTAACGATTACAATTTTTTGCTCAAATGCAAATACCACGCACAGAACAAAACGGCTCTAATTATAATCCCAATGGCCCACAAGCCACTCAAACACGCAAAAAGCCGTGAATGGTCCAAACATGTTTGAAAACAAACAAAAGCAGCACAAAAGTCGCTGCTGTTGTTGTTGTTGTTGTTGTTGTTGTTGCTGTTGTTGTTGCTGTTGCATGCGACCAACAACTGCAAACAAAAATGCTGAAAATTATGCGCTTATATCGCAACCACTACGGAGCTCTAGAGCAACCGGACCAAACCATTGCAAATGCTTTTTGCAAAACAAACACAAATGCGCACAATTCGCACACAAATATGACACTGAATTGTTTTTCACACGGACCCAAAAACAATTCAAATGCAATAGGTTTGAAATGGACAGCAAGTGAGCGCGAGACGACAGTTTCAAATTTCATTTCACACATTTACGGTAACCCAACCCCCAACACCCCCCGCACCCCCAATCCCCCCCCCACCCCTTCCAGTCGCCCCACGAACAAACTCTAACTGCCATTTTCATGTCTGGCAAATGCAAACATGGAATTCGATGAGCTGCAGTTTGAATTTACATTGTAAATTTGTGAGTGATTTTCAGTGTTTTTCCGCTGCGACCCTCTTAAATTGGTTGACATTTTGGGGCTGATGCAAATGGAGCTAATGACTTGCAAAAAAGTAAAAACGAACTGACATAATAGTCGGAATACAAACATACATACGCATATAGTTTTATTTATTTAGTTAGACAATTTCTCTTTGTTTTCACTGGGAATTAGTCATGTACATATTGAAATCATTTTGCCCGTTAGTGTGTTTGTCTTTGCAAAGTTTCGACATTTATGAGCATATATACCGGATGGATATATGCTTGCTTATGTAGCATAAGTTTGATGTTGATTAAAGTTGGCTGTCTTCACACACAGCTTGTTGAGCTCATGAGCAATATTCAAGGTTGACTTGGTATGCTTTCTGGAATTCAATTTCCCACAGCACTTTAAAATCGAAGTCACCGCTGATTTCATCCGTGCCATTAGCCGGATTAGGAGCCTCAGCTCTATGGCGATAGAGTATGGGCAAAATGAGCGAAATCGCCTTGCGCGTATGGTTTGGCTGGGCGGAGAGTATTACGGCCACAAAGCCCCTGGCAAATATGGCCAACTTGAGGTTATAATCACGCAATTCGAATATGAGATATGGTTGCGTTTCTGGATTGTACATGCAATCGTTACAGCATTCCAATTGCAACTGCTCCAGATTAATTGCGAACGGCATACAAAATGTCGCATTGACCACATTGAACTTGGGCTTGAAGAAGATGGGCGTATAGCCGGCGTCCTCCATGATGCTAATGAGACGCTTGATGCCAAATGCGGCATTAGCGGTACTATAGGCCTGGCACCAGATGTTCCCATTCTCGAACACCTTCAAGCTGCACATCGGCTTCGTGGCTCGTATTACGAGAGCCGAGTGCTTATCCGGCTCGTAGAAAGTGTCGCGTACTAGTAGCTCCAATTGGAAGAGATTGAATCGGCATCGCGATCTCACGAAGCACGTGAAGGGTCTGCAGCAGAAGTGTGTTTACATATAGTATATAGAAATATATATGTATAAACTGAATCTCACTTACCGATAGAGGATTTTCAAATAGCTCTCTATGGCACTAAGTTTTGTAAAGTTATTGTAAATGTTCAGCACATCGAAATCCGACACGCTCGGCTCTATTGGCATCTCCTTGCTATTGTCCTCCATTTTAATGTCGTCATTGGACAAAGGCTCTGACACATCGGGTGTTTCTGGCCCAGCGTCTTCCAACAATTGGGGCTCTTGCCACAACATCTCGGAACTGTTTTGATTCGTTGTTTCACGTGTTTTCTCGGCTTTTGATTTTCTTTGGAAAAACGACCACATTTCAGTTAGTTTCTTATGCGATCTCTGCAAGTAATATAGATAATTTAGTAAAATGAGATTATTTGCAAATCTCATCAGAACATACACTAAATAAATGTAGCTTTAGCCGACTGTTGACAAATTGCTTTTGCGATATTTTCAGTGTGGCCAGTTCCTTGCTTGATCAATTAATTGGTATTTTTTCAGCAGCAACTATTTTGAAATTATTATGGATGATAGATATTATTAAGAATTTATTACAGTTAATAATATATAAAATGCAATTACATATAATTATCCATAGTTTATACAATCGAACTTAGAGTTGATATTCGATATGACTGTAATCAGTCTGATAGTTTTAGATAAGTTATCGATATATGCAAAAGAGTGTAAATAAATGCAATTTGGGTTCTTTAATCACTAAAAAACATAAACTAATAGTTTCAGTTTGGAAATGCATCCATCTAAACTGATTCGATCTGAAGATCTGGCTACCATATCCCCCAGAAATGCCTTTTAAGCAACTAAAACTCCCATAACTTTGTCAAAGCTGATCCGATATTCGTTCCCGAGGCAGGTTTTTATCATGGTTTGGGTTCTGTATTGGATCTGCATTTGAATCTGAAGCACTTTTGAATTTCGCAAGTGAAAATTTCTAACACCTGATAAATTCCATTACAACTGCAACGGAATTTAAATACTTGAAAACGTATCACAGCTATTTGGCAGCTTGTTCTAAATGTAAATCGTAAAACATATTACTTTTTTTCTATGTTTATATGTATATTGTAGGCAAATTTAAATATAAATTGGAAAGAACTTAGCTATATAGTATAATCGGCAAACTAATCGCCCACTAAGCTAAAAACTTTGAAAAACTAACCAATGCAAACAATCAAAATATCATTTAAATTCAAATCGCAGAAATTGCATAATTGAAACGCCATTGAAGTCCATTAATAACTTTATTATGCAGGCAACGAAATGCAAACACACATATATAGAAAGACACACACACACACACACACAGAGCACTCATATTTCCTGGGTCCTGGGAAGAGGTGGGATTGGGATTGGGGGTGAGTGAAGGTGGCTGACGTTAGCTCATCAAACCCGAAAAACCACTTTGCTCAACTCTTTTCAAAGTGCATACATCATCAACGCTAAGCCAAAACAAAAAAGTGGTGCACAAGGATGATGATGGTGGTTGTCTGGTTGGCTGTTTGGCTGGTTGGATGGGTCGGTGGATGGGTTGGATGGGTTGGTTGGCAGCGGGCGCTGAAAACTTTTGTGCAATGTTGATTTTTCCGCAAGACTCGGTTTTTTGCCAAACGCTGGACGTCGAGACTGTCGAGACGACGTGGGCCGTGGCGCAAAGAAGTTGAGCCGAGCAGATGCCACAAGCACTTTACAACACAAAAAAACCGAACGGCAAAAGTCTTTCAATAATAAAAATATTGAGCCACAATAGCAACAACAAACAGCGAATTTTGAGTGAAAGTGCAGAGCAGAGGTGCAAGTTGAGAAGATCAATGCAATCTCAAAAGTTCAACTCCTAATGGTAGTCAAACATATGTCGAAAAGGCTACTTTTTTGCACCCAGACAGTAAAGGTGATTTCAATTTTAGCTTTCGTTTCAAATTTTATATTATTACTCAACTGGTAGTATTTGCTTAATATTTTTCTCTTAAAGTCAAAGTTATTTAGGATTTTTAGCATATCAACTATCAATATTATATCAACTAAGATAGAGTCTTTTCTTAGTACAATTGAAGTTTTGCAGAATAGAAAAAAAGAAAGCTGTCACAATTTACATGCTTTAAAAATGTTATTTAATAATTATATTAAATTTTTTATTTAAAATTTGAGTAATTCTTTTGTATCGACTGTTTTATTAGTATAAACAAATGCCCATCAGGTATTTGCTTTTATCGTATCGATACACATTCAACTCACAGTCACGTTGAGTATATAGCTGGGTGAAAATCCTTAGACATTGATAAAAAAAAGGACTTGAAGCTATTCAAAAACGTGTAAAATCACCGCCTTCACTTAAAGCTGTTACATTATAAACCCAAAACCGCAACCCAAACCCTTTCTGATTGCATTGTTTGCCCTGTTGGCTTTTGGCGCTGATGTTGTTGTTGTTGTTGTTGTTGTTGTTGTTGTTGCTGATGACAAACAAAACAATAGAATCAAAGCGTTTTAATGGCTTTTGTGTGTAAAATGAATGAATGCGGCTACGTTTCCTGCTTTCATTTGCAGCATCATTTGCTGTGTGTGCCACCAAAAAGAACATTAAACCCAATTCCCCCCCTCCCCGCCCTCTCCTCATCCAGTCAGCCATTAGCTTATATAAGTTAAGGGCCCAGCAGTTGTTGTTGCAAGTATAGGTAGAAACAGTTGCATGTGCTAATCGATAAAGGGGGTGGTGGGGGGGGCTGTAACCCTCCCATCCCTCGCCCCATTCCAGTTCTCTCATAAGGATGCTGCATGTGGCTACAAGTACAACTCCAGTGCCATTATTGGTTTTTTGTTACAACTGGCAATGCAAGTCACCAACTTGCCACAACGTTGCTGCCACCAGAACAATGCTGGGTGTGTGTCTATGTGTGTGCGTGTGTGTGTGTGTGCGTGTGTGCGTGTGTGTTAGCTTGTAAGAGTGACAATTAAATGAACATGAATGTGCACGAGTGTCTGCAGGAGTCTGATATGCATGGCAAGTCTTACATTTCGCCCCAAATGTCAGTTTCAGTTTACCAACTTAGGCAAAAGCCAAAACGTTACAATTATGACTAAAACAATGGCATCATTTATTTAAATATAATTTTGTGCTTTTAATTGAACAACTGCAGAAGGAATTATAAATTTGTGAAATGCTCTCTACTTATTTCATAACAACACAATACACTTGTCTAAAACAAGTCATTTGTGTACTTCGTCTTTGAACAATTGCTAATGATATTTTTGCATAAGCAACTAAAAACAAATGTTCAAAGGTGCAAAGATTTTAACAAAGCAGCAGTTTTGCCAAAAATATTGAACTTCAAGTCTCACGGAAATCCAGTTACTATTTTACATTTACTTTCAATACATTTTACAGATCTTTCAATACTTGCCAGAACTGTCGCTTTATTTATTTATCCAGCCGAATATTTATAAACTTTAGCGTTTGAGCTGAAGCTAAGCACTGAAACTGAATCCAACATGCAGTGCAGCTCTTTAATAACGCAAGATTAATAATATACACTACACTGGCAAAAGCTTGAAGCTGCATTAAAGTCAATAAATTGAAATAAATTGTAAAAAATCTTTCAACAATTCCACACTGGTAGTTTATAAATCAAATAGAATAATAGCAATGCAAATAGTCAAATTAAAATATAAATATATATTATAATAATAGCAAAAAAACCAAATTTAATAGAATTAAGCTCGCTTACAGCTTTAACGTTTTCCAAGTTGCCTCAAAAGCTGAAATAAGTCTGAGACAGCTAAGGAATTTTAAAATTTGAACTGCTTCTTTAATGAGAGTAAAATGCTAGAAAATACAGCTAGACTAAGTACTTGGTTTTTCTATATATATAAATATGCCTTTCTTTATACATAAATACATTTTAATATATACAATTGACCAGACGTTATCAACCGTTGTGTGACTCAAAGCAAAGAATTTGTTTATTATTACAAGAATCATTTTTTGCCATCGAGTTAAATTTCTTTTGTGTGGCGCACAATCAAATGGAAGTCAATGCCAAAGCAGTCGTCGGCTAATTAGACGATCAAGGGCCGTGCCCCATGTCAATGTACGCCTCCAAAACTCATTAGGTGGGGGTTGAGGGTTGGGGGGGCGGGGGGCGTGGGCGAGGCCTGAAAATCAATAGCTCTATTATTGTGGCAGCGACTCGACGCGTTGATTGACAGCCTAATTGAGGTTTCTGACTTCTTTAACTTGTTTGGGGCCAATGACCGCTGTGCGCCGGCAAAGTTGTGTTGTGCTAATAATAATATTGTAATAATAATAGAAGAGCTGGAGCAACAAGAACATCAATAACAACAACAACAACAACAACAATGTCAACCCTTAACACCCCTTAAGGCATCAAATATTTGCCAAAGCTCACACTTGATTTTTGGCGTGCGGCTTCCGCTTGAATTTTTTATTGATTGAACTGTTTAATGTCAATTGCTGTGCAAATACTAATCAAACGCTTGGTTTACGCAATTAAGACGCAAACACAATCCAAAACGCCCCCCTCACACACACACACACACACACACACCCGACCGCCCGCACTTTGCCACGCCCAGATAGTGGCTTGTAACAGTCTTAATTAGCATTTACATTGCATGCAACACAGTGCAAGGCATAAAATTAATGCCAGCACGAATGTATATGCCAGAGCAGTCATCCCCAATCCACCAGTAAATTTTGGGCAAGCAAACGTCATGGCTGCAACCCATCGACAACATCGGTCAAAAACCCGTGCACAAAACACAATGGCCAAGTCTGAAACGGATATCCACAGTAGTTTGAAGCCGGCCCATTAAAAAGTCTCGTCTGCGAACGTAAACTCCCAAACAAGCCCCACCCCCAGCCCCACTCTCCCAACCCCACACACACACAATCCTCCCGCCGATTATTCCCAACTTTATTCAGAGTTTGGGTTTTTTGTATTCATCTTTTTTGATTGAACTTTCAAAGGGTTGGCTCTGAACTCTGAACGTTTTTGACATGGGCATAACAAAAGCCTGGTGAGAAAAGTTAACGAATATTTTATTTATTTTATTTGATTTCTATTTATGTGCTGGCTGGCTGGTTGTGGTTCAATGTTCCAATGATGGTTTATTAAAAGTTTTATGCACACCGGACTACGCTGCGTATGAGCCATAATAATCATTTGATTCAATTACCAATAAAGTTGGCTAGTCCGTTACAAAGTGAAAAGCGATAAAAAAAAGTAAATATCATAATTTTAATACAAAATTTGCAAATTGATTTATTTTTATTACGAAATATCCAAATATGCTTTACTTAACTTTAATATTGCTTAATGCTTTGCAGTTATTAATTTAATATTGATAACATTTTCAACTGTGTTAATACTCTTAGAAATAAGTTCATACTCACAGCTTGGCGAATTCGTTAGACTTTAGTAGATTTTACTAGATTTTGATTGATTTTGAGTTTGCAAGAGTATTAAATAGTCGAGACCTCCAATATACAAATTTTAGCTGATAGCAGCTAAAATTTATTGATGCATATAGTTTCATTATCAATTACCAGTTTAGTTTAGTTTAGTTGAATCTTATTTTCATATTTACTTGCACTTTATTCAGTCATTAAATAAAAATGCATATCGAAATAAATAAGTAAAATAAATACAAATATAAATATGCAAAAAAAACTATTGTGCAATAAATTCCTGAATATTTTCGTAATATTCCATCGTTTTTTTGTGACACACTTTGCCTAAAATCAAAACAAATAAGCCTTATGCACAGGACTTATGCCCTAGATCATAATTAGCGTCGGCAGTAACTTCATGATAATTTTGTTTGCCTCATGCCACAAGCTGACAAAATGCCAGACTCTGGCGCCAAGAAAAACGTCTGTTCTAATAATCTTTGTTGGAAAAACGCCGCAAGCTGAATTGCTTTCGAGTGTTTTAAAATTGCACTTATATGCTACTTACTTTAGACAATAACAAGAACACACACCCTGGGAACGACATGATATCCGTTTGTGCTCATTCAAATCGCATGTAAAAACTATGTAGCGTACTTTTTGGCAGAGCCCGAGGAGTCAGCACTTGGACGGGTTCCAGCAGCACCAGCAGCACCAGCAGCAGCACAACCCAAAAATGCAATAAAAAACCGTAGAGTGCTTTTGGGCGCTGCAAGGCACAGGAAGCGGCGGAAGCACATAGCGCTGAAATAAAGTGTTGCATACTGTTTGGCGCAACAATAATAAAATATCGCATATTTTGCGGCTACACAAAACTATAGCGGCGCTTTTTATGTCTCCGCGCTGCAATTGTGGACTGAGCTTTTACTTGGCTTTGTCCTTTTCCAGTCGCGAACTAATCTTCTCAGTCCCTACAAAGATCTGTAGTATTGTGTAGCTTCAGCTTTAAAGTTTACTCAAGTTTTGTATAGCTTAGATATCGTTGCAATTGTAAGGAGGGATTGCATGTATATATAAAAAAACTGTGAGCAAAGAGTTAAATTTGCACAAAGTAAAAGTATTTACGATAATAGCCAAACTCGATAAACGATAGTTGCATACATCGATACTTTAGATAATATATATGGTATTTTAATTTGCGTTAAAGAAGTTGTATGGATAGATACTTTCAAAAGCTGAAATATCCCTTATAAAGCTTTTCAAATATTTTCCAAACTGTGAGGAAAAGTTATCTTTGCACAGAGTAAAACAATTTCGATAATAGCCAAACTCGATAGACGATAGTTGCATACATCAATACTTTATATGGCTGTGAATATCGTATTTCGATTTGCATTTAAGGAGTTACACGGATAGATACTTTCAAAAGTTTAAATATCCCTCATAAAATCGAAAAAGAAGCTTTTAAACTGTTGATCAATTGCACAACCATCATTATATATTATATATTTATAGGGTATTAAGTGGCTTAGCATTGCCCTTGTCACTTTCTTTCACTTGCTTATGCTGTTGCCTGCCCTCTGTTTCCAATTTCAAAGCAGAAAACTTTAATGGCAACAAATGCTCTCCCGCTAGCTCCATTTTATATTTGATATTTTATTACATTACATTTCCCTGGCTTATTACATTTTGGCTTTTAAGCTGTTGACACAACTTGATTTCCGCAATCGTTTCGCTACCCAGCCCGAGTCCCTTGCTCCTTCTACATCCTGCGAGCCGTGACTGGTCAGCAGAGTTGTAACGAGTGCAGTTTTGTTTTGCTGGGGCAGGGGCGGGTAGAAAGGGTGAGTTGGGGTCCTGCTCAGGTTCAGCTCGGTTCAGTTGAGTTTTGGAGTCTATTCGCTGTATAGTATTGTGTCACTCGGCAAGAAAGGGGGAGGGGCAGGGGGAGGAGGATTGCCCACCCACGTCGTTTTGTTTTAGGGTTCACGCTGCCCGCTTCCTTGCTGTTTTGTTCTCTGTTTCGGTGTGTTTTTGTGTGTTTTCTCTTTTGGGAGTTGGAGCTGCCCAACTCGTCTGCTCCTGCTGCTCCTGCTCCTGCTGCTGCTGTGACTGTTGCTGGCTGGCTGCTTTTTGTGCTGACGCCTGACCCAGAAAACAAAATTGTGTCTAATGGCTTTTTGTTATGTTTTTTGACATTTTGGGAATAATGTTTCCGGTTCCGGTTTAAGGTGTGCTGTGCGCTTGTACTGCTCCGGCACTGTATGCGACAATTTCCGCTCTCGGGCGCCAGAAATAAGGTCAACATGCTCTTTAGCTGATTCCATAAAACAAAAGTCACAAGTCACAAGTCGCAAGTCTAAAGTTGAGCTCTAAACTTAAAATACTCACGACCAGAAGGACTTGACTACAAATTGCTGCTGCTGCTGCTGCTGATTCTGCTTCTGCTTCTGCTTCTGCTGCGCTAACAACATCAAAAGATGGTAGCATTTTGATACTTTCAGCTAATTTTCAGTGTGCCGTTAACATGACAACGTAATTATTTTTTCTGTCATCCGCCTTTCGCCTCTGCCTCTCTCTCTCTCTCTCCCACTCTATATCTGTCTCCGTCTGATGTGCGCCTGCCGCGCGATAAGACAAACTGGGCTACTGTGATTAATGGGCTTGGAGCCCCAGCGACATTTGCATACAAAATTGAAAGCAAATATTTGCAGTAATACGAAAAACCAAAAAGTAGAAATTGTTAGCACACAGCGTTGCGCTAATTGCACTTTGACTTTTGAACCGTATACAGGGCGCCAACAAAATTTGACTATATGTGTGCACAGCGAACGACACATGGACTCAAGGACCCCAAATGTGCGAACTGCCTAGACTGCCTGCCTGCCTGCCTGCCTGCCTGTCTGTCTGTCGTGTGTCCTGTGTCCCGTGTCCTTTCACGTCTGGCTTGACAAAATTAGCAAAGTAATTCACGACAGCGCGTTGTCAGTCTCAAGGCCTCTTCATGTCGCCCAGACGCCTCAAATGAGCTCCTTTTTGGGACGCCATTTGATGAATGCCAACACAATCCTTATTGCGTCTCGGTCTGCTTTCGACAATCGCAATTAATTGCATGCCTGAGGTGGATAATTCAGCTACCAAACTCTACAGTTTATTATCCATTCCAAGATTACACAAAAATCAATATCATTGCCTAAATAAATGCTGCAGATTAAAGTCAGATAAGCGGCAACTGGGAAAGTATTCTTAGAACAAGTCCCGCGAGTCTAAGGATTCAAGGAATATTTATATATATTTATATATTTGAAATGCGCATATTTAAGCTTGTGGAAAGTCGAAACACAATTTATGAGATTTGCATAAACGAAGTAAAATATTGGTATTTTTGGAGATGGGTTCAGCGGCTCTTGACATTTCAATGCTCATAAATACTTTAGAACTTATTTTCGTTTTATATTTGCATTGTCAAAAACAAACAAAAACACAAAACAGGCACTTATATTTGTGAATTTAGAATGGGACTAGTAGTCACAGTAAAATAAATATTATGTTGAAAAATTAATTTATTGTTTAGCGGACCTTTTACTTGATAAATAAGCACTTAGTCCGCAAAAGGTCGAAAAGTGAAGCAATATACTTTAATTTAATTTTAAATTGCATAAAATATATTGAATATTGAAAAAACGAAAGCAAGAAATCGATATCTTTATTTAATTTAATTATTATTAAAAAGACGCTGGGATATTCTTTAGATTATATTTCTTTCTTTGATATAAATTGTGTGTTGTGTGTAATAAAATATTACATTTAATTTTAAATTGTAAGATATATTTGCAACATTAAAAAACTAAAACAAGAACGCCTAAAAATCGTTAAACTTTATTTTCTTTATTTATTAACAAGAAGAAGCTGTGAAATTCCATAGATTATGATTATTTCTTTGATATAAATTGTGTTACAAAACTTAAATATATAGAAGCTTAACTTATAAATTAAGCTCAAAGATTATTAAAGCTTAAGTATATAAAAACTCGAAATAGGTTTGGCTATATTTCCTAGCAATCATCATATATATCTATATAAGCAATTTATACATTCTAGAGCCCCAAACAGATGCCAAAGGCGCACACCGAAAACTATAAAAATAGATTGCAAATTAGGCATACAACCATCTAACGCAGCAACTAAAACATGCATATAAACCATATTTATAGTTAGTATATATGGAAACGTTATTATAACTCATTAGCAGCAGAGTTGTTAGCGAAATGCGAGAGTGGAAAGGAGAGAGGAAGAGTAGAGTAAGAGGCAGTGAAAGCGATATAACGATATACAATCTATTTGAATAGCTTGGACTTGGGTGTTGGCATGTGTGTGTGTGTGTGTGTTTCTGTGGGTGTGCCTGGAGTGCTGATATTGAGAAGCGGAGGGAGGACCCCAATAGAATGGAGTATTGAATGTGAGCTAATTTGCCTGAACGCTTGGGGCTCAAGCTCCAGTAAGCTGAAGTTCGTGCTTATGTTTTGGTGAACAGCCGCAATGAATCTTTGGTAATACTATATGATGTTTGGCATTGGCTATCTCAATTTTGTATCATCTCATTTTGATCAAAGCAATTCACTTAATTAGCGCAAAGTGAAATGAAAATAAGCAAAACAAAATGAGAGCACAAGTGGAACAAAAGTTGCACCTGCAGCTGAAAGCAAGACAAACAGCATGAATGCCGGGCAACATTCGCAGTTGGAATGGCGACCATTGTCATTTGCAAACGGTGCGCCTTAATTTCTGTGTTGGCATAAGAATGGAGAGCAGGGGGGGTGGGGGAAAGTCCAAACAGGACATTCGTGTCTTTTGGGGCGTGTACATGGGAAAATGCCTGCCGGAAATCGTCTGCATTGTGCGAGATAACAATTTTCATGCAATGACCGAGACGACCGCAGCTACATAGCGAAGCCCAAAAGAACGGCCCCGAGCGGCCCTGTCAACCTACCGACCGCACTCATTACTTGTAATGGCGCTTGATGGCGATGATGACAACTACAACAGCAACAATGGTGTCCAGTACGAAAAACAAGCGACCGACCGAAGCGGAACCGGGCAGCGGATTGCATTTCAAGCATTTCTGCATTCAGTTGTCCACAGAATCGGAGACAGGCGATCCAAAATGTACTCGTAACGTTTAATTTCCGTCAACGTGCACACAAAGCGACAGAGCGACAGAGATAGAGGCAGAGACAGAGACAGAGATAGAGAGAGAGAGGTATACAACACACAACATGTCTGCGGCTAATATAAAACGAAGAATTCCATGAGGTACAACGAACGTTGGGCATTATGTGCAATGACGATGACGATGACAACAGTTAACCAGCATCTGAATCACGGGGCCACGACCGGGTCCGGGTCCATGTCCATGTCCATGTCCCTGTCCCTGTCCCTGTCCCTGTCCATGTCCAGTTAAGTTCCGCACTCGCATTCGCATCAATTCCACAACATTCATTCCGCAATTATCATTATGAGCGTTACGGTTTGTTTGCATTCAAACAGTTTCGTTCACCGATTTGCTCTGATTATGTTAACGCGTTGATCTATGCCAGAAATATTTTGTTATCTGTGCAGTGTTAATTAGTTATTTGAATGGCCATGTGTGCATATGTCAGACCAATTGTTGTAATTGATATTAGTGTTTACTAAAAAGGATGTCTAAACAGGATATTATGTTTGCCCATTTCAATGCAGAATAAATGTGTACAGCATGTATTTCAAATACTTTTCTTCATTTCAATTAGATGGAGATATTTAAATTTACTGCATATTCAGAATCGATTAAACTTAGATTTCTGATTCTAAAAAGCTAAGTCAAGTTGTAAGAGTCAAACGTTTTGTTATTTATTCAATTTATTTAACAAGAAAATGAAACTACTTCAAAATTAGTAACTATAAAATTAGTAACTATAAAAGAAACATTAATGATTTAAACAATCCTACAAAAACTTGTACTAACAAAAAAAAAAAGAAAAAGAAAAAAACAGCTGCAACTAAGAAACAATGACAAAGTTATGGAAACAAAAGTTAAAAACTATGTTGATTAAAATTGTATGATTTAAGCTGTACCTTTAATAATTGCAGCATTTTATCAAAGCAACAAAAATGTGAAAAATATATAAAAACAGAAACAAAGAATTCATAAATGCTTTGCCTTCTGCAAAAGGCTAGGATTATGGAGGCTTTCAAAATTAATTTGAGCATATATATCTTATGATACTCAACTTTAATATTTGTGGACACTTTCTTCATTTGTCTAACTGTGCGCTTTTGTTTTGTTGCGGCCTCTATCTGTTGCAGGATGGATGCCAAGGACTACGCAGGACTCGCCGGCTGCACGACGCTCGCCTTTGTTCTATACTTAAACACATTAAATGCCGGATTTGTCTACGATGACAGGTGAGAGAAATTTAACCGAATTAAAAATTCCATATGTCAGCAAGTTGACGAAGGTAAATGGGACTCGACTCGAGTTGTTCTGCCACGTCCTGTTTGTCCTCTCTGAGCTCTGGGCGACATTTTGTCACCGGTGCGTTGCTGAGTGGCTGAGTGGTTGGGTGGTTTGGCTGGCTAGGTGGTTGGGTCTTGCACAAAGTTCTTTTTGTTGTTGCTGTGTTATGATTAATTGGGCCGCCAAGTGCCGCCGTTCGTTTGATAAAAATCACTATAATAAATTCTCGGGTTGCCTAATTGTAAAGCTGGACAACTGGGAACGAACTGGGAGCTGAGAACTGGCAGCTTATCGTCGGGCAGTATATATTTTGTGGTCGGTCTATTGTCAAAATCAGACGCTGGCCGCTGGCAAGCAAATTAAAAACAAAAATGTTGATTTATGTTGCAGCAGCAGCAGCAGCAGCAGACCCCATTGCGAAATTGGTCTGAACTTGTTCTTTAGGCTTTCATACAGCTCACCTATAGCATTGAAATGCTGCTAACGCAAACGCAAACGAAATTACCCATAAATATCAAAAGTCATCTACAATGGACAGGAATTTCCCCCGAGGACGAGAAGCACTGGCAGGACCCCCACCTTATCACCATCATCACCACTAGCAGCAGCAGCAGCAGCAGCAACAGTCAGGCGGCAGCCACAGTTCACAGTCTGTACACCGGCGGATACATGTACCCCCATCAACAACCCACCAGCCCCACCTGCCATTGCTTATACCATTTCCATTCCCATTGCCATTGCCATAGACGAAGTCAACCGCTGCGTTTCTGGACGCCAAGTGACGCCACAACTACAAAAACGAGCAAACAATTGTACAGTTGTGTAGATGGCAAACAGTGTGCATGAAAAGGGGGGCGGGGGGACTAGAAGCATAAATGGGAAGTTATGCACAAAGTGCTCAGCCAAAAGCTTCAGTTGTAGCTCGTTATTTTGTGCAGCTCCTCCTGTTTCCATACCCTGCATGGCAAAGGGCACCCAGAGTGGGGTATAAAGTGTTAGCTGTCCAATATAAAGTGACTGACATGACATAAATCAAATCAATCTTTTCATTTCATTTGAAAAACCTTCATATTTTTGCTTAGCAATTATTTTAAATACTTTAGCTTTTCCATTTGATATATTTGCATATAGAGAAAGACCGTTTAAAGAATTTAGTTTAATTATAATGTTGGGGGGAAGCAATATTTTATTTTATTTACTTATTGCAACCCATTTCAGACAAAAACTGTAGCTAAGTCTATAGAAGGTCAAAATGTTTTGTGCCAATAAAAAACTAGTGTTAATTTCTAAATTATATATTCGTTTTATACATCTGCTTCAATAATATTCAGGACAGATGATAGCACGAATATTTTATATGTGGCTTGCTGAATATCAAAGTTAAAAGATGCCACTGCAACTCCCAATGACCATATAAGTCTATAAGTCTTTTATCTGTAGATATTTTATGCTCACTGTAAGCTAATTTATGGACTTATTGTAGATACCACATCTTCTAGATACAGTATCTACTAGTCTATCATATTGTGCATGCTAGCATAGTCTTCTGTGTTTTTTCTGGTTTGGCCAGAAAACAAGCACAAAACTTACAGACACATACAAATAATAAACGCAACTTATATAACTCTGCTCCACCTCAGATGCCGTCCGAGCAGCCCTGCCCCGCATCCAGCTCCAGCTCCAACCGCTGTTAGTTGGACAAGGCGTCCCTTTTGGGGGACAAAAAGTTCTTGGCGAGTTTATGTTTTTTGCCCAACAGCGGATGCTCCTGTGGTCACTTTCACGCAGCTGCCAACACCACTCGGCCAGTGCCTGCCTACCTATGCAGCTCCTATTGTAGTGTGTCCTGTTGTTGTTGTTGTTGATGTTCGTGTTGTTGTTGTTGTTGTTGTTGTGGTCACACACACAACATGGCCACAGTTGCCACATGAGCACAAGTTATTATTGTCAAGCCAAGCCAAACAAAACATGATTTATTAAATGGCAGCATTCCCTTCAATTTGTTTCCTATCAACTGGAAAAAGAGCAATGGCCAATGTAGTATAAACAGAGGGCATAGTTGGGGGCTGGGTGGGGATTGTGGGACTATAGCGATACATAACATTTTTCACGTGTGTGTTGTGAATTGTTTCATGTTTCGTTCTCAACGTTTTTGCCATTTCGCTTCCCTACGTACTACTCCACACAGGTATGGGTATAATATGTATTCTGTTGTACAATAGTTGCAGAGATATGGGTTTTTAAAAAGTTTCGCATGAAATATTTCGGCAAACAAATCACAAATGAAACGAGTTATGTTCAAAGTTAAGGGTCATTTATCGTTGGTTGATAACAAATGCATTAAATAAAGTGTTCTTATGCGCATGGAAAAAAAACTGCTATATTAAATATAATTCATTAGTGATGGCAGTTGAAGAGTATGCAGATATAATAGATAATAGCAAGCAAAACTGTTTAGAGAGAAAGCAAATAAATAACAAATTGTTGATGATAAGTCAAGCTGGCAGCTTTAGGTTTTACCTATATTATTTATTTATACTGCAAATGTTGAAAAACACTTTTTAATTTAGTCTTTTTTGTAATTTTTATAATATTTATTTTGTATTCTTGATTCACAGCGCTGTTACTAGGATTACTTCTTTATATTTGTATGTTGCTGCCCAACAGGTAGAGGCACAATATATCATTTTGCCACAAAAGCGACACGACGATTTAAAGAGCTTCCATGGCAGATTTGAAATAGATTTGCCTACGGTCAAACATTTCACACCTCACAACTTGATATATTTGCCTTTGCACAACAAAATGTTGCCAAAGAGCCAATCTGCACTCTTACAATAATTTATGTGCCGTATTAAAAGGACAGCGACAACACACACACGAAAAAAAGCCCACACCACGTTACGTATACGTAATTTTTTGATAGCCAAACGGCCGTAAGGCTTCAAGAGCACTTCCACTTTCACAGCTGTAAGGTGGGGGTGGGGTGTGGGTGTGAGGCAGCGCGGGCTACCAACGGCATTTCCTGCTCCTTTTTTTTACAGAAAATCGAAAATTTTCACTTTACATAAGCAGAAGCAGCTCCACAGAACGTACAAGTGTTTGTGGGTAGCCATAACGCCAGAGTTTTCAGGTGCAGGAACTGAAGGTAGAGAAGCTAGAGTGGGTGGACGAGGCAGTCCGGGTGACGAAGCGTGCTGGCATGCAGGAGGCAGGAGACAGTGGCAGTGGCAGTGGCAACGACAGAAGAGCTGAGTGTGGGACGTTCGTATTGGATGTCCTCGCTGCTGATGCTATGATATATTGTCTTCAACAAAAGCCAACCACAGTGCTGCTAGTGGGTGTGCATGTGTGTGTGTGTGGCAGTGTAAGTGTTTGTATGTGAGTCTCTTGTCAAAGGACAGTGGCACAAATGCTTGTATCGAAATTATATTATCGAATGTATAATTAATTTTAATATACATTTTTGTGTCGACTATCGACAAAAATATATAACAACTTACGGCTTTTGGATAATATTAAAAGGTACAGCTTATCTTTAAAGCACTTTGACAAAGGTTTCATTGGAAATAGGCATCAATATGTGGAATTTGTAGAGAAAAGACTAAAGATGCTCGAAAAACAAACAATTTGAATAGCATTTTGAATGTGTGTGAAACGATTATACTTATCGATAACACTTTAATTTAAAAGTGATGACTATGGTGGTCTGTAGGACAAATCGCTATAGGACATCAGCAATCAATAACTTAAACGAGTATCAAAAGAAGGCAATTTAGTGAATAAATAATAAAATTTATCAAAATAATAGATGTCAGTATTCGATAAAAAGCAAAATAAATCGATAAAAGCAATCGATGTCCATAAAAATATAAACATATTCCATTTATCGATATCAGCATCGATAATATAAGCATAACCACAATCTATATCATTTGGAAAGACTTAAAATGTATATATATGTTATTAAACATTAGGTGCCATACAATCGATAACAGCAATCGATGTTAAATAAATAAATATTCGTCTGCTTTCAATCACTGCTCGTTGCACTGTGCACCGTTGCTGCCGCTCGACTGATGCGACCGACCCAGCCTGCGCCTGGTGCCTACGGCTACGGCTGCTGTCTCCTGTCTCCTGGTGTCTGGCTCCTGCGCCGGCTCTCGACTGCGAGTGAAAAGCGAACGATAACGGCAGTTACTACACGCCACACTTGTAAGCTGCTTGAATCTTGGTATTTTTGTTCTTGTTGCTGATGCTACTACTGCTGCTGCTGCTGCTGCTGCTGCTGCTGCTGACAAAATGTTGCCTGCTGGTGGTGTTGATGTTTTCGTTGTTGTGCCCCCTGTATCTTCCTGCACCCAGCCTGAGCGTATTGCTATTCATTCACTAGTTACGATGATAAAGCACAAAAAAGGCACTGCGGAAATTCTGCTGATGAGACGATAATGTTGACGCTGTGACAAGCTTCAGCGTCGCCAAGGCTTACACAACACCACACTCTCCCCTCTCTCCTGTGCCCGGCCAGAAATTAAGCCGAAAGGCAACGCACAATGCTGCTGCTCCAGGTTTGCTTGCAGCTACGAAATGCTTTTCAATATTTGCCAACGTTTCGGGCTTCTCTGCTTGAAGTCCTTGCAAATGAGGCGTAGCTAAATTTCGGTTGTGCGTTGGCATGGTGAAAGTAAGAGAAATGCAAAAATTGAATTTGCAAGCCACACACACACAAACACACGCATACATATATATATATATATATATATATATAGAAATGCACCTGCTGTGCTTCTGCAACTGCTTGTTCAGTTTTTCTTGAGCTTTGTGCGCTTCCGATAAGAATTTGTTTGCTCTCGAAAACATTTTTGTGGCTGCTTTGCTGCTCAGCAAAATGCCAATTGAAATTGAAGTGTAGATGAGTGGCTCATGTAATGGTTGCCAGTGGTGTTGCTGCTGCTGCCCCACCAATAACTTGCAAACCCAATATATGGCATGCCACCACAGTTCCTTGCCCCTCGCCTCGCACTTGAAAATCCGCTTTTATGCCACCATTCATGCATATGAAGAGTTGCATGCAACAAACACACACACACACACACACACAAATGATAGAAAAGAAAAATTGACGCTATGAAAACCTGCCACAATATACAAAATATAGTAGTATAGTATTTCCTGCCGGCTGCTAAATAAAATATTCGTATTAAAATTGAAAAATGCATTTTTATTCAAAATATTTTACAAATTACAAAAATATTTCGGTTTTTGCATATGGCATGTTTTTATTATTTTCATATTAATTTTTTCATATACTATATATGTTTGTATGTATGAAAAACAGATTCGCTCCTCTTGCAGCCTGTGGCGCAAAAAAAATTCTATTGGCTGTGCTAACTTTTGAACTTGTATACCAGAAACCTAAAACTACAGCCCTCGGGGTTGTTAAGACCAAAGTAAACATATATTACTTGCGTGTGAGTGTGTATGTGTGTATGTATGTGTGTGTGTGTGCGTGTTTGTGTTATCTATGGTTATCAACAGTGTTTAAAGCTTTCAAATTTAAATTTATAAATTTAAAAATTGATTCTTTACATACAACTTTTTCGAGTGTTTTTATCAAAGTTACTTTAATTGGATTTAAGTCCTGTTTCAGTTATTAAACTACTTTTAACTATGCTAACTGACTTTTGAACATTCAAACAATCAAACAAGCTCTTCGTGTGTCTGTAAGATGCATATTTATAAGTACATTTTGAGGCATTAACTTCAACTTCTTACAAATATTTAGCTCGTTGCTCAATTTGGCAATTTAGTAGCTTTAAAACCTACAGCGAACCTTTGAATTTCCATTTATTTTCAAATATATAGGCCATAAGCCTTGTACTCTAAATATGCTTGAGTTATGCATTTTTAAAGCCAACAGTTTACAGTTTATTAGAGAGCTTTGTTGTATAATTTTGACTATCCTATTCTTGCAAAGTTGAAAGTTTTGTGTGCTTTAAGTTATCTACTACACTGTATTTGTATCGAACCCATATCTGCTTTGTTACCTGTTTGCCTTTTTTCAAATTCTGTGAAACGTTGACTGTGGGGGAAAGTTAATTAATGGCATTTACTGGATAACGTTGAAAACTAATTATGCATAAAATAGCTAAGGTATTATTGCAAACCTACTATAAATTTCAAACTGTGCAACAATAACAACAACAACAACAACAACAACAATAACAATACTGAGGACAACAGCAGCAATGGTCTAGAACCGTTGGCAACTGCGGGGGCAGGCTGGAAATCGATTAGAACAACAAGCAAAGGTACAACGGTGAGGCAATTACCAAAGAGCCGTTGACTTAGCCAGTGACAATCGAGTGTGCAGATGTGTGTGTGTGTGTGTGTGTGTAGCACAACAACAACAACAATCGTAGTAATAACAACAACAACAACGACACCAAGTGCGCTAGCAAATCGGCAATTAATCAAGGCACGAAAGTGAGGCAAAAAGGACGAATACGAGGCCGAGACTGGAGCACTGTCGCTCGGCACTTTAACAATATTTATGCCGACTACAGAAACAAAAGGACAATAAAATAAGGCGCAGGCACACGGGCCTTTTGAATTTAAGCAGCTCAAGTTGTGTGTTGTGTGTATGTGTGGCAGGAAAGCCGTTCCGATCCGAACCGGTTTGAATTACGTTGAGTTGGTCCAAATACACTTGCCAGAAATATGTTATGTTATATACAAAAAACCGTTTCTGTTCTGCTGGAAATTATTTCTTAATTTACGCATTACAATTCCTAGAAGGAGGAGCGCTGGAGCTGAAAAGATATTCGTGAAAACTACAATTCCTTTTTTTTGGCCTTTCTAGAAACAGAAATAAAGAATCACTAAAAAAGACATTGTGCTTTTTTCTAAAATAAAAATTGTACAAAATTTAAAAAATGATTTGTTTGGTTTTTTTAAAGGAATTTTTACATTTTTGCTTAAAATATAACTGGAATTGAAAAATATTATTTCTCTTTTCAAATAGAAATAAATTCCTTCATTTATACATCAAATGCAACAAGTAAGAGTGCTCTAGTCGGGAGTGCCCGACTAGGAGATACCCTGAACCCAGTCCTTACAATCATTCGTACTACTCTAAACACACACATGCTGCAGTACAAGCAGTACAAGCAGTGCCAGCGGTTTAAGCAGTTAGCTTGCTCTTTCGCTGAGCCCCACACAATGGAAAGTTAAATCTTAAATAACTTCTGTGTTTATTGTCCGATCATATTGAAATTTTTGGGGCAAACAATTGTCGATAATATGTGTTACCAAACCAAATTGCAAGGTCGTACCTTCAAAAATGGGGGGTTTGGGGGGTTTGGGGGGTGGTATCCAAAAAGTGAAATATTTGTTACATGTGTATGCTATTCGAGATTTATACATGTCAAATTAGGGGCCTCTAGCTCTTATAACTTGTAAGTTATATCCAAAAAACGCTGGTCTAAAATCGAAATTTATCGATAACTTTTGAACGGGACGAGCTATCGATAAATTTTAATAAACTTGATCTGTCCCGGGATTAGGAGAACTTATGTTCCAAATATGAAGTCTCTAGCTCTTGTAGTCTCTGATATCTGTGTGTTCATACAGACAGACAGACGGACAGACGGACAGACAGACGGACATGGCCAGATCGACTCGGCTATTGATACTGATCAATAATATATATACTTTATATGGTCGGAGATGCTTCCTTATGCCTGTTACATACATTTGCACAAAACCATAATACCCTTTTTACCCATTTTTAATGGGTTCAGGGTATAATAAAATTTGAAAATTTTCTTTTCTAATGTAAGAAAAGTCTAATTTGTAATTTGGAATTGATATAGCTGGTTTTTAAAAACACTAAGTTGTATGTATTTAAAAGGCTAAGGCAAACATTGTTTTTCCAAGTGTAGAATCAAGCCGAGTCGAGTCGAGTCGAGTGGAGAGTTAAGTTGAGCGCAGCCGGCCGCAGGGCTATGTGAGCGGACAATTAATCATTTTAATTAATAGGACAGGTGTGCCACAGGTTGTTGTCGAGCCCCGTAATGCGAGCTCATTTCTCTATCTCCCTCCCTCTCTCTCTCTGTCTCTCGTTTGCAGGCGCGCCATCTTGGGCAATGCGGATGTAACCGGAGCCGGTCCGCTGGCTCAGCTGCTGCACAATGACTACTGGGGTACGTCGTTGGAGGACAGTGGCTCCCATGGCTCCTGGCGTCCGTTATGCGTGCTGAGCTTTCGTCTCAATTTCGTGCTGGGCAACGGCGCTGCTTCCACATTCCATATGATCAACGTGCTGCTCCATGGATTGGCCACCGCCTTAGTCCTACTCGTCGCACGCACCCTTCTGCCCACACGTGCCGGCTCCTGGGCCGCTGCCCTCCTCTTTGCCGCCCATCCCATTCACACGGAGGCCGTGGCGGGAATTGTGGGTCGCGCGGATCTCGGCGCTGGCGTTGGCTGCCTTCTAGCCTATTTGGCGTATCGTCGCCACATGCTGCAGCGGGATTGGCGTTCGCTGGCACTCACACTGCTGCTGTCCTTGGCCGCATTGCTGTGCAAGGAGACGGCCATTACGATGCTGCTGCTATGCGGACTATGCGACGTGCTGAGCGGCTGGGGACTGAAACAGGCCGCAGATGACAAGGTGAGTGGCGGCATAATATTCATAAGTGCGAACACAGATCCTTGGCAGGGACAGACGGCAAGGAATCTGTTGCCATCTATATCAGTATTGAAATCGAATTACTAAAGTAAATAAAGTTAGAGTTAGTATAATAACTTTAGGGATTATAGGACGAAGGCGGATGTGGGCTTGGCCTGCAAAATGTTATTTATATTTTGGGAGGATGCTACCTCCAGCAGCATATACTCCAAATTTGGTGAGTCTAGCTCTAAAACTGTGGCAGATATATGTAATTCCGATTTTTGAAACCTGAATGAAAAAGGCCCCATAAGTAGGCAATTTAAATGGAAACTTTTGGGTACTGTTTGTAAATTAGAATTCTCGAACGGTTCAAGCACAAACTTATGGTCATACCCGTATGCAGCCCGTTTCAGTCTGCAGAGATCTGGGTAGCTCTGTGAATGGTGTTTAATATTTGGACTATAAATCAAAGGTTGCCTTTCAAATTCTTTTATATTTTTTTTTTAGTTAAAACAAATTTTTTTTTTATTTATTTTGGTTTGCTGATCTACTGCTACTACTGCCATTCTCAGCCAACAGAGATCTGTGTTGTTCTGTGATGTTTTTTTGTTTTTTTTGATCAGATTTAAAATGATTTGGCTACAATTTTGATTAATTTTTCATTGTTTCCAATTATGTTTTTAAATTTTTTTTTAACTGAAAACAAATGCAATTGAAATTTATTTTGGTTCTCTGTTCTTCTGCTACTACTGCCATTGTTTGCCGTCTCAGTCAACAGAGATCTGGGTTGCTCAGTTAATGTTATTTTTATTTTTGATCAGATTTAAAATAATTTGGCTACAACTTTGATTATAAGTTAGTAGTCTCCTATTTGAGTTTTTAGCTTATTTTTTTTCGTGAAAACAAATCCGTGTGAAATTCTTTTTGGATCGCTGTTCTGCTACTACTGCCATTCTTTGCATTATTAATTTAAAATTTAAATATTTCAATTAAGAAATTAAACGTTATGCAACGACTTTGAATTTTTATTTTCTCCATTGGTTGCTGTTCGCCTCCATATCGGGATACAATTTTTATTTATGTTGTGAACGAATAAAGAGTTAGCAACGAACTGCGTTGCTCTGTTAATCGTTTTTATTTTTATTTTGGATCAGATTATATTTAACTAAAATGTTGATTATAAATTAGTTTTCACAAATTATTTTGGACTTTTTTATAATGGTGAAAACAAGAGCACTGAATTTATTTTGGTTCGCTGCTCTACTGATACTATTTCCATTCTTTGCCGTCTCAGTCAATAGAGATCTGATTTGTTATGTGAATGGTATTTTTATTTTTGATCAGACATTTAATTATTTGGCTACAACTTTGATTATATATTAGTAGTCTCCTATTTGAGTTTTTAGCTTTTTTTTCGTGAAAACAAATCCGTGTGAAATTCTTTTTGGATCGCTGTTCTGCTACTACTGCCATTCTTTGCATTTTTTATTTCTTTTATTTAAAATTACAATATTTCGATTAAGAAACTAAACCTTATGGAAAAACTTTGGCTCTTTTATTTTCTGTTGGCAAATCCATTGTTTGCTATTCGCCCTTAAATATTATATATTTTCATGCTTTCTGAGCTGTTGAAGGAATTAAGAGAAAATATTTTAATTTGTATGATGGATATTGGTGTTTTTGTTTTAAAATAAATATCAAAAACTTATGAGATTGTTAGAATGGATATATTTCTTAAAATATAAAATGAAAGCTTTTACTTTATAAGGAAAAAGAAACTTAAATATTAATGGAATTTTTTTATTACCGACGGCGCAGGTCGTATAACCCGGATAAGAATACAATGGAATGATTTAATTATATTAAATTCAATTACAACTTCAAATACGTTTTTTTTTTTTTAAAACAAAACAGCATCGTCTGCGCTCCTTAACCATTCTTGGCATCGCTCTGCTCTGCGCCGTCTATTGTCGCCTCATCTTTGTGCCCCGTCCCAGCGCTGCCTTCTCAAGTGCCGACAATCCGACGACGCACGAGTCCTGCTGGTGGACACGCACACTGACCTACCTGTACCTGCCAGTGGCGAACTTTCAGCTGCTGCTGTGGCCGCAACAACTGAGCTTCGACTGGAGCATGGAGGCGATACCGCGCATCCGGACGCTCTGGGATGTGCGCAATGTGCTCAGCGCTGGCTTCTATGCGGCACTGCTGGCCGTGTCCTGCAAGGCCAATCGACTACGCTGCCGTGGCAGCTCCTCCATGGACTATGCGGCTGTGGCAAGCATCTCGCTGCCGCTGCTGCAGCGACTCGGCGGCAACAGTTGCCAGGCGTGGCATGGACTCGTCTGCGCCTGCCATCATCAGCTGAAGCAGCAGCAACAACAGCAGCAGCAGCAGCAGCAGACTAGAGTTCCAGTGATGAACAGAAAGTTATCTTCGTGCTGCTCCTCCTCCTGTTCATCGGATGCGGCGCTTGTCATTTGCATTGCCTTCTTGGTGCTGCCCTTTGTGCCCGCCTCGAATCTCTTCTTCTACGTGGGCTTTGTGCTCGCCGAGCGTTTACTGTACCTGCCCAGTGTTGGCTACTGCCTGCTTCTTGGCCTCGGCTTTGGCAAGCTCTGGCAGCGCCTCAAGCGATCCAGCCAAAGGATGCTGCTGCTCGGCTGCCTGGGATTACTGCTGGGCTCCTTCAGCCTGCGCACTGTGCAACGCAATCGCGATTGGCACAATGAGGAGCAACTGTTTAGAAGCGCCGTGCTGATCAATCCACCCAAAGGTAAGTGGTGGAACTCTAAAGCGAGATTGACTGGAGACTGAAGTTATATGCAAAATACAAATTATTTCACTTAAAGCAGCATTAAAAGTTGTATTACCAATTTCCAAACATATTTTATTTTATAGAATTATGCAAATTTTTTAGAGAGACTAAATGTATGTGTTGATATCCACCTATGGAGCCCCCAAATCGCTGAACACCTGCAGGAAAAACGACGGCTCAGGCGTGTATGGTTCCTCTCTAGGAACCCCAGGGACAAGACAGCGTTAAATAGAGCAGCCAAAGCTCTAAAAGAGACTCTTGTCAGCCTGAGGAGGAGCGCACTTGACTCCTTCCTGGAGCAACTTGAGCCTGGTGACCCCCAACACAATCTGTGGAGAGTCACAAAAGCGATCAAGAGACCAGCAAAAAGAGTCGCACCAGTACAGGAGTCGGATGGCAGCTGGTGCAGAACAGAGGCGGACAGGGCAAACGCGTTCGCGGACCACCTTGAACGTGTATTCACGCCGTTCACGAGATGCACACCTGAAGAAGCGGCCGAAACGATGCATCTACTCTCCCAGGACACAATGGAAAGCATACCCCCGGTCTCAGAGGAGGAAACGATGGACCATGCGGCGCTGAGGAACAGCAAAGCGCCAGGCGATGATGGTATCAATGCAATCGCATTAAACTACTACCACCTGTCTGTATTGAACTCATTACCAAGTTGTACAACAGATGCTTGATGTTAGGGCACTTTCCAACGCAATGGAAACGAGCCCAGGTAGTCATGATACCTAAGCCTGGCAAACCTGAGGCCAATCTCGCCTCCTATCGTCCGATTAGCTTACTGGCGGTACTCCAAAATACTCGAGAGTATTTTTTAGCAGAGTATTGCCTGTATTGGACGAGACTGGCTTGATCCCTGATCACCAGTTTGGGTTCAGGCGCTGTCACGGAACCCCAGAACAATGCCACAGAGTAGTTCAACGCATTTTGGAGGCGTTTGAAACGAAAAAATACTGCCTGGCCGTAATGCTCGATGTCAAGCAAGCATTCGACAAAGTCTGGCATCCCGGGCTTCTGCAGAAAATCAAAGTCATCCTGCCTCCGGCGCACTATGCATTCCTAGCATCCTATTTGGAAGGCAGAACATTCCAAGTTAAATGTGGAGAAGTTTTATCACAAACCAAACTCATAAGAGCGGGTGTTCCTCAAGGTAGCGTACTGGGACCATTACTTTATACTATATACTATATATACGGCGGATCTACCTATAATAGAGAGCCCCAGCCTATTAGTTGCCACCTATGCCGATGACACGGCATTCGTCAGCACGGCTGAGACGCCAGTGGAGGCCTCTCATAACATGCAAGAACAGCTAAATTTAATCGGCGAATGGCAGAGGAGATGGAACATCATGGTGAACGGCGAGAAGTCTACAGCCACCACCTTTACTCTAAGAAAAGGAAACTGTCCACCTGTGTACTTGGGTGGAGTTGAAATCCCTGACGATCTTACGCCAAAGTACTTCGGTATGACCCTCGACAGGAGATTGACCTGGAGACCGCATGTCTTAAAGAAAAGGAAGCAGGCAGAGAGAAAACTGAAAGCGCACTACTGGCTAATGGGCCGTAGGTCCAGGCTAAGCACCAGTTCAAAACTTCTAATCTACAAGATGATATTAAAGCCTAAGCAACCGCAAAATTATACAAACATTTCAAAACAAGGCACTGCGCATCGCGTCCAATGCACACATATACCATGAAAACCAAATAATACATAACACCCTCCAAGTCCCTTGGGTCAGCGAGGAGATCACAAGATACAGCACCAACTACATAAAGAGGCTACACCAACACGAAAACAACCTTGCCATTGGTCTATTAGACAACAGCAACACAACCAGAAGACTAAGAAGAAAACATCCCTTGGATCTCCCCTAGGTTCCAAACTAACTAACAAAACTATATAACTGAAACAAACACTTTTAAGTCTCCCATTATAACATTTAATAATTGTCTTAGCTAGACAGATTTTAAATTAAATGATTTACATGCCAAAAAAAAAAATTCACTTATTATATTCAAAAAATACTACTTCAGTTCTTTTTATTTAAATAGAGAATTTATGTTAGAAAACAATTATATTAAAATTGCTAACTAGTAATTTTACTTATATTATTTTTGTGTGTAATAAAATTGTTTGCAGTATCTGCCGTGATATCATTTTTCAAACGCGTCTTACAACACTAATACTTCACTTTTAAAACACAGTGTTGCCAAATGGAAACAGCTTGCCAAATTCTTATAATTTACGGTATTCCCTACGAAAAAATGACTAAAATTCGTACCCATCTAGTTAATTTTAAATCTAACCAGTTACACTTTCCTTCTTTGCAGCCCTGGGCAATCTGGGCAGCGTATTGAGCAGCCAGGGACGCTACGAGGAGGCCAAGCTGGCGCTACAGTCGGCCATTGCATATCGCCCAAATATGGCAGATGCGCACTTTAATCTGTAAGTAAACGAAGCTTAGCACGTCCAACTCATCATCGCTATGCAAATTGAAGTCGAAATTCGCGCCTGCATTGCAATTTTGACAGCGTTCAGCGTTCTTCTTCTTTCTACTCGTTTTCATTTTTCTGCGGCTGTCCAAATGGACGTTAGTTTTTGCTCGCAGGCTTTCAAAATTCAAAAGCTCAAAGTGAATGCCAGGCGCGACCTTGGGGCAGTTAAAGGGGGGGTTGTACAGGACTCGTTGTGGTCGGAGGCGCGCCTTTAATGCCAAATGGCAGCTGCTGCTGTGCTGTTTGCCACTTGGGCAAAAACGTTCGGACAACATCTGAGAAGTTGTGGCAAGAAAAAAAGCGCTGTCCCAGACCGCTGCGCGCATACAAATCAACCGGGTGCAACGGGAAGTGGTGGTGCTGAGGGTGGTAGGAAAGGTGGAAAGGGGGAAAGGGGGGTCATAGATGCTGGACGGACACGGGCACATGTTCAGCATCTTTTGGATGGCAATTTGCATGCACTCGACAGCCATCAACAGCAAACAGTTGCCTGCTGGCTGGTGTACCTATATTTTCTATTTCCATTTTTTTTTGTAGCCAAGCTTTCCTCAGAGCAGCCCCCCACTCCACGTCTAACCCCTGAGCGATACAAGTGGAGGGGCTACGAGCGAGTACTATTGCGTACTGTAATCCCCTACAGAAACGAATGTGTGCCATTAATTAGGTCATAGTGAATGCTGCATTGACGCCGTCGCTGCGGGGAATTTTAATTCTATGCTATCTAATCTCAGTTTGCAGTTTACAAACGCTCAAACATTAAAGTTTAAGGGAATTGTCGCAGTTGATAACATGGTTAAACGATTTTTTGGGCTTGAAGCAGAGATATTTGGGTTAGACCTCTTGACTAGTTTGCTGAGTTCGACTTTAAAAGTGTTAAGAATAATACAAATAAAATTGTCTTTAAATAAATAAAAATCTCTTGGTCTAGTATAAGTTGTCATGATTTAAAAAAAGCGACATTTAATATTATAAAAATATAAATAAAATGCATGAATCGAGTATAAAACACTTTATATTATTTTTTCAACCAAACTAATGTTACAGTTCTAAAGTCACCGTTTATAACTCTGTCAGCAAAGTATCTCGCAGTCTGGCAATTTTGTCGGCAAAGTTTTAGCTTGATTATGTTCCAAGTAACTCTCTTAAAAGCCGTGCTGATTAAGACTTATTTATGCAAAATTTACCAATATTTTAGGCAGTCACATTTTACATATATAAATACATTTTCATCAGTAACATTCCTCAACAACTCAAATTAAATTATATCACAAATTAAACAGAGTTTGTTAGCTTTTAAGTTCAACTTCCATCATAGCTGAAAAGTATGATACACAAAATATAATATGGTATTTTCTTTGGAAGGTCCTTAAAGTCTTTAAGACTTAAGACTTATTTATGCAAAATTTACCAATATTTTAGGCAGTCACATTTTACATATATAAATACATTTTCATCAGTAACATTCCGCAACAACTCAATTTAAATTAGATTAAAATTAGTATCACAAATTTAACAGAGTTTGTTAGCTCTTAAGTTCAACTTCCATCATAGCTGAAAAGTATGATACACAAAATATAATATGCTTTTTTTTGGAAAGTCTTTATAAATTGTATTTTTGTAAACCATTTTCAACAGTTGTTGTGACTATTGCCTGCCAATAGAAGACATGAGAAGAATGCGACTTATAGCAATAGTTGAGCAGAACTGGACACGCTGCAAGCTCAATTGACATTGCTGCACTGAGTGTGGCAAGTTGCAAGTTGCAGTCGTTGCAGTTGTTGCAACGAGAGAAAATACGACTGAAATTGCTGAATCATTGTGTCGGCATCCGCTAGAAGCTCAGCGGTTGCCATTGCTGCTTTGGCTTTTGAGGCCAATGACACTTGCACTTATCCCCCTCTGCCACTCATCCCCCCGTCACCTTGCAGTTGTTTGGACACATAACAGTGGAAAATGTAGCGACCGCCTGTGAAGCTGAGCTGGCTTTCAGCTCCCAATGGGATCAGTGGAAACATGCACCAGCATGCCAACGCATTACCTCCACTTTGCCCCACTGCCCACTTTGCACCCAGCACCGCCTGCTTGGCATATGAGTGCGTGTGTCCTTTTGAATATGCAGTCAAGTCATTTTCCTGCACAAGCACACTGAAAATCAAAATAGCTAGCTTGCAATCATTTTTAGAAAACTTCTTAAGATTTCGATTATTTTAAATGCTTTATAAGCTAACTGCAATGTTTTTGATTCGATTAACATTATTTCTGACTTCTGACATTTGAAAATAGCAAATTCACTTTGTTTTTGTCAGTGTACGCCCCGTTGTCATTGCCGTCATTGTTGCTGTGCTGCTGCTGCTGCTGCTGATGTCGCCCCTCTTATTGTTGATTATTGTGTTTGACATAATAGGCTTTACGCTCCAAAAATATTACAAAAAAGAAAGAAGCAGCAGCAGCAGCAGCGCAAAGAAGGCCAGAAATCCTTTCGCTTTGCTTCCTTGGCAAATTGTAGGAAAATCCCTTTTCGCTTCCTTGCCAACTTTTAACCCCGACGACTACACAAATGCAAACTGAGCTGGCGACAGCTGTGCGCCCAATACAAATAATTGCACACGACTCCCGGTTGGGCGCCCGGTTTCAGATTCAGTTTCAGAACCCAAGCAGTGCCAGTGCTGAAGAAGTCTGTAATCATGCGAGTCTAGTACATAATTCCCCCCATATCCCCTACCCACTGACCGCCTGTTGCTAAATTGCCTTCGTTTAAGAATAGGGCATAAAGTAAGTATATAAGCACAAGATTTCATACCCTTGTAGACTGTACACACATGGATTTGGTTGGAGCTTATAATGTATATAATTACTTTGAATTGAAGCTATTCATTTGTACTTCAATAAGAAAGACACGCGTCAAGGAAACTTTCTTGCTCTCCATCTCCATCTGTAACTCCCAATTTAAGTCTTTTAGAGTCTAAACAAAAGCCGAGTCAGTCATCTTATCTCGCCTCTGTCAGAGCAGCTTAGGATTATGACCAGTTTATTGTGTTTAAAGTGACTGAAAGCTATTGTATTTTACCATTATGAGGTATTCCAACACACAAATGAAAAGAAACTGAATTTATATATAAAAAATAATAAAGTCCTGCAATAAGTTTGCCATAAGTGAGAGTGCTGAAAATGTAGCAAATCAGTTGGCATCTGGGCATTTCAAACATAAAAGTCATTGACATAAAAGCAAAGCGCGAACTTCATCATAACTGCTAAGGCTTCAAGTTATTAACTTGGCTCAAAGCGATACCCGATCCGCTGTTGCTTTACTTTGGCGTACTTGCTGCTTTCCCCGGCTGTCAAAGTCGGCACAAGTCCAAGTAAAGAAGGGCCACTGAAATGCATTTTAGCGACGGTGAAAGTTTAAGACGCTTTTGCTTTTCTCTTGCATTTTCCACGTCGGCTGCGTCTTTTACTCAATGTTGGCCGCTTGCCTTTTGCAGCTTATCGAAAAGTTGGCTGATTGAATTTTTTTGCTCCGGCATTATGCAGTCAGACGCGGGGAAGGGGCGGCGGGGCGGGGCGGGGCTTAGAGGCGTGGCATTGCCTGCTGCTACTGCTGCTGCTGCTGCTAATCTCAAAGTCAAGTTGGGTCACATTTCCATAAACACTTCATATGACGGCGCCGCTTGAGCACTTTAAAGCTGCCAAGTAATAAAAAGCAAGCGCCTCAGAATGTCACATTTCCGGCGTCTAATCGAAAATCAATGTCAATAGCAGGGGGGTAGGGGCTGCCACACCCACTTCGCCCCTCCGCCCCCTCTGTCCGGATAAGCAGCTGTTTGTACATTATTTACTCGTAAAGCCATCAATAGTCGTACAAGTTCCTCCCTCGCTCAAAAATCTAACTGCGGCTGCGAAATTCTCAGGTGCTATTGTTGTTGCTACTGCTGCTGCTGTTGTTGTTGCTGATGTTGTTGTTGTTGCTGTTGTTGGCTTTTGCCACGTGTCCGTGAGGCGCACGTCGTGTCTGCCCCATTGCCAGTCAACTGTCATGGATTTATTGTGCTGCTGGTTGCTGTGCAGTGATTTTTAGCTATACCACCACATCAAAGAAAGAACGAGAGAGGGAGTGTGTGTGAGAGAGAGAGAGAGAGAGGCGGGGAGATCAACAGAAGTACAAGTAACAGGCAACCAAACACCAAACACCAAAACCGAAAAATCACTGAGCTGTATAATTCGATTTCTGTTTTTCACTCGTTTTTTTATTTCATCTGTTACTTCTTCCTTTTGCACTAGCTGTTGTTTGCTTACCTGGCACAGAAAGGGAGAGAGAGAGAGAGAGTGCCGGGGAAAGACAACATTGCAAATGGTATAAAACAACATTTTTCGGTATTCTATATTGCGGAATAGTATAGAATAGAATGGAATAGAATAGAATAGTCGTACTCAATATTCAGTTGAGCAAATCCATCCGTTGTTCGCTTGCAATTCGCATGCATTCATTCGTCCTTTGCATCCTTCCCAGGGGTGGGGGTCGAAGGGAAAGCAGAGGCTAACATTTGTGGGTAACTGGGGGGAATCTCAATGGGTTGTTGCTGTACAATAAACAAAAATTTAAGCAAATGAAAAAAAAATACAATTGTAGCTGCTGTACTCGGCGAGTGTGGATCGAGAAGTTTTGTGGGCAAACATGGAGGATATGTTAATGTTTATGACAAACAAACAGAGATATATTCATTTGTGTTTATTATAATAAGAGGAATTCCATAGAAAATTTATGTGACTATATAGAATACGTAGATTTTTAACTGTTAGAGAGATTTCAATAATCAATTATTTTTTTTAATCAACCAGAGACCAAGAGCGATCGCAAAGATCCATAGTGTAATTAATTAAAAACAAACAGTCAACAATTAACTTGAGTTCAATATATCCGAAGATCAAACTAGTATAGTTCCAAAAAACTTTTTGAGTTTTGCTTAAAGGAGTTCCTTAAGATTGTTTCAATAAGTATCCTTTTGAAAAAAGCTTTTAAGATCATACAAAACCTCGCTTGAACTTCCAAAAGTGTTTGAATACTATGCAAAATGTCGTAAGTTTGTGAAATTGCCCTCATGTTGATTTTATGGACTTCTTGTCGCAACTCAACACAAATTTTAGAGCGCGTCGTTTGTTTGAATAACTTATTGTTGTTGTTGTTGTTTCTATTTTGTTGATGCTGTTGTGCAAGTTGTGCTTGGGTTTATTTTGTACACTGTTTTGTTACGTTCGAGCTGCAAATAAAATGCATCCTTTATTTAAAAGCACTTATTCATGCATATACGAACTTTTTGTTTATATTAAAAACCCAGACAAGAGTGCCATGATGAATATCCATGCACATTGATATTTGTTTGCCCAATGTTCAAACACGAATCTGTTGCCTCGGCAGACTTGCCAAATTTCAAGTATCCACTTCAGCTGCCTGTTTGCCCCACCCTGCTTCACCCTGTTCACTGTTCACCACTCCCCCCAAGTGTATTCTGTTAATTAAATGAAGCCAGCGACGTGGCGAGTTCGGATAAAGCATATATATATATATATGTATATATAAAAAGGCAAGTTTGCACCCAGCGAAAATACTTGAAGGTCAACATTTTGAAGTATTTGAGCGAGCGTTGCAATTAGAGCAGCCAGACCCCAGAGAAACCGCAGCAAAACACAGCGAAAGTTAATTTACTCCGGCACACTATTAGACCCACGCTTGGGATCTAATCTCGGCCATAAGTAACTGCTAGCCACATTTTTTCTTTCATTTGCTTTTTACTTTTGCATTTCCAAGAAGTTTTGCGTTATGATTCCTCTATAGAAAGCTGCCGAAATTGGAAAGCAGCAGCAGATGTGCCGATGCAAAAAAGAAAAAACTGTGAGGTGCTCTCAAAACCACATTTGCTGGTATTTTCAACATCAAAAGCTTGGGAGGAGAAACATGTAATTTTAATTTGGACATTTAGAGTACTTAAGTTTCTAGAAATGCCCATCTTAGATAAGATCTCGTTAAATTTACTTGCTTTTTTGAAGATATGTGCGTGGTATTCCTGATTTTATTTTAAGGTAGCATTTTATAAGTACAAGTATTTAAAACCAGTAAAATGACAGATTCATTTCGGAAATAGAAGAGTTATTCAAGTATATCATGAGTGCACTTCAAACTTTTGTTGTCAAATGTGCAATTATCATATAATTATTTATAATAATATATCATATTAACAAAGAAATCAAAAGTATAGAAGTTCACTCATGACATACTTGAAGAACTCTTTCAATCTTTGTCTACAAATATATTATAAGTGCTTCCATTACAACTTAAGTTTGTAACCTGTTTGCAAAGATTCTTTAGCTTACACTTTACTGCATACTTTCAGGGGCATTGTGCATCAACAGCAGCGGAACTACAGTGAAGCCTTGCCCTGCTACCGTCGCGCCATACAACTGCGTCCGCAGCTGGCGCTGGCATATCTCAATCTCGCCACATCCCTGCTGGCCTGGGACAAGCCTGGGCACAAGCCGGAGCTGGAGGCGGAGGCCGCCAATGTTCTGCTGATGGGCGGCCGGCTGGCGGGGCGTGGCGTTCGAGATCGCAGTGAGCACGAGGAGGCGCGCCACAGTGCCTACCTGCAACTGGCTGCACTGCATCGCTCACGGGGCAGGCAGCAGCAGGCTGTGCAGGTGCTCAACGAGGCGCTGGCAACGTTATCCTTGCTGCAGCGGCCGTCACTCCGTGCCGTGTTGCATCAACGCCTGGCGGCGCTGCACATTGAGCTGGATCAGTGGCAGGAGGCCGATGAGCAGCAGCGACTGGCACTGCAGCTGCAGCCGGAGCAGGGTGTTGCCTATGCGTACTACGGCCGGGTGCTGGCCAGAAATGTAAGTACACAGCCTCGACATCAGCTGTCCTGTTTTGTGTAACCCCTTTGTAATCCTGCAGTGCAGTCGCTACGCAGAAGCGGAACTGTGGTTCAAACGAGCTCTGGAACTGTCACCCTTGGAGCCCAGTGCGCATCATCATTATGGTAAGATTGGCAAAAACCGTATTGAGTTTGTAATAGATTTTGACCTGGCCAAATCCGTCTGTCTGTATGTATGCAAACTAGTCCGTCAGTTTTTGAGCTATCGCCATGAAACTTTGCGCAGAGAAGTATTATTCAAAGAGACTGTACATTTGTCAGAATCAGATGGGTCGAGCCACTTTATCGTATAGCTGCCTTATAACTAGATGTAATTTTTGGGAATATTTTAGAAAATGTTTAAGCAATCACCTTCAACTACCTCTTGCACTTGAGTATTCTTATAACTAATCAATGTTTATAACTTCAAAGCGATTTAGTCATAAATATGCATCATAAACTATATTAAAAGTGTATAAGATCTTTGCCACGCCGAAAATAATCATTCCTTGGCTTTAGGACTCTTAGCTTAATACTAATGTTCAATAAAAAAACAAATATGATGAAAATCGCATACTTTTTCATAGTGTCATACAAGTTAATCTTATACTCCTTCCACAGCTGACTTCCTGGAGCTGCAGCAGCGTCCGCACGAAGCCCTCGGCTATCGCCTGCGAGCCGCTTCGCTATCGCCGCACAATTACGCACTGCAGGCGGCCGTCGCGGACGCACTGCGTCAATTAAATCGCCTGGCCGAGGCGGAGCTGTGGTACCGACAGGCGGCTGCACTGCATCCGCTGGCGGCGCACGCACACGCCAATCTGGGCGCCATTCTGCAGATGCGCGGCCAGCGGCAGCAGGCGGTGGAGTCATACCGCAGGGCGCTGCAACTGCAGCCGGGGCATGCCACAAGTCTGGCTAATCTGGCCAAAATGAATGTCAACATCGATGCCAGCACGTAGCAGCGGCTGTATCACTACAAGATATAATCAACAGATCAATAAATCAATAAATAACATAACTGCAGATTGGCCAATCAATATGAAGTGACGTAAGAGGTATAGGGACACACGATTTAGATAGAATATTCTTATATATGATTAACGAAATATAAATGTTATCACTTGAAAATACAGATTAAATATATGCATATATTTTAAAAAAGTGCGTTTAAATGTCAAGATATAAACTGGAATAAAATAAAGTAAGTATACGCGCCTATATATAATCTAAGAAGCACCAATAATATATTAGCCCAATTTGATTTGTATTCAATATGCAGATCAGAGCCTGAAAGACAATAAGAAAAGCTGCAAAGTAGAAAGACAGTGATATGTTAAGCTAACATCATAAAACCCACCCCAATTAAGTTGCTTTAGAATTCGCCACAGGTTTAAGCTTGCTCCAAATGAAAGTCGTTTATCTATAAGAAGATACAGTCAGCTGTTTTTATGGCAGTTAACTGATTGCCGTTGTTGAGCAATGCCATCAGATAATTTATTAATTTCGTTTATGGTAATAAGCCAGCGGATTCATTTAAGATGGGAAAATAGTTAAGTGAAATGCCCCGCAGTTGAATGTGAAAATGTTAATCTGTTGCCGGGTCATTCAGTAAAGAGCACGCACACAATCCGCACAACAAATTACGAGCGAATCCCATATCAAGTTCTTAGCATTTCATCTCGAAAACCAGGTGACAAGCAGAACCCAGACAAAGGCCAAAGAAACACAAAGAGACAAACGCACAGAACGGGCCCCAGACAGACAGGCAGACAGACAGAAGGACAGACTCGGGGGACGTGATAATATCAAGTGGCATTGCCAAAAATTCAAAGAACGCTCCCCCGCAAAAACCGCAATGTCAAGGGATAATGGGAAAGGTTTAGGGAGGGGGGGAGGGGAATGCTGCTAGAAATGGAAATAGTGCTCACTAAGCATTAAAAATGATAATTAAATTTTCAACAATGGCACCGAACTGAGAACAAGGACACACGCTTCACTACATATCCGTGTATAAAGCTCTTAATCATAAACATGCGCCGGCACTTTAACTCTACCAAGCCCCCCTCCATTGTCATATCAATGGCATTGGGAACGGGACTACGGACCATGGACTATGGACTCATCGTCCTGGTTTGCAGTGGCTGGCATTGCTGCTAAGCATATGCGCATATAAATTAACATAGACACCCGAGTATTTAATTAAAATTCCATCAGGCCATAGACAAACACACACAAACACACACACACACACACAGAGAGAGAGAGACTGTTAGGTACAGAGTTGGAGATAGGCACACATTTTAGCGCTAAGCCGAGTGCAGAGTTTTGGGCTCCGGGGCAAAGCCCACCAAAAACCACACGAAATCTGTGAAACGCGCGCCTCAGGCGACGTCAGTCGCGTGCAAACAAAGGACCTGCCTGGAACCCAACTCCCAGCTCCCCACCTCCCCACCCTGCCACTGCAGACAGAGCTCACCTGGTCGGACTGTTTGAGGGGTGGGGGGGAGGCGGCTAGACTGGCAGCTATTGGGCAGATAAAGTTGGAGATGGCAATGGACGAGGACAGGTGGCAACAGAAGGCGCGGACAAGAGCCGCCGGGCCGCATCGATGCTGACTGATGAAGTGGCACTTGCCTGACGGAGTGGCCCAGTCATCCTGCAGGCAACAAGCTGCACAGGACGACGACGACGACGACGACGATGATGATGATGATGGGGACGCTGTTGCTGTGATCGTGATAAGCATCGCATCGTAATTAAGTTGACGCAGCAGTTGAGAAGCTAGTCAAAGTGAAATATATGCAAACGGGCTGAAGCGACGCTCCCTAATTAAATATGAATTTGAATGGTTGGAAAGCAAGTGGATGTGGATGCGGGCTTGGGTGTGGTGAAAAGGACGAATTGGTGACCGGACAAGGATGAGCCTGTTGTTAGCTAGCAGATTGCTGCGTATTTTGGGCAAGCGAACCCTTGAGGTTAAAGCAAACAAGTGGAGTGAGCTGTAACCGTGTATACCCTGTTCTTAGGCAAAGAGTGTACAATCAATGATATATTATGACAACAAAAGTGCCTAGCTACTACAATACAAAAGTGTATGTTGTATAATATCATTATTCCTTATTTTAATGATATTTCACAAGTAAAAGCATATATTAAATTTATTTATTGCGTTGGCCAATGTAAAATGATATTTAAAAATATTAAGAAACTTTCTGTAGGAAAGTGCCATCTACAAATATTATTTTATTTAAAATATATACACATATTTTTAAACAATTTTTTTAATAAAAATAATATATATTCCCTAATTTGTTTGACCTTCCGGAATTCATTTGTACTTAATAAGTACTACTTTTTTATATTACGTTAAAAATGTGACATTTTTATTATTAAATTTGTCAAGAAGTTCCAGATTTGACGCAAATTCAATAAACTCTCTCTCCCTATACGCATTTTTGCAGGGTATCAGCAAATTTTGGACGCTCAATGAGTATTTAATGCGTCAAACTGTTTAAATTTCTATTGGCTTTTTTATTTCGTTTTAGCTTTGACTTTTGTTTTGGCCACAGATGTTGTTTTTGTTTCTGTTTTAGTTGCCCTTGTTCTTGCTCTTCAGATTGCACAAAAACTGTAGCTTGGTTTTCAACTTTTTGACCGTATACAGATAGACACACACACACACATTGACATACATATGCATACATATAGCACGCAAATGGTCATCCTGTGGAATCATTTATTTTCCACTTTAGCCAGCAGAAAACACAGTCACACACAGATACAACAAATACACAGCGAAATAATAAAAAGAAAAGTTTTTAGTTAGCTTTTGATGAGGGTCAACTCAACACAGGGCGCACTTTTCAAGTGCTATTGCCACCCCCCACCCCCCATCCTTATCCCTATCACCCCCGCCCAAGCACCCATTGCGGATGTTCACATTTTCTGCAACTCTGAACCAAAGTAAAAAAAAAAAGAAATGTTTTAAACGAATAAAAAAGAAAAATTAAAAACAAAAAGAAATGCATGACAATAGTTGGGACATTGTTTATACTCTGATACCGAAGGTACTCATAGTATATTGGTTTTGTCGAATGTCCGTCAGGCCGTCCGTCTGTCCGTCTGTCCGTCTGGCCGTCTGTCCGTCTGTCCGTCTGTCCGTCTGTCCGTCTGTCTGTCTGGATGAACGCACGTATTTCCGAAACGATATTAGATAGACTCTTGAAATCTTTTGCGTTATGATTATAGCTATCTGCTTCAGATCAAGTTTATTCCAAATTTATGCCACGCCCACTGGGAGGCTGGCAACTCGATAACATGTCGATACACCTCAAATCACAAATCGATTAAACGTGAATAACTCCCACAAATAACTCCCAATTTTAAGCTAGAGTAATCAAATTTGGTAGGTATATTGCTGGTGACCTCCCGAAAAAATTGGATTATAGGTTAATCGGCCACGCCCATTATTACGCCCACCAGCCCCCCCTCCAAAATTAATTTGAAATGCTTATATCTCTCCGCAGTTTTAGAGCTAAAGCCACCATATTTGGAATATATATTACTGGTGACGTCCTATACAGATTACAGAAACAAAATTTCGACCACGCCCACTCCCGCCCCCGTAATCGCGAAAATCGATATACATGAATGCACAATTCGATAACACGTGTATATTTCCCGCAATTTTGAAGCTAGAGTCCCCAAATTTGGAATTTAGACTAGGGCTGACCAGCCCAAAAGATTGCGTCCTGGATTTTCCGGCCACGCCCACTAGAACGCCCCCCAGCCACCCCGCCCCCGCGAAACATGGAAGCCTATATCTCGCACAGTTCAAGAGCTAGGGCCACCAAACTTTAAGGGTAGACTTCTGGCCAAGTCCTCTAAAGATCGGCAAACAATTTTGGGGCCCCGCCCCCTCCCGACCCCACCCAAAATCGCGAAAATTTATATCTTCCACAGTTTCAGAGCTAGACTCATTAAACTTGGAAGATAGAATTCTGCTCAGCCCCTCTAAATATCGGTAAAAAAAATTTGGGGCCACGCCCCCTCCCGCCCCCAAAAATCGCGAAAATGTATATCTTCCACAGTTTTAGAGCTAGAGTCAAGAAATTTGTAAGATAGACTTCTTGTCACTCCCTCTAAAGATCGGCCAAATTTTTGGGGCCACGCCCCTTCCCGCCCCCAAAAATCGCGAAAGCTTATATCTTCCACAGTTTTAGAGCTAGAGTCACCAAAATTGGTAGATAGACTTCTGGTCACTCCCTCTTAAGATCGACCATGCCCCTCCCGTTCCCAAAATCTTGGAATGCCGATTTCGGGTCACCCAAACACCAGCAAAAATTTTCTGTTCACTTGCTTTCAGCAGTTCTTAAAATGGTATCAGAGTATTACGCAGTCGGCTCCGCCCGACTGCAACGTTCTCACTTGTTTTGACATGGCTTTCTATCAAAAACAAATTTGCTCTTCTTTGTTGTGTTACTTTGTGTGCTTCGCTTCTGGCTACTTTTTTTTGTCTTTTTGTTACCAATCAAGTCGAACATGCGGCAAATGAAAACCCAGATAGCAATAGGGGCACATTATCGCATATCCCACAGACACAATACCATCCTTTTTTTCCTGCTCTACAGCGGGTTATCAAATTGACAGCTTTATATGCAATTCACCAATGCCTATGGGCACGTTCTCGACATTACAGCAATTGCGGGTAACGCATTGAAAAAAAAACATATATTCTATGTAAAAAATATAAACATAAAAGTTATAAAAAACTGTCAGTTTTATAATTGCATACAAATCTATAAAAACAGACTTCTGGGAAAATAACGCAGAAATTCTATTAAGCCACGCAAAGAAAATAATTATATAAAATGTTATGGAACCAAATTGCGATTCTTGAATTAAAATATCGTGAATAAATAAATTAAGCAAAAATATAAAATATAAATTTAAAAATAGAAGAATTTATGTTCTGTTTATATCAGCTGTCTATTTTTGATCAGGCATGAATGTCTTCCTGGGCTCTTAGAGTTGAAAAGAACACATCAAAAGTAAATTATGTATACATCACTTTTAGATGACATCTTCACTGCGGCGTAATTTAAATTTAACGTATATTAAATGATGCCCCTCTACGCGATTCTCAAGAATTTAAGTAAGGTCTGCAGAGTCGGATGGTTTTACTGATCTGTTTCTGTGGTGTGTGTGTATGTTTAGGGTGTTGGTGTGTTCTGTTAAATGTTTCTCACTGGTAAGTTACTCTTTCTCTCTTAACTCTGATTTCTCTCTCTTACTCTCTATCTTTTTCGCACTCCTCTCTCACTCTAATTTAATTGTCCATCCTACTTGTTTTCCTAATACTCTCTCATTGTTTTACCCTGTGTCTCTTTCTCTCGCTCTTGCTCTTCCTCTGTTACTGCTACCTCTCTGTCTAACTCTTTATTCTCTTATTCCTCTCGCTCTCTCTCTTGCTAGTCTCCCAGTTTTTACTCTTTATCTTTCTCTGTCTCTCTCTCTCTCTCTCTATTATTACTCTCTCTCTCTCTCTCTCTCTCTCTCTCTCTCTCTCTCTCTCTCTCTATTATTACTCTCTCTCTCTCTCTCTATTATGACTCTCTCTCTCTCTCTCTCTCTCTCTCTCTATTATTACTCTCTCTCTCTCTCTCTCTCTCTCTCTCTCTATTATTACTCTCTCTCTCTCTCTCTCTCTCTCTCTCTCTCTCTCTCTCTATTATTACTCTCTCTCTCTCTCTCTCTCCCTCTCTCTCACTCTCCCCCTCTCTCTCTCTCTCTCTCTCTCTCTCTCCCCCTCTCTCCCCCTCTCTCTCACTCTCCCCCTCTCTCTCTCTCTCTATCTCTCTCTCTCTCTTTTCACGCTCTATCTCTCGCTTTTAGTCTCTTGCTTTCTCTCAATCTCACTCTCCTTTTTGAATTCGCAGTCGTTCGAGCTAGAGCAGTTTAACACTATATTAGTATTATTAATAAATGGCAATATACTTTTTGACAGTGCATAGATCATATACTGTCTATCAGAAGAGAGGCCGAACAATGAAAACTGTGGCATTGTGGCCAACCGCAGACAGACATGCAACCAAATTATTGTTGCATTCAAGCTGCCAACAACAACAATGATGATAATATGTGAAAGCCCATAAAATCAATGCAACACACACTAGCACAAAGTTGCCAGGGGGTGTAGGAGGAAGGAGGAAGGGGGCTGGAAAGGAACAAACCACACGCACCGCTGTCAGCTGCACCACTTGCAGCATTTGCTGCAACGTCAGCGGCAGGCAGGCGACGGCGACGGCGACGGCGATGCACAAAACCAAAAACCATTCTGGCAGTTGGACCGCGGTTGCTACGTGACACGCACATGCACAAACACACACACACACACAGAGAGAGAGAGAGAGAGAGAGAGAGAGACATACTAACAAAGTCGTGTGTCGCATTCGCTGTCAGTGAAGCGTGGCACGAGAGCCTTCAGTTGGGGGGGGGCAGCTTTAGCGTTTGGCTCGTACTTAACTTGAAAACAATTAGTCACAAATTTAATTTCTATTTCAATGGGCAATACGAGGCAGCCGTTGCATGCAACATGCCAAGCAACCAGCTAACCAACTTTCTGCTAACTAATTGCCGGCGAAAGTGAAGCGCCCGCTCTCTCTTCGGGTTAGCCGCCATGTCAGCATCGGTTTGCAGCAACAGCTCCTTAAGCGATTTACAACCATGTGCATTAAATCTATGCAATTGATCGAAACGCAAAAAGAGCTTAAAGCTCAACCTTTTGATCAGCAACAACTAGTTGAAAGTATGTAAAGCTTTAATCTAAATTGGTATAACATGCAATTCATTTAGTTACAATCAGCTCATCTAACTGACTACGCTTTTCTTTTTCAGAATAGTTTTGATCTGAAATAATAACAAACATGATGAGGATTCGATTGACTGAATGCGATTAATCCAACTCTAAGCTTAAAGCAGAACTCTCTGTCTACAATTTTCCACAAATATTCTTTTGAGCTGTATACTTCACCAACTAGAATTTTTTGCTTAAAAGGAAACGTATTTAAATTAACATTACGTGAAGCTTTAGACTAAACACTTTTTGGCAGTATTTTTCTAGCTCTAGTTCGAACTTGACGTATATGTCCTAATTAATCCCCGATCTTAGTTCCTTTTGTTTAAATAATATTTTGCATTAGTAATGATTAATTTTCTTGGCTGAATTCATTTGAAATAAGACTCAACAATCTTATACTATTCTTGTTTCATTATATTTGTAAAAAAAACTTAAAGCTTTTAAAGTTTCACTACTATAAGCTTTATATATTGTAATTCTTTTCTTTTACTATTCTTGTTTCGGTCTATTTTCAAAATAATATATGTATAGATAAGCTTATAATTGTCACAACTATACGCCTTATATATTGTAATTCTCGTATTGACTAAATGCAATTTGAAATCGTAAATAACAGCCACTATTGTTATCACTCAGTAATATTAAGCCTAAATATCGCTTTCAGCTGGTATCATTTATGTGCTTAGCACCCTTAGCTGCCCTCAAAGCGTTTCGTACCGCATCAATGATGTATTTTTGATTGCAGCTGCTTAAAACAGAAAAAAACAAGTGGGAAAGGATTATCTTCGGCGTGCCGAAGATTTTATACTCTTTTCGAACCTTTAGACAATTTTCACTCTGCAACTGTAGCACTTTCATCTGTAAAAATTGATATCATATGATATCAATTTGAATTGAAATATTAAATTTATTTCCAGTTGTATGGCAGCTTTAAGATATAGTGATCTGATCCGGCCGTCTCCGATCAATGTGATGTATGTTTGCATAATATGTATCTGTGCAAAGTTTCATCGCGATAGCTTTGAAAACATGGGATTTATGGCCAAAACCGACTTCCAGTTGTATGACAGCTATAAGATATAGTGGTCTGATCCGGCCGGTTCCGACCAATGTGCTGTCCCTTTGAATAATAAGTCTCTGTGCAAAGTTTTATAACGATAGCTCAAAAACTGAGGGACTAGTTTGCATACATACAGACAGACAGACAGACAGACAGACAGACGGACATGTCAATCATTGTCATTGTCAATCTAAGCATACTGGCAGTAACTTTTGGAGGTCTGCGACGCTTCCTTCTATGCGTTATAAACTTCAGCACAAACTTAATATACTATTTTCTTCGAAAAGAGTATAATAAGAAAACGAAACGAAAAAAATAACAGAAACAATCACAATCAGCAAAAATTGCGAAGGCGACACAAAAACAAAACGCAGATGAAATGCCAAAACACACACAAACACACACACACACACACATAGAAAACATGAGACAAGCGACAGCAGCAGCAACCATCATAACCTGTAGCTTCAGGGGCAACACACACACACAAACACACACACACACACACACACAGAGCGAGTGATAAACTCCCCGACCGAAACTCATCCTGCTGCCATGCACAGATAAATGTGTCCTGGCGTCCTGTGCCCGGAACGCACCCAAAAGCGAAAGTTCACACCGAAATTGAAACCCAACAACAAACTGAAAGCCGCGTGGCACCCGAAAAAAAACGCAAGAACAAGAAGAAGGAGAGCGAAAAAAAACAAGAATCTCTGTGGCATAATCTGAGGCGCAAAATGAAGATGACAATAAATTCGATTCGATTTCGCTTTGATTTAGTTTTGTGGAATATCATCATCCTTGGATTACCAGGCACTGAGCGCGCAAACGAGCGCCCAGGACCTTACCCCCGACCTCCCTCGTCCACCGCACTGAGGATGATGATGATGACAACGATTGTCGCCTTATGGCGTTGGTTTGGCCAAAATGAGAGTAAAGCAAACACAAACACAAACACAAATAGATAACAGACAACAGACAACAAATAAAAGCCAGCAAAACGAAATGAAAATAAGACAAAGCAAATTCACGCACATGGTATTGGTGTTGGCAAAAAAGGACGCAGTCGCGGGTCTCGCGGGGTCCCGCCAGGATCACATTGGCACGGACCCGTTCGCCAAATCCTGTGCAGCTTATGCTGGCTTTCAAATTTTGATTGAAAAAATCACAGAGATTTTTAGTGCGCCAAGCAAACGAAACTAAGCAGACAACTGACATCCTTGTGCCAAGTCCTCTTCCTCTCCCCGCCCTTCCTCGAAAGGGCGACAAATAGCGAAATGTTGCCACAGATTGCCATAATGATGAAGGCGCAGGCAGGCTGGCTGCACATTCAGAGCCCACAATTCCTATTTAATAATTCAGTCTGTTTGCCGATATTTTGATTTGGCCCAATCACTTGGCCATCAGCAGATACCAAGGCCAGCGGCAATCTAAGCCATATTCATTCAGCCCTGATAGTCCTTGTGCATATTATAGTGGTAAAGGCACATAATTGGACATGTAAGACGCTTTGTACATACATAATTTGCTTATACTAAGAACAATTGTAGTGATAATAGATAATAGCTAACATAAATTTGTATACTTTTATAAATCATAAATTGCCATTTAAAATAAATATATAAAAATAATATTAGAATGATGCCTAAAATTATAATTGTTTGTTTTGCTGGCATCTATGTTTATGATGAGAATGAATTTCTGGCACTTAATACATTTAGAATTGTATTTTCAAATGTGCCAAAACATATAAAACAGATATAAAACAGCTTTGTTTCTTTAGAAATTCTTTAAAATTTATAGAAGATAATATAATCAAAGCATTCTTATAATCCACATCCACTCATTATCTATCATCACTTATTATTATTATTATTTAATTATGCTTAATATATAAATTAACATATTACTCTAACTGAAATAAATCAAACACAAAGCAAATTCATTCAATGTAGCTTTGGTGAAGTATTGCACAGTGTCAGAAGCTTATTGCTACATGCAAAATAAAAAGCTTTGAAAGGTTAGAAACTTGGCTGGTTCTGAAAGTTGAATGTCACCTTAGTCTTTAGTAAAGACTCAAACCAGTGAACCATAACGGCCACAATTTTGACAGTTCACTTTTTATACCCTGAACCCATTAAAAATGGGTAAAAAGGGTATTATTGTTTTGTGCAAATGTATGTAACAGGCATAAGGAAGCATCTCCGACCATATAAAGTATATATATTATTGATCAGTATCAACAGCCGAGTCGATCTAGCCATGTCCGTCTGTCTGTCCGTCTGTCTGTCCGTCTGTATGAACACACAGATATCAGAGACTACAAGAGCTAGAGACTTCATATTTGGAACATAAGCTCTCCTAATCCCGGGACAGATCAAGTTTATTTCATTTGATCGATAACTCGTCGCATTCAAAAGTTATCGATAAATTTTGATTTTAGACTAGCGTTTTTGGGACATAACTTCAAAGTTATAAGAGCTAGAGACCAAATTTGGCATGTATAATCTCGAATAGCATACACATGTAACAAATATTTCACTTTTTGGATACCACCCCCAAACCCCCCAAAAGTTAAGGTACGACCTTGCAATTTGGTTTGGTAACACATATTATCGACAATTGCTTGCCCCAAAAATTTCAATAAGATCGGACAATAAACACAGAAGTTATTTAAGATTTAACTTTCCATTGTGTGGGGCTCAGCGAAAGAGCAAGCTAACTGCTTAAACCGCTTGCACTGCGTGTACTGCAGCATGTGTGTATTTAGAGTAGTACGAATGATTGTAAGGACTGGGTTCAGGGTATCTCGTAGTCGGGCACCCCCGACTAGAGCACTCTTACTTGTTATAGATGTAAGTTATTAACTGAAACGAATATGAATATATTAAATAAATGTATATTTAAAGAATGTAAATTTACTTCGGGGGCGCATTATCCAATTACTAATGTAATATTATCTTTATTAATTAATTATTATAATTATTAATAATTATTTTAATTTGACAGCTCTAGGGAATAACTGGTTAATAAATGTATGGCTGTAATCAAATTTGAATTCATTACGGTTATTTGCCCCCATTTATATACGTGTGCAAACAACTGCATCTAAAAGCCCTATAATGATCTGGGAAAACATTGAACAATTTCGTAAAAAAACATTCAAGTTCATAGACAATTTTATTTGCCAATTGCGTTCTGGTAATTTTCTTAAAAATGTTTAATGAGATCGCGACATAGACCATGAAACAAATGTTAATACAAACTATAATTCAGCAAGTACAATTTAATAACTAGCAACTCTTGAACCCGTTGAAATGAGTTGTGAATATGGACTTTTAACCTCGCGGCAACATAAGTGTTTATAAACAACTTAATCGGCATTGTAAAATAAGTGCGTTTGCATTGCAATGTCGCAAAAACAAAGTTTCAAATCGCTATTATTAAATAACAGTTTCCCCAGTGTTCGATATTCAATCACAAACAAACAATTTTACAACAATTCGCACAGGTTTCCTTTCCGTATACTTTTATGTATCGTATTACTTACTGCCTGTACAAACAAACTTAATCGCAGTTGTTTCTTCAGTTTCAGCTATTTTCGTAACGTTGTTGAACTTGCCGAGACTTTCATCCGATCGTAGGTTGTCTGGTTTTGCGGTACACCGAGGTTGTATTTAATCACCAACTGTGATTTTAATTACAACTAGTAATTAAATCCGCCTAAACAAATTAAATATAGGTTGTCACTGATTATCAAATCGCAATGCATCTCTATAGTGGTTGCATTTTTGCACCACATCAGTCTCGTGGTACACTTCAAATGATTCACTTGGATATTTGCAATTTTAGCATCCAGTCATACCTTCCAATACCTATAAAGCAATAGAATATAAGGTAATTATAAATGATATGCAGTATAATCTTGATAATCCGGACAATTAGTTTCCCGTCAATGCTGGAAATATCAAATTGTCGGAATACCGAGACATAAATATTGAGAATAAGTGAATATTATAGTGTTTCGGAGAGTCTATCAAAAATTTAAGGTACTAAAATCCTATAAATACCTTTTCAATATTTAAAACTTTTACAACAATTCTGCAATTAAGTTTTCGAATTTTCGATTTTCTACTAAACATGAAATGCCTTTCAAATACATAAAACTCTCATAACATTGTCAAAACCGAAAAGATTTTCGTTCCCGAGGCAGTTTTGATCATGGTTTGGCATCTATAATAATTCTACATTTAAGACATATCAAGATTATACTGTTTATATCAACTGACTTATTATATCGTAATCTTTGGAGGTGTAATATCATTTTCAAATAATATTTTTTATTGGTTGGTTTCCAATTAACTAAAAGCAGTAAGTTAATTTTTATTTATATAATACATATTTAATCTGGACATAGAGCCGACTTAAAAAAACTGCCAGTTAGCCCTCTAACCTTCTGTAATCTCTAATTAGCTGTTTACATTGAAAGCAATTCATTTCAAAGGTGTCAGTGTACAAAGTTTAAAGTCTCTGATAATCCCATTATTCTATTACATTAAAAGGGTTAAGTGCTCCATTTCAATTTTTCTTGAGATTACATACATGTGCTTGGAGTGAAAAAATCTGTATTCTAGTAATATAGGTGTATTCCAATATGCGTACACGTGACTAATTACTTTAATTAAAAAGTCTATTATTTTACCCATCTAAGTTTCAATCATCATTAGACTATAATTGTTATTACATTAAAGTCATCTTACCTGTAGCTAAAAAATGTATAGAGAATTGTACAATGAATTTCTGTGGCTCGAAGGCACTTCAAAGCATTTAAATCTAACTACCCAACTGACTACTCATATTGAAAGAATCCAAACTAAACTCTATCCTATGATTGAAATTAAAAATTGTTTTGTTTTTATAATAAAATTGTTTTATAGAGACTTTTTTAATTTAAATTGAAAGCTAAAGGTTATAAGTAGCTTGTTTGCTTGGGTGAGTTATGTTGGTAATAAAACAACACTGTTTTTTCATATGTCTTTTATAGGCACTTAAGACGAGATACTTTGAGTAACTAGAAGCTCAAGGAAAGATGAAAAGGTCAGCTGAACTATATGTGCCCCACATTAAATTCAAGGATCTCATCTACCAGGTGGATGTGAGTAAATCCAGAGGTAAGCAAGCTGACAACAATTACACAGACATTAGAGACCCAACGCTTCTATTAGCGGAATTGATCAAACGTGATTGCCATACGAATAGACAGACAGTTGAGTAATTTATTCTCAGCTAACTGATTGTTCTTTCAACAGATCGCTTGAAAGTTCTATGGCTTGTATTGGCATTATCCACACGTAATCGGAATTCAACTGTCAATAAAGAAAAAATGACAGCACTTAATTACTGTCCAATCATGTCCAATTGAAGTGCTCCAATTGACAAGACACGTTAACATATTTGTTTTGAAAGTGAAAGTGATGGGTAAAAATGCCAATTATCTAACACCGTTTTCCATTATAAATATGCAATTGAGAAAACGCAAAGTATGCATATGTATGTGTGTGTATATATGTGTGTGTGTGTGAATCAACAATTAATTATACGACTGTTTGACGCATGTGTTCTAATTTACCAAACAAACGAGCAAAAACCTGTTCACACGTGCATTTACCTATAGATGTGTTTATTCAAGATCTAATACTCTTCCGTTAAAAGCAAACAACTATTTAACATTGATAAATATTAGCGTTACGCAGTTAAGAGTTTTACATTTCTTAATTTTCACTATTTAGCTAACATTATTATTATTATTATTATGGCATTGCCATCCAAGCAATTCTCAAAATTTTCTGCAAAAACTAATCTAATACTCTTCCGTTAAAAGCAAACAATTAAAACATTGAAGAAGGTTCACATTTCTAAATATCTCTAGTTAATTAATATTATTATTAGGACATTGTCATCGAAACAATTTAATAATGTAATACAGATCTTAAATAAAATGTACTTCACGTTATAAAAAAAAGAAGAAGAAAATAAATAAATCCAAGCAATTCTCAAATTTGTCTACAAAATCGAATCTAAAACTCTTCCGCTATATTCAGACAATAAAAACATTGCGGAGGTGAGAAGGCTTACATTTCTAAACTTATCTAGTTAGTTAACATTGATATCTTTATTATTATTATGACATTGCTATCCAAGCAATTCTCAAATTTGTCCACAAAACTTGTCTTCATGTTAACATTACCAAAAAATAGACTTGACACATTCTTGCATTTTATATTGCCTATTAAAATGCCAGAGCAATCCATTTGCTGCTTGCTAACCAGCAATAAATTAGTTAACTGTCCTCCATGTTCACTTATGTCGTCACGCTTACTTAACTAATATATAGCCCATAAAATCTATTAAATACCCAAAGCATTATTGATCACTAACATAAATGACACACACCAAAAAAAAGAAAAAAGCACAAGAAGAAGATCATCGCAACAATTTCATGGCTATAATTATAATGGCTAAAGAGCTATGCTTTATGGTTTAAACTTGAAATGAGATCTTCGTTGATTGAAACGATACGAAACGATGCTGTGCAGTTCATTGAAATGAAACACAACTAAACGGATAAAATGTTGCGAGTTCACTCAACTGTAACTGACAGTCAACAGTCGAGAGTCGACAGTCGACAGTCGTGACGACAGTTTTGCTTTCCAGCGCTGCCCCCGCACAAAGCCGGCTCCAAGTCGAGACAGAGAGAGAGAGAGAGAGAGAGATAGAGACAGAGAGAGAGGTAGCGAGTTGTCTATATAGTTGGCTAGCCGTCACACTACCAAAGACTTTAAGCCTGTTAGCTACAATTGTTGTTGCTGTTTGATTACGTTGCAAAGAAGGCCAGCCGGTTGTTGTCGTTGTTGGGAAGTCGGGCTTTTGTTGCTTCTCGGCGGTGTTGTTCAGTGTTCGGTGTTCGGTTTTCAGTGTTCAGTTTCAATGTCAATGTCAAAAGCGTTTGCGATCGCATGTTGATTCAAGCACGCAGTGAAATTCGCCGCCTCAGTTCGACTGTTGTTGTTGTTATGGTTTTTGTTGCTGTTTCCATTGAATAACACACACGCCGACACATACCACAATTATGAACACATTCATCTTGTATCTAAGTATGCAAAATAAACCAAACAAGTACTAGTTTTGCTCTAGTCTTGTTATAAGCAAACAATACAATTTACTTGAGCATCCATCATATTTGTATACATAACTGCATTGCGATCTTATTTTTTTATTTTATTTTTTTTATTTATTTTATTTATTGTCGACTACTGACAGTCGACACAAAAGAATTTATATAAAATTATAAAACATTTTAATGTATATACAAGAATTTAAATAAATTTAAAATCGTAAATATATTAAATTAAAGAAATAAAGTTAAAATTACGTTAGGCTCTGGGGATATCAATAGCAAAATTAAATCATTGGTCCAACATTTGTTGCAAGGATTGGGGAAACCCAGAAAAACCCAATCAAACCAACCAAAAATCAATAAAAATTTGTTTAGTAGTTAATGAGTTAGTATATATTAGAAAGTATTTTATAAAGTGAAAAATAGAAGATAGAGAGAGAATAAAGAAAAATAAAGGAGGGAAATAAAGAAAAAAAAGGGAAAATAGATTTAACTAAACACGGGCAGAGGTGTCCCGTAAATACAAAAGAATATAAGATTTTATTAGTGGGAGAGAGAGCTCAACCGAGATGACATGGAACACTTTGTTGTAGTCCTTGCAAAGAACACGAAGAGGATTGTGCAAAGCGTAATCAGTCGTACATGAAGGTAAAATCAAGGGGACGTAGTTTCTTGTTGGCCTACTAGGCACAAAAAAGTTTAGGCGAGCTAACAGAAAGGAAGAGTCTATGTCGCCGTTAATTAACTTGTGTAGGAAGACAACACCAAGCGTTGTTCTACGGTTAAGTAACGACGGAAGATTAATAAGTAACAGCCTACTGGAATACGATGGCAAACGGAGATTGGGATCCCAGTTAAGTCCACGTAAGGCAAAGAGCAGGAAATTGCTTCTGCACGGATTCTATACGCTCTTGGAAGTTTTGGTACTGTGCGGACACCAAATACATGAGCAGTATTCAAGGATAGGACGAACTAAAGAAACATATAGCAGTTTTGTGGTGAAAGGATCGTTAAATTCTTTCGACCAACGCTTAATAAAGCCAAGTACACCTCTGGCCTCATTAGTGATAGTCGACATATGCATATTAAAGTTAAGCTTGTTGTCAAAAATGACTCCAAGATCTCTTAACTGTAAAGATACGTTGCAATGGAACATTGTCAATCGTATAAGTGGTTAAGTAGGGTCTAGTCCGACTAAAAGTCATGAACATACATTTTGAACAATTTAGCTGCAGTTGATTGGCCGAACACCAGCGCTGCATAGAGTTCAAATCATCTTGCAGATGAGTATGACACAAGGGATCGGTGTACGAAAAAATAAGTTTCACATCATCTGCGTACATAAGAATACGAGAGTGTGATACAATCGAAGGCAGGTCATTAATGAAAAGAGTAAACAATAAAGGTCCAAGATGACTACCTTGAGGTACACCAGAAGTAACGTGAACTTTTTTCGAGGTAGTCGACCTAAGCAATACTCTTTGAGTGCGACCTTTCAAATAGGTGGCAATCCATAAAAGAAATGAGGGGAGGGAATCCTAAACAATCAAGCTTATATAGCAATATATAAGTTTACTAACGTTCCACTAAATACATCAAACAGATGGTCAGTAGTGGTATGTACTTTTCTAATGGTTTTCTTTTGATCCTTCTAAAATATTTGTTATAAATAATGGGCGAGCAATAATTATAGCCATATTACCTGACTGGGGAACATACGGTTTGTGTTGCTTGAGTTGAGGTTTGATCACACATTTTATTGCCAATTTTATGTCCAGAAAATTTCAATATGATCGCACAATAAACGCAGAAGATGTTAAAGATGAAACTTTTCATATTTTGGAGCTCAGTGATGAAGCAAGTTAACTGTTTAAACTGCTTGCACTGCTTGCTGTACACATATGTGTGCTACACAGATAAGTAGCTATGAATGAATAGAAGAACTGAGTTCAGGGTATCATCTGGTCGGCCGATTAGAGCACTTGTACTTGCTTGACATATAACTTGAATCACTTAAGAAAAGTTTTACAAAAATTTTTTTATTACAAGAATTACGGGTTGGATACTAAACTTAATGAATTAAAATTTTTTATTTCTTTGCATTTTAAGAAAAGCCCCTTTTGTTACCTATCAAGTTCATGTACAACATTTTTTCAGTGCACTCAGTATTTAAAACGCTATATTACATAGTAGTCAAAATAAAAACAGACATGCAGTCTGAAATTATGTAAATATAATAGATTATAGGTCCCATTGCAAGGTTATCAAATGTGATACTTAGTATAAGTTACTAAGTACAACTATTGCCCATACTAATGACTATATAAATATAGCCAGCATAATTTCAATACTTTGCATGTCATATCCACTCTGTTTATTAAATTCGATTTTTATCTTTGAAAGGGTTCACTATATTAAATATTTCATTATGTTTTGCGTGTGGAAATTGATTGGCCTGATTCTGATAAGGCTATCTGTTTGGTATATGAGACTCAACAATTAGTAATAAAGCCGCTGCCATAAATGCCACAGAAAGAAATTAATATAATAGAGTAAATTCATGAATCGAAATCGAACAATAAATCAGTTGGCAAAATTCAAGCGTCATCTACATGCCATTAGGTTTATTAATCAGATTGATGATATGAAGTACTCATCATTTAGTTTTGTTCAAGCTAAACACAAGTATTGGATAACCAATTAAGTAGCTGGCATATTAAGTAGCATCCTCTTATGCACATTATATAAAAATGAGCAGATAATTCTTAAACCAAATCGTGTAAAAGCAAAGGTTATATTAACTAGTTAACTGGAATTTTGCTGTCAAAGTGACAATTAATTAAATATTCCAGTACGTAACACATTTACCAAGTAGTCATTGTAGTGTGTATTGCGCATTCAAGACAACTTCTAAACATCTGCCTACAACTAGTCATTTATATGTTGTATTTAAAAAGAAACGATGAGACACCTATCTCCTTGGAAAATCGCATTGGACATGCCCTTAAGCCCTACCTTAAAAAATAATTACATATTTTTATAAGCAAGCTAAATACTACTGCTTTTCTGTCAATTCAACACTAAGAGTGAAACGTTTCAGGAAGCAGCACAAAGAGGAATTGAAAAATTAAATGGTGTCAAAGGAGGTTAGCAAAAGGAAAGTTGGATCATTTTGATTATATTAAGTCCTATTGTGACCAATAACTAAAATATACTTATAAAATAAAGAAATCTTATCTTCAGGGTGCAGATCATATTTAAGTTGTAAGTAAATCCAATAATCCAAGATAATCTAAAAGTTATATTATAAGTAGAACCCTTTTATGTATACAACTAAAAATAGTAAAATGAAGAATAAAATATGTTAAAAATAGATTGCAGAGTTAACTTTCGTTGTCCTGATCAATGATTAATAAATTGTGTCCACTTTAATGCAAAATAACTAATAAACCCACGCCATATTACTCACCTAAAAAATACCTGCTGGAAAGAAGACTAGCATAAACAATAACGTAAATACAGATATGCAAAATACTTAACAACAATACGAATAAAAGGGAAACTGTATAAACGAAAAGGGAAATTCTATTCATAGTAAATGAATCATTGAAGTAGCCTAGAATCGCAAGTAGATATATGTATATGTATGTATGTAATAATAGTATAATTGGCTTGCGACAAACCATTCGCAGGTTTTACACATTGTCCGAGAGGCTGTTGGACCGTGTAAAGCCAGACACTTAGCAACTGGTTGTTCAATTGCGCACACAGTGGGAAACTGCTGGGGAGAATTCTACACAGAACACTTGAGAATTGCGCTAAATTGAGCATCATAAACAAAACCGCATACAAAAAAAAAACACCTAAACAAAATCAGAAACAGCAATAGCAAGTGAAACATTTCTCTTGAGATGATTGCGCACAGCTCTCATCAATTGAGACTTGTGTGTGTGTGGCTAGCGTTTTATTAATAAACATTAGAAAACAATGAAAGACGCAGGCGAGCGCTCTCCCAAAAGATATATATACGATATCAGAAACTATTCGCCCAGTTCACTGAGTCGAGTTGAGTTGAGTTCCATTCCGTTCCGACATCGACATCGCCAACGTCAGCGTCAACGTCAGCGTCAACCTCAACGGCTGGCTGCCTGAAAGTCGACCCAGTCTCAGTCTCGCGCCGCAGTTCGAGCGATTCGGAAGTGTTTCTTTTGAGATACTCAAACGCAGTAGTCCAGAGACACACATATACATATATATACCCGTATAGTCGCTCGAAAACAGAGTAGTCGCACCGCGCGCGTGTTACAAATCCAAAATCCAACAAATTTCGCATTCTCTTTTTATAGCAATAAAAAAAGAAATTTGGAAAATTTTATGCAAACTCTGCAAACGATTTCGTGTTGTTTCGTCAAAACAAAATACTAATTGCTAGTGGCGGAAGTGTATGTTGAAAATATATATAATTAAAAAAAGTCAATTCTACTTTTGTTTCAATTCATTCTTTATGGAATTGAAATGAATATCAAGTGCAAATCGTGAGTCGCTCAACGAATTTGACACAATTACAAAAAAGAATGTGCAAAAACGTAATTGAACTATGTGTAGCTTTGGTTTCAATTTCGAATTCGATTCTTAGCTTCGTTTTTTTAGAATTCGCTATGGCCTGTTCTCTTTCTCGTATTTGTAATGAATTCATATATAGAAAATGGAACACACACACACACATATATGCATACGTTCGTTCACACAAATAGAAGCAACAGGCAGCAAACAAATTGTGTACACAAAAAGAAAATATAATTCTTTGTGGATCAAAGTTCAATATATCAATGTTTTTGTCTTAATTTTTTTTTTTGGCATGCAATATGGCAAATATCGAACACATATGTGTATCGTGTATATTTGCACATTATTATTAAGCATACGCCCCATGTGGCTAAATCCACATCACTGCCCTTTGTTAATATCCAAGCGCAATTATTCTATCCATGCAGCCGGGGCATTTTAATGACTCTCCTTTGAGCAAGTAGAGCATATATTTATTTACATTTTATTAGTCCAGCAATTATTGTTGCCAAATCGTGATGATATCACCCGTAACACCAGCTATACAGATACCCCTCCGCCCTCCCCTCATCGTCATCATCATTGTCAACGGGAATGGGAACGGGAACGGGAACGGGGCAACTGGCAACAATGTGGGGCATAGGGACAACGTCAACATACTCAGAGACTCGAGGGCGTGGAAAAATACGATTTGTAATGCAATACGCTCTACGGTTTGCATAGAGTCCGAGCGAGACTCCCATCCCAATATTAGTATGTACATATCATACATAGATACATATGGAGGAGGAGTATATATGCATATCTAAATACAAAATAGAAACAGAAGCAGCCAAATATGCGTATGTGTGTGTGCTGTGTGTGTGTGTGTGTGTGCACAACCCTCCCATCTGTTTCTGTTATCTTTCGGGGTATACAAATTACTTATCGGACATGGCCAAACATCATAGCAAATGATATAATAAAACGCCTCCAATGAGACATACTATTCCAAATGAGTCAAAGGTCTTTTAGGGGTTGGGCCCAACCACCTGTTGCTATATAGTTCTTTTATGTACATATTTACTTTGCCGTCTATTGTAATAGGTTAGTAATTGGACAAATATGCGCTTTCTTTGGTATTATTGTCATAACCTCGGGTGTGTCTACATTAGAAGTTCTTCTGTCAGTGTAGAAAGTCTTTTATAAACAAGCAATGGAATTGCATATAATTCTTCTGATACTCTAAAGCCTGTTTGAATGAATAATTCAATTATATGTACTTTTTGTTTGGGTTCTATATTAGTACAATTTGTAAAGTAAAAGCTGATAGTTATTGAAAAAAACAATCTAAGATATGAGCAGAATATAAACAAAGTTAGCACGAAATATAAGAAGTTCTTTGTCAGTGTAGAAAGTCTTTTATAAACAAGCAATTGAATTGGATTAAATTCTCCGATATTGTAAAGCCTGTTTAAATGAAAAATTCAATTATATGTGCTCTTGTTTTAATTCTTTATTAGTACAATTTCTAAAGTAAAGGCTGTGAGTTGTTGAAAAAAATTGAAAAACTATACAAAGTTAGAAATATAAGAAGTTCTTTATCAGTGTAAAAAGTTTTTATAAACAACTAATTAAAATGTATTAAATTCTTTTGATATTCTATAATAATAAGCTCATCTATATTTATTTTTTGTTTTAGTTATTAGTAGTACAATTTATAAAGTAAAAACTGAGAGTTTTTAAAAATAAAGCCCTAAGATATGAGCAAAAGTTAACTAGAAATAAAACTTATTTATTTATTATACAAGGTTTTTTTTACATTTTGTACGTGTTGGAAAATTCCCATTTTATTAGCATGTTAATTAATCTTTTGAATATATTTTGTTCATGTTTTATCCCATTGCCGATCTATAAAACAAATAGAATTTTTCTTCTTTACTCAGTTCTTAAATCAAATTTTGGTACTTGTGCTTTTATATATTCCATTCATACATATTCAATTCATAGTACGAGTTTCCAATCCGATGAAAAAATAAAACCGAACAGATAGTATATCTTTTTACTTTACATACTGAGTGAATAAGTGATATTTTTATAGTGATAATTGTTTCCGTTGACATGAATTGGTTCGCTTAAGCTGATTACCGTATAAGATAAAAACTGAATCGCTTATTTAAAATTCCATGTCAAGAACAGGTAGTAGCTACTATAACTACTTTTGAAATGCACTTTAAGTGGCAATTGAGTTTAGGGTCGTTGCACGGCTGTCAAATTTAGCAAGTTTTGCAACGCTTGCCGAAAAAGGGAAAACCTGCTCATGCTGAATTGCATTTCTGTAACAGAGTGTCAAGAACTTGGTCAATATTGTTGATGCAATCGATTTGTTTACACCTGGCTTGCAATAATGACATTACAAATTATAAGCTAAGTGCTAGTCGAAGGGTCTTATGATGAGTGGACTTAGGTGTAGCTAATTAGTTATTACAAACTGTTCGATTACACGTGTCAATCTCAATCGCAATCTAAATCCGTTTGGTATCATTTGAATTACACACTGAATGGCAAAGATTACAAGCACGTGTGTCTACAAAATTTATTTAGCTGCAACGCTTGAGAGATTCACAATATGATTATATACGATTGCACGAGCGATGGTTATGATTTGCTTAAGTGGCAGCCGTAAAAGCATGTCGGATTTAAAACACACTTCTCTGCCATTCATTTGTTTATAGTACAGTACAGCAGCATACTACGCCATACTATAAATATTTGTGTAAATATTGCATGTAAGCAAAACAAAAAGTTACTCGTAGTAGAAATTATTGCTTACTCTTCGAGTATTTAAATGAAAAATGCAAATTTATGCCCCGCACCTGGTTTAATCATACGGTAAATCAATCAAACATTTTTTTTCTTTTTTTTTTGCTTCATCATTGTCTTATTTGTTTGCGTGTGTGGACTTTAAACTAGAAATACGTTTCGTTTGTGTATATATAAATATGTGGGAGCCTACATACCAAATTTGATAGATCCCGTCTAAGTCTTAAAGAAAACACAGCATTCTTTAGTTCTAAATGTTGTAAGCTTATTCTTATCATTGATTTGCAAAAGAGGAATGTACTCAGAAAGAAAGAAAAAAAACATTCACTAGCTTTTCTAACTTCTTCTATAATAAACAAACGCATATCTTTACAATTTTAATCCAACAGCAAAAATTGATAAGCTGCACTTTGTACCAGCGAACTGCAGTTCAGTTAATCATTTACAATTGAGTGTGTTCAACTCGTATCTATCGATAGGGGGCTTTAGACATTAAATTTAGGCTAAATGAGAGAGAACTTTAGCTCATGTATTCATTCTAATTGTCAACTGCTGCCTAGGGCAACTAGCTTAGTCTAAACTAAGGTCTGCCAGCACGCACGATAATCATACGTTTAAAAAGCTATATTCTTTTTATTAGACAACTTGACAGACAGGCTGGCAATTAGATATTAGACATTAGATATGCAAGCACTATAAAATGTAGAGAGAGCCAAACGGCATTGTTAATACAATTTACCTTAATTGATGGCAAGTGACATACCCCGACTTCTGGTCAAGTGTTTGCGTTCCCAAGACACAATATCGGGCACATATGTACAAGCTGTACTATATACTCTATATACTGCATTTACATAGACGACCTGCAGTTGGAAGAAGGACAGCGCACTTTCATTGACATACACCTGCCATAGTTGGCAGGGTTCTTTCTTAATTATGGTGTTTGAACCGAAACCGAAACCGAACCCTGAGAACCTCAACGGCTTGAATTGTTGGCCTTATTTGGTAGACAAGACAAAAAAAGCTGAGCACTTCCGCGCTTATTGTTTGTTTCAAAAGGCTTTTCGCAAGACTTTTGTGTGTGCATAATAATCTGGGAGTCATTAATTCAATGGTCACGTAGTAATAAAAACTGAATTCTAAAGCCAGTCTGCCTGTTCATTGAAAACACAGGAATGTCATTGCGCAAACGCTGTAAGACAACGCAAACATAATTTGTATATCTGTATAAAACTGCAATAGCCAAAACAAGAAATTCGCCTGGGGCCACTTCAGATTCACTTTTAGCGATTTCAAATGCGACGGTCGCCGAACTTCCAACAATTAAGCGCTACTTTAACTAGTAGTTATAGTTGTTGTTTTTGTTGTTGTCCAAAGACCGCAACGGACTTGACTTGGCGGTTCTTTTTTGCTGACCATTTTTGTTTGCTGCTGTTATTTATATTTTTCAAGTTTTTGTAATTCGCATTTTGCAATTTGTGCCATTTTTGGTCGTTTGACGACAACATCGACATCGACATCGAAATCGACATCCACGAATGCCATTAACAAATGCCATACTATTTTTTCAAAGTGGTTCCATCCCATGTGTTTGTATTTGTTTACGCAGTCTTTGTCTGTTCTACGCCTTTTGCTTTTGCCTTTTGCATTGCGGCAAATTTTTATTATCTCGAATGAGGTTTTTATTCAAGTTGAGCATGTTTAGCTATATGGTGTTGTTTGTTGCGTTTTCATTGGGTAGTTCTTGAAAACTTCTTTAAGCTCTGTGCGTAACCTTGTACGATAAATTTCTAAGCCGACAAATGTTAAAGATGCCTTAGGTAACTTTAAGAGCCAAGTCAACAACTTTAATATATTTTAAGCAAAATTTGAGAACTTTAGCTAGTATGTTTAAATAAAACTTTTCCAAAATCAATTGCATCTTGCATTATATTATTTTGAATGAGTTTTGCTTATATAGTATAGAATATAAAACAAATACAAGTAGACAATCATTGTAATAGTCTTGTTTTCTAAATTCGATTATTTGCCAAAACAAAAATTTAAGAATATATTAGCTATCTACTTTTACGCATGCGTTGCCCGATGACATTTATGCACTTTCGATTCGATTCGACAAAGGAAGCCGGTTTAATATCGAACTGGTTCTTTAAGCACAATGCAAATATAAATGTCAAATAAATCCCATTGCCTATCCACAACAATACAAATATTTTTGTAAAATATGTGTCTATCACATTTAAGCTGAGTTTGGAGTATTCGAGTATTCGGTGCTAAAGCAGCAATTAAGAACAGTTATCGTTGTTTATTTACACTTAATGTTTGTTTGCTTACTTATTTACAGAATACGTAAAGTACCATAAGCGTACGCATATCATTTTTCAGTGTGTACGAGCATTATTATTATTATTATTATTATTATGATAGTCCGGTGTTGACGGGAAGGTCGTTTGCAAATTATTTCTTCTTCTATTGCTCGCTTCTTAATGTTTTTATAATTATTATCATATTTGTGATATATGCATAAATTTGCGTGCGTGTGTGTGTGTGTGTTGTTGACTCACAAGAATTTGCTTAGTGTGCGTAGGGTTCTTATCGCCCAAAAATAATGACTACGACCGAAACTTAAACATTGAACATTTTTGTTCAACGTCGCTGCGACTGTTGACTCTTTTTGTTGGTCGTCGTCGACGCGTTTTGCATTGCCAAATTGAATTTGATATGCATACTATTGTTGTTATTTAATTTATTGGCTTTTGTTTTGCTTTTTAAAGCATAACAGCGCAGTCAGCGTCGCAGTCGCAGTCGCAGTCGCAGTCAGCGCCGACGTCGACGCTGGCCATTTGCCTTCTGTTTCTGTTTCGGTTTCTGTTTTATTCTGCTGCTTCTGCTGCTGCTTCTGCTTCTGTTGCTGACTAGTTGCCAGTTGCTTCTTCCGCAGTTATCAGCTGTTCGTCTGTCTGTCTGTTTGTGCGATTGCGATTGCGCGCATGCGCAACAGAGCGGCCCATTGGTTTTTTTTTTGTGCGGTTTTGTTGGCCTGTGGTTTTGGCTGTTTTGTGCAACGGTTCAAGCGGTTCAAGATCTTGGCCCAAAAGTTCACTTCGCGCTCCAATTACACAAACAGCAGCAAGCAACTAACTAAAGCAAGTGTTTTGTCATCATTTTGATTTCCCTTTTTTAGAGCTTGTAATTTAACATTTATGTAAATGCTCGCCTTGAATGAGGCCTTTCTTACAAACAACAAACAACAACGAAAAAGAAACAATAAACTAATTGCAATGCAACACTTGTGTAATCATTAAAAACATCAAAAAAGGTATTAAAAAAATAGTATTTGCAAGTGAATTCTGAAACACAACAACGATAACAATTATATAGAAACGAAACTGGAAAACAAAAACAAAACCATCACTCAAATAATTAATGCGCACAAACAGGGCGTAAACAAATAGAAATAATTTCATTAAACTGCTGTAAACAAGAAATATAATTATAAACATGGATAGTAGCAAATTGTTAAAAAACGTTTATGGCATCGATATACACTTTGAAGATCTCGTCTATCAGGTTAATCAGTCCAAACGAAAAGGTGCGTAACACAGAACTAAATGCTATTCAAACTAGTATACTATATGTATATTTTTGTGGAGCATTCTTAACTCTTGGCTCTCTCTTTATGTTTTGCAGAAAAGAAGTCTGTGCTTAAGGGCATTACGGGCACATTTAAGTCCGGGGAACTGACGGCTATAATGGGCCCCTCGGGCGCTGGCAAATCTAGTCTTATGAACATTCTAACTGGCCTTACCAAAACCGGCGTCACGGGCACCATCGAAATTGGCAAGGCGCGCAAATTGTGCGGCTATATTATGCAGGATGATCATTTCTATCCATTCTTCACCGTGGAGGAGACAATGCTGCTGGCAGCAACACTTAAAATATCCAACAAATGTGTCAACATGAAGGAAAAACGCATTTTGGTAAGTTGAGAGCGAAAATTAAGTATATGTAAAGCTTTAAGGAGCTTTTGAGAGCTTTTAGCAGCTTTTAGCTGGTGTTGTCCGTTTTTTAATCAACTTTACGGTACAAAAGTGTTCTAACTATCCGAATTAAAGCTTTTGCTAATGATTTCTGTTATTTAAGCAACATTGCAAACTTTTATGTACATATGTTTGCAATGTTACTTCAATAACATAAAGCTTTGATAAGCTTTAAGTAGCTTTATAAGTGCGTAAGATTGCACCTTAAGAATGTGTTATAATAGGTACAACTAATGAGCTTTAAGCTAGCCAAATTATACAACACTTCTGTAACAGCAGTATCTGAAAATTTGGATGTTCTTTAAGCAGCTTTAACAAAATTTGTACAGTAATGCTTATTTTTGGGCTTAATCAACATATTGGAATCACAGTTACTTGGATATTAAAGTTTAGTACAGCTTTCTGTTAGTGGAGTAAAGCAGCATCAGTTGAAAGTAATTTAGTATCAGAAACTTTTAAAAGCATTTAATTTAGGCAGTGCAATTTTATCCACTTGCATCTTGAGTCCAATTTCTTAAATCAGTTTCTCCACTGTTTGACAACTTCTTCACTTGCTTTTCTAGTTTTAAGTTTATAAGAAAGCAACATTCTTGAAGCTAATTTGTGCCCTTTTTCCCCCCTTTCCCTTCCAGATCGATCACTTGCTGAGCACATTGAAGCTGACGCAGGCGAAGCAAACGAGATGCTCGAAGCTGAGTGGTGGCCAGAAGAAACGTCTATCCATTGCCCTAGAGCTGATAGACAATCCAGCGGTGCTATTTTTAGACGAGCCCACAACGTAAGCAAGCATACAAGCCCAAAACCAGTTGCTGACTAACATACAGCAGATGTGTTCTTTCTCTCAACCTTGAAATTGTTATTTTATCATTCTATCCAAATGCACAGCGGCCTGGACAGTTCATCCTCCTTTGACACCATACAGCTGCTGCGTTCTCTGGCGAACGAGGGGCGAACGATTGTGTGCACAATCCATCAGCCATCGACCAACATTTACAATCTGTTCAACCTGATCTATGTGCTCAGTTCGGGTCAATGCACCTATCAGGGTACGCCCCAAAATACGGTGATGTTTCTCAAGACGATCGGACTCGACTGTCCCGCCTATCACAATCCAGCGGACTTCTGTGAGTAGCAACATTCATTTGATTGCCCGTTAAACAGTTAATACAATATCATTCAACTCAACTCAACTCAACAGTGCTGGAGTGTGTGAATGGTGACTTTGACGATCACACCGAGGCCTTAACCGAATGCGCCAAGGACACACGCTGGCGTTACGATCAGCAGCTGCTGCAGGATGAGGTGACGGAGCCACCGACCGAGGCGCAAGTGGCCAAGTTCAACGAATCGCAGACCCAAGGACAAGCGGCACAGTCACAGGCACAGGCACAGGCACAAGCGGCTCAGGCGAAACTGGCACTACAAAAGATGGAATCAACAAAGGAGCTCATTAAGCACACGTATCCGCCGCCCGAATGGATGCGCCTCTGGCTGCTAATTGGACGTTGTCATCTGCAGTTCTTCAGGGATTGGGTGAGTAAGACAAGTAAATCGACTTAACCACATTTCCGAGACCTATTCACAAATGAAAGAAGACAAACAAAGATTGCCGCTTTTGTTTTCTTTTCAATTTTTGGATCACGTTTTAGTAGTTTTAGGATATGTATGACATTGCAGTTAAGATCAAAAAGTAGAGTTTATTATTCCAAGTTTCTTATTTTTATAATCTGTCTTAATGAAACTTAAGATTAATCATTGTGGTTTTGTATAGTTATATTACGCTTTGTATATTATTAAACGTTTACAAACCATTTTATGAAGTGACGCAGATCAATTTACGTATTCTAGTTTCCTTGATTATAACTTCTTTAAAACTATGACAGCTACCAACTAAATAAAGAACTATTAAAGTACTATCCAAAAGTTATGAAACATAGAATACATTTTGTTAGTTTGACTCGTTCTTTTCATCTTATTGAAGACGTTCGAGTGTCACGTGCGTAGTCATGAAAATTACTCTATCTTTAATACCATCTCTATTCCAGACCTTGACATATCTTAAACTTGGCATGCATGTACTGAGCGCTGTCATGATTGGACTGTTCTTTGGTGATTCCGGCATCAATGCCACCAAGCAAATCTCGAACGTGGGCATGATTATGATACACTGTGTATATCTCTGGTACACGACCATAATGCCGGGAATATTACGCTGTAAGCTATGCGTAATACTCTTCCACTTCTCACGTAATAACATTCAATTTGCCTCTTTTCTAGATCCATTGGAGATCGAGATCATCAAGAAGGAAACGTTTAACAATTGGTACAAACTGAAAACATATTACTTGGCCACCATGATAACTTCCACACCAGTGCATGTATGTATCCTACAGCTATGATTTATATATCATATTCTAATCGTTGTATTACCTTACAGATAATCTTCTCTACAGTTTATATAACAATTGGCTACTTGATGACCGATCAGCCTGTTGAAATGGACCGATTTGTCAAATATTTGCTAACTGCTGTCGTTGTGACTATTTGTGCCGATGGTTTGGGTGTATTCCTTGGTACCATTCTAAATCCAGTGGTAAGTGATAGAAGACACAATCATAAAACTGAACTCATCTCATTCTCAATCATAAGGTGGATTTTATTTTTAGTACAAATTTCTGTTGATTATAATCATATTTTTTTAGAAAACTCTTAGAAAACTGTTTACTCTCGATTATAAACCACCTGATTTAAGAAATTTATAAATCATATACCATATTCCATCTGAAAAGTGTTTAGTTTTTTCAATTTATCGAATTTTATTATATTTTTTCCAATAAAACAAAATGTTTTTAATTCTTTTCCAGAATGGTACTTTTGTTGGTGCCGTGTCCACGTGCTTTATGCTTATGTTTTCGGGTTTCCTGATCCTGCTGACCCATATACCATATGCGATGCGATTTGTTGCCGCCCTTTCGCCGCTGCGCTATGCTCTGGAAAATATGGTTATATCATTGTATGGCAATCAACGTGATAAGTTAATCTGCCCACCCAATGAATTATACTGTCATTTCAAGTGAGTTTCAATGATTTGCTTGAGAAGATTATTCCATTAACATTGCCTTTCTTTACGTTTTACGCATAGGAATGCCGTCACGGTGTTGCGTCAGTTTGGCATGGAAAATGGTGATTTTGGCTTTAATATCATGATGATTCTGGGCCACATAACGATATTCAAAATCTTGGCCTATTTTACGTTAAAGCGCAAAGTGAAATCGGTTTGATTCGGATGCTTTGGATGCCTAGTATTGAGCTTAATATATATTAAATGTGATTTTATGTTACTTATCGCTTAGTTCAAGTGAACTACATTTTACATCGGCGTGTGATACTTTAACTAATGCTACCTGTTGCTGTATACATACTATTTGTTAACATAGCGAATATAGTTTTTATACGGTTATAAACTTTTCATATGCATGTACATATATAGGACTATACATATGTATATATGTCATTCGACTAGTTCTCAGTTAAAATAGGTTGTAGTAAGAATTTTGTGTACGAACGAATAAAATGGACAAGTCAAAAAATTTATATACAAACCATTAAACAAAGATTGTCAAAAATAACTGTATTTTATTCTGGATTTTAAAAGTGTTATATCTTTAAATGAGTTAACTCATTAAAAAATATAAGAAAATTGATTGGGCAATGGGAAACTCCTGTTTTTATTTTAAAATAAACAAGTTTGAGAAATTTTCAACAATAAAATTCACATTTGCTTCTGAGGTATTTAAATACTTAAAGTATCGCGCGCTATGTCAGTGCTTTTTGCAGCCCTGACAGCTAGGTATATCGTATATCGATATCAACACGATAGTACATCGACAACATTGGCCATCACTAACAAAGAAAACAGCAGCCTGCAACAATAGGAACAGAGAGCGAAATATATTTATTAAACACATACTAAGCTATACAAACCATTAATTAGGTGCAAACAATAGTTAAATAACAAATATAACATGTTTCGCTCTAGTTTTGACAAAAATCTGGGTAAGAAACGCACTTTAGTTGCCATTTAACTTAGCTAAAAGATTAGTGCAACTAAAGTGACTCATCGATAAAGCTCACCAAAAAAAGTATAACAAAAAGGGGGAATGAACTTAAATCGCAATTAAAATGCGTCAGATTATATTTCTTTTGCTTTCCTCAACAGAGAACGCGACAAGCCACCTGCGCTTGGAGCCAGATTGGCCTTCGATTCTCCTGATTTGCGATGAAATCAATCAAAAAGATGTCACGTAGGTAAAAATAACTTTTACATTTGAATAAGTTTTTAATTTGTTTGGCATTGTAGGCCCAAAAATGCTTTTGTGGCAATCAAAAAGAAAATGAACTCACCCAATCCGCACTCGGCTTGCTACTCCCTGCTGGTGCTCGAGAGCATTGTGAAGAACTGCGGCGCTCCGGTGCACGAGGAGGTCTTCACCAAGGAGAACTGCGAGATGTTCAGCAGCTTTCTGGAGCAAACGCCGCACGAGAATGTGCGCCAGAAAATGCTCGAACTCGTCCAGACCTGGGCCTACGCATTCCGATCGTCCGACAAGTATCAGGCCATCAAGGTGAGTGCATTCAATAATGTCTCAGTCGACCTCTAATTGGATTAATGGCCAACATGTTTTCCATATTGTTTATTTTTGTATGCCCCTTTTCATAAATGTACTATATTCCGAATCAGCTCAACGAGTTGACTACCTGTTTATATGCAAACTAGTCTCTCAGTTTGAAGCTGTGGGAATTACAATCACTATTTAAAGATTCTTGGGGTATTCTTCAAAGACTACTAGAGGAAAACATTATCTTAGGTGCCCAGAAAATTTACTTGAGACCTCAACGATTTTAATTCAATGTAATCACTTTAGTTTGAAATGTAAAATATATAAAACGTGTTCCCCTTTTCAGGATACTATGACCATTCTGAAAGCCAAGGGACACACATTCCCCGAGCTGAAAGAAGCGGACGCAATGTTCACCGCCGACACGGCGCCCAACTGGGCGGATGGCCGGGTTTGCCATCGCTGTCGCGTCGAGTTCACGTTCACCAATCGCAAGCATCACTGCCGCAACTGTGGCCAGGTGTTCTGCGGTCAGTGCACGGCCAAGCAGTGCCCGCTGCCCAAATACGGCATCGAGAAGGATGTGCGCGTCTGCGATGGCTGCTTCATGGCGCTGCAGCGTCCGGCGGGCGCCAAGACGAGCGCACGCGTGGCCGACAGCGACTTGCCGGCGGAATATCTGAACAGCTCCTTATCACAGCAGGTGCAGGTTCGTTTTTCTATGTGGCCCAAGCAGCAAAATTGACTAAATCTTTCGTTTCTCTTGTCTAATCCGTAAAGACGCCGGCGCGCAAGACCGAACAGGAGCTCAAGGAGGAGGAGGAACTGCAGCTGGCGCTAGCACTCAGCCAATCAGAGGCGGAGCTAAAGAAGCCGCACCAACAGCCGCAATCGCTTGCCACCTATCGCATGCAACAGCGTTCGCCCAGTCCAGAGCCGGCCCAGTCGCAAATGCCGATGCAGCAACAACAACAGCAGCAGCAGCAGCAGCAGGAGGAGAGCAATCCCGAGCTGGCCAAATACTTGAATCGCAGCTACTGGGAGCAGCGCAAGATTAGCGAATCCTCGTCCATGGCCAGTCCATCAGCGCCCAGTCCCATGCCCCCCACACCGCAGCCGCAACAGCAGCAGCAGCAGCTGCTGCAATCGCTGCCCATGCCAAAGAATGCGGATGAGCTGCAAATTGCTGAGTTCGCTGCCAATATGCGCACCCAGGTGGAAATCTTTGTCAATCGCATGAAGTCCAATTCCAGCCGTGGACGCAGCATATCCAATGACTCCTCGGTGCAGACGCTCTTCATGACGCTCACCTCGCTGCACTCGCAACAGTTGACCTACATTAAGGAGATGGATGACAAGCGCATGTGGTACGAGCAGCTGCAGGATAAGCTGGCTCAGATCAAGGACTCACGTGCCGCCCTGGACGTGCTGCGGCAGGAACATGTGGAGAAGCTGCGTCGCATAGCCGAGGAACAGGAGCGACAGCGCCAACTGCAAATGGCCCAGAAGCTCGAGATTATGCGCAAGAAGAAGCAGGAGTATTTACAATATCAACGACAGCTGGCACTGCAGCGCATACAGGAGCAGGAGCGCGAAATGCAGCTGCGCCAGGAGCAGCAGAAGGCCCAGTATTTAATGGGCCAGACGGCGCCCTTTCCCTACTTGCCGCCTTCCGCCGTGCCCACGCATGGCTCGCCCTCGCATCAAATGACCAACGTGTATAATCCCTATGTTGCCGCCGCCGGATATCCAGCGCCCAATGGCCATAACGTTGGTCAGTTTGCCACCGGCATTCCGCCACCGGGCATGTATAATCCCGGCATTGCACAACCTCCACCCGCACCGGGCATGATGCTGCCACCGCCGGGCACTATGATGCAGCAGCAACAGCAGCAGCAACCGCCGTCTTCGCTGCCTGAGAATGCATATGCCAATCCCAATCAGGCCATGCTAGCGCAGATGCCACCACAGCAACAGCAGGCCCAACCACCTCAGCCCCAACCGCAACCACATCTGGCCCATGTTATGCTGCAGCAGCAGCAAATTGTGCAGTCGCATCCGCCGATTGCCAATGTCCAAGCTCCACCACCACCACAACAGGCAGCACCTGCTCCTGCTCCAGTTCCAGCTCCAGCTGTAGCTGAAATCAGCAACACACAAGTGCAGGCGGTGGCTGCGGCTCCTGCACCACCGCAAAACGAACCCGAACCGGCTGCGAAGGCCCACGAGCCCGCTGTGGCCGAACTCATTTGCTTCGATTAGGCCACAATTGTTAAACGTTCTTTTATCTAAAAACTAAGACTTTGTTATGGCTCTGACTTTTGTTTCAAATTCACAAGCGACATTTAGCAAAGCTTTCCAATTGGCATCTAACAACTAAAGTCTTGTGAATTTTAAAGTATAATTGGCACTGTAACAAGCAATTATTGTATTCACCAAGTGTAACCTATTTAAGTAAGCGCATGTTATTCCAAAATGAACAGAATTTGATCGTATTTGTAGTCAACAAAAACAAAAAGCGATAAACTGCGTTTCTACTATTTAGCACCCATTAACTGTTATCATTTTCGACTTATTTTGCAAATAGAAATTCGTCTAAATTTAGAGAAAGATTCATTCCAACGTTTCTTGAGCAAGTTAGCCAAAAAAAATATAATTTTTCCATGAACAATGGATTAAATCCACAGAAATCGTCCCAAAAACAAAAAAGGGAACGAGTTAAAAAAGTATCACATCGATTGACTACAAAATGAATTTTAATGAAAATAAATTTATAATATTAGTAAACGAATATAACTAGAAGTATGCATTTCAAAACGAAAGATCAAAAGTAAAACCAGAAATAATAGTTATCTTCCAAAGATAAGTTCTTAATTAAAAGCACAATCGATACAATTTAGTACAAATCAGATCTGAAATACTTCATTTACGCATCTTAGTCCCATCTTAAAAGACCTTTTATCACTTGGCATCTGAAAGCGCAGCCACGCCGGGCAGTTTCTTGCCCTCGAGCAGCTCCAGGGCAGCACCGCCGCCCGTCGAGACATGTGAGACCTTGTCGCTGCCACCGAAATTCTTGCAGGCCGTCGCCGTATCGCCACCGCCCACAATTGTGGTGGCGCCATTCTTTGTGGCGCACACAATTGCCTCCAGCATGTTCTTGGTGCCGCCAGCGAATTTCGTGTTCTCAAAGAGACCCGGTGGTCCGTTCCAAACGATGGTCTTGGCCTGGACAATGGCAGCGCCGAAAAGCTGCATCGATTTCTCGCCTATGTCGAGACCCATAAAATCCTTGGGCACGCCTTGTTTTACATCAACCGTCTTGATCTCACCCGGATCTTTGTCGATCTTTATGGCGCATTGGAAGTCGACGGGCAAAAGTATTTCCACTTTCTTGTCCGCGGCCTTCTTCATAATGTCACTAATCATTTTGAAGCCCTTTTCGTCGAAGAGCGATTTACCGATCTCCATGGTGTGGATGACTTTGAGGAATGTGAAGGCCATGCCCCCAGCCACAATCATTTGATCCACCTTGGTCAGCAGATTGTCAATCAGCGGTATCTTATCGGCTATCTTAGCGCCACCCAATATGGCCAGAAACGGTTTTTTTGGGTTATCAAGCGCCTTGGCAAAATACTCCAGCTCCTTGTCGAGCAGAAAACCCGCTGCACGCACTTCATAGCCCTCACCCAGCATGGAGCTATGTGCCCGATGGGCCGTGCCGAAGGCATCGTTCACATAGATATCGGCCAGTTGGGCCAATTTGCAGCGAAACTCCTTAACCTTCTCTGGGTCGGCTTTGACCTTCTTGTCCTTTTGTTTGCTGCTACCCGTTTCCTCAGCATAAAAGCGTAGATTCTCTAGCAGTATTACTGCGCCCGTTGGCGGATTCTTGGCTGCATCTAGTGATATTTCGCTAACACAGTCGTCTATGAAGCACACTGGCCGACTCAGCGCCTTCTCCAGCTCCATGACAACGGGCTTCAGCGAAAATTGCAAATTCTTTTCACCATTCGGACGGCCCAAGTGCGAAGCCAGTACCTGAAACCATGAATCAAAGAGGATCCAATTGGTGCTAGCTTCATTGATTACCCACCACAGATTTGCACTTCTTCTCCAGCACGTATTTAATACTTGGCAAGGCAGCCAATATACGCTGGTTATTAGTTATTTTACCATCCTTCATGGGCACATTGAAATCGACTCGCATAAAAACCCGCTTCCCAGACACATCCACATTCTTTAGGCTCAGTTTCTTGGGCAACTTGCCGTCGTCTTTGCACTCGCCATAATTTCGCAATGGTTGCAATTTGCAACCATGGTTAACATATTTATTTGATTTAAAAAGTGTATACAACTTTTGTTCCAAGTGCAACATGTTTATAAAATATACTAAAAGTGTAACAAATTTCAGTTTAGAATCTCAATGAAAGAGCCGTTATGTCATATTGTTAATCTCAAACATTGGAGCAGCCTTATATATTACGTACTTATCAGTATGTAGTTTTAAGCTACGGTCCATATTTATATACGCAGATTCAGCTGCTACGCTTCAAATAACATTGCTCCAAGTTGTTTTCAGTAACGTTTTCTTCTTCGCGCACTATCATCTGATTATCGTTGTGCATTAGGTCGATAGCTTTCGCGAAATTGTGGTGGTGGTCGATACATTTTTATAATCAGCTGCGCCATAACAAAAACAACTGGTGAGCTGCATACACTGTTTTATGTATGTTGCAAATAAGCGAGGGAAACACAACAACGCCAATTCATTTTGACACATAATACATTGCTGAAAAATTAACAAATCCCAATATGGGTGGTGGTGATCTGGTAAGTACACGCATTCCGACCACCTATTAGACCGAAAGAACTCAAAGCTCTCATATTAACGTTGAACAGAATCTGAAAAAATCATGGCATCCACACACAATGAAGAATCAGGAGCGCGTCTGGAAAGCGGAACAGGCGAAGCAGGAGGAGCAACGCAAACTGGATGATTTGCGCAAAGAGATAAATGAGGAGCGCGATCGCGAGGAGCTCAGGCGCATTGGCGAGAACTCTGGCGTCCTGGCTGGCAGCGGCGGGGGCGAAGCGAAACTGGAATGGATGTATAAAAGTAAATAAAGCAAGAATGCCAAAGTTCGCATACCTAAATAAACATAATACTAATTTCTCAACGCACTTACAGATAACGCGGAGCTCATCAATCGGGAGGAGTATCTGTTGGGCCGCAAGATAGACAAATCCTTTGAACAGCTGCAGGCAGAGGAACGACGACAGGACCATAGTACTGTTGGTCTCAAGCAGTCCATCAACCACGTGGAACACGAGTGTGTGCCATTCTCGATACGGGAATACCGTAATCTGCAGTCCACCGAGCAGGTGGACATGCAGCGCAAAACAATGGAGGATCCACTGATGCTGATCAAGCAGCGAGAAATGGAGTCGCGACGTAAACTGCTCGAGAATCCTGTCAAGCTTAAGGAAATCCATCGCATACTCAAAACCGAACAGGAGCAAGCAACCAAGCGCAATAAAAAGTCCAAAAAGAGCAAAAAGTCCAAGAAGAAGCAGAAGAAGAACAAAAAGGGCAGCAGCAGTGAGGACAGCGAAGACAGCGACAGCAACGATGACCTGGACAGAAAGCTGGCCAGGCAGATGAAAAAGCTGAAAGGCGAGAGTACAAATGGTGACTTTAAGCTGGACAAACTACTGGATGCCAAGTATCGCACCCTGACTAAACAGCTGGACATGGCAACCAAGCCCAAAAAGCAGAAGAGCAGCAAAAAGTCGCGACGACGCAGCGATAGCGATGACAGCAAGGATGACAGCGAAGAGGAGCCAAGCAAACAGAGTAGAGGAAAACGCGACAGAAGCAACAGCAACGAAATGCAGCCTAGAGGGAGACGCGACGACAGCAGAGCCGATGAGCGTACAAGACAAAGGGAGCGGGAGCGGGAACGGCAGCAGGATGTACGAAGACACCACGAAGCTAACAGGCGCAGCAGAAGTCGCAGTCAACGCAGAGAGCAACAGCAACAGCGGCGACAAAGAAGTCGCAGTGCTGACAAACAGCGAACGCAGCGCAGGGAGCGCAGTCCGGATCGGGATCGTCGCCGGCGCAGTCGCACGCGCACCCCTGAGAAACAACAACGTCGCAATCCAAGTCCACCACCAGCTGCGTCACGTCCCTCGGCCCGACCCAAGTCCAAACTCAGCGAAGGCGAGCGTGAGGCGCGTCTGCGGGAGATGATGGCCAATGCCAGCTGGCGCGAGGCGGATCGCACCAAAGCCGTGCACAAGCATCGCGAGGAATATGCGCGCGAGGAGGCGCAGAATCAGTCACGCGACTTTGACAAGCAGTTCATCAACAAGGAGGTGAAGAAGGCGATCGACAATCAGACATCCATTGGCAATCGTATTCGTTCCAATCTGAACAACATTCAGCGCACCTCGGCGGCCATGAATGCGAACTTTGCGCGCAAGTAGCTGACGGACAAATCCTTAGCCGTAAGTCTGTACTGTTAAGCTATATAATGTACAACTTTTCAAATTGACAGCACGCTGAAATTGCTCATTGTTTGTTTATGTAAAGTGTCATCAATCATATGTGCAAATATACATCGAAAATTGAAAATTTCCCAGCGAAAACCTTTCTCAAAAATTTGTTCAGCATAATATCGATAATCTTCAATTTGTGTCCGTTCAATGTTCAAAATATCATAATGACCGGATTAACAAGACATATAACAATCGAGGATATAAATCAAATTGGTATATAAAGTGATCTCAGACTGGCAATTGCAGCTATAGTGTAGCTATTTAACTTACTATTCACTTTATTATTGAATTTTGGGAGCTTACGATATAAACGGTGCCGAGGTGCAGCAGCGATGGGATTAACATAATTCTTTCAGAGAGATAATTTTGAGTGGGTTTATAGACCATTTAGGCGTTGGATAAAGCAGCCACGCCTGGCAGTGTCTTGCCCTCCAGCAGCTCCAGCGAAGCGCCGCCGCCGGTGGAGACGTGCGAGACGAGCGCCTCGGTGTTCCACTTGGCGCAGCAAGAGGCAGTATCGCCGCCGCCAATGATGGAGACGGTGCCGTTCTTGGTGGCCGCCACAACGCCATCCATAATGGCCTTGGTGCCGTTGGCAAAGTTGGGGAACTCGAACACGCCGGGCGGTCTAAAAGCAAATGCGGCAATTATAATTGCAGCTTGAGCGTAACAATGACTTACCCATTCCAAACAATCAGCTTGGAACGCGCAATGGGCGCGGCGAAGAGTTCGCGTGTCTTGGGACCCACATCCAGACCCATATGACCATCGGGAATGCCGGCCTCGACGGTCGCCTCGCTGACGGTGGCATTCTCAGCGAACTTGTCGCCACAGACGAAATCGACGGGCAAATGCAGCTGCACGTTGTTCTTCTTGGCCTTGTCCACCAGCTTCTGGACAATCTTGGAGCCCTCCTCGTCGAACAGGGAGCCGCCGATCTTCATGTTGTTGAGCACCTTGAGGAAGGTGAAGGCCATGCCGCCGCCAATGATCATCTCATTGACCTTATCCAGCAGGTTCTCGATGAGCTGAATCTTGTCGGCGACCTTGGCGCCGCCCAGAATGGCCAGGAACGGATTTGGTGGCTTGTCCAGAGCCTGCGAGAAATACTTGAGCTCCTTATTGAGCAGCAAGCCGGCCGCACGCTTCTCATAACCATCGCCCATCATGGAGCTATGGGCGCGATGAGCGGTGCCGAAGGCATCATTCACATAGACATCACCCAGTTTGGCGAGGCTGCTGCGGAACTCCTTGACCTTGGCGGGATCGGCCTTCACCTTGCCGCCGCTGGCATCCACACCCTTGCCCTCCTCCTCCAGATAGAAGCGCACATTCTCCAGCAGTATAACGGAGCCGGGTGCCGGATCCTTGCAGGCGGCCTCCACCTCGGCGCCTACACAATCGTTGAGGAATGTCACTTTCTGGCCCAGCAGCTTGGTCAGCTCGTCGGCAACGGGAGCCAGCGTGTACTTCAGGTTCTTGTTGCCATCTGGACGACCCAGATGCGACATGAGCACCACGGACTTGGCCTTCTTGGTCAGAGCCAGCTTGATGCTGTCAATGGCGGCTACAATGCGCTGATTGCTCGTAATCTTGCCCTCCTTGATGGGCACATTGAAGTCAACGCTAAGAGCGAGAAAAAAAATCGTTTTATGCAACATGCATTTTACAGTTATATGTAAATTATTCGCCAGCAAATCGTTTAACTAACCGCATCAGCACGCGCTTGCCCTCCAGATCAAGATTCTCGATGCTCAGTTTATTAAAGGCCATTTTGAATGCTTGCTTGCCAAATAGTGTCTAACAAATTTCTGGATACGTTTTCGTTTGTGCGAATGCGATTGCGACTTGACCCACAGCTGTGCGGCAATGTCAGCGCAAGGTCATTAATGGCTGGCATGATTAGGGTTGCCACGGGGCGTTAAGCAATGCCGCAACAGCAAAAAACCAAGGCAAACAAACTGAAGAAGATCGCATAATTATAATAGCAGCTATACAAATTGGAAGTTGCTAAAGTAAAGTGCTTGTAACGTTGTAAATGGACTCCAATTGGATTTTAACAGCTTACAGCTGTTATCGATTGCAGCACTGCCAAGTGTGCTGTACAACGTGTGTGTGCAGTGTTGTAAAGCAACGCATGGGCGTTCTTTTTAGCTTGGGTGGCGGTAAATTCAAAAAGGGCCAATCAAAAGCCAATTTAATGGGTAGTCAAGAAAAGACAAATTACAATTAAAAATAAATATTTAACTGCTGACAGACAAGCAGAAAAAATATCTTATTACTAATAATTAAACCTGCAATCCGCTTAAAACAACTTAGACAGCTCATAAATTTAGTTAGTTTAGTAAGTAAAAGAATGAAAATATAATTAGTATTTCTTTGTGTCCATTCACCAAAGAAAACACACACAAATAGAAATGAGTGGCCACACAGCGACACTGCCCCGCAAATGAATGCGACTGTGTGTAATTATGTATTGAATAAATGAATGGATGCTACATGACAACGCAGCTCGTGAGGCAATTGTGCACAGTTGGTCTATGTAGGTATATGTATATGTATACATGTATTTTTTTACACTCGACCACAACACATCCACGCACACACAGCTCGCGTACGTACATACAAACATACATACAGTTAGATATGAAATGACGCCAACATTTGCTCTTCGCAAATGATTCATTCATGTGCTGCTCGCCACTCGCCGGCACTCACTCTCGGCCCGGTCTCTTTTTGGCGCACACCAAGCAGCCGACCCAACCCTTGTGGTGCGCCCGCTGCAGCCTGAAATGCATGACGCAGATGCCAGCACAGAAGCAAGCAGGCAACCCAACCAACGGCGGAGAGGCCTATGCGAAAGCGTTGCAGTTTGGCTCATTCCGACCAAAGAATATCCACGGCAACTCATACGTCAAGTGACAGCGGTGGGAGGTGGTAGGCGGCAAGGAGGAGGTGGCGGAGGAGCAGAGCCACAAGGCAATCCTCTGTGTTCACTTTCTGCGCAATTAAAGCAATCGCTGAAGAATGCTCCAACACACACAATACGCTCACGAGCAATAATGATAACAAGTACATTCATCTTGGTCTTGTATGCGAAATCGAAATCGAAAACAAAACCAGAACCAAAACCAAAACCGTCAACAAGGCAAGTAAATTGAATATTTGCGTGTGAAATGGCCGTTGACGTCCGAGTCTCTAGAGTCGTGTGTACGCAAGAGTGTAGGGTATTTGGCGAAACGCTGCACTCGTGTGGAAACATTAACGTTCGCACATGCCAGTGAAACTCGCCTGGAGAACGGATCCGACGTCAAAATCGGACAAAACGTTTCAAGCGACCATTTCTAGCTGTAAGTCGAAACGCTTATCAGAGAGCAAGCGCTACCCAAAAACAGTTTCCCAGTTCCCCCCTTGTTGCCCTTGTCGTGCAGTGTATTCGTGTAGTCGTAAACCAGTTCAAGTTGTTTTTACTGAATGATTTTAGTTCTTTCACGCAACCATTTATTAAACGATATGAAGTCTGAAAGGTATCGGCCATAATGCCTATGCCAATGCCCTGTAAATCGAAATGTGCTTAAAGTAATCATATTCAACTTGAAATATCTTATCTGGATTGAATGCATTTTTGATTGTACTAATTAAATTTTCTTATTAGGCCTTCGAGATGTTTAGAATCGATATTTCTAATGTGCTATACTTAATAATGAAAAACAGTCTGCTTATTATCTTTTGCTCGAATAAATACAATTTTAAAAATCCAAAAATATATTTATTTGTCATTACTGTTTTTATTTAACTTAAAATATATAAAGTTTTCAAGATTTATTAAACATTTTTGTTACTGTACTGGCTAAGCTACAGATACAGATAGATATGTCTGTATTGTAGCTAAATATTTTCCATACAAACTTTGACCCCAATCAGCAAGTAGTCAGTCAGTTAGTTAATATATAGATACATTTGTGGAAAGCTCGCATGTTTCACAGTTTTTCTATTTCACGCTTTTCTCACCTTCATTTATTCCATAGCTAAAATCGCTTTGTGTGTATGTATGTATATATATCAAAAGCTATTTACATCTACGCGTTGAGTGCTTGCTTTGAATAGAAATAAAACATATATTCTAAATTATTCGTAACACATACATACATATTCTATAGAACCACATATAATCTTAACAATCTTGTTATACATCTATTGACCATATACAATAAATATATAATATATGTATTTGCATAAGTTCGTCAGTGAATCGATTACTTCCACTAACACCTTTTTGGTGCATGCTACACAAAACAGACGCAACGTGTTAATACACTGAACAAAAAGTCGTAGCACCTCAAAAGTTTGCCATATCAAACCAATTGCCAGATAAGATAATATAAGAAAAACCTCATTAAAATATGATATTTGTTCCCTTTTCAGTTCAGGGAAACGTTAGACGTGATTACCTGAGTAGGTCTCCGACTACCTCTAGAAACTTCCCTGTACAGTTTGCTGGCCTGAAAAACGATTGCGCCTTTCCTGTCGCAATTCTGTGAAATAGCAGCCCCTAAACGAGGTTTTTTTTTATAGTTAACCTTGAAACTATATTGGTCATACATGAGATACGTGTAACCGTGTAACTGGCGGATCCATGTTATAGAATGTTGCTTATGCATTTGCTTGTCCACATCGAAAAGAATAAATCATATCGGTAGCGAATTTTATTTACGCCCATTCGCTGGGGTTACGAACGCAACGCCGCTCAAAACAACACTAAAAGAGAGTCCGATCCGAATGGAAGGAAAGAAAACAAAAGTCAACTGAAACGAAGACGCAAATTGGCTTATCAGGAAATGTTAGGGCTCTGGAAAGCAGGCAAAAGTCACAGTGCGGAGGCGCTGTTTAAATATGATAACTCAATGATTGTCCCACGATTACAGGTGTTGGCAACAAAGCGCGACTGTGTGTGTGTGTGTGTATGGGTGTGTGTGTGTGTGTGTGTGTGGAACTGGTAGTAGATGCGACCGTGGACGACGACGACGACGACTGTCATCGACGCTGGCGAGGAGAGGTCGTCGGTTTTAATTAGCGAGCTGTCGTTTGCGAGTCTCCCATATTATTCAGATTACAAACTATACTTATTTGTTTTGCATAAAAATAGCAGAAAAACGACTGTGCCAGCCAGTAGCAGTAGTTCAAATAGGCAATGAGACGAACTAGCGACTACTACAAACTAAAAGCTAGAGAGACCAGCTGCGAACGACCACAACAACAACAACAACAGCAGCAACAACAATAGAGGAGAAGAACGTTAGCTCATTAGTCAATTCCTGAACCAGCGTGGTTCGTGTAATGAACAGAGACAGCAAATTGTCGAACCACATTTGTGGGATCAACTGAAAGAAATGAAAGATGCATAACGTTGAAACGATTACAAACAACAGCAACAACAACGAAAAACAAAACGGAAAACGAAAAGCGGGGTGAACCTTATTCAAGATACAATGTGCGTTGATTTTATCGCAAGAAATTTTGCAAAATATATACAATGTAGCAAATAATATAAATCACAAGTCGGTTTATCTAGAATGACCAACATGTTTATAAATATTGTTTTAGGTTAGAAAAAAAAGCAACTGCAACTAGTTCAATGTTGTGCCATAGATACAAATGTGTATGCATGAATTTGGTTAGCTGAAAGCTGAAGTCAATCAGCACATGATTCTTTTAGGTTAGGAAGAAGCTAGCGAGATCATTGTTCAATGTTAACCAAAATAAGCATATATTATTGTTTAGTTTTTCCTAGCCAACCAGTTTACAAGAGTCCTGGTAGCTTATTTGAACATTCAGCTTGTTGTTGGAGACATTCTAGTAGAGGAAGAAGCGACTGAACCTTCTTCAATGTATTACCAAAGATACAAATGTATCGAAGGGTATAAGAGATATATTATTTTGCAATTGAAATATATGTATTTTCATTGGGCATCATCTGTCACTCAATTGACCTGATTACTTGCATGTTTTCTGGTCCACTCTATAAATATGTGTGTAGTGGCACAAACAATAAGGCGAAACACTGCCGCTGAGAGTATGCAACCCAGCAAGCAGAACACACACACGCCACAGAACGCCAAAGTTTCCCGGCTAGCCGCTGCTGCTGTCGTTGCTGCTGCTGCTGTCGTTGGTGTTGCTGTTGCTGCTGCTGATGTTGCTGTTGCTGCTGTCAGTACAACTGCCGCCTGGGCCCTCCCTTAGCGCCCAACTCCAAGAGGAAAAAAACCTCTGGCGTCGCGTCGAGCAGAGCACTCCACGTCGAACAACAACCACCGACGACGACAGCAACTGTAGCGGGCAAGCAACCGCCGCGGCCGGCAATTTTCAAATTTACCGCCAAACGTGCTGGCGACGTCGACGTCGCCGCTGGCTGTGCTGTACTCACTCACGAGCAGAAAGCGCATTTTATATGGGATTCGTCAAGAAACCCACTCGAGCTGTCATTTTTCGATTTCGGCTTGATCGCAGCGCCATTCTAGTGATGCCAATTTGAAGAGGACTCTAAGCCCTACCGATTCCCAGCAGTTCGGGCCCCATCCAAATAGAGGTTTACGCGCTACAGCCGAAAACGTCAGACGCTTAAGCTGTTCAAGAAGACACTGCTCGCAATCTGTAGGCGGACCGTGTGCGATGGTAAGTTTAGTCTTGTACGAGCCGTCAACGGGTACACATATCGGTGGTCAGTCAGATAGGAAGAAAATACAAAATACTGAAAAATAATCAGCTAATGCATACAAATATACCACAAAAAAAGCATACAAGGAATTTGTATATTTGCTGCCGCGCTGAAACTGACGCTATATTATAAAAATTTTATTATTTTATCAAAAAAAAAAAATAAGAAAATTATTGTAAAATTATTTGTAGAGTCGGTCAGCGGTCGTTGGTGGGTCGAACGGACGGGCGGCTGGGTCGGCGTTTTGTTATTTTGTTCTCGCCTCCGCTACCTGCCTGATGTTGTTGTTGCCTTCTCTTCTCTACTTTGTCAACTGCTGCTGTACAAATGCCGCCGTGCTTTTTGTGCAGTGTATTGCATACATGACAGAACGAGAGAGCGATTGCTAGCGAAAGAGAGAGAGGTGACAGTGACAGCAGCGTGCGGCTTGAGCGTGAGCGAGTGATAAGCGAGCACACAGCGGCCGGTCCGTACGAAAGATAGAGAGGGAGCGAACGAGAGAGAGAGAGAGTGGAAAAAACGAGAGTCAGCTTGTGTGCGAGTGTGTGTGTGCGTGCTGGTTTTGTATCCGTTAAATACACACGCCGTAGCTGAAATTCAAACAGTGTGTTTGTGTGCTTCGTGCGGTGCGGTTCTCGTTTTTCCCTCCTTGGAACAATCTATCTATTTTGCGCTAATTTTTGTCAACAACCAAAAAAATTATATATATCTTGAACACACAGCAATCAAATAAGCGTTGGAACAGTATATACACACACGGAAAACACTTGAACGGATACTGAAAATCACGCGCGCATTAATCATTACAACTAAGCCTACAATATAACGACGTACGCTCGTTATATAATTGTACAAAACAAAAAAACAACAACAACATACAAAAGTTCAAAAACAAACAAAATGTCTGCAGCCACAGAACAACAGAATAATGGCGATGTTGCCGTCGAGAAGGTAGCAGCCGTCAGCGACAGCGATGTGAAGGAGGATCTCAAAGCCAAAGCCAAATCAGTTGCCGATGAGAAATCAGCGGTCGCCGATGCCGCTGGCGATGCAGCCGATAACGGTACGGCCAAGGATGTCGAGGATGCTGCCGATGCGGCGGATGCTGCTGCTCCTGCCGCGCCCGCCAAGGGTTCCGTCAAAGGCACAAAGAGGCAAGCTGAAGTAAGTAATCCAACCGAAAACAAACAAAAAAAAACCAATCTCTAATTCAGTTCCAAAAGGATCTTTTCGACTCGTACAGTTTCTCACAATTTGCCCTAATCAGTCGTTTGTTTCTCTTTGTGTGTTTGTGTGCGTGCTTGTTTAATAACAAAACAAACGAACGCACTTGTCATCGTCGTCTCTTTCTTGCTCTTCTGCCGCTCTCAGCGACGCTTGATGAGTTTATCGATCGAGTTATCGAACGCGCTCTACTAATCGATTGCCTCTTCTGTTCTGTTGTTGTAGTTTTGTTTACGCGCTACTTTGTGCCTATTTGCGAATGATTCATACAAATTACAAAATACGGCGGCAAAAATAAAACTGCTAGTGAAAAATTGTTTCTAGAAATAGATATACACACGTTTTTTCAGTTTCAGCCGTCTTTCTAACATTCAGCTGCCGATAGCAGCCACAAAGAGTGGGAGAGCGAGAAAGAGACAGAGAGAGAGAGTGATAGAGAGCGCGCGAGAGAGCGCAAACTCATTTATATACTAATACATAAGTGTTATACATACTGAGCATTTAGTGTGCGTGAGTTGTTTACGATTAAATTAAGATGATTGCGAGGCGGTAATCAAAGATTATTTGTTGTTCGGTTCAAATCGAGGTTAGGCTGTCTAATAATCGAGTGGTACAGTTATTGGGCAGGGAGAGGAAGAGAGCGCGATAATGCAAGTGTGGCAGAGAGGGAAAAAAAACACAAAAACGAGTAAATACTACTTCAATAGGTCATTAGCATTGCACAAGCAAGAAAGCAGCGAGTCGCAAAAAGTCCAAAGAGATAAACTCTTAAAAGCTTTTAGCAGCCAAGCGGCCTTGCAACACTCACACATGCACATATGCACACCCACACAGTCAGTGCATTACGTGTTTGCGTGTGTGTGTGTGCGTGTGCTTGTGCTAAATACTGAAACAATAGAAATCAATCTCTTTTAATTGGGCAAATGCAACTTTGATACAGCTTTGCTGACTGCTCTCTCAACTTATGCACTTTGCATTTGGCCAAATTTTGGCAACAGCAAATTAACAATAACAACAAATTGCGCGCCAGCCAAAAACTTGCACTCTCAGCTAAAAAACAATGCCGGCCGGCAACGGCAACTGGCCGCCATATTACAAAAAGAGAGCGAGAGATAGAGAGAGAGAACCAGTTTAGTATGCTGTCCCAACATTCTTGTTCTTGTTGTATGATTTTGTATGCCCTAATCGAAAAGCACATTTTTTGATAAACATAAAAATAGTTATAAAGGCAAAAAAGCACGAGGTATCTTTAGAATAAATCACATAAATTAGCAAATGATTTGTCACAAACCAAAATAAAAATGTACAGTTTAACACGCTCTCCCGCCCGCTCTCTCTCTCTCTCTCTCTCTGGTGCTCTCTGCAGTCTTATGCGCTGCTCTCGCTGCACGCTCTGCGTGTAATTGCTTATGTACACATTCTGTATACAGACATGTGTTGTTTGTGTATTTGTCCATTTACATACATTTATCTTTCACTTTTTTTTCGCCTTACGCGTATTTATTTTGGTACATTTATGTACCAAATGTAATTGCGTGTGTGTGTGTGTGTTGTGTGTATATGAAGTGCGCACATAAAAACAATCCATTTACAGGGTGGCGCAAACTTCCTTTATTGGAATATACTAAGGAAGTAACGGATTTTGTAATAATCTACTAGCAAAACTGTTGCCTACTGTTTAGCAGCAAGAGAGCTATTAATAAAACAAAAGCTAAACAAATTCAAAAACTAATAAAGCATTTATGAATGCTGGTTAGTAAAACAAAATTAGAAGCGCAAACGCATAAATAAAGCTTAAAACAGCATATTACGATACGAGAGAGTAACTCTGCTATTTGACCTGTCAGTTTCTAGAGTTTTCTTTCGCCAACACATTATTACTGTAAAGCAGCGTCAATAATGATTGTTGGTTTTAATGCCTGGCCTGCTAGCATAAGTATTTTTTCTTCCGTTCCTTTTGTAGTTTTTGTTGTGCTTGAGAGAGCTCGCCGCATATTTTGCACACATTTCCACAGTTATCTTGTTTTCTGCTTTGTAACAATCGCTCTTAAATTATGCCTTCAGACACATACTCAATCACATGTACGTACGCTTATGTATTACAAGCTTTCTTTTATGTGGGAACGTGACTGCCTTATATACTTGCCTTGTTGTTGGTTGGTTAACTGAGTCTTGAACCCACGCAGCAGCAGCGCTAGCGGCAGATGAACACACAGCGGGACAGCAGCGACGCCAGCGTCGTCGACGGTCAAACGTTTGCGCCTTTTTTTGCTGCAGCAGCTGTCGTGCCTATGTGTGCGTGAGTCGTTCATTCATGCAGCGATTGTCACGACGCGCGCGTTCTCAGGTACAGTTCTGCCCTGACAGCGCTGTGCGCGCGCTCTCTTTTATAGCTTCTCGCACACACACTATCGCAAGCATGTAGCAGCAGCTGCGACGCCGGCGTCGGCGTCGCTGTCCGCTGCTCGGATCGGTTTGCTTCGGTTTTGGTTCGTTCGTTCGGCTTTCGGTCACAGTGGGTCGAACGCACGCTTGGCTTGGCTGGTTTTGTGTCTCACGGATGCGGATACATATGCCCCCTCTCGATTGTTGTTTTTCTATTATGTAGTAAATATGCCGCATCAGTATGTACAAATATGTATATGTATTTATTTAAGTGAGAGCTGCACTTGTAATGCGGCAATCGTTCGCTCTCGCTCTCCCGCTTTGGCTGGTGCGTGCTGCTGCAGCGAATTCCATTGACGCGCGCATTTTTCAAATGCCTTTTTTACGGCGAAAATAACGATTTTTCTTTGCTGCTGCTGCTTTTGCTGCTGCTGCTGCTGCTACCCAGCAAAAGGGCCATTTGCTTGTTTTGTGGGCTTAAAATATACATTTTATTGGCATGTAAACACACACACACACATACAGTCATACACACGCGTACCCGCATGTGGGGGCTATGTGCAGGAGGAGTAATTTGTATGTTGGTTTTATGCTTTTGTTTCCATGAACAATTCGCTTTGCCCTTGATCAAGGAGATGTGTGGGGTTTGAGTTGGGCGCCCAGGCACAGCTAGCTGTGTGTGTTATCGATATACTTTACTTATATTCCATATCCGTTTCTATTTTGCCATTTTGCAGGCTAAATCCGCCGAATCAAAGAAAGCCAAGAAAGATAAACCCGCTGATGGCGATTCAGATGATGAGGAGGTATTAGATGATCTCATCGAGGGTGACAGTGAAATCGAGAGCGACGAATACGATGTACCCTACGATGGTGAGGAGGATGACATTGAATGTGACGGTAAGTTTTTCCACACGAGCTTTCCACTCAACCCAAAAACTAAGGCACACATCTTTCCCAAAACAGATGATGACGATGACAATGATGACGGTTCCGGCTCTGACGATCAAGCGTAATAATAATGTAGTCAAAACAAACAAACAAATAAAACAAAAACAAAAAACAAAACAAACAAACAACAAAAAAAGAAAATACAAATAAAAATTTAAATTAATAATAAATAAAAAGTTACAAGCAAAAAACAAAAACCAGAGAAAAACCACACAAAAAAATCGCAAAAGTATATAATTCTTATGTTTAAGAAATAATTTTCTATTTCTTATTTTATTTTAATTGTATTTTATGTGTACTTTTTTTATAAAAAATACAACAAAAAACAACCAATTTTGTTTTCGCATAGGGCGAGAAAACAAAAACCGAAAAAAGTAAACATCCCCCCAAAACTATACACAAAACAAAAACAAAACCAAGCTCTTTCTTTCCTTTAAGTCATAAGTCTTAAGTTAAACGACAGATACATATAGCATGAAGAACAAGAACAAGAAGAAGCAGCAGAAGAAGAACAAGCGAAGCCCCATGATTTACTTAAAAACATAATGCTAATAAAAAAAAGAAAGAAACAAACAAACACACACACACACACAAACAAACACAAGTAATAAAATTCATTATTAAAATTAGACGTTACATTTTATGAATGATCAATGATGAAAAAGCAAACGCAATTAAAAAAGAAAAAAATATATATACAAAACAACACTCAAGTTTTACATATGGTTTCAAACATTTTCGCGCCCATTTCGCGGCCATTCTGACAATAGTTTGTCGATTCAATTCGATTGTCGCTGGGGCGCAACGGGAAGTTCGATTTCCACTTCAATATTGAACGTGCGTCGACTGCATTTGGGCTTCTTTTATTTCAGCATTTAACCATATTAACAACTATGACTACTCTTTAAGTATTTAATGTCAGTATTAAAACACGACACGACAAAAAGCAACAACAATTCTTAGTTTATAGTGAAATGTCGCACTTTTCTGTTGTATAATGTGCAAAAGCAAATCAATTGATGATAAACTTAATTCAATTGTAAATTGTAAAAAAAACAAAAACAAATACTGAATATATGAATGCATTAAGACAGCAAAAACAAAACAAAAACTAATAAACTTTTAATGTTATATACAATACATACCTAATAAGTAGTAGGGGTTTAGAGCAATATCAACGTATACACAAAACCAATACTTAAAGCAAGTTCTTAATTATAGTGACTGATATTTTGAAATTGCAAAAACAAAATTGAACATGCCATCAATCAATCTATCGCATTGAAACAAGTTGCAAATTGCATGACGACAATTTTCCAAGCAACCCAACTTGCTCCTAATTTCAACCAATTAACTGACCCACTTTATATACATTTAAAATCAGCAGCAGCAAATACAATATTAATCAGCATTTAAGGGCTTTAATTTGATGAATGGCCAGGTCAAATACTGGTAATGATACATACACACATACATACATATATATATATATATATATATGTGTGCCGTAAACAATTTGATACCGAAACAATGTTGAACTCATACCACAGAACACATTTTTGTAAATAAAAAGAATAACAAGAAAATTGATAAAAAAAAAAAAATGAAACAAAGTAAAATGAAATCGTAACCAGTTGTAGTGAAAGAATTAATTCAAGAACCCACAAACACACAAAATAAATTATTGTAATTACGTAAACTGAGAAAGAGAAACAAACACAACAATTGGCAGTTATCAGATGCCAATAAAATGATTGTTTTAATTTCGGGAGGGGCAGCACAAAACCACCACCACCCTATCCTATCCTATCCCTATCCCTATCCCTACACATGCGGATGTCGTTGTGTAGGGGTAGTTACTCGAATGTGTATCATATAGGTACATAATTCATTGATTGCTGCTGTAATCCTATCGCTTTGGGGTTGCATTTGCAGCAGGGTAGTTGGTAGTCATCCAAACTCGTTTTAGCACCACTCGCCAATTAAACTGGCTAGCGATTTGCAATTGGCCACGCTTTCACATGCAGTCTGATTTATAGCGGTAGTTTCCTTTTTTCATTATAATGCAGTTACCATAATTGGCAAGCTATTCATAAATTAAACAGAATTGACACCAAATAACAGTCTGCAACCCTTTAGTGACCTTTTGAATATAGCGCATTTTATTGATATTGAAGTAAGCTATCGATAGATGTGTCTATCGCTTAGCGAAGACACGAGCCGGAGTCACTAATATCCAAGCCAAACTTAAATTCACCACTGGAACTAGAATTGGGTCAAATTAAACCATGCACGCTGGATGCTTACAGTTTAATCACGTTGCTATACTATCAAGTTAAACTGAGATGGCTAGACTTTGAAGTTCAGTCTGTAATTTAGAAATTGGTTTAATTTATTTGCATTTAATATATCTTATAGCTTAATGGTTTGCATTCCTAGCAATTTATAAAAATTTCCTTTTTTGTGTATCTTACAATTGAAGCAAATGTGTCGCTTAGCAAGGCTACAAACCAGCGCCACACTGGTACTTAAACCAAACTTAAATTCCCACTGGAACTGGAATCTGGTTGAAACAAAATCAGATAAATAACCTTTCATCCTCTGCCACTTATCGATGTGTTACTTAGCTAGCACACAAACCATCATTACACTGAAATATCTTTTACAATCCTCAACTAGAATTCGAGTAATAAAATAAACAATATCGTAAAGATTGCACTTTATAATTGAAGCAAATCAAGTTCTACGCTCTAGTTACTTTTAGTATATACAGACGTTCGCCTGGAATGCGTCGTTCCATGTATTTGATAGCCTTAAACTGTAAACTAGCCAATTGCTCGATTATTTCATCCGGTTTATTCTCGTGCAGCAGCAGCAAATAGAGCACGCCGCTCTCCGAGAGTATGTCATCCAGTTGCTCCAGTAAAATGTCCGTCACACGCCGCCCATCCCTGCCGCCCGCCCACGAATAGACCAGATTGGACTGCGTGGCCTGAGAGTCACCCTGTGCAGCCTCGATCCTTTGGCACTGCAGCTCCTCATCGCTGGTCACCACATACGGCGGATTGAAAAGCAGCACGTCGACACAGCGTCGCCGCAACGCGCTCGCCAAGCTGCAGCGCAGGCTGTCCAGGCGGGCACCATTGTGCGATGCAGTGCGTCTGGTGGCGATGCAGGCACGCGGGTTTATATCCGTGGCGAGGCAGTGGGCGGTGTGGGCGAGGCGTTTGGCCAGCGCTGTGATGATGACGCCGCTGCCCGAGCCAATCTCGACGCATAGGCGCGGCTGCAACGCGTCGAGGAACGCCAGATCTGCCTCCAAGGCGTCCAGCAGAAAAAACGAATCCTCCGCCGGCTGATAGACGTGCTCGTAGTCCGCCGTGGAGAGATGCTCGGTGTGCGGTGTCTCCATGCCGTATGCTGTCTATGATATGTTGGTGCTCAGCGCCGAATCCAGCAATGCTTGACGCCTGCGCTGCTCCTTCTCGATCAGCCTGTGCAGTCCCGTTAGACGCTCCTGGCTGCTGCTCAGCACGTTGTTGATGATGGTCACCTTGTGCTTGACGTTCAGTAGCTCCTTCACCTTGTCGGCAAACTCGGGTATCTGGTGCTGGGCCTTCTCAATGTCCCGTAGCTGGGCGGCCAGTGCGTCCAATTGTCCGCGCAGCTCCGATTGCAGTTGGATGGTTGTTGCCACGCGCTCGTCGAGTCTTTCGATGGTTGGTTTGAAGAGATTGGTGATACCCTCGGCAAGTATGTCGCGTGTGGGATTCGTGCAGAAGTTTTCCGTATTTTCGTCCAGCGAGGTGACGGTGGAGTCGGAATCCTTATCCATTGCAAACAATTGCTAAAAATCTGCTGAGCCGATAGTTCGAAGTTTCAATTCGATAACAAAACCTATCGCAGAGATGCGCAAGTTTTGTTTCACAGTGACTGTTCACGATATATACTGTGTACAAAAAACTGTTACATTATTTGATTTGGAAAATCAAATCAAATATAAATAATGGTTTTGCTTGTGCAACAATTTGAGCACCAGGATGCAGTTCCTTGGATAAATAGTAATATTCGCTTTTTATATAAATATATCTATTCAATCGTACTTTAGTCATCAATAGACCATGATTAAATTTGTGTTCCCAAAGTGAATGCTAGACTATCGTAGGTGCCATGGCAATCACTTTCAGCTCAATTACTCGCATTCAACTCACTATCAACATAAACACACACAGGTCACAAAGTGCATTTATATTTTTTTCTTCTGCCTAGTGTCATTACGGTGCACTGCAATCATACAATACACCTCTGTGTAGCTAGGATAATCGGCCTACAGCCGACAGCTATCGACGTGCCGCCACTAATTCTTTCAACAGAAACAGCAACTTTTCTAATATTAATTAAATGCTTTGATTACAACTACCTGCAAGCCGGCGCAATGGACACATACTCGGTAGATATTGTATATCAAGCGATCAGTGCGCTATTCCAAGGCACCAATCCCAAAGAGCAGGAGAAGGCTAACAAATGGCTGCAGGACTTTCAAAAGTCGGTAAGTCTTTTAGGCCAATTCGTAGCTAGCACGAGTTTCTCGCCTCGCATAACATTTTGTGGCATATTGAGCTAAATGTGAACACTTGTTGACCGCAGATCTACTCGTGGACTATAGCGGACGAGCTGCTGCATCAGAAGCGCGACCTGCATGCAAATTACTTTGCCGCCCAGACGATGCGCAACAAAATCCAAAATTCCTTCAGTGAACTGCCGCCACACACGCACGAATCGCTGCGAGATTCGCTGATAACGCACATTGGCCAGATCGACGAGCAGACGGATAATGTGATTGTGACACAGCTCAGTCTAGCCGTCGCCGATCTGGCCTTGCTCATGGCCACCTGGCAGGAGCCGATCAGTGATCTGCTAAAGACGCTGGCACCTCATCCGGCGGCCATTTGGCCGTTGCTGGAGGTGCTTAAGGTGCTACCCGAGGAGATTGACTCGCGCTATTTGCGACTGGGCGCCAATCGGCGCGAGGAGGTGCACAAGCAGCTGGATGCGAGCGCTGAGTGTGTCCTGGAGTTTCTGTGCATGTGCGCACAGCGCGAGGATCTGGATAAGCAGCGCATTTGGAATGCCACGTTGCGCACGTACAGCGCCTGGCTGGTCATACACGCCTTCCCGCTCGCCCACATCTGCGACAATGCGCTCTCGCAGCTAGCCTTCCGGTTACTCAGTCAGCCGACGGAGACAACCGGGAAGCTGCATGACAATGCCACCGAATGCGTCTGTGCGCTGCTCAGCTGCATGGGCACGAGGAGCGGCAGTCTGGATGGCGACGCACAGGTGGCGCGCATCTTCGATGCCGTTTGTCAGCTGGAGACGGCATATCACTTAAGTGTGGCGCACGAGGACACCGACAAGACGATCAACTATTGCCGCATCTTCACCACACTGTGCGATGCCTTCTCCTTTGACATGTTCGAGCAGCAGCATGCGATGAAGGGACTGGATCTGGTGCTGCTCTGTGTGGGTCACTTCGATTACGAGGTCGCCGAGATCACGTTTCATTTGTGGTACAAGCTCAGCGAGGATCTCTTTCAGCGCTACGATGAGAAGCTAACGGCACGCTTTAGGCCCCACATTGAACGGCTAATTAGTGCACTTTATCGACACGCACAAATGGAGAGCGATCACGACGGTCTCATCGAGGAGAATAACAATTTCTACGTAAGACTTGCGTAAAATGTCAAGATATTCTTTTGACTAAAGTGATTTTTCCATTTGTGTAGGACTTTCGACGCAAGGTCTCCGATCTGCTGAAGGATGTGGCCTTTATTGTTGGCTCCGGTGCGTGCTTTAAGCAAATGTTTATTATTCTACAGGCGCCAAACACAACGTGGGAGTCCACCGAAGCGGCCCTCTTTGTCATGCAAAATGTGGCCAAAAATATACTGCCGTAAGTAATGCAAAAATTAAGCATACACTCTATATTTAGACAAGCTTTGCTTTTTGTTTATACTGTGTATTTCAATCATCCGTTTTTGCTTATTCCCAGCACTTGTATTTATTGATTTTATCACCACTTTTCAAATTGACATGTGAACATCCACAAACACATTTGGATAAACTAATTTGTACTGCTCCATGGGAACAATCATATAAGACATGTTTTATCGACTTTGGGAAATCCATTAGATTTGGTGATATGTGGACTTCATACGTTAAAAATGTTTCGTTCGATCGGCTTTAAATGCATTTCTAAAGCTTTATATTAGGAGTTTATCAATAACTGTTTCTCGCAATGAAAAAGTCACCTTAAGGTGCGAGAAAACTGATAATAAACATTTAGATATATATAGAAATATATTCTACATTTGCTTATTTCAACCATTAATCTAACGACACTATCTTTAATAAGTTGTAATATGACCCCCCACAGTGAAGAAATATTTATGCGATACTATGAAAAAGTTAAAGCAAGTAATCCCAAGAAACGCAAAACCATATTAGGGTAAATAATAAATCGATTTGAATGTTGTCTAGTTTCACCTGCTAATAAGCCATCTCTCGTACATTTGCAGCGAAGAGAACGATGTGATACCCAAGGTGGTGGAGGCGATACTCAATATGACGGATCAGACGCACATTGCGGTGCGCTACACATCGATAATGCTGATTGGCGAGCTGTGCGACTGGATTGAGAATCACTCGGATCTGCTGGAGGCGGTACTCAATTTTCTGCTGTATGCGCTGCAACAGAAGAACGGCCTGGCACCGGCGGCGGCAATTGCGCTGACCTCCATCTGCTCGGCGTGCAGGCAGAAGATGGTTTGCCACATCAGCGGCCTGGTGGAGATAGCGCGCAGCCTGGACAGCTTTCAGATCAACAACGATGTGGCCATCGGTCTGCTCAAGGGCATCTCGCTGATCCTAACGAAATTGCCGCGCGAGCAACTGCAGCCGGCGCTGCGCGAAATTGTCGGCTTTCAGCTGCAGCCGCTGGCGCAGGTGCTCGAGAGCATCCACTGTCAGCCGCTGGCGAAGGGTGAGCGCAGCGATCCCGTCTACTGGATTGATCGCGCTTGTGCGATTATACGCCACACGAATCCCGATGTGCCCGACAACGTGGAGCATCCAACAGTTGCAATATTAAACGATGCCTGGCCGCTCATCTCGCGTGTCCTAGACAAGTACCAGAGCGATCTGCGCATCATGGAGCGCACCTGCCGCCTCATACGCTATGCGGTGCGCATGGTGCGCAAACAGGCTCTGCTCCTCGTGGAGCCGCTGATCAAACAGATCGTTGTGCTGTATGCGGTGCAGCATCACAGCTGCTTCCTGTACGTTGGCTCCATACTGGTGGATGAGTTCGCCAAGTCGAATGAGTGCATTGCCGGACTGCTGGAGATGCTGCAGGCCTTCATCGAGCCTACCTTTGGTCTGCTGCAGCTGGAGAACGGCTTGCGCAATAATCCCGATACGGTCGATGATTTCTTTCGCCTGGCCTCCCGCTACTTGGACTGCTGTCCGCTGCAGCTGCTGCAGAGCAGTCTCATCACGCCCATCTTTCAGTGTGCACTGATCGCCTGCTCGCTGGATCATCGCGAGGCCAACTCGTCGGTCATGAAGTTCTTCATCAATCTGCTGACCTGGGGACGCAGCAGCAATCATCGGCATATCGAGTGCCGACCGCTCGTCACTGAGCTGGCAATACAGCATGGCGGCGCGCTGGTCATGAATCTGATACAGGCCTCGGTGTTCCAGCTGCACTCGTACATGCTCGCAGATGTAGCCGAGGTGCTCACCGAGCTCAAGCATGTCGTGACCAATGCCCAAATGCAGCCTTTTCTCGCCCATGCTCTGGATGCGCTGCCCAAGAAAAACAGCGGCGGTTATGTGACTGCCACACAACAGCAGCTAGATGAGTTTAGCAACACGGTACTGCGGTAAGTACTCTATCTTCTGAGAAACTGTTGAATTAAGTTTCAGTTAAACTCAACTTAACTTCAGGTCTGAATATTATTGAATTGTTTCTGGTTTTTAACGTCTCGTTTTCTATTTCAGAGCTGACACCACGAAAGCCGTTGCACAGGCTCTGAAAATATTTACGAGGCTCTTCCGCTGATCGCCGCATTGCAGCACTATCAAATTAGAGGGCCTGAATAATAATATAATTAATTGTACATTTGAAATTATGTATACGCAATGTGGAAGAGCCGCTGCCGAAATGTCAGATGTATTTATACATGCAACTAAAGTTGGGCAGCGCTTTTACGTCACACGTGAATATACATATTATATTATTCAGCGTGCGGTCAAGAGATCGTCACGTACAACGTACAATAAGTTGATTAACTTAAGACCACATTAGACTATAATTTATAAATTGACCTAAAATATATGATAGCATTGTTTAATGACGATAAAAATGGATTTGGCCATTTTAGTTTTTTTTTCCGAATGAGCGGGAAGCCTAAAGTATTTTTTATTTGTTATCAATAATTAATTAATACTGCTCTGATTTATATTTGAAGTACAATTTCGATCGGTTTTTTTTGTTAAATTTTATTTAATAATCTTAAAAACTTTGGCTGCACACCGTTTGACGTAACATTTACATTATATATTTTCACCCGCTCCAGATTCAGCTCTTTGAGCTTCTCTATAAGCAACTAGACTGTACGATTCGTTATATTATGAAGAGGATCACAACATTCGAAGGCGTTTCCATTCTCGTTGCCCGGCGAGCTGGATGTAAACTGCAGCAAGATGATGAGATAAGTAGTTAGAGCACCGCTGATCTGAAAATGATAGATTGTTACATGATAAACAGAAAGATCAGTTCAGCGTAGTCTTGAATATATCCTCCTTGTTATATTATTTATAAGTTAAGATCCCACTCACCGTAAAGTAGAGACTGCGATCAATGTTGAAGAGACCTGCAGCTGTGAACTTGATCTTCAGATGCATCAGCTGCATGGAGAACTGCTGCAGCTTCTCCCGCACCTCTGCGCTCTTCGTCTTGTTGAGCAGGGAGTGCACAATGCCGCCAGTTTTCTCACTCTTCTTGATGGCCCGATTGCTGCCCTCGACAATCGAAATGATCGCTATCAAATACAATATCATTTGGCACGAAAAGAACGTCACAAATTCGACGGTCTTGAATTTGCTCACTCGCTTCGATTTGCCCAGCAAAGTCTCCAGCACATAGTAGGCATCAAAGACGATGATCAGGAAAGCAATTGAGATGATCGTTAGCAGCTGATAGGTGAAGTATTTGTTGGCCGTGGCAGCTGCCTCACAGATCAGCTGATGGATCTCCATGGACTCCTGTATGATCTCAGCGGGATCCTTTGTCACAATGGTGTACATCGAAAAGGAGTCCAAACACTGCAGCGAGCGTTGCTTCTGGACTGCCTTAATGCTGTGTGTATCCCACTGATGAGCGAGGTTCTTAAGCACCTGCGAGGATATTGAAGAAACTAAGTTGGTTAGGATTACATCATTTAAAAAAGACTATGATTTTAGCGCCCCATCGCTAATTGAAATGCTTAGTTTTAGTCGTGAATTTTGTTTACTCTTTTTGAGGTGCGTAATAAGAAACTCGATGACGAGCAGACACTTTTCATGTATTTCAATTCATAACAGTTTTAATTGCATACTCTGTTTCTAAACAGAAAAGGAGTATATTGTTTTGTGCAATGTTCGTATTATTGTCTGTACGCATTAACCTAGTTTTTGTTGTTGACGATATATATCTAAAGCTTGGAATATATTCTATGTTAGTATTTGTTTACGCATGCCTTATAATCATAAATGATATATTCCATCTGCTTTTAGCTGTTCTTACACTGTGATCAGAGTATTATGCAGTCGCTAACGCTCAACTGCAATGTTCTTACTTGTTTTTGTTATGAAATATTCTAAAGTGAGTGAGTTTGGAAAACGTTTACGACTCTCCAGTTGGGGGTTGAGTTAATTAATTTAATTGAATTCGGTCGTCTGCCAATAATTAGCTAGCATTAACTGAAGTAAAACACTTAGCGACAAATTGTTCAATGTGCGACCAGCAAACTAGTCAAACGTAACTAGAGTATAACTTTGAGCGTGCGATAAGTTAGGCTACAATTTTTAGTTGCTAGTAATTATCCTCTTGGGAGTACAACAATATTGTTGTTGGACAGTCTGTCCACGTAGCAGAAAAGACTTTTTATTTAGTGTACAACTTAAAGGGACATTTTTTAATCTTTGCTATATTATGGGTAATTGGTAAAAATATATGTAATTATAAATAAAATATTTATAAATATAATAGTTAATCCAAATTGCAAAGTTATTATTATCATAGAGTGCCAAAAGTTTAATACTATTTCGGTATCATATTTTCCTTTAAGTTCCTAGAGGTAATAAATGCAAAATTTGCAATCCAAAAATCAAATACAAGTGAAAATTTGAGTAGACATACATTTTTTAAATGCCAATTGATAAATCATCGTTTATCCCAGTTCCTGTTGGAGTAAGGACACCTGGAATATATCCCTTCGCTCCGTGCTTACCTTGTTGACCATCACGAGGCGCATTTCAACCAGATATGTGAAGCAGGAGAACATGGCAATGGCCATAGCAATGACGGTATGCTGGATTATGAATGTGAAATGTAATGCCCACGTTGGCGACACCTTCGATGAGTAGAGCACGCCGAAAGTGCCCCAAGTGAAGGTGAGATTCACAAGGAACATGGAGATCATGTACGCATAGCTGAACTGCAGCCCCTTGCTGTACATGATCTTGACGCCAACGCTGTGCAGCTGCATATCCATGGTGTGGAGCTTTCGCAGGCACTGCTCGAGTCGCTGCTTGGGCACAATAGCCGTCAGATAGATGACAGTGACGCCAATGAAGCCACTAGCGATCTGCATCATATCGCCAAAGTACGTGATCTTCGAGCGAAAGAAGTAGCTGGCAACGGATTCGCAATTGTTGTGTATGGTCAGAATATAGCACACAGCATAGAGCCCAATATGGACAATGCCATTAAAGTAGCCAAACCAGGACTTCCTAATGTCCAATCGGCCAGTGCCGCTATGACGACTGATATAAAACGAAGTCAAGCCATGCAAATAGGTCACATGGAAGAGCGGACGCAGACACTCGTACAGCTGCTTGGCGGACAGCAAACGACGGACACGACGCCTCAGCGGATGTGGCAGCACCGTATTCAGTTCGATATCCACATCCGTATCCTTTGCCACTGTCATGCTGGTCCGTACAGCTGGAGCTCAGCGCGACAACTGAACACGAGCGGCACAAATAATTTGCATGTTGCCTGTTCTAATGAGCTGGGTCCCACACTTCTTTCATATCATCCTTGTTGGCCTTAAGTAAATAATTTGAGCATTTTTACGCGGCCCGACAACAAGAATATGATATGGGTGTGAGTGTGTCGACCATTTAGCTATTAGCTTCAACTGTTGCATTTTAATTAATGTCCTTCACAGGTGTCTGCTGTCTGTCCCTCAGGGGATACACACTGAACTTAAATTAGCGGTGCGATTTACCCACATTTCAATGGGCTACTTTCTGTTCGCTCAGTGCCCAAAGTGGTTGGCTTTCCCGGGGACTTGTCTTTACTCAATGAATGGCAACTAACGTAGGAAATTGATATTTTATCAAAAGAGAATAAACAAGTAAGAGTGCTCTAATCGGGAGTGCCCGACTAGGAGATACCCTGAACCCAGTCCTTACAATAATTCGTACTAATCTAAACACACACATGCTGCAGTACAAGCAGTGCGAGCAGTGCAAGCAGTCTAAGCAGTAAGCTTGATTCTTTACTGAGCTCCACACAATGGAAAGTTAAATCCTTAAAAACGTCTGTGTTTATCACCCGATCTTATTGAAATTTTTTGGGGACAGACTGGGCAATAAAATGTGTGACCAAACCAAATTGCATGGTCGTACCTTCAAAAATGGGTTTTTTGAACATTAATGGGGTTTGGGGGGTGGTATCCAAAAGTGAAATATTTGTTACATGTGTATGCTATTCGAGTTATACATGCCAAATTTGGGGTCTCTAGCTTTTATAACTTTGAAGTTATGTCCCAAAAACGCAAGTCTGAAATCGAAATTTATCGATAACTTTTCAACGGTACGAGTTATCGATAAAATGAAATAAACTTGATCTGTCCCGGGATTAGGAGAACTTATGTTCCAAATATGAAGTCTCTAGCTCTTGCAGTCTCTGATATCCGCGTGTTCATACAGACGGACGGACAGACAGACAGACGGACATGGCTAAATCGCCGAGTCGATTGATACTGATCAAGAATATATATACTTTATATGGTCGGAGATGCTTCCTTATGCCTGTTACATACTTTTGCACAACTTCATTATACCCTTTTACCCATTTTTAATGGGTTCAGGGTATAAAAAGACAAATTTGTTAGCCATTCTGGATTATAACAAGAATGGAATCTTTTTGATTAGATATGCAAAGAAATAGGTATTATTCTATATAATTTATTTTAAAAATTAAATAAATAAATTAAATATTAGTTCAACTACATTTCATTGCATTCCATTCAAGTAAATATCTGTAACTAAGACCCAATAACTTTTATGTAGCTTCAATATGCTCGCACGAATTTATATTCATTGTTCAGCAGATAATTAACAAAATGCTTTGTGCGCTACTATAAACGGTCTTCGAAGGAGGGAAGGATTTGTTCAGTTGCCTGTGGAAGCTTTGTCAGGATAACAGTAAATGAGCTAACAGAGTCAGTAAAGCAGGAATTGTGTGTAATAAATACTATAGGAGCACAATTAAAGGCAACAGAATAGTTACTTCCGTGTAAGCTAGGAATGCAATAAAGTTGATGGAAGTACCAAGAAATATTAAATTTCGGTGTAAATAGGGCAAGGCTGTAGTAAGAAGAAGCAGCATGTGATAATCATTAAGGTTTATGGCCATCTTAGAGGGAAAACTAGCCAGTTTTATGCAAATACTCATAAAATTGATTGACTGCCAATTGAATTGTTTACCATTTTGTAGGTAAGAATTTTAAGAGATGTTTCTCTATGACATGTGCAGTGTAAGTCGATTGGAATGAGAAATGTTTCTATATATTTTATGGAATTGCCATACCGGCGGAAATCCATCTATCAAAATGTACTCCAGATGGAGCAATTGAACACCGGAAATAGAAAAGAATACCATCTCATCTGATGTATTCATGTATGCTTATAGAGGCTATTGTCATTAAATAAAAGAGTAATCACTTGAAGTCACCGCTTTCAGTTTTGTATAACTAAAGGTGAGTAAATGTAATGAGCCAATTAAGGAATATCTTAGATAAACTATTCCTAACACAGTTTATAAAACAACTTGCAAGTGCAAGTTGATTTTATATTTTCTGTATAGCTTTTAGTTATTTGTATACCTATACACCTATCATAATCATATCTTCTCCACACACAATCATAATCACAGTGTCACCAATACGCCCTGCTATATTAGATGACAAGCCTATTGCATTCAACACATACATATGTATTAGGATTCACAAAAATTTCATTTATTTGAAATGAAAGTGATACCCCAGGACAACCATCGACAAACAGACTGCACTAGTTTCATTATTAGCACACTGTCCAAAAAAACACACACACACACCAAGGTCATTCACCTTTGGCACACTCACCTGATTCACAATACTCAAACGCCGCTCGAAACTGAAGGCAATTACGCAGAACAAACAAATCGCAATGGATACCACGGAATGTTGCAGGAAGAAGGTCATGCAGACGCAGAAGGAGGGCGTAACACCGAGAGAGACAAGCAGCCGGAATACGCCCACAAAATAAACGCCCAGAATGAGCAGCTTGAAGACGAGTAGCAGAATCGTGTAGCGAAAGATCCTTGAGTATTTCACACGTATCCCAATGTTGGAGAAGTTCATATCGAGGCTGTGCAGCGTCGTCAATATGCCCAGCAGCTTGCAGCGTTTCAAGATCGCCGATGTGTAGATCACGGCGCCGGCAATGAGTCCATTGAAGATCTGCAGACGATCGCCAATTGTGGAGATCTCCGTGCGGAAGAAGTAGCCGACTATTGACTCGCCCTGGCGCAGCGAGGAGATGTAACAGAAGCCGCACAGCACGAAGTAAACAAAGATGTTAAAGATGCCGAAACAGGACATCTTCAGATAGGACTCGCCCATCTTGCGACGGACGACATGGAACGGCGTCAGGCCGTACAGGAATGTGAGGAAGAACAGAGGACGCAGTGCCTCGTAGACCTGCCTCGATATGAAATACTTTCGCACCCGACGCAGCGCAGTCGACATTTTATGCGACAAATGACGAAGACGAAAACACGACCGTTAGCTTCCGAGTGACAACTCGAACTGCAGCCAGGACGACAGCCAGCAGCAGCCGACTACCTCAGTGGCCAAAACATAAACATGTCGCAATAAAAAACCGACAGACAGAATCAGCGGAAGTGTAACCGAAGCGAAAGCGTGTGCGAAAAAGCTCATTATGATGTTCATCAGCCAACCAAGTCCAACAAGTGTGTGTGTGTGTCCTTGAGGCAGGCATCCTCAAAGCACAGTCAAGCAGACGCCGCTTGCTCACTTTAATATAGTTATTTGCATAGCGGCTTTGGCAATTGATACAATAAGGAGGTGTGATTAAGAACTTTTTCACAGGCAAGAACCTCATGCTGAACCTTATGATTATGGTTTTTATACTCTTTGAAGTGTTGAAGTGTGTAATGCATAGAAGGAAGCGTCAAATACTCACAAAAGTTACCTCCAGCATGCTTAGGATGACAAAACAAATAGATCTGGTCTGTCTGTCTGTCTGTAAGTCTGTATGTAAACTAGTCCCTCAGTGTTTGAGCTAACCCGATAAAACTTTCCACAGAGACTTATTATTCAAAGGGACAGCACATTGAAGCTAACCGGCTGGATCAGACCACCATATCTTATAGCTGCCATACAACTGAAAGTCGATTTTGGTCATATATCCCATGTACTAAAATCTATCGCCTTCAATTTACTTTCTTATAATATTATCATGTTCCTATCCCCATCTTGCCATTCTGCTAGCTGGGCAATTCATTATCAGCACATATTCTAGACACTCTTGGATAAACGCAATCGCATGCAGACAGTCACACTCAGCTGCGCCGCTTACGAGGCGTATGCGTAATGTGCGACAGGAGCTAAGGAGCAGACAACTTGTGCTCATGCATAATGTATAGCTTTAATGGAGCGTGGCATGCAAAGTAGGTGAATGCTCTATTTGCGATGACGTTTCACAGGGGTGAGTTTCTCGCAAATAGAACAGTATTTGTAAACTTAATTTAATAATTTAAGAATATTTGATGGTTTGCCTGAACTTTCAATTCGACATGTATTATGTTGGCAATATGTATTTTAGTTTTTATAATTATGTTGACAGCCTTACTATTTACTTTCTTGGATATGTACAGTATTTAACTTCACTCACCTTATGCAATCGCATCAGGCGTCGCTGCACAGATCGCGCAAACAAGCAGAACATGCAGATCGTTATGGATATGGTGATCAGTTCGTAGACCATGGTGACGGTCAGCTGCCAGGTGGGACGCACCTCCATTTTGGCCAGGCAGCGCAGACACACAGCTATGATGGTGGCATCCAGAGCGCTGACCAATAGCAGCACCACTATCGCCTGGTACTGCACCTGGACGTAGTCAATCGGACAGTGGAGACGCGCCAGTCGCCAATCGATGCGCACCAGATGCTCAATGGCACGTCGCAGATGGCGACGCATAAAGAGCGGCACAATGAAAATGACAACGGCAGCTGCGATGCCAACCACATCGTGCAGCACGGTGCTCGCCTCCGAGATGTGGTTGCGCATAAAGTAGCCAATAAGCGACTCACTGCTCAGACGGGCGTGCGTATAGCAATAGGCGAACAGCAGCCAGCGGCTGATGGCATTGGCAAAGCCGTACCACGACTCACGCACCACACGCTCTCCGTGGCCCCCTTCGCGGCACACAAAGTACGGCGTTATGCCCAGCATCAGAGCCAACCCAATCACCAGTCGAATGCTGCCGTACACATCCTGTGCCCGGAAAATACGCCGCAGGGCGAGCTGCCTCCAACTTGGCAACCCGGAATTGATGCGTAGCATTTTGCCGAACGACCTCCAATGAAGCACTAAATATAATTTGACGTGCTGCCTAATTATTGCATACTTCAAGGGGGGGGAGGCAGGACAGAGTCCTAATCGCTGTCTGTTCGTGTGCCGCCTCTTATCTGAGATTAAATATCGCGTATCGTAATCGCATTGAAGTGCTTATTAGGTGGGCAAATCCTCCAACTTGCTTTTGTTGTTGTCAGGCAAATGAGCAATGTAATGAATTAAATTTGTATACGCAGCATTTGTATATCCAGCAATGGGTATGCTATACCTGTATGCTTGCCAGTAAAAACTAGTTAATATACACAAAAAGGATATTGACTTTTTCAACATTCATCAATTAAATAAAATAAAAGATGTTTCATATTACTAGAGCTAATCGAAACAATCTCAATTAGACAGTTAACATAAAAATCTGTTTACAGGGTGTTGACGTGTCGACCACTGCAGGCAAGAAAATACTGTAGTCACTTTTGTTATTATCATCTGCTTAGCTATGTGTATTACTTCTGACTAGCGTCAATTCAGCGCTTCAATTTTAAATTGAATTATATTTCAGTAGGTTATTGTATTAGAATTGAGTAGGTGGTGAAATTCAAGCGGAAGCTCAATTTGCTTAAAGACCAACATAAATTTAAAAATTTATTAATACAATGCTTTCAATTCGAAAAGAATCCTAATCCTATTGCACTAAAATCGTTTTAATTACTATTAAGCTATGGAAATGTGAAGAATATGAAGACTTGTAAAGAGCTTACGACTGAGCTGTGGAAACAAATTTATATGTATAACAATCAAACAAACAATGAAATTAGTCTTATATTTTCTTCCTGGAATATTATTTGGGTATTAAAACCCGCATTAATGTGCTCTATATTGTTGCAGAGGCAGCAGCAAGCTGACGATGCAAATCTACAAATTACTCGCCGTACACTCAGCAAAAAACCGAACTCTTACATTAAATTCAATTAGAGTTGCAAAAATTGCAAATACAATACGTAAAATCGTACTCATATTTAAAAATGGACGTTAAAAAGGTCTGACAAAAGAATGTTTTACTTGAATCAAACACTTAATTCTGATACTAAAAGCGAATCGGGATCAGATCAAGTGCGAATCGAGCTTTAAATAATTAACAAACGTTCTAAAGTAAATCCCATGTACTGAAGAAAACAGGCCAAAATCAAGAATTTCGGGATTTAAGAAAAAACATACTTGAAATAAGTATATCGTACTTCAATCAAGCAATATCTGGGCAGGCGGGATTCTCTAACAGCGTTCGTATTTGATAACATTACGTTATACTTAAATACAGCAGTTTTTCTCTGGGTGTAGTCATCTTCAACTTCATCTTCGCCTCCATCTGGGCTGCATCCTCAACAATGCAAGCGAGATTGCATAATGAGACCAGCTTAATGAGCTGACAGCGTCAGCAGCTTCGTGCATATAAGAAATACGCAACAAATCATGCGCCTTGCTTAGAATTTTGTCGCACAATTTGCAAAACAATAACAATAACAATAACGTTTGCCAACAACAGCAATAGTTACAGCAACAACAACAACAGCATATTAACGAGTACAGCCATAACAATAACAATAATGCCAACAACAAATTCAACCAAAATTCGTCGGTGTCTGGTTGAGTCTGGGTCGACTTGGTCTGGTCTGGTCTGGACTGGTCTGGTCTGCTCTTTGCCTGCAACCCATGACAATGGCATCTCGACTCTGTCATTCGAACGAATCCCCAAGAGTCTGCTCTCCATACTCATGTGGCGTTTGTTTTCACACGTGCAGTGTTGCATTCCGTTATTCGTCTTTTTATACCCTTAACCCATTAAAAATGGGTTGAGAGGGTATAATGGCTTTGTGAATCAGTATGTAACAGGCATAAGGAAGCATCTCCGACCATATAAAGTATATATATTCTTGATCAGTATCAACAGACGAGTCGATCTAGCCATCTCCGTCTGTCTGTCCATCCGTCTGTCTGTCCGTCTGTATGAACACGTAGATATCAGAGACTATAAAAGCTAGAGACTTCATATTTGGAATATAAGTTCTTGTAGTCCGAAAACAGATCAAGTTTGTTTCATCTTATAATTTTATCGATAAATTTCGTTTTCATACCAGTGTTTTTTGTTATGATAGGTAAGTATGAATGGATGTAAGGACTGGGGTCAGGGTATCTTTTAGGCGGGCACTCCCGACTAGATCACTCTTACTTGTTTTCATTTACGGAAGACGCTGTTAGCTGATAATGTTTTGGTTTTTGATGTTGGGAACAAACTGAAAATAACAAGCAACTATTTATCAATTTGTTGTGAACTCATCGTCAACCTTAAACAAGTGGGGAAGGATTATCTTCGGTGTGCCGAAGATCTTATACTCTTTTCGAACCCTTAGGCAATTTTCACACTGCCAACTGCACCACCGAAATATTTAACGACACATATATTTGCTAATTATAACTGAATCGATTTGAAATTTTAAACATTGATGAGTTATAAGGATGTTCAGTTGTACAAGGAAATTTAAGGTGATAGCTTTGAAAAGATCGGATATATGGCCAAAACCGACTACGAGTTGTATGTCAGCTATAAGATATAGTGGTCCGATACGGCTGGTTCCGACCAATGTGCTGTACATTTTAAAAATAAGTGTCTGTGCAAAGATGCATCGCGAGCTCAAAAACTCAGGGCCTAGATCCCATACATACAGACGGACATGGCTAGATCAATTTGCTTTGTCATTCTAAGCATACTGGCAGTAACTTTTTGGGGTCTCCGACGCTTCCTTCTATGCGTTGCAAGCTTCAGCACAAACTTAATATACTATTTTCTTCGAAAAGAGTATAAACAACTTTTTAGCGAAACTAAAATCAAATTGATTTAAAAAAAATCCTCGGAAGACCATAATTAGTTATAATAATATGACTCTAATTCTTAAATTATTTAATAATTGCCATTTTTCTTTGCAGGCATACATTTTGATCTTCAAGGACATCGCTAGAAACGGATCCATTGCCTGGCTACCAAGATGATGATACGGACAACTACCAAAAAAAACTCACCAAAATATACTGGAAAATTTGAAGTTCCTCAGACGCAACAACGTCACAATTTTTAATGTCATCAAGCAAATTAATAATTTACTTAGTTAATTTAAAAGTATTTGTTTTATTTCCGTTTATTGAAATTTATTATAAGAATGTATTTAAAAATAAAATATTACATATCATTTATAATTACAATTATCTTTTGATAAATTCTGTTTTTTGTACAAATATACCTTATATAGTTAGTGCATTTTAAATAAATGAAAATACAAACCATGAAACTTTGTTTTTCTTTTTAAAGTACCAGGCGCGCAGAATCAGGCAGGATGATGATTTTTCTGTTTTAAATTTTAGCGCGACCTTGAATGAGAAGTAAATTTCATTGTTGCATATTTTTAGGGTGTCTGAAGCAGCAGATCTGCTTTGCCAAATGCTATTTTTCGTCAGAAAGTACCAGGCGCACATAATTCAGCAGATGAACGATGATTTTTCTGTTTTTAATTTTAGCATGACCTTGAGGGAGAATTTCCCTTTGACAGAAAATTTCCCTACACTTAGAGTTGGGCTTGCTTAGATTTTCTGCGTGCAGTTGTCAGTGTTCGTTTTAGTCTCGAGCAAAGGCCAATTTCGTATGTTTCTCTGGTCGAAGTACCAGGCGCACAGAAATCAGCAGATAGACGACGAATTTTTCGTTTTTAATTTTTGCATGACCTTGAGGGAGAATTTCCCTTTTACAGAGAATATCCCAGAGCACAGAGCGGAGCTGCGTGCAGTTGTCAGTGTTCGTTTTAGTCTCGAACAAAGGCAAATTTCGTATGTTTCTCTGGTCGAAGTACCAGGCGCACAGAAATCAGCAGATAGACGACGAATTTTTCGTTTTTAATTTTTGCATGACCTTGAGGGAAAAGAGCAAATAACCCTGAGTAGAACTTCTGAGCATGGCTCTCAGCTCTAAACTAATATACTCAAATATAAAACGTTGATTTTTGATAAATCGTTTATTTTCTTCTTTTATTCTACAAATGTGTATAAATATTTATATTTTTCTTAACTATAAATACAGTATATTTTGTATTATCCTAAGAATACATTTAATATTACAATATTTATATAAAAAGCAATGTTTTAAGTTTACTTATTAAGCTAAGGTATTGCTGCTTTCTTGTCAGTTGATTGTTGTTTTGTGTTTGTTGTTATTGTTGTGTTTGTTGTTGTTGTTGTTGATGATGATGATGATGATGATGATGATTATGATGATGATGATGATGATAATGATAATGATGTTGTTGTGTTTGTGTTTGTTGTTGTTTTTGTCTGTTCTGCTGTCCTCTGCTGCGCTGGCGACCTATTGGAATACAAAAATTATCTAATTATATAGGTCTATATAGATTTTATAGTACTTACTTAACGTTCAGCAGAATGGTTTTGGGCTGATAAAGATTTTGCAAAATAAGTGGATTCCACAATGGACAATAATTAAATGTGCGCTTAGCTAAAGCTCCGAACATTGAGCTGAAAGAGAAAGAAATAATTAAGCAAACTACGGTGAATTATAGCTCAGCTATACTTACTACAGTAAATAACATAATACCTGAAGTTATTGTCAGCATTGATGGCGTCCTGCTGTGAGCTGCAAGAGAAAAATAGTAAATGATTAGAACATAGAGTTTTTATTTTACTATAATTTGTATAATGTTACTTAAAGAACCAAAACAAGTGGGGAAGGATTCTCTTTTGGAACCTTTAGGTAATTTTCACTCTGCCAACTGCACCACTGAAATCTCATATGCTGTAATCAATCGTTTTGTCGTGTAACTTTTATTTTTTTTTTGTTCTAAAAATGTTTAATTCATTGCCAGTTGTATGGTAGCTATAAGATATAGTGATCCGATTCGGCCGGCTCCGACCAATGTGATGTATCTTTGAATAATAAGTGTCTGTGCAAAGTTTTATCGCGATAGCTTAAAAACTGAGGGACTAGTTTGCATACATACAGACAGCCAGACAGACAGACAGACGGACATGGCTAGATCAATTTGTATTGTCATTCTAAGCATACTGGCAGTAACTTTTGGGGGTCTCCGTCGATTCCTTCTATGTGTTACATACTTCAGCACAAACTTAATATACTATTTTCTTCGAAAATAGTATAAAAACTGTGCTTATGATTTAGTAAATTGTATTAATATTATCAGTTTTCGTTTATGAAAAATCTCTTTTAACATTTTGCTCACATTAAGTTGCTCAATGTTGTAAAGCTTAAGCTTCAAAGCAGATATAATTAAGTAATTTATTTTTTGAATTAAATGTTAGATATTTTGAAAAATGGATTGATTAACAAAGAAAAAAACCATTATACTCATTGCAATTAAGCATCGTTGTATTTGTTATTTCTTGTCTATTATAAATGATTTGTAATAAAACATGTTTGTTCATAAAAATATTTAAGGAATGTTAAAAAAAGTAGCTAAGTTCATTATGATTTTCGCTATTTTAGGTATTTTGGAAAATGGATTGATTAACAAAGAAAAAAACCATTATACTTATTGCAATTAAGCATCGTTATATTTGTTATTTCTTATGTTCTTATGTTCATTATGATTTTCGCTATTTTAATGATATTAAGCTGACCTCCGTTGAGCCTAAATATTCACAAATAGAACACAATTGCTTTTGATTGAATTCTATTGATAATACAGTTATCAGCTCTGGCTGATAATGAAATAAACAGTATAAAGTGGGCAGGGTATATGGAATGATAAGAGACAGTAGTCCCAATTCTAGCTCGGGATGCTTATCGTCCCAAGCTGACCCACAAGTTCACATAGAACAATTTGATGGCCTCGTAGCTTTCTCGCCCGCCGCTGGGTGGTGCTGTGGTTTAGTTTTCACTTTGCATTCCAAGCGTCGAAATGTGGCGCTCACCGATCGTACAACAGGCAGCTCGCCAGGACTTGAGGCGCGTGCTCTGCCGTACTCAGAGTCGTAGCACGGGGCCAGCGCCCAAGCTGCCAAAATCGGCGGATGTGGTGGTGATTGGCGGTGGCTCCGCCGGCTGCCACACGCTCTACCACCTGGCCAAGCGGGGCGTCAATGCTGTGCTGCTAGAACGTGCCCAGCTGACGGCTGGCACCACCTGGCACACGGCGGGTCTGCTCTGGCGCTTGAGACCCAGCGACGTGGACATCCAGCTGCTGGCCAACTCGCGCAACATGCTGCGTCAGCTGGAGGCGGAGACGGGCCTGGATCCCGGCTGGATACAGAACGGCGGCATCTTCATAGCGCACAATGAGACGCGTCTGGATGAGTATCGTCGCCTGGCCACCGTTGGCGCTGCGCTGGGCATTGAGAACGAGATCCTCTCGCCGGCGGAGACGCAGAAGCTGTTTCCGCTGCTCGATCCGACGGCATTCATTGGCGCTCTCTATTCGCCCGGCGATGGTGTCATGGATCCGGCTATGCTCTGCACGGCCCTGAGGCGGGCGGCAACCAACAATGGTGCGCAGGTCTTTGAGAACTGTGATGTGCAGGACATACTCGTCGAGCAGGGCGCAAGGGGCAAGAAGGTTGTGGGCGTGGCCACGCCGTATGGCAACATACGCACGGACACGGTGGTGAATGCCACCGGAGTGTGGGGTCGCGATCTGGTCGCTCGACATGGCACCCATTTGCCGCTGCTGCCCATGAAGCATGCGTACATTGTGTCCGAATCGATACCGGGTGTACGGGGTCTGCCCAATATACGGGATCATGACTATTCCACGTACTTTCGCATTCAGGGCGATGCCATCTGCATGGGCGGCTACGAACCGAATCCCATACTGCTGGATCCGGTGGCGAAGGACTTTCACTTTGGCCTGTACGAGCTGGATTGGTCGGTGTTCGAGACGCATGTCGAGGGTGCACAGAAATTGTGCCCCGCCTATGCCAAGTACGGTGTGAAGAGCACCGTCTGTGGCCCGGAGTCCTTTACGCCGGATCACAAGCCGCTGATGGGCCCCGATCCGGTGGTCACGGGCCTCATGCACAACTGCGGCTTCAACTCGGCCGGCATGATGTTCGGTGGTGGCTGCGGTGAACAGACGGCGCTGTGGATCATTAACGGGCAGCCAGATGTGCCCATGTTCAGCTTCGACCTGCGACGCTTCACACAGGATCAGGGTCAGGCCACCAAGTGGATAGCGGAGAAGTCGCACGAGAGCTACGTGAAGAACTACAGCATGGTGTTCAAGTACGATCAGCCACTGGCTGGACGTGACTACCAGAAGGATCCGCTGCACGATCAGATGCTGCAGTGCAACGCCTTCATGGAGGAGAAGCAGGGCTGGGAGCGACCCGGCTTCTTTCTGCCAACCGGCATAGAGTCGGCAGCCGTGCTGCCCTACGACTGGTACGGCAGCTACGATCATCAGCGACACAAGGACAGCAGCTACGAGCGCATCCTGGAGGGTGATCTCAAGTACAGCAGCTTCTCGGAGCATCATGATCTGGTAAGTGCTGCCTTAAAAAGTGGGCTAGACTCTTATTTACCCATTCACTTGCCAGATTGGAGCCGAGGCACTCGCCTGTCGCAACAATGCGGTCGTCTTCAACATGAGCTACTTCGCCAAGCTGCTGCTGCAGGGACCACAGGCCCAAAAGGCCGCCGACTGGCTCTTCTCGGCCAACACCAATCGTGATCCCACAAAGTAAGATGCATTCATGGAAATTTAATTGACTCTCTTTACTTAATACTGACTACCTTTTAGAACCGTCTACACTTGTGCGCTGAACGACGCTGGTGGCGTTGAGGCGGACGTAACGATCAGTCGCTTGACATCCGGATCCGGTCAGCTGCACGATCCCAAGTTCGAGGGTCAGGGCTACTACATTGTGGCCGGCGGTGCCTCGGCCTACTACACCTACAGCATACTGCTGAGTGAGATGCGTCGCAAGGGCTTCGATGCCAAGTTGACGGATGTGACCGCCGATCTGGGCGTGATCTCCATACAGGGACCGAACAGCCGACGCATCCTGCAGCCGCTGCTCGACTGCGAGCTCAGCGATGAGCAAGTGGCTCCGAATAGCACTCGACTGGCCCGCTGCAATGGCATTGGCGTACGCCTGCTGCGCGTCAGCTTTGTGGGTGAGCTGGGCTATGAGCTGCACGTGCCCAAGCAGGATTGTCCAGCTGTCTACAAGGCGCTGATGGCTGCTGGTGCGGCACAGGAACTGCGCAATGCCGGCTACCGGGCGCTGTATGCGCTGAGCAGCGAGAAGGGTTATCATCTGTGGAGCTACGATCTGCGCTCGGATGACACGCCCTTGGAGGCCGGCCTGGGCTTCACCTGCCGCAAGATCGGCGACTATCGCGGCCGTGCCGCTGTGGACCGTCAGCGCTCCGAGGGCATCAAGAAGCGCATGGTGTACCTCACGCTGCGGGATCAGGTGCCCATCTGGGGCCTCGAGGGTGTCTATCGCAATGGCCAGCCGGTGGGCGTACTGCGACGAGCTGAGTACGCCTACACGCTGGGCAAATCGCTGGGTCAGGCGTACATCTCACGGCCGGATGGGCAGAAGGTCGACGTGGACTATCTCAAGGCAGGTGACTATGAGGTGGACATTCTGGGCAAACGCTACAAGGCAGATTGCCATTTGCGCAGCCCCTTCGATCCCACTGGTCAAAGGGCACTGGGTAACTACGAATCGATCAACACGAATAAATCAAAATGAAAGCTAAGGCCTTCGGTTAAAACAATTGTGTTTTACTATATGTCAACAGACTTTTTATAGCGATTGATAAGCTAACAGTTGTTTCACTGTGTAGTTCCCTCTTGCGGGTCTTCTAGAATATAGGAGAGTGAAACACTTTGTTGAAAATTGAGATTCTAATACTATTGTGAAATTAATAAGCACTTTATATGCTTTATTTGTTTGGCACTACAATTTAATTAATTGAGCTTCTTTTCAAATCGCAACACCGACACCACATCTACATGGTTTCAAGTACAGGACAAAAGAGAACGAAACACTGCAAGTGTGACCAAACTATGTGTTTGTATAAATACTCAATATGGTATTCTATAATGGTATTTTTGTAAGTTTGAATAGGGATATTCCAACACACTGTCTATCTGGAAGATAGATGGAAATACATTTTGAATAATTAATAATAATAAGTGCCTTCTCCTTTAAATTGCCTTTCTAAGTTAAACTAGTTTTGACAAAGTTATGGGAGTTTCAGGTGTTTGAAAGGCATTTCTATCTTATCTTCCCTTGTGTTCAGTAGCAAATCGAAAATTAATAATTGCTTGAAACTTAAATGCCTGTTCCGCTTACAAATAAAACCAAGTTTATATGTCAGACGTGCTATTTTTAACATTCAAACAAAATTAAACCATTTATGCCAAGGCTGTTGGTTGTCTGCACTACAGAGATTCATATATCAAATAATAAAAAAATATTCCAAATTGTTAACTTACTTTAAGTTTGCCGAACTGTATCCATTTATATAACTTTTGATCATTTTTTTCGAACAAATTGTTTTCAAATCAAAACAAAGGCAAGATGAAGGCTCTTCTGCTAAGATTGCTCTTTGGTCTCTGCTTGAATTGCTTGGATGTGGTTCAGTGCTGCCAAATTGCTGGAGTTTGGCTACATAAATATTTCCTTGAACAGCGTTGAATTCTATTTATTTTTTTTAAAGCTAATTGTAGCAGTCTGATGCTTATTTTTTAATTTCAACTCAGGGCCAATGACTGAGTCGGAAAATGTTTGGATAAACTTGAGAGCTGGGCAACAATTAGATGGTTTTTTACCGTTTTGAAAAGCACGTATTTGTGGTATTAATGGCAGATGATTGAGCTAATGATTGAGCTATGGCCGCAGTTTGGGCTTAGTCTCAGTTACAGAATCTTCAGCTTTGCCACCACGTGATGGATGAAGTCAAAGTCAGTCACTGGGTTATGGTTATGGATGTTGCCACAGTCAGAGCCGCATCTGCATAGAGACAAGTTAATTAGTTATCTCAGCCAGCACAGACAAAGTTAATTATGGCCATATAATATATTGTTATTGTAATTTATCATTGTTTACGCTTTGTGCGCGCACTTCTTGTAGATTCTGCCGCTAAACGGCCTTGCCCACTGAGCTGAGCTGAGCTGGATGGGATTTGAGCGCCCGAAGGCAATCGTAATGCCAATTAAATGACAAAACACACATTTCTTTGACAATGCTCAATTTTCCAAAGAAAAAATGTTACATAAAGCCAACAATGAGGTAAAACGCAAAAAAGCAATTAAAAATTGTCGTGCTTAATGACGAAAGATGTCAAATGGCTGATTAAGCCCAAGCAGCAGCAGCCGAGGTGTGGGATGTCGCAGAGAAAAGTGAAAAGCAGCCTACACAGTGAACCATATAAACATATATATGTATATATATATATATCATATATATATGTGTGTGGCATACATAAAGCTAATTGCAAAGGCCTCGAGGCAGTTAGCTTCATGGTAAGCGGCTTTAATATCAGGCAACTTTTGTTAGCTATAAATATCAAAATTGCCTTCATTGCCAGCTTTGGCCCGGCGGGGGTCATTTGGGGCCCCCGAAAATCTAATTGCAGCCAGCACAGTCATGGATAGGGCGCTCGGATCTTTCATTTGTATCGCGGGTTTGCAAGTCAGCGCGTTGCGGCGCCACTTGAAGTCGCGCCACTTCAAGTTCAAGTTCAGGCTCCCCTCATTAAGTCAATCGAACAACTGCAATTTGGCAATGTTCACACTTAATGAATTCACACATTTATCTGCCAAATGGTTGGTTGGTTGGTTTTGGGCTTCAGTTTGGTTTCGCTGCATAGATGATCACTTGAACGAATGCGCTCAAAGTCAAGCTATGCATGGCAACAATTTCAGTGTTTCAGTGTTCAATTTTCATTTCGATTGCTGCCACTTCAGTCGATATTATGAGTTGCAATTAAAATTAATTTACTCGACGACCTCGGCGACAGCTAGATGTGTGTGTGTGTGTGTGTGTTTTGAAATGCATATTGAAGATGCGCTTTGCGACTGCCAAAGTGCGTGTGAGGATGCGCTTTTGCCTTGAAGCGAACTTGAAATTTGAAAGTGCGCAATGCACATATTCAAAGCCAAACTGAAATTAAATCGATATTTGCCATTGCAATGAGATAAGCATAAGACATAAAAAATTAATTAAAATGTTTGTGGCGCCTTATCGTTTACACATCAACACAACATCAATCAAAATAACAATAAACATACTACACGCTACAATTAATGCCTATGAAAAATATTTAAAATTGTTAATTTCTGTTTTTTTGTTTTTTACCCTTTTTTGTGCTTTTTTTATATTTTGCGTTTGGCCTTTTTGAACTTTTGGCTAATGATGGGCAAATTATGCCGGAAGCCATAGCGCTTCATTGATTTAACTGACATTATTGACACAGTTTTGTACCCCCTGCTGCCTTGTTGTTACATAAGTGAAATGTACAAAAAAATAAATAAATGTTGATAAATCACAATAGTGTTTTCTTTTTTATTAAGTGGCCCCGCCATGGGGCGCAACAAAACGACAAAAGCCAATAAATAAGTAAGTAAATCAATAATCATTTGTTCAAACAAAACGCATAACGGCGTCGACAATATTTTGCATTTTAGTCGCAGGCATTATGATTATTTTCGCAAAAGCAACCGCAGGCGCAACAAAACAAAAGACTCTGGCAACAAACTTGTGCCGAGGAGCACTGCGCCTGCCAACATGTTGCACGAACAGCAATAGCAACTGCAACTGCCGCTCAAACCTAGCACAGTGACACAGTTATACACCTATATATATAAATTTGTACATACGTGTGTTTGTGGTGTAATTTACTGGCGATTCTCTGGCCCATAACTCAATTAACAATGAGATGTCCAACTGAAGTTTGAGTGGAAATCGTTTTTGGTTTGGGGGGGGGGGGAGGCACTTGACTTGGTCTCCGTTTCGCTGTTTGCTTTTGGCCATACACCATACACCATACACTGCACACCTTACACCCGTTCACCGCACACCATTCATCGGGGGCTACACAGTCGGACAAAAGCGCGGTTTGAGCCATGTTCGAACGGCAACCGCAGCTTTAAAGTTGCTCGTTTCATGTTGTTTGCTATCGTTGTTGTTGTTGTTGTTGTTGTTACTGACTTTAGCTTGCTGTGCACCTTATATTTTTGTTTTTCATTTTGTTTTTGTTGTACATTTTTTTGTTTTTGTTTTTGTTTTGGGGACAAGCTATAAACCGTGGCAAGATCGTCGTTGCGTTCAGTTGGTAAAAGTGAATCGTTGCGTGCGGTTGTCTCTCTCTCCACACTCTATTAAACAACAACAAGTACTTCACAATTTGTATTCTCGTTCAACTATCAAACGCCGCTGACTCGTCTGTGGTGTTTCGCATCGTAAATATATTTAACAAGGTGATTATCTGCGCACATCCTTCAAGGATAATGACTACAATGACTACAAAAAAAGATACAAATAACTGTTGACATTGTTCCAAATGGTCCAGACATGTGCTTCAAAATAAGTTTGTGCTGTGAATTCCTTAGTGATTTTACGTTTTTGAAAAAGAAGCATTTTATAGATGGTTGCAAATTGGCATAGAATGTCGAAAAAGTATAATTGTTGCTACTCTGTCCCCAATAGTTATTGCTAACTGTTAGCTGTAGTTATTGATCAAATAAATATTGTAAAATATATATAAGAAATAATTCACTTAATAATTATTCATCAAAGTAGTGGGAACGAAGAAATAGTTAAAGAATAGCCATTGCTTCCTGATAAGGATTCTTGGAATATTAAAAGTAGTCTAGTCTAAGTAAAGAAAAAGTTTTTTAATTGCAAAGCACGTAAAACAACAAATTGATTTAGTTTATCTGCGGATTAATACAAATCTTTTAAAACATTGTTTTTAACAACATTTCCCAAATATACAACTTTGAATTTATATACTTAAACAATTATCAGCGAAATTTAACAAAAAACATAAACTTGTCAAATTTTTGTTTACAAATAAGAGAAAAATTACAAAAAATATATAATAGAATGGTATTTAAAGAAAGTGGTCATAGTTCCTATTTAAACCATAATATTATGCAGAATTTGTATTAGTAATTGGCTTAAGATTAAATGTGCAACTCAAGCTAGTTTAGGTAGAATGGAAGCCAAAGGACAAAAAACATTTTGAAAGCGATTTACAACAGTTTCACATGCTTAAGTGTATACTTAATTTTAGAGCGGAGCTACTTGGTCATATAATTGAAAGCTTTGCTGTTTGCAAATCTAGTGGCCTAGTGTCGCCTTGTTGCAATATAGCCCTTCTCTGAAATAAGACTAGTATTTTATTTGATTGCTGCCTTATAAATGTGTACAAATGCACTTATGGTTCCATATTTACCGAGGTGCTTATCTTTGCAATTAAGCATGCCCTCGTTTTGCTTAAAACGCTTCTGTGCGAGAACAGCGCACACCCATTCACTCACACACACACACACACACACACACACACACACGCACACACACACACGCACACCCCCGACTGCCCGTGGGTGTGAGGCTAACAAATTACATGCATTGAAGCAGAAGATTGCGCAATATGTTTTGTATTCGGCCGCCTCAGTGCAAATGAGCGGAAAATCTAATTTTCCAGCCGCATGCAAATTTGTTGTCTTATTTCTATTTTTTTTTTGCAATATGCCAAAATGTCAGGCTTTGGTCATGAGCTAACTGCTGCTGTTAACTGCTGTTTTATTTGCCACTGTATGCAGCTGGCGAGGTCGTAAACATAAAACATGCTCATAATGCTTTATGGGCTGCCCGACATAAACGCCTCAAAAACAGATAACACCAGCAAAGAGGCCTTTAACATTTTATTTTCGGTTTTTTTTGGAGTGCAGCCAGCAGCTGCTGCTGTAAATTATACAGCTGATGAGCAAGTTTTGGGCATCGTGACCAAATAATGCTGCCAATCTCCAGAAGAGACAACCAACAATACGAACAACAACAGCAGCAGCAGCAGCAAAATTCCACTGAAGAAATCGCAAGTCACGTTTCTGGCAACTCACAACTGGCAACTGCAATTTCAAGGCTGCCGAATTGACAACAAATAATTTATTTGTGATACGGCGCGAAAGTCGCACCACAATTTTGCACTGATCTCAGATCTCAGATCGCAGATCTCACAGAGATCTCCACACAGACAGCCAGAGGAAAGTTTACCACCGAAAATCGCCTGCAATTCTGTGTGTAATTTGAGTCGTTTTATTTGCTGGAATGCGCCTGCAAATTGGGAGTGTGACAAATGTGTTAAGACCCTCCTGACAAATTGCTTTTAAACCAATTCGCTCGATCATTAACTTGACTAGTTAATTTATGCGAGTCATGTTTCGCAAACGATTGCATCTATGATTGAAATTGCTCGATTTGTTGTGCATACCTTTCTCTAAGCACAGCTCAGACAGTTACCAGTTACCTATCCAAAAAAATAATAACATTTATTCAACTCATTAGCGTTGCGTCAATTTCGTGTAGTTTTGTCATTTGCGGCCGAAAGTGGGCAGCCAAAAGATTAAGTACATGAGAGCATCTTCTTCACATTGCTCGTATCTTTTTATAGACGTACACATTCGTTTGCTTTTTTATGTCATGACCAAAAACTGAACATATTTTCACTATCATTTCGTGGCATTGTTATTGTTATTTGTTTGTATTTTTTTTACTTTTTGCCAGCCTACAAACTGAAAACCTGAACCTGCTGTCCGCTGAGCAGTAAAAGTAACGCACCTTGCTGACCAACCTGACAGCTCCTTTGCTGGCTGCTTCATCTGGCCCACTGTCGCACACTGTCCCACTGTCCAGCGGTCTGATCACAAAACTTGCTTACAACTGGCTGACTTTCTTCTACAGTCTGTCCAGTTTTTCTACATACTATTTGCGCGGCTTTGTTTACACCAGAAAACGCTCTTGCGCTTCTACCTCGTGCCTCGTGCCTCGTACCTGGTACACCTGGCATATATGCGGTACCTGGTACACCTGATACCTGTCCCGTCTGCCAGTTGAGGCAATTAAAAGCCGCAGCCGCTCTTGCATCCGCATGCAACTTTCTTAACCGTTTGTGTTTTGGCGCATCCTGCTTTGGCAGCAGCCCTTTTAAGCCAGCAGAGTCACCTTCCATTTTCTGTGCCACTTGACACTTGAACCCCAGTGGCAAACAAATTGCGACATCGGGCAACTCGTTCTCATTGACATCAACAACAGCGACAAATGTACTTAGCTAGCAAAACAAAGGCTTGGAGCAAAGCAGACCTACTTTTGGCCAAAAGACACCCAGTTGCCCCGACTCCGCAACCAGTTACTATAGTTACTGTTGTTGTTGCTGTTGATGTTGTTGTTATTGCCAGTTGTTGTTTGTGGTTGGCAAATCCGTCTTCTTTATAATGGCTGTCATCGGTGCATCATGTTTAGAAAAACTCGTCTCACCTCTGCGTTCTACATACAAGTACAAGTCAAACAAAACAAACTAGCTGGGGGAAAAAAAAACAAACCAACTGCATTATAGCCAACTGATTTCTCTGGCAAATGCTTCGAGATGAATGGCATCTGCTTTTCTATTGATTTCCAATTAACAGAAAGCTGTAGAAATGTCTGATATACTTGATCAATTTAATATATACATATTTAAAGACATATTTGCAATGTTAGTTGTTATATTAATTACATTATTTAGTTCATGATTTGTTTCGTTTAGTGAACATTATCAATTATTTTTAATTAGCAGATATCCAGTTTTTTTGCTTTGAGTTAATTGACCCAAAAAAAAGCAGCCTAGCTAATTGAAATTATTAAATAAATTTGCTTTAGTCCAACTCTATTGCACAACTCCAAATTAACAATTTGTGCAGCTTTAAAACTGTTTATATTTTTTTTAATTAAACTCTCCTAACAACCATGGAAATATACCGTTTGCTTTGTACTCACAACAAATATATTTTAAATACACCACATCGAATTGAGATTGGATTAAAAAATCAATTATCAGAAAACATGTTGAAGCCGTTGCAAATTGTATACATTTTTTTTTTTAATCCAAGTGTTTTATGGCATTTCGATAATTCGGTAGCCAAATTAACGTACGTCTTAATAACAAATTTTTGTTTTTATAACAACATCAAAATCAAAGACCCAGCTGATAGCCACATTAAAAGCTCGTGACGCATAAATAAAAATGATAGCTAAAAATAAAAAAAAACATAGAGGAAAATTACACAAGTGTGAAAACCAGTTGCTATTAGACGATATTAAAAATTTGTCTGCCAAAAACTGCCTAGGCTCGAGATAAATTGCTTTAAATGTGCAGAGGGGTTGGATCAGGGGGAGTTGTGGCTAGTATGAGGCAATGGGAGTAGGAATGCAGCTGCATGGAATGGCCAAATGTTTGGCAGATGCTACATGCCACATGGCACGGCATGGAATTAATTATGGAAGACACTCACAAAACTGGAATGTTGCACAGATGTGCAACTTTTATGGTGGAAAAGCAAAATTTCAGCATTTAATTTGTGTCTTTCGATTTATTTGGCTATTGAGCGCGCTTCGAAGGTTGAGATTTGTTTGCCGTTTTGCCACTTATATAAGGAATTAAGTGGCGTTTAACAATTGAAGAGCTACTCACTTATTAGTCATAACTGTGCAAATGTTTTTCTTTTTTTGTATGCATGCATATATAAAAAATGCTACACGATTATTTACATGCGAACTGCCTTTCTCCCAAAACTGATCCACGCAATTTAAAAGTACCAAGACAAAATGTTCATATTGCATAACAATTTATAAGTGTTAACGAAAATCAAAAACAATTCGAATTGGCCACTTCGAATACATGTGAAGAGCCTACAATGGTATTCGAATTTGGCTTTTTGCTTTCAGCTTGTCTTCGTCTTACCCACGACAATTAGCCCAACAATAAATACACAATGCACATAGGAAGAGCAAATGAAGCAACGGAAATTTAAATTACAAAATTTACAAGCCGTGAAAAAGCAAAAACCGAAAATATACTACAAAGTATCAGACAATTGCGCGTGCCACAAGACAAAAAAAAAATGTACCTAAAAGCAAAACAAAGCCAAAGTCGTTAGCTCTGTTGCTGTTATCAGGCGGAAGAGTCAAGTTGAACAGTTGGACAGTTGGATAGTTGGATAGTCAGTCAGCCAACTATGTGTAATATATGGCCCAACAACAATTTACAGCAACAACGACAGCAACTGCAACTTTCTCCATTAAAGCCAAGCGAAATATGGTTTGGTATGCAAAGCCAGACTCTGACTGTGCTTGGACTCAAGAGCTAGAAACCGTCGAGTGTGGCATGTGCCCTGCCTCACAGTTGACTCAGGTCTACGCTCTTTTGTGTTGCAGTGTTTGCTTGTTGTTGGGCTAGGTCAGTTTGGAGTTCGGGCTTGGCAGCGCTGGAATTGGGAATTGGGTAAAGGTCAAGAGTTGATGCGGGCACAAATTGTTTTGTTTTGGGTTTTTGGCAGCAGGTAAAACTTCGTCTATTTTGTGGCTCCTTTTTAGGCTAATTGAAATGGAGAATAGAATATTTTCAAATGATAGGGGACAGTTTATGGTTTGTTTTACATGCATATATTATGAGATACGCAGAATAATCGAATTATGATTACGTATACGTATTTTCATTACGATCCATTTTTGTATTTTCGTTTATATTTATCTGATATTATTTAAAAACATTAAATTTGGTGCTTCTCATTTGGATTTTCTTCTAAATTTAATAAATTTAGCTTATGTTTTTTTTTGAGGAATATTTTCAAATATATTAGAAATTAAATTGGAATAATACGTTTGCTTGAGAGAAATTCTAAGTTTTCCTTTAATCTGTTAGAAGAACTTAAACATTTACATTTGACTGAAGTCTTACGTTTGTCATTTGCTGCTTAATTTACATAACAAATGTCAAAAGCTATTCATTCCGGATCTAATTGTAATAAACAACATCAGCTGATGCAATTTTGATGAGTTTAAAGGCAAATCCACACAGCTGCCATAGACCATACAAATTTGCATAAAGTTTTACATGATTTGGCAGCCATAACTTATAATTGATAATGAAAAGCATAAAACAATAAACTCATTTGCATACACACAGCTATTAAAGAGCCAATCTCTGAGCCAGAGATTTGTTGCCAACCAGAATTTCCAGCTGCGCATTCGAAATTCTCATGATGATTACGTTTAGGGAGGGGGCTGGTGGGGGCAGCATTGCAAGGCCGTTGTCAAATGCCCAAATGGAAAACTACTCAATTAGGCGAAATGGCATCAAATTGTGCGATTTGACAATTGTCAGCGACAAATTCCATACACAAAACAAACAAACAAAGCACACGAATCAAAATCGCTCAAAATCGATAGGCGATGCGATATTTCCAATCACTGATTTTGCATAAAAACAACGCTGCCAGCCAGCTCAGCCAAGCGGAAATGGGTTGGGCAGCTTTTTGGCCAACCGTTGGGTCACTCGGCAGTGCTCGAAAAAACTAATAAAGTTAAATAGTCAAACCGTTTTGGAATTGCGCTTAACCGTAACCACGTTTTGGTATTTTTTGCACTTGCAGCCTTCTTTTTAGATTTAAACCGAGCCGGACTCCACCATGTTTGTGCTGCGCACGTTGCTGCTGCTGGCGGTGAGCGCCACCGTGGCGCTGGCCCAGCGCCGCCTGGCCCTCCCGGATGCGCGCAGCTGCGCCAACCGTGTCCGCCATGCCACGTACCGCGATGCCCGCGGCGTCTCGCACTCGTACTTCTTCAGCTGGGAGCATGCGCCGACGCGCAGCCTCGAGGTGGACTGGCTGGATGCGCGCAACATCTGCCGGCGGCACTGCATGGACGCCGTCTCGCTGGAGACGCCGCAGGAGAATGACTTTGTGAAGCAGCGGATCGCACGCGGCAATGTGCGCTACATCTGGACGTCGGGCAGGAAGTGCAACTTTGCTGGCTGCGATCGTCCCGATCTGCAGCCGCCGAACGAGAACGGCTGGTTCTGGTCCGGCTCCGGCGGCAAAATTGGCCCCACCTCGCAGCGCAACACCGGCGACTGGTCGCAGACGGGCGGCTACAATCAGCCGCAGCCGGATAATCGCGAGGCGGCACAGGGCAACGATGAGAGCTGCCTGTCCATACTGAACAACTTCTACAATGATGGCATCAAGTGGCACGATGTCGCCTGCCATCACATCAAGCCCTTCGTCTGCGAGGATTCCGATGAGCTGCTCAACTTTGTGCGCTCCCGAAATCCCAATGCGCGTTTGTAATTCTAATTCTAATAATGATAAGCTTAAACGATGAAAACAAGAAAATCACGAAAAACACACACAGGAAACACAAGAAATATTTATGTAGCATTAAACGGAGCAATGATTGATCGTCTGATTGACGGCTGGATGGATCAATCAGCTGCTTTCCACGCGCTTTTGGCCAATTCTGTTCATCTTTTTTTATATGGTTTTGTTTGCAGCAAATTCTAAACGATAAAATTTGAATAACATTTCCGTGTCGATTCGCGCATGAAAAACAAAATTGTTAAATAATTTTTAAAAATTGTTAATAAAAATACAAATTGAAGCGATTACAATGCGATTTAATGGTTTCACATTTATAGATACATCTTTTCAGCACCCATAAATACAAACATATTCTTTTTGCAGTTATGCTACATAAACGAAAATCAGTAATTTGGGACTAACATGTTTTAGGCACGTTTGGTACAAATGTACCAAAACGTGTACCATTTACCCGATGGCAGAAATGAACTGCTTTAAAACCGGTCTAAATCAAGCTAAGCTTTTCAACTTGATGTTGAGTACGACTCTGACCGCTAGATGGCGCCAAAGCGACAGTTGTGTTCAACTCAATGGACCTCAATGGGCTAACATACGATTCAGGAGTAGTTTGAGGATTGTTTACGTACAAAGTATGTGTTGTATGTAATATAAGGATGCTATAGTTTTAAAATCGATCAGTTCCCATAGGAACTTTTGAGAATTCTATCATGTGAAACACTTATATTTTCGTAACATACAAACAACAGACAATATTAAACATTAAAGAACAAATAATAAATTATAAGATTGTACATAACTAATACGACTTACCACACATTTTTTAAGTCTTATACAGTTGAGTTCATCGCTTTATTATGCAATCAAGGAATAAGGCTAACAGAGGTGACAGGAAGAAGGAATTACCATGCAAATCCATGCCAAATCTTGCCATCGATGAGGATTTCGGGGGCGAGTCATCATTAAATCCGTACGCCTTGGAGTTTATACCTTCGTATCTGAAGAGCGCCGAGTGTGATAAGAAAAAGAAGCACTCGACCAGCCAGAAGATGAAAACAGAAGCAACCTCGACGACAACGCTGGTGCAGCGTGAACTAGTCGGCGGCGTATCCTATTTGCATGCCCAGCGGCAGCTGTTCGAGCTACTGCATCAGCTGGGCGACAAGTTCATGCCGCTGAAGGCGATCAAGGTGAGCCTGGCGTCTGATGGCCAGGGTATCAATGTGCAGTTTAAGGCGGAGCATGGCCTTACCGGCAAGCAGATGCTGGACGAGAACCTCTGCCAGGATGCGGCCCTACACTTGGAGATGAGCGATCGCTCGTTTATACCGCGGAGACTGCCCAATGTGCTGGCCGCTAATTTCATGGTACGCATGGGCGATGTACTCAATGATAAGATGGAGTGGAATGAAAACTCAAGTCGCACGGCGATTGATAAGGATTTGCTAGGCAAGCGATTGCTGGAGACCAGGCGCAAGTTTCACTCCTGTACCGGTGGCAAGGACATTCATCAGGCCCATCATGTTGCCTTCAGCGCCAAAGCATCAAAGGACACGTTCACAATGCAACAGCAGCCGCAGTTACCCAGCCCTAGCGATAGCCGCACCTCGCTTCCAAGCTCATACGTTGCCCCACCAGGTGATTGGAAGCGACTGCCACCAGGCAATCATAAATCTGATTTGCGCGAAAGAACTTTGACTGTCAAACTGGAATCAAAATTCGAGTATGTGTATTCATGAAATCATTTCACATTTTTCTTACAAGTTTGGCTACTCTGGAATTATGTTTCTAGCTAATAATTTAGAGAGTAAACTTAACCAGTACCTCTGTAGTCATATCTAAGTACTATATATATTTGTTCATTCATAAATTTTATTCATATCAAACTTATCATTTGTAAATTCATATACTTGTCGAAAATTCTTGCTCTCGCAGGAAAAGATCGAGTACTGGAATGCACACGCCCCGACAAAGTCTCGGTCAAATCATTAAAAAAGGTTTACCTGCTGGCCAGAAGTTTGTGCCACGTAGCACATATACGTCTCAAATCCGCCAATCGCAGGTGCAGAAGGTAAGTCAGATTACTACTATATGTATATGCATTATATGCTGTATGAAAACATTAATCAATCTCTTTGCAGCGCTTGAGTATGTCGAAAACAATTAATTAATAACAATACAAGTGCAGGATATACACATTGAACTGGGGGAAACATGAAATCAAGTGACCAGTGAATTCATTTCCATTAATTTAACAGCATTGTCGTCGTGACGTGTAGTTTAAGAACTCATGCGGAAAAATGTCTTAAGTGAGGGTAATACAATTCGAACTGTCAACAATGACTATATTAAAGCAATGCGCACATTTAATATTCTTTTGTTTAACAAATATTTTATTTAGTACATTATTCGATTTCACTAGAAAATGCATGTAAATATATATTCATGTATTTGTATCATAGTTGTTTGAATACTTTGGTAAGTTCTGTTGCTTCTGGAACTTAGGTCTAGTTATATCGCAAGTTTACAAATAATTGCTTTAGGTATATGTGATGCAAAACTATCGCTCGTACTATCGTTAAAGTGAAATATCTTAATTCTAAATACACCAATTAAGGCTGGAAATACTACTATTTTCTTTTCTATATAGTTGGCATAGAGAACTCAATCCGTTTACATATTGCTCTGGAGAATTATGCTTGGAAACAAAACGAAACATTATTTGGTGTATTTTGAATATTAATTATTTCACCTGCACAATAGCGCTATAGATAGTTTTGCAGTTCTTTTAGGTATTGATAAGTGTGTATATAATAATTTCATTATTAAACAATTTAGTTTTAGCCATTTAAGTTATAGAAGACACAAAGTTAGCAGATTTGATCTAATAAGGGAGCTCATTGAGATTACTGAACAGGAAGGTCATATAAGTATTTAAATATATAAAATGTATATCAGTTTTTAGGCATGCTTCACACTGGAAATATCATAATAGTCGTAATAATAAATAATAATAGTTTATAATAAAAAATAAAATAAAATTAATGTACAATCGTTATGAAGCTCTTATATTTATATACAATAATGCATTTACTTAGAATTGAACAACAATTAAAAATCAGATACGTTTAACGCTAAACGGGTTTACAAATTAACAAGTGTTTTCCTTGGTCGACTGGTCGAAACATTATTCACTATACTCTTGTATATCGTGTGTGGATGTGTGCGTGTATGCATGTATATCATAATTATGTATATCGTATATGTAGCTCTATATATGCTGTATGATTTGTGTGGGGTATGTGGTATTTGCTGGTTTGCATGGGCTTTAATAAACGGCAAAACCAAAACCTAAAACAGAAAATAAAATTGAATTAAATGCATGAATTTGCTAGCTTTTCAGTTGGATTTAAGCAAATTAGTATAATAGTTATATGTTTGCTTTGTTTTTTGTTGTATTTTTTTGGTTTTTAGTACACTAATTGCTTACGGTTAGTTTGGTTTTAGTAATGACCAAATACCTGGGAGTTAGTCACATGGATGGCGCGTGTTTAACAGTTAGATGAGACACAAACCAAGGGACGGGGTGAAATTGTCAGTTTACCTGCCACAACAACAACGACAACGACAACATCAAACATCAAAGGTCAAAGATCAAACATCATTACAAAAGGAACACCGAACAACAAGTTTAATGCTACGAATTACGCTTCTACGTTGCTTTTGTTATGCGAATATTGTATTGTATAAAACCGTTTTTAGTAGCTGTGCGTATGTGTGTATTGGTATTGGTATTTGGTTGGTATTTGTTTAAACTGTTTTTTGTGTTTTGGTTGAACTTAAGCAGTACTTGAGTTATGTGAGGCCCCACTGATCGCATTGAATAAAGCCATGCTATTGCGCTGGGCGGCTGTGTCGGCATCGTCGCTAAGCGGCTGGAATGACTCGTCTTGGAGTAACTCACTGAGCGCCTGACACAGCTTCTCATAGTTCTCCTGGAGCACATGATGATACTCCTTCTGATCCGCACTGATCATGCGCTCGTTCACACGCAGCGCCTTGTGGCAGACGCCGATAAAGTCACTGGTTGTAGAAAAGAAAGTGCATTAGTAAAGTCGATTTTTCTTTTACTTCGTCGCTGCTGCCTACCGAAACACATCCTTTAGATCCTCGACACGATCGAGCGAAAAGTTATTGATCACCTTGGCGTCCAGGAAGGCATGGGCATAGGCCAATGGTCCCGCATTCACAGTCACTGCCACGCTGCCCTGCAGGCGCAGCTGCAGCTTCTTAACATCCGCCGGCGGCAGAATAATCTCCTCCAGCTCTGAAACCTTTGATTGCATCTCATCGATGGCCACCTCAATGGGACTCAGCTCGATTATCTCGCGTGACTTGACATGAATGCGTTTGAGCACATACGGAAACGAATATTGGGCTGCAAGCAGTATTCAAAGGTTATAATTATTCTCAATAAAGAAATTATTATCATTATTATTTGAACTCACTCTTAATGACCGTCTTGCGTTTCCACTGCTCCTCAACGCTGCCGCGTGCTGCGCCGGATTTGGTAAATGGTGTCTCATACATGAAAGTGTCCACATCATGATTCTGCTCGAACTCATTGAGACGCTGATCGAGTTCGTCCTTGCTGAAGAAGGGTATCACATGGGTGACCTGTATGTAGGCCAGTTTGGCATCCAATTCGTCTACTTTAACCTGCAAGCGAAAAGAGCAGAGCAGTAATGAAATCACATATCTTTCTTTTAAGTTTTAGCTACAGCCTAGAGCTCATTTTAAAAGTGAACAACAGGTGGCGCATGGCAAAAATAAAACCTTGACTGAAGTTAAAGAATAGTCTCACATAAAAGTTCGTATACTCGTAGAAGAAACGAGTATCTGAAAATAAATGTTTGAACGTTATATTTCGATCAAAGCAGGTTCGGAAACTGCGAGACAGTTAGTGTTACGAAATCAAAGCAACATTTGTATTTCGGCTTACTTCAGCACTAGAATATTTATATTTAATCATTCCAAATGTATATATTACTAAAATACCATTGTTACAATAACTAAAATAGCACCGTACAAAAAGTAAATTGTTTCTAAGCGGAGAGAGTGCACTATTACAAAATTAAGTTTTGAGTTAACATTCTTGGTACATCAACCTAGCGCAGTTGGCGGCTAAACATGGACATTGACAATGAGATGCACCAACAGTTCCTAAAGGACTTCATACAGTCGCTGCAGGCAGGCAGCGAGGATTACAGCAACAGCAACAGCAACAACCACAACGATGGCCTCATACAAAACCAAAGCAGTAGCTTGAGTGAGTCTTCACTAAATCCCAATGCAGCCGAATTTGTGCCTTCGTACTTGAAGAGCAGCGATGGCGACGCGGACGCCGATGATAATCCGTCATCGCATCAAAGTCGTCAGCCAAAGATATCGATCAGCTCGACCACAACGCTGGTGGACAAGGAGACAGATGGCGATGGCCTGCACGTGACCAGAGAGGCCGTCCAGACTCGTCTGCAGCGACAGCTCTTCCACTGGATGAGTCAGCTGGGCAAGCAGCATTTGCCCATCTCTGAGATACAATTCAGCCTGACACCCAACGGAAAGGGCATCAATGTGCAGTTTCTGGCGCCGGGCGAGTGTGCCCGGCGACAAACGTTGGATGAGCAGTTGTACCTGGCCGCTGGTCTTCGCCTCGTGATCGGCGATGGCGCATCGCAAAGGGGACAAGCCGGCAATGCTGTAGCCGCCCACTTTCTGAGTCGCATGAGCCAAGTGCTGCAGGACAAGAGCGAGAAGTTGCCCTCGATCTGCCCCAAGTGTACGGCCGTACCGAACAAGAGCAGCTACACCGAGCTGGACATTGAGCGGCAGATTGAGGATATTAAGGCGTTCGAGAACCTGATCAATGAGGATGCCGGCACACGCTACCAGGAGGCGTTCAAGGAGCTCTGCCAAAAGCTGGGTCTGACCAACAATGGCGAGCCGTCGCTGGCTACTCCGCTAGCACTGTCGCACGAGATCGAAGCAACTGAGAATGATTCGCACTACGATGGGGATATGTTTATTTCCGACTATGCTCCGATGAAGGTCTACAAGTTTGCGGCGCCCAGCGGCAGCGAATTGCATGTGAACGAGCTGCCCGACCAGCAGCAGCAACAGCACGAACAACAGGAGCAGGAGCATCTCACACTGAAGGACGACTCGGAGCCGGATGTGCCGCCAACAACACCAGCCATGTCCACGACTACGGCCAATTTGTCCTCAGTCTATCCCAAATTGTTCAAAGTCAATTCGGACAAATCGAGCAGCACGTCGGGAGCGCGCAAAGTCAAGGGTCACAAGGAGAGCAAAATACAGCGATGGCGTGCACTGGGCATAACAGGCACAGGGATACCAGCAGCAGGAGCAACAGTTGCCGCTGCCGCAGCAGCAGCAGCAGTAACGACAACAGCAACTGCAACTGGCATGGCAACTGGATTAGCAACGGGCACAAGTGGAGCCACTAAGAAATTGTTAGAGGCATCGCATGCAAATGAGAGTCGCTCGAATCGCTCGCATCAGCGTTCCATGCAGCCCAAATCGGGCATCGCTGGCAGCATTGCAGAGTTTACGGGCACTCAGGTGGCCAAGATGAGTGGCATCTGCAAAATGGAGAAACGCCCACAGGCTGCGATGGCCAAACAACAGCAAGACCTTGTCCAAGAGTGAGTTTAAGAAGACTTAACAAGCACTTTACAATGCAGACTTAGTCGTTCTGTTTTAATCTGTTTGCTAGGCTGATTGTTCGTCTTTACCAAAAGAACATTTGCCAAGCTGATTCGATTGATATGATCAAATCGAAATCAATAGAAATTTAAGAAGACTTCAAATGCAAATAGTAATGCTATTTAGTACCTATTATTTGCCTGGCAAAAGTTTACAATCACTTTACTAAGCAGTTAACGAGCTTGGCAAACATTTGACCAGCAGATTCGATTAATCGAAATCGATAGAAATCGATTTTGAAAATACTTGTTAAGCCTGCCACTCTACTATATTCCTTGCTTTTTACAGCACCAAAACCAACAAGGCCGCCTCCATGAGCCGTGGCGGCACCATGATCCAAGCACAGAGCACCAAGAATAGTCCAGCTGGAGCTCAACGAGTGCTTGCCCCACGCAGCACCCATGCGTCCCAGATGCGTCAGTCGGAGGTGAAGCGCGTAAGTGGTCACTAAATGCATACTCGGATATTCTTTGACATTGGCCCATTTCCAACATAGCGTCTGAACCTAATGCGAGGCGACAACGAATCTGATGTGCAATTCAATGAGTATCTTTTTAAATAGGCTAGGCTAGTTAGAAAATTCGTTTTACAATTGTGTTACTCATAACAGCATATATAATCCCTGCCCTGCAGTCTTCCGTTTTCAAATGCGTTGTGAATCGCGGCATAAGCAGCTCAATTCTTATCAAAATAATAGTTTGTTAGATCAGTCAAATGATCTAAAGCATAGAAAAATGTATTTTATAAATAGCAGAGATTAAGCTGCAAATTACAAAAGATTGTTACGCCTTTCGCAGACAGGGATTGTATTGCTAAATAGTTCTTGTAGCAAGATGAATATAGGAAATTTTAGTTCTTTTCGTTTCTGTAAATTCAATAAATATGAAATCAATCAAAATATATAATTGTATATAAAGTTTTGAGCAAAAAAAAAATAGATAAACATAAAATTCGAATAAAACTTATGTGGAATTGTTGACTTTATTTTAGCTAAAGATATTTTTTAAGTACTGCCATTGCTTTACGCAAAGTGCATTGAGAGAAAGATATAGGAAATATTTAGAAAATATTTGTACATACCGGCGATGAGTCCATAATAAGTTTGACGACATCAGCGCCAAACTTTTCCTTATACTGTTTGGCCAAACGTTCCGAAATCTCGCTAAGCGACGTCAGCTTTGGCTCCTTGTACACAAACTCAATGGCGTGATCCTCTTCGAAGTACATCTGAAAAGCCAAACAGTACAGTATATGATTAGAGCTTATTACTGGATTCAAGCTGATATAGCTCACCATGCCGTAGAAGACGACGCGATAGAAGCGTCCCAGCATACGCCTGCCGGAACGATTGACCTCGACGATTTTGTTGTAGGCCTGGGTGAGATGCTCGTAGCTTTGGGCCAGCTCGATGAAGTTGCGCGCCCGCTCATAGATGGGCAGTATGAGCTTGTACAGCTCGCCGAGGCACTCGAAGCGCTCGGCCCGATCGAGAAAGTCGGCGCACTGCTTGAGCTGCTCCAGTAGCATTTGCTCCGTATACTGGGAGTCCTGGGCGCCCGCATCCAGCTTCAGGCCCTGCTCGTCCAGCGGTATGTTGCGCGATATCTTGCCAAACGCGGTCGAGGACCAGCTGAGCGTGCAACCGCCGCGCAGCCGCAAATATTCGCACATGAGCGCCGCAATGTGCAGATGACAGCAGGCGGCCTCCGACAGATTGCCATTCTGTTCGTGATTCCGGGCCATTGTGACCAGCCATGTGTGTCGCAGCTCCGGCGTGGAGGCATACGAGTTGGCCAGCGAATACTGCAGCTCGAGCAGTCGTTCCGGGTCCATGTGATGCGCCTGCATCTGTGCGGTGGCCATCAGCACGGTGCGCACACGGCGCGTCAGATCCTTGACCTCAAGGGGAAAGCCCGTGCCCTTCATGGCCTTGTCGCTGTTGGCATAGCTGTTGATAATCGAGAGGCTCTCCTGGAAGCGTGCATTGTTCAGTCCAATCACATTGCCAATCATCTGCGACACCGAGATGATGACCTGCAGATGGACCCGAGTCAGCGCCTTGCGGCCACTGAACTCAAAGTTGCTGCGCATCAGCAAATAGAGCACCGCACAGGACTCGTGGCGTATGTCCACCAGCCGGCTGTCGCATGCCTTGAGTAGCTCGTAGACCATCTGGCCACAGAGCATCGCATTGCCCTTGAACAGGGCCATTGAATAGTTGTTGATGAAGGCGCGCAGGGCGGCAAAGACGTGCTTGGACAGCCGTTCCGACTGGCCCAGCTGCAGGAAGCGCAGATAGACGCGCGCCAGCTTCGGCAGCACCAGACTGTCCGCCAGCAGCTGGCGGTACTGCAGCACATAGAGGCCGAGGCAGTCCAGTATGATCATGCCCACCTCCGTGGCCAAATTCGATTCGTACAGCGCCTGCTGTGAGCGTGCCGACAGATCCATGTCCTCCAGCAGATGCTCTCGTGTTTGGGTGAGGGTGCCGGTGGCGTTGCCGCTACTTGGCTCCTGATTGCCATTCTCCAGCACGGGCGGCGTGCTCCGTGCGGGCAGCGTGTGCGCTTTGGTCGGTCGCTGGACACGCGCCTCGCTGGCCAGCACCACGTTCTTTTTGCCCACGTAGCGAAATTGCAAGAGGCACAGATCCAGAATGGACAGAAACTGCAGTGTCTCCGTTTCATTGCAGTTGTGCCACCAGGCGACCATTTGGTCCTGCGACAAATGCTTTACAATGAACAGGAAGCCGAGCAGCAGATCCTTGCTCTCAGCGGCGCTAAACTTATCGCAGCGCGACAGGATCTGGGCATGGGTGACGCTCACTGAACGATTGTGACCATTGCGTAGCGCTACATCCGTTTCGCCATTGGTGTACGCGCCAATCGTGGTTGTGTCCTGCGAGTGCTGCAGCGATGGAGAAAGAAATATGTTGGTTAAAAGAAACAGTAAAGCCTTTTGGCACACATTGTACTTACGCCTGAATCAGAATTCGAGTTGAGCGATAGATTGGAGACGCCATTGTCAATGGCAGTGCCAGCGATGGCAGCCAAGTAGTTATGATCCTTGATGTGCATGGAGGTGCGACAGGGACTCGCGTGATCCGTGTGCACTGTGAGGCGATTCTTTGAGCGCGGCGTCGAGGTCAGCGAGCCAAACGTTGACGAGTCCTTGCTAAACACATAGCTACTGGAGCAGCTGAGACGCTTCGTATAGGATGCGGAGTCTGCGTAAACATGTCCGTTGGGCGTACAGGCACCCGAGTCGGACAGATCATCGATGCGCTGCAGGTTGTCCATGACAATGCCCAGCCATGGCACATACAGCAGGGCAATGCGGCACAGCTGGCCGCGCTGCTGATAGCGGGCATCCAGCTCGTGCTTGGCCAGCAGATCCTTGAAGATGGCCAGCGCATGGCGACGCACATGACCGACCTCGTTGAGGCTGCTCTTCAGCTCCTGCAGCAGCAGGCCGGACAAAAAGTGCTGGCGACAAAACTGCTCGGACAGCGTAAAGTGCTGCATTAACTCTGGCGGTCGATTCTTGGGATTGAGCACAAAGGGCAGATTCAGCGGCACATAGTGCTCGTGCTGGCAGATCTCCTGCAAAAAGTTGAACTTGTACTCGTGCAGCACCCGAGGATTGCCCGGCGAGAACTGTTCCATGTAGAAGCGTATCAGTTTGAACACAAATCCGCGATCCATGTAGCTGAGACACTGACGCACAAAGCGGGCCAGCGAACGATTCAGCTGCTGCGTCTCCTCGCCGAGATCATCGTAACGCGTCGTTATATACGTGACCAGCACCTTGATGAGCTGCTCCACACGATCCGAATACTCCTTGGGAAAGCGCTCGTTGCGCAGCATCCGAATGCGACCCGTCGCCAACAGATGCTGCCCCATGCTCTTCACAATCAGATCGAAGAAGATCGAGGAGTAGCGCATGATCTTGTTGACAATAAGAAAGTCCGGATTGCTCGGATTGAGCAGATGCGGCAGATGACGACACAGTTCACCGTGAACGGTGCGCAATCGCGCCGTCTGCTGACTGTAGTATGGTGCATGGAACACGAACTTGACATAGGCAAACAGCAGCTCGGAGCGCTTCGCTTCATCGCTGATCAGATGGATGATGTTCGTCAGCAGACGTATCACATTCTGGCCAATCTCCTCGGACTGCGTGTGCACGAGCAGCGTGAACAGTTCGTTCAGCAGCGTGGGCAGAAAATTGATCAGCGAACGCATATCGATGGCATGAGCCGCCTTCAGGATCTTGCACGTCTCCGTCTCGGCGGGCAGGGCGCCCGTCTTGCCACCCTCCAGGAGTCGCTCGCAGTGTGCAAAGAAGTTGTGCAGATGCTGATCGGCTGTCAGCACCGTGGAGTCCAGCCGTAGGCCGACGCTATACAGCGGTCGTTGATTGTCAATCCACTGAATGTCCGGGCCGCAGTTCTGCTGAGAAATTGGAAAGGGTTTGTAGGCGGCCAAGGGTGGGAACAGTATGCGTATGCGGATGCGGTGCATGGAGTATGTGTGAAGAGAGAGAGAGAGAGAGCGGATGGTTTGTTTTTGGTTAGGCAAGCAAGGAACGGATGTGGATCAAACACAAAAAACAAAAACGATGCATGAGTCGATGATCGCAGCGACGGCAACAACAACAACAGCAACTTACCCCCTTGCCCCAGCCAAGCGGCTGTATGGAGAGATAGCCGACGGGCAACGTGGCCGCCACTGGCAACAGCTGCTCCTCCAGGCAGATGCGATTCTTTTGCAGCAACGGCAGCCAGGCATAGCCAATGGGCGTCTCGAACGCTGCGTGTGCATCGCGTTTCTTGCTCAGATTGCAGGACACGTGATAGAAGGAGAAGAGCAAGTGGTGCTCCGGGAAGAGTCCCAGCGGCAGGCGCAATTTAATCTCCTCGTACCAAGTGGGCGTCACATTGTGATGCAGCACCGGACACGCGATCTGGGAGACCAACAGATCCTGACCGGGTCTGCCATAGATGCACTGCAAGTAAGAAAATTGATGGATTAAGAGATATTCTAATATCCAATATATGCGGTAAATATCCATACCTTTAGGGGTTTACTGTACTCGCCATCGCCGTCCCTCAGCTCGACGACAACTGTAATGTTGCGAGCGCGTGAGAATAACTTTTGGCTATCGAATTGCAGGCTCAGAGGATATATATAGAGATGATTACAGAAATTGGTATAGGGATACGCATCGCGCTCAGTTTGGCTCTGAAACTCGGAGAGCTCCAGCGTGAGCGGCTGCTTGGCGGAGGCACTGAAACTGGACAAGGGCGCCAGAGATTTGCTGAGGCCACACGGTGCCGTCTGATCCAGCAGCTGCAGCTGCATGCGCAGGAATCCCGGTATAACGGTGAGTTTGCTCAGCTTCTCCGGCTTGCGATAGTCGACCAGCAGCTTGAGCAGCTCCTCATCGCGCAGCTTGGGCAGCTCCTGGCGATAGATTGTGCTGAACTCGAACACACACTGTCCCTCCACGTCCAGTTCGTGGCTGTACGCCTTAAAGAGCGGCCTGGCTGCCCAGGCGAATGGCTGGCGATAGTGTCCAATGTGCTGGGCACAACTCTTGGCCGCCTTGTGCACCTTCTGGCCCAGCTTGGCATCGCGAGCGGCCTTCAGATACGGCTCAGCCGCCTGGGCGATGCTGCACTGCAGCACCTTCTCGATGCGCAGCACCAGATAGATGTCCGCATGCGGTGCACTCACCGACAGCAGGCACTGGCGCAGCTGTTGGAACTGCTGGCGCGGACAGCGCAACAGCTCCGACGAGACGCCGTCGAAGAGCGAATGTGGCGCCTGTGCAGCATTGCGCTCATCGCACTCCGCACGCCGTGGCATGCCACAGCCCGCGACGGAGGCGGGCACCGGCGTATTGGGCAGCAGCTGGGCCGCTGCCGGCTCATTGATGTTGAAGTAGAAGCTCTCGCTGAGCTTGCGACCGGCCTTGGCGTCATACAGCGCCAAGCTGGTGATGTACGGCTCCACCTGACACAGCTGTTCACCCGCAGCGCCGTCGCATAGATCCGTGGGCTGGCATTGCAAACGAAAGCGCAGACAGTGACAGTTGAGCAGGATGCGGGTGCCAAAGTGTTCGCGATACTGGTCCACATTGTCGTTGGCCAGCGCCTTGTTGGCACTCTGATAGCAGGCAAAGAGACGGCGACGCTGCTCGCGACGCGCCAGCGCTATGGAGTGATCCGTCTCGCGTCCATATTTCATGAGCTGCGGATGCAGCGACTGATCCAAGCCCTTGAGTGTGCCAAATGTGGGTGGCTCCATCGTCGGTAGCTGCAGCTGTGGCGTGACAGCCGGCTGGCGCTCCAGCGATGCGTTGCGTTTCTCCTCCTGCGCTTTGTTCTGTGCCAGCACCGAGGACAGCTTGGTCAGCCAGTCCTTGAAGTCCTGCTCGTTTTCGGCGGCCAAAGTGAACGATTTGTGGCCAGCTGTCATGCGCAGCTCAAAGCAAAAGCGACCACGTTTGGGATTCTAAAGGAAAAACCAGTAAATGAGATTGGATTTGTTGGGCAGCTGTTAGATAAGACCTACCTGCACAACTTCCGTGCAAAAGTCCATGACAATGGTGGCCTTGGCTTCGCCCTGTTTCTCGTCCTTGTGCAATTCGAGCATATAGGTGCCGTCGATCTCCTGGCGCAGATAGCAATAGCGACGCTTAAACGACTTGTTGCCAATATTCGCGAACATGCGATCCGATGCGGAATCCGGCCCCTTCAGCAGATAGCCCTGCTTGGTAATCGTGTCCGCTTGCGAGCGCGTCATTTGCTCATCGATGCGATCCTGATCGGCATCGATCTCGTACAGCTCCTCCTGCAACTCCTCGGCAGGCGATGCGCTGCCGGATTAAATGTCAGCATAAGTCGATAGTTAATTGTGTACAATGCTCACCTGGGCAGATCATGACAGTTGCCGCCATATGCGTTGTACTTGTAGTGAATGAGATGATTCTTGGCACGATATGTGTAGAGAGCTTGTCGCGTGAAGCGCGTGCATTCGGCACGGGTGCCCAGAGCAGCTGCATCCTCGCCAGCTGCTGCCTCCTCATCCGCATACTCATCCACCTCCTCGGGCTGTGCCAGATGCGAGCGCAGTGTGGTCGAGGACAGGGCTGATTCATAGGACGACTCCTGGGACATCTTTCGGCTTGAGGAGCCATTCGAGCACTGTGAACTCTTGCGCGACAACTGGCCATTGCCATTGGACAGGCTGGTGTTGCTGCTGTGCCCATTCTGCAGGCTGCCATTCGACTGTAGGCTGCCTTGGCGGCTCACCTGACTGTGCCCATTGCTGCCCAGCACCACAGAGCCGTGCAGTGGACAAACGATCGCCTCGTTGGGTGGCTCGAACCGATCCGCCACAGACTTGGCATTGGTGCGCTGCTTACGCGGCATGACGATCTCCTGCAATCAGTTTGCAATGCAGTTGTAATGAATATACGCATAATAATGAATAGTCACATAAACCCTTTTAAACATATTCGAAAGTGGATAGAAATGTCCTTCCAAACACCTAAAACTCCCAAAACTTTGTCAAAACGGAACCGCTTTTCGTTCCCGAGCCAGTTTTGATCATGGTTTCTATAATTTTGTCAAGTTTTGCATATTAATTTTGCGTTTAAATCTGAAGAACTTTCGAGCTTTCGATTTTCTATTGAAAACAAGAAAAAGATAAGCTTTCGAATAAGGCTCCAAAGTCCCTGACTGTCAAACCTAAACTTCTGAATATTAGTGTAAATATTTTATACTTAATAGCAGATAGTATTATTTCTTACCAAATATTACGATATTATCACATTATTATCTATATATATATCTATATATAATGCTAGTATATTGCAGATGAGATTAAGTATAACTATAAATACATCGCTGCATTCTATCATTCCATTTATCATGGATTTCTATATATATATATATATAAGTACTACCATAAGCCCATAATACGAACACATACGTATGCATATGCTTAGTGGTACTAGCCAATAATTTACGACACCGCATTCATTTTTCGAGTCAAACGAAAGTAAAAGTTTCGTGAATACCAAATTCAAATGAATAAATTATTCCATCTTGCTTTTAGGCTTATTCGACAAAAATACAAAAAATAAAGAAGATAATTAAAACTTACCGAGACATCGTCAGCTGGATATATAAGCAACTCCCGCTGCGGATCATTTTGTATGAGTGTTTTATTTTTGGCTATAAAGGCTTCAAAGTCGATCGGCTCCACGACGAGTGGTTTGCTCTGTAAGTAGAGAGGGTGAGATGAGATCTTTTGGTTAGCATTTTCGCTAATTTATGTGTGCCACTTGTAAAAGCAAAGCGCAGCTATTTATAGATTGCTTCCCCCCCCCCCACATAGCCAAAATGCTCCATGCCCAAAGAATTTATTGAATAGAGGCACGCCATAAACTGATGGCTACTTTTCTATAGTCGCCCCTTACCCGAAATGTTCAGACCTTGACCGCATTACACGGCGGATGTGGACGTCTCCGGCGTTTTGTTTGGCTTTGTTGTGTCTGGCTAGCGGGTGTAACTTCTAATGAGATGTACCATGCCATCGCCAATCGGTGTGGGCCGAGAGCCATTGGCATAAACAAATCGATTTTGTTTAGACATTTGGCATTTGGCATTTTGCAATGCCCGCCGCCAGCCAATTTCAGAGTCTTTGATTTTGGCCACGATGACACCATGGAGGTGGAACCAACCATGCAGGTGCGACTGGCTGGATATCAATATTAAGTGGCCCAACCCTTTACGACATGGCGCCAGCCCGAAAGGTTAAAGTGTCATTTCCGGTGTCGCTTGTCATTTGAGTTGAAACCTGAGTTTGGGCTTGGCCCTTGGCTCTCAGTTCTTAGTTCTCAGCTAATGGGGGTAATGAGAGCATCGTGCGATAACTGCGTAGCTGTGCAGCAATAAAGAAGGGTTTGTCCTAGGTTGTGGCTATTAAAAGTTTCCTGCTGCCACACAATAGTGATTGTCTAAGGTCAAAAGTCGGTTCTTCAACAATTTTGGAAATATGCAAAAACCAAATAGAGTCATAAATAAATAACGAAAATCTCTCCATTTTTGTTCACTTGCATATCAAATTGATGGCCAAGACATTAGTGAAATCTGCAAAATGCTTATATAACTTCAGTAGAAGCTATAAAAAGCTTTTTAAAACTTGCATAAATTTCAATAATTAAAGTTTTTTATTAAATTGCTTACAGGCAAACTTTGCCAAACACGCCCCATGGCAGCCAGCCAATGTCAAAGTCGATTAGCATTTCTATCGGGTTTCCTATAAGCAGTGCCGCAGTAGCCAGAGGCATTTTGAGTGACTTTGATGTCAATGCACTTGTCGCCTGGACGAGCTGATTGCCTGCGTGCCTGTTGCATGTGGAAAGCATTAAGTTTGTATGCCCAAGTCGCTTCTGCTCTCTCCTCCTCCTCCTGCACATTTCTCTCACTCGCTTTGCATGCAAATTGCCTTCACTTGCGTAATTAAGACCCCTTCCCAACAGCTAAAGTCTGAGCCGGCGGTGGTGACAAGTGCATTTGCGCATTACGCAAAGCAATTGCCAAATCAATTGGGCAGCCAAAGAAAAACGCACAAGTCAAACATGTGATTTACCAACAACGACTATGCTTATATGGGATATACCCTGTAATACAACTAATAAACAATGAATATATCAATTAGCCTAACGGGGCTCTAGGCATAGTCTGGCATACCAATTAATCGAGTCATTCATTCATTAGATAAGAAAAGAAAATGTGTTCTTTGGTTTTATATAGTTGTTAAAAGGCATCAAAATAGACCTAGTGGAATTACGCATACATGTGTAAGAGACTCGGATATACATATTACATGTGAGAATGGATTTGTTAGGATCAAATACCATACTACTTTTAGAACAATGCTTAACACCTACATACATATAACCATTTGTATTTATCGAATAAGATTTATCGAATATTTATTTTTTATAGTTAGTTTTATGTTAGCATTCTTTTTCACATCAAATTTAAACACATAGTTTATTTAGATTATGATTATTAACAAACAGTGTTAAACTACCTGTTGAGTATGAAAATTTACTTCAAGTTTTGTTAACATGACAGCAAGAAAACTAAACGCAATTAAATAGTCGTCTAATATGAACCTGAGAAAACTGTCCAGTAAGATTTCTCAGTAAATTGCCTACAATATTTTAACTGGTTTTCGTAGCAAGTTCTTTTTCAACTTGCCACGCCATGGGCGTTGCTGAAATGCCAAAGAGGCAACGAGCCAACAAACTTGTTCATATCAGTCAATATAGGCGAGATCTATCAGTGGATCTGCACGCAAATTTGTTGTTAAATAAGCAACTGGCAGGCAATGAAAGCCACAGCAACAATAACAACTGGTCCAGCTGCCTGGCAAGGCGTGAAACCTGAGCAGAAGGCATCATCATCATCATCATCATCAATATCAACATCCACATCATCATCATCAACGAAAAGCCAAAGCTATCATCATCACTGGTTGGGCTGGACTGGGTTTGGGGCGCCACCACGAAACGTGATGATTTCGTATGCCTGGCCATGCAATCTTAGTGCAACCAAGTGGCATGCGGCATGTGGCTGGCTGCTCACTTTTGTGGGCTACTTGTCGCTGGTTATGGTTATGGTTAATGTTCGATGGCTGCGATGGTAATGGCAATGACCGAGCCGCAAGGGGCGCTCTACTCTTGATTGTGATATGGTATGGCAAATGGTATGTTATGGAATCATCAACAGTAGCAATGGCCATGGCCTGTCTAAGAGTACAGACCCACAATGTCACTTGAGTGGTGGAGCACAAGCCCCATCTGGCAAACCATTTAAATTGCAACAATGCAGCCGCCGCCTTTTCATATAAAAAAGATCTTGAGCCGCTTAAATGAGCAGCACAAAAGAGCACAATTTGTATCAATTTTTTTCCGTTTTGTTTCGCTTTGAAGTGAATTGGAAACCATTGAAGTGGTCTGCCTGCCTGGCTGCCTCATTTTATCCGTCCACCAAAAATGATTTGCATTATGGGCATATGGAAAATTTTTGTGACTAAATTTAGTTTGTTGCGTCTGGCGAACTTTTGACCCACACTAAAAACACTAAATGCTTTCTGTTTTTGTTTTTTGTTTCGAAAGTTCTGCGTAGAAATTGTTTGATATAACAAAACCAAATTTGAATTCGCCAGTTGCCATTAAATGCTTTTATTGATGCCAATGTTTTTTACTGTCTGGCCAAAATGACCCACAGTAAAACCACTAAGTGTAGCAATTTTCAAGCGCTTTCGTTCCGCTTCATTTTTATAGCACTAATGGACTTTATTGTTCGCTTTTCCAAAGAGGGGTTAACTATTGAAATAAGTTGCAAGACGAATATACTAAGAGTTATATGGTTAAAATCCTAATGTAATATGTCTTTGTAATGTATGCTTTCTGTTTAATTTAATTTATTTTAATGTGACTCAAATATGTCTGAAAATTGTATTTAGTTTAGTGGTTTACTTCCTTGCTGCACCGCATTCCGAGGATTAAGCTTACGCAAAGCTCAGCATAAATAAATCAGGTCATTTGTATTAAACAAGTCATAGTTTTTCGCTAATCCTACAATTAACCGGTTGTCAATTAACTAGACATTGAAAACGAAATTATTTCACTGGCAACTTATCAAAGCGAGAAACTGATTATGACAGTTGGTTGGCCAAAACTTGATTTATTTAGACAATTGAGGTTTTGGCTGATCGATCAACCACTTGAAGTTATTTTGCAAAGCGGAAGACTATAAATAACTAAAAGATATGCGATTTTTTAAAAACTATATAAAGAAGCTTGCTTAAAACTTCAAAAGTTAAATTAATCACCAAGCTCTTAAATTTGTTGACTATCTCGAAACAGTTATATAATGACTCACTTCCTAATGCTGATTGGGATTGCATTAAAAGTCCATATTCCTTTATGTTTTAGTTACATTTGTTAATGTATGAGTTCGACATTCAAGCGTATAGCATTCTATAGAGTAATTCATGCGCCTTGTCACCACTTCCTTTTGCAGCTGTTCTCATTCATTTTGTTGTATAATTTTTGTTATAAAAAGTTACTTATACATCTAAGCCGATGGTTCTCGACTAAGAGATACCCTCTATGCAAATGTAATGTGTAAGAGAGAGAGAGCTAGAGAGACAGAGAGAGAGAGAGAGCGAGAGAGAGAGAGAGAGAGAGAGAGAGAGAGAGAAAGAAAGAGAGTGAGTATGAGGGAGAGAGAGAGAGAGACAAGAGAGTTCCTGAGTGAGAAACAGTAAACTGAGTGAGAGAGAGAGAAAAAGAGAGAGAGCGAAAAAGAGAAAAAGAGAGAGAGAGAGAGAGAAAAAAAGAGAGAGAGAGAGTAAACTAAGTGAGAGAGGTCAGAAGAGAGAGAGAGAGTAACTGAGTGAGAAAGAGTAAACTGAGTGAGGGAGGTCAGAAGAGAGAAAGATAGTTGTAGATAAACAGAGATAGTGACAGAGAGAGAGAGAGATAGTTCAAGAGAGCGAGAAAGATAGTTCAAGAGAGAGAGATAGTTCAAGAGACAGAGAGAGAGAGAGAAAGAGAGGGAGAGAGTGATACATAGAGTGCGAGACTGACTGACTGAGTTAGATACAGCAAGAGAGAGACAAAGAGACTACGTGAGAGAGTGTAGGTGAAAAAGAGAAGCGTGTAAGCGAAAGCGTGAGAGAGAAATTGAGTAAATTGAAGAGAGATCAAAACTAAGAGAGAATAACTTAAAGTGGGTGGGAGAGTGACTGAGAGCAACAGACAGAAAACCTGAGAGAGAGTGAGAAAAAAAGCTGAGAGAGAGTAAGTGATGAGAGAGTGTGCGATCAAGTCAATTTAACAGAACAGAGAGAAACAGACACTAACACTAAAATACATTAAAAATTGCACACCTCACTTGAATTCTTGAGAATCGCATAGGGGGGCATTCAAATTCCATGATTGTAATAGTATGCTTTAGTCTTGCTGCTTCCCTATGCTGATTACCTCAGTGTGCTCTAGAATGTGCTATTGTCAAGTGTGCCCCTGTAGTTAAAATTTTTTGGGCAGTTACATGCATTTGCACAACAGCATGATAGACTTATTAACTTATTGATTTGTGTACAGGGTATACACACATATTTGCAGTATGAGCTGAGAATTTGCATGTGAACTTGAGCCATAAAAAGGGCGCAGAATGTCGCTGATAAAAAAATGTTTTGCATAGCAATGTCATCATATAATGCACTCGGATGTCTATGTATGCGTGTGTGTGTACTTTTGTGTTTATATAAAGTTGTATTTTATCAGTGGCTGTCAGTGGGGCCAGTTTCCCAAGTGACGCAGCGGAAAAACGCCGCAAAAGGTGGGACGGTTTTGTTTTGGTCATCATCAGGGCAGGTTTTGGTTCAATGAACCTGAAACTTTGGCCCGGCAAATATGTAACTGAAAACGTGTTAACTGGACTTTAGTTTGGCGTTATTTCCACTGTGACGACAAGTCAGCAAAATTATGGGCTGCAATTTGACCATTTGCTGTTGTTGTTGTTGCTGTTGTTAGCAGACCATGTGATATCATATAATCAAAAGCGGCAAATTCCATATGGTCTTTTGAAAAGCTCTCGCATTAGCTACACAATCAAAGTGACAAAGTTGAACTTTCTAAGCTGACCGACAAGTCAATTGAGCTGTATTGGAATGAAATCAGCTTTGTATCATGGCAAAAAAAATTTCACCCAATCGCAGACGCGGTCTTAAATCTTAAATCTCAATACAAATTACTTAATGATATGTAAGCAAATTTACATGCGCGATTCCACAAATGAGGAAGTTTGTCATTAGGCGGACAATTCAAGAGTCGAACACGTTCGTCTCTTTAAAGGCATTCATTAGACGGCTTTTTGTTCATTTGCACACAATGCGCTCCGATTTCGAGCAAATGCAGCTCATTTGAATCATTTCGAATAACGCCAATAGCCAAATGGCATTATATACAAGCATATTATAATGCACTAATAGCATCACATTGCGCAATAATCAAGTGGGTAAAAAAGTGCCGCAAGACTTTCATTCGATTGCATAATCTATTATGATGTTGGCGCACTGAGTAACAAATGTGTAAATGATTCTACAGAATATTTAGAAATATTATGATGCCTTTGAAGCATCCGCAAATACAAATGCATTTGAAACACAAGGAAGTATAAGAAGATTTTAGCTGTGAATCACAAGAATTTAGTAAATAACTTTAACATTAGAAGTTCATTCAACACTTTAAGCTAATTCTAGGTATAAATATAAGTTTTCATTTAAATTGTACTAAGTTTTTTTTTAGAATTTCTTAAACTATTCGATTGCTGACATACATTTTAAAAATTGTTTATTTAATATTTGCTTAGATGCGCTTAAATCAGTAATGACCCATTTAGCTTATTAATAAATGCGTTTTCTACTAAAATGTATGCTCTCATTAAATTATATGAATAAATTAAAATCATAATAATTACATCTATCATATTATAGCTAATGAAAACAAATTGAACACCCTTTACAAATCTTGTTGCCCAGTGTTGGCGTAAAGATCAGCTCAAGAGCTTTAAGCAGCTTTTCGGTTCTTGAAACTTGTTTTTTTTTTTTTTTTTGGGTCCGCTGAAATGGCAACTTGTGTGGATTATGGTGGGTGTGGCAGTCGGCAGTGTTGCAAAAGTTCAAGCTGCAGCTTTAGAGGTTTGTTCAACTCTAGACAGTCGACAATTGAGCAATTAATGAGAGACATTTTACATTTGGCCAGCTGCTGGCTGCTGGCTGCTTAATTAACGCGTCTTTCACACTGTGCAAAAGAAAAGCCGACTCCGCGTTTGGTGTCTTGGCCATAATTAGCTGGTCGACGGTCGACAGGCGCTGACAGGTTCTTGTCTATTGCCTTTGCAAGTATTTATTGCTGCGTTTATACAATTGAAAGTGCTAAGTACTTTTTAGAAAGTAGCCGCATCCATCTATCTAGCTATATTATTGTGTTGTGTGTAAGCACACACACGCACACACACACACCCAATTTTCCAGTAGAAACAGCTACTGCACTAAAACTGTCAACTTTCCCAAGCAGACGTTCATTAAATTGCAGACGGGGGCAATTACGAATTTAGATTGAAGACGTCGCAATATTCTTTCAACAATGTTTGTCATACACGCGTTTTACTCGAAAAATGCTTTTTTTTTGTAGCTGCGTTTTGCTTTTCTTTTACTTTCTTTAAAACGGTCATACAAGTCGACTCTGCGGCTTTGAGTCGTGTTTAATTATTTTTGTATACCCTTTAGAATGCTTAGAAAGGGGCTTGATGTTACTTAGCAAATGTATGCAATGTAATATGCAAAAGGTATTTCACAGCAGATATTGACTGTTAACAGGTAAAACGTAGTTCTTATCATTCGATAAATAATCGATAACTAAGCGAGCTTGCACGATACCAAATGCAGGAATCTAAACCATTTAATGCGTTTCTGCCAGCATGTAGTTTGATTTAGTTTTGGCTACAGGGTATTTGCTCATTGCGTAGTCTCACTTAAAGCTTTGCTACTTGTTTCATGTCTCTGTTTTGTTTCGTTTTTTTTGTTGCTGCTGCACATGAGCAAGAAATTGAAAAACTATACGTGTTATTATTGTTGTTTTTTTGTTAAATACTATTAGCTTTTGCACTTTTGTCGCGTGGGAACTTTTTTGTGCTCTTTCTACTCGTTATTGCACTTGTTTTCATGCGTTGCTTGTTTCTGTTTCTGTTGTTGTTGCTGTTGTTGTTCACTTTGAAATTGTCCTCAAGGCTGGGCCCCCCGCTCTTATTTCTAGTTCTTTAAAGTGCTGTTTTTATACTCTTTTCGAAGAAAATAGTATATTAAGTTTGTCCTGAAGTTTGTAACGCATAGAAGGAAGCGTCTGAGACCCCCAAAAGTTACTGCCAATATGCTTATAAAAAAAAACAAATTGATCTAGCCATGTCCGTCTGTCTGTCTGTCTGTCTGTCTGTCTGTCTGTCTGTCTGTCTGTCTGTCTGTCTGTATGTATGCAAACTAGTCCCTCAGTTTTTGAGCTATCGCGATGCAACTTTGCACAGACACTTATTATTCAAGGGGACAGCACATTGGTCGAGCCGGCCGGATCGGACCACTATATCTTATAGCTGCCATACACCTCAAAGTCGGTTTTGGCCATAAATCCGATGTTTTCAAAGCAATTGCCTTAAATTTCCTTGTACACTTGAACATCCATATAACTCATCGATGGGTAAAATCGCAAATCGATTGAGTCATAAACAGCGAAGATATGCGTCATTAAATATTTTGAAAAAACAGGTGCATATGAGCAAACAAAGTCAAGCGCAAGAAAGCTTTTGATAGTCTGAGCAAACAAAGTCAAGCGCAAGAAAGCTTTTGATAGTCTGCTCTTCAAGGTATTTTGCCACCGATCATCAAAACGGTTTGTGGCGTATGGCGTAAAGAGCCGCGCTAACGAACGCATGTTTCGCAAGTTCAAGTTCGAGCCTCGGCGGCGACTGATTGTTAATTTAATACTTTTTTCTTTTCTTCCTTCCAAATATATAACTGTAATCAAATTAATTTGCTTCCAATAGCTTAGAACAAAAACAATGCCACGCGAAAAAACAAATGCTGACAAACGCGAGTTGCAGGTTGCAGGAAAACAAAAGAAGGAAATTTGTAACAGTCGGCTCTTCAAGCAATTTTGTCAGCGATCATCGAAACGGCTTGTGGCGTAGTGGGTAAAGTTGCGAACTGGTGAGCGAGAGGACCCGGGTTCGAAACCAGCGGCGACTGGTCATTTATTTTCATTTTTTCTTATTCTTCTTTTCAAATATATAATAACTGTAATCAAATTCATTTGCTTTCAATGGCTTAGAACAAAAACAATGCCACGCGAAAAAACAAAAGCTCAGTATAAATCGAGTTTGTTAGCGATTCTTAAAACTGCTTGGTGTAAGCAGTACAAAGCAAAACAAGAAAGCTTTTGACAGTCTGCTCTTCAAGGGATTTTGTCAGCGATCATCAAAACGGCTTGTGGCGTAGTGGGTAAAGTTGCGAACTGGTGAGCGAGAGGACCCGGGTTCGAAACCAGCGGCGACTGGTCATTTATTTTCATTTTTTCTTATTCTTCTTTTCAAATATATAATAGCTGTAGTCAAATTCATTTATTTTCAATTTCCTAAATTGTTTCTAATTTTTTTTTCATACATAAAGTAGCTTTAATAGAATAATTCAAAAGAAAAATTTAAATTCATTGGCAAAACCAATGACACGCGAAAAAAAATATGGATCTCAAATTCTGAATATAAGCTCTCGTATGTTCAGATTAAGTTTTATGACAATTCAATTTCCGACAGCGGCCTTGAAAGGTATAAGAGCAACAGGCACAAAATTTGGTATGTATATTGTAGTATACATATGTAATGTAGTTTTGACTTTTTGGAAAAACTGAAACTTGTATATTGTTCAATTCGGTAGCACTTATGAATGCTAAGGGACGCGTCCACGAGCTGCGGATAGTGAAACGTCCCTGTTTACATGAATACCTTTATATATTTTATTTTATATGTAGGGGTATATGTATGCGACATTAATATCTGCGAATTAAATAAGCAGTCACGGAAAAATAGTAAAAATTGCTTTAAGGTTCGAAAAGAGTATTTAATCTTCGGCACGCCGAAGATAATCCTTCTCCACTTGTTGTTGTTGTTGTTGTTGCTTCAGTTGCTGCCGGTCAGCAAAGCAGTTGAGCAACTGCCTCAGGGCAAAATACGTTGTCGGATTGAAGTAGCAAATGTTGCCAAGGTGGGCAGCAGCACTACGTAAGTAAGTAATATAAGTGGAGCGTTTGACCTTGGCAGGTTAAGCTGGCAAGCAGTTGACTTCATTATGTAGCTGAGAAGAACATAGAATTTTAATGACAGGCAGTTAAAATACAAAAGACTTTTCAACCTAACAGAGACTTGAGTAATAAATATTAAATGGAATATGGGCTATCAGCAACATCAGTTACGTAGAGTTCCCTAGGCTCTATAAATGGCATTTTGTGACTGCAAACTGTCATAATTTTGCTAACTAAACAGATTTTGCAACTCAAGCCAACTACTTTTCGCCTCTAGATTAATTCTTCATCTAAAACATTTGCCTGCTCCCTTACACATCAAACAAGTAAGAGTGCTCTAGTCGGGAGTGCCCGACTACGAGATACCCTGAACCCAGTGCTTACAATCATTCATACTAATCTAAACACACACATGCTGCACTACAAGCAGTACAAGCAGTGCAAGCGGTTGAAGCAGTTAGCTTGCTTTTTGCTGAGCCCCACACAATGGAAAGTTAAATCTTAAATAGCTTCTGTGTTTATTGTCCGATCTTATTGAAATTTCTGGGGCAAGCAATTGTCGATAATATGTGTGGCCAAACCAAATTGCAAGGTCGTACCTTCAAAAACTTTTGGGGGGTTTGGGGGGTGGTATCCAAAAAGTGAAATATTTGTTACATGTGTATGCTATTCGAGATTATACATGCCAAATTTGGGGCCTCTAGCTCTTATAACTGAAGTTATGTCCCAAAAACGCAAGTCTGAAATCGAAATTTATCGATAACTTTTAAACGGTACGAGTTATCGATAAAATGAAACAAACTTGTACTGTCCCTGGACTACGAGAACTTATGTTCGAAATATGAAGTCTCTAGCTCTTATAGTCTCAGATATCCGCGTGCTCATACAGACAGACAGACAGACGGACATGGCTAGATCGACTCGGCTGTTGATACTGATCAATAATAATATACTTTATATGGTCGGAGATGCTTCCTTATGCCTGTTACATACTTTTGCACAACTTCATTATACCCTTTTTACCCATTTTTAATGGGTTCAGGGTATAAAAACCCCTTTTATTCTATTCACCATAACCAATCAGCCTAATAGCACATACTTTCATATCACATTATCCTAAAGACAACATTCAACTTTCCAGCCAGCTATGCATTAAGCAAATCTTCTCTCCACCCACACAGCCACGCCTTGGAAACCAATCCATAAACTGTTTAGATGCCATCGCACTGCGTATTACAATCTCTCTGCTGCTGCTGCTGCATTTTGTACCCTTTCTCTTTGCTTATCTCGCACTTTTGTTATTTGCAAATGTCTGCGACATTTATATGTATGTTGACAAATGAAGATGTTGTTGTTGTTGTTGTTGCTGTTTGTTGACAACAGTCTCTCAGCGCAATTGTTGTTGTTGTTGCTTTTGCACTCCGCTCCATTGCATAATAAGCAAACAAACAGCAACTTCAATTTAGCTTGTTTACAAACTAAGCACCCTTCCACACCCACTGCCACTCTCAATGACCTTTCTCTCTATATATGTACTTTGAGCGTCTATCATTAAAAACATGTCGCATTGTAAAATGCATTTTCTCAGATGCGCAACAATCATTTTTTACGACCATCGTCAACATTTGTCCCCCAATTGCCAATACTACTATTTGTGCAAATGTCATTCCCTTTTGCGGTGGGTGGATGTGTGTACAATTTGTTAGCACTCGCTTTATAGCAATGCTGCAAAGTTAGTTGGCAAATATTCAGTATTCATATGCAGTCTGGCACATTAGAATCGCCATCGTTTGTTGTATGTTCGAGTCTCTCCAGTTGACACATTTACCAAATGCAAAAACGAAAAAAAAGAATAGTTAACTCGCTTCCGTATGGAGCTCTCTGACAATAAAAGCTTTGTCTCTCTGCAGAAGTCAGAGTTTGGAACTGTTTGTTTGCTTCATTCGCATTCGCATTCTGTTTTTTAGTTTTTATTTTTGTTTTGTTCTGTTCTGTGTAGATGGGTAAAAAGGGTATCACAATGCGACATGTCAGCGACCTTTACTTGTCGGATTTATCACAGAATCTTTTCTGCTTAGATGTGTGTGCAGTGTGCTTTGTAGAAAGTTGAAGGCCCCAGTGTCCTAATTCAAAGAGACATTACTCATAATGAAGTTTTCAGCATGATTAACAACACAGTTTCAGCGAAAGATGTTATTATGGTACCATAGAATCTGTGTGAGTTTATATTTGCGATGGTATAATTTGAGTAATGAAAATAGTTGCAAAATAACATAATAATTTAGATTAAAGGAATAATTACACATCAGTTCTTCTGTAGGCATTCTAAACTAAAGTATTCATTAAATAATTAAAGTTTACCTACATTTACTAGCAAGAGAAACTAGCTGCAAGGTCTTTTACAAAACTTTAACAACTCTTTGATATATATTAAAGCTACAATAGTCGCACCTTTCACTTAGTCGAACGATCATATCATATCTAAAGTTTCTCTTACACCTTTACAAAGTTTACAGACCAGAGTCAAAAACGTTGGTTTTAACACTTTTCTTGTTGTTGTTGTTGTTCTTTCACTTGTTGCGGGTGTCCATAATCGAAAAGTTATATACAACATGTTTGTTTATCAGACACTTCTTCAATTGAGCATTCTGCCCATTATTTATCAGTGCAGAAAATCAGAGGCGAGATCATAAATTAAGATGCCATTAATTTGTATAAACTCGGAGCGTGTCGAATTCGCAGAAATGTTTTTATTATGGGTCAAGTGATGTGTATAACACAAAGCATAGCCGCTGAAAATATATTTGTTGTTTATGTCGAATATCTCTTTGTGTGGAAATGCGAACAAGAATTCCTCAAAGCCAAAAAAACCAAGAAGAAAACCTAAGCAAAATACAAAACAACACAAAAATGTGTGAGAATATTTGCTATAGAAATATTAAACTAGAGAACATATAAATTTGTTTATTTTTTGGTTTTGCTGGTTTTCGCTCTGGTTTGCCGGTGCGGACAATTGTGTCAATTCCGGTCAATTTCGCAACAATAATATATATAATAATAGGTATATTATGAGCAATTTAGTTTACTAGCATCTATTTGTGTGCAACAGTTTTTGCGAAGGTCTCTCGGCAAATGGAGCATTCAGTGACCATGAGTCAACATAAACAGAGTCATAGGAAAACAAATAAGCCATAAAACTGATTGCACCTGCAGTTTTTCACTTTTCCTCTTCCATCAACATCGAATAGAAATGGAAAAGCTAAAAACAAAAACTTGACTCATTCCCACTGATGTCAGTTAACGAGGAAACGAGTTTCAGATTCGAATTTCGAGTTTTCCCACTAGACACCATTTTCAATGTCAATATTAGCACGACTGTCAGCTAGTTCCCCTTATAAGGCGGGCGGCAGAATAAATTGAAAGATGCACATCTTATGCATATACAACATCAACATCACTGATTTTAATGGAAAGTCTGAACAAAATAATCGCATGACTTACGAACGCAAGGAAAGTGCTTGAAAGTTATGACTTGAGATTATCTTTGTGGCAAAATTCATTAAATTACACTTAAATTATGCATGACTGGCATAAATTAATCATTCACGAACTCAACTTGATGAGCAACAGTAGGTCCTAAGGACATTGTGCCTGTCACAAGGCAAGTAAAGGTCACCCTGTGGAGAATCAATAAAAGATTGACATCATGTGCAAAAAGAAAATTCAGGTCAAACTTTGTTGTCGTTGTTAGTGTTTGATATGTATTTGGAAGTGGGTTAAAGTTAAAGTGGGCTGGCAATTGTTTTATCAATTTGTTGTACCAAAATGGAGAGACTGCGCTGATAGCTTCCAGGGCAGTGTAGCTAAAATGATAGAGAAGAGTTAAGAGAAGCTTGGATCAGTACAAGCGGTCAGCTTGAACAATGATTACATTATATATAACAATCATATATGTATGTGTATATATATATTGGATGAAACACATGTGAAAATATACAAGAGGAATGCCGGATAGAAGCAATATATGCATGTATGTATATAGTTGAGTCCGAAACACGAATAAAATTGGCAACATTATGTAGATAGTAAATTTGTGTATGAGGCAGGTAAACAGAATAAGGTAAATGTAGCGCTCATTAAAGCGCAAACACACACACACACATTCAAATATCAAAAGTTCAGAGGCGATGCTTCCGCTCGGGTAAACTATGCTGGACAACTGAACAGCACGAAAATACACAAACAACAAAGAAGAAGAAAAAAACAGACAATAAAGAATACACGTATACCTTTATAGCAATAACATATAGAGAGGAAACAAATAAGCATGATTTATGTGGGTATATCGGCTGCAAGATACCCCACTCAAAACCAGATTTCAAATTAACAAATATGAAATATATATAAAAAGCGGTTGATTATAAATTTTAACTTTAACAGTCACAATAAGTTATTTGATACTATAATTTATATTAATAATAACAGCAATTGAATTATATAAAACAAGTGGGGAAGGATTATCTTCGGCGTGCCGAAGATTTTATACTCTTTTCGAACCTTTAGTCAATTTTCACTCTGCCCAACACCGAAATATTTAATGACGCATATCTTTGATATTTATACGTCAATCAATTTGAAATTTTAAACATTAATGAGTGATGAGGATGTTCAAGTGTACAAGGATATTTAAAGCGGTAGCTTTGAAAAGATCGAATATATGGCCAAAACCGACTTCGAGTTGTATGGCAACTATAAGAAATAGTGGTCTGATCCGGCCGGTTCCGACCAATGTGCTGTCGCTTTGAATATTAAGTCTCTGTGCAAAGTTTTATCACGATAGCTCAAAGACTGAGGGACTAGTTTGCATACATACAGACAGACAGACGGACATGGCTAGATATATTTGTTTTGTCATTCTAATCATACTGGCAGTAACTTTTGGGGGTCTCCGCAATAATCAACAGATAATGTTTGTCAATATTGTCATTAGATCTCAAATGTAACTACCCAGCACCATACTATGTAGGGTATAAGCAAACAGACCCAAGCAGTTGATCCGTGACAACAACACGTGAAGCGTCACTTTCGAAAACAATCAAACACAACTGGGTAATACGAGTGAGAGCGTAGCTATAGAAAGATTCAAAAGAGGAAGCACTAAAACAAATGCATGACTATATATAAATATCATATGAATGTAAGCCAAGCTGTGGCGAAATATAATATAATATAAGCTACAGGTAAATGAAAACAAATGGCGCTAATATAAGTTCTACACATAATTTATGTACATATACACTATATGTTAATTTGATATACACACATATGTGTGTGTGTGTGTGTGTGTGTATTCGCACAACTATTCAAATACACGTTTAACACTCAAGTGGCACTCAGATTGAAACTGTTCAGTTCAGTTGCGTTTTATTTATTTATCTGGCGCGAGAATTTCGGGCATGCTTGTTATTGTTATTACTATCGTACATTTATGGAACCCTGCTTATAATGCATGTTTTTTGTGCTCAACATAATTGAAAGATGAAGTCATGCCCAAAGGTGGGCAGAACAAACAAACAAAGAAATAAGCAAACGAATGAATGAATTCTGCTAGGGATACGAGAGCCACAATATTTATCATAAATCAAAGTGGAAATGTTTCCAAGAATTATGCGGAATTTATGAGGGGCACTTGAGGAAGTGAATGCATATATCATATGTATATCATATATATATGCTGATAATATATATTCAAAAATTTAATTTAAAAATTTAACTTATTAAGCAGCTTTTTAATTTAAAAATTCATAAGTTCTCAGCTGAAATATTTAAACAAAATCGTGCAGCTGCTGCGCTATTAATAACTAAATTTGCCCATTATAGTCGCAACTACTATATCCAAGTTCTCAAGCCTTATCACGCGCATGCTTATAAATTGTAGACTTTGCATTTGAGATGTTTCTAAAAGCTTAGACGCACTGGCGGCTAACAATATTTTCTTTTTTAGTGGTTTCATTTTACAGTTGAGATCGCGTGTGTGTGTGTGTGTGTGTGTGCACACATGTCAACAATAAACAGCAGCTAAGAGCAAGTATTTTAATGAACAACAGGCGTCTAAGCTGTGAATTCCCATACTCGCAACTCGCAAGTGCAATATGGCAAGGTATAATTTACAAGAAACTGAGAAGGCAAATAAGCTATAAAAAGATCCGCAGTTATATATGCTATAATGATATTGCGTTTTTTCGGGCAGATGTATAAGATCTTTTGTGTATACATACGTGTAGGTCAGAAGCTGTATAAATGCAAAAACTATTTGCCAGAGGATGTGCCAATTAATAAGCGAAAATGTGCAAAATTGTAAATGCTTATGTTGAGAAAACTAAAACTGATTATACTCTTTTCGAAGAAAATAGTATATTAAGTTTGTCCTGAAGTTTGTAACGCATAGAAGGAAGCGTCGGAGACCCCCAAAAGTTACTGCCAGTATGCTTAGAATGACAATACAAATTGATCTAGCCATGTCCGTCTGTCTGTCTGTATGTATGCAAACTAGTCCCTCAGTTTTTGAGCTATCGCGATAAAACTTTGCACAGAGACTTAATATTCAAGGCGACAGCACATTGGTCCGAACCGGCCGGATCGGATCACTATATCTTATAGCTGCCATACAACTCGAAGTCGGTTTTGGCCATATATCCCATGTTTTTAAAGCTATCGCGATGAAACTTTGCACAGATATATATTATTCAAAGAGACATCACATTGGTTGAAGCCGGCCGGATCGGATCACTATATCTTATAGCTGCTATACAACTGGCAATGAATTATATATTTTTAGAACAAAAAAAAAAAATGTTGCGCGACAAAACGATTTTGTACAGCTTATGAAATTTCAGTGGTGCAGTTGGCAGAGTGAAAATTGCCTATAGGTTCGAAAAGAGTATAAAATCTTCGGCACGCCGAAGATAATCCTTCCCCACATGTTTTCCTTTTAAATTGAAAATGCATACATTATGAATTATAATTTATGCAAATCTATTTTTAGCAATGAGCAAATTGCAATACAGCCTTGATTACTCAGCTCAAATATCAATGGAGCGGAGCGCAAACTGTATGCGTAAATGGCAAAAGCAAAGGCAAAAGCAATAGCAATTTGAAGGCGTATCTGCCGGAACGGGGCGTGACTTCATCGCGGAACTGCCTGGACTGAATGATGCATTCTTCACGTGTAGTTGCTAACTGTTTCCACTAATTACATTACTTGGCCCGCAGCGCACACAAAATCATATTATGTGGAGGCGAACATTAGACGCGCTTCAATGCCAATTAGAGTGTGCTCCAAGCGATCCATGTTGTGGGTGGGCGGCACACCCCCTCCCAATACCAATACCAATCCCACTCCCAATCCCACTCCCCCATCCTCTTCTCCATCTCCCTCTCCGTCTATAATTCAATTAGTGCGTAATAATGCGGCAAGTGAGAGTGCACATTGTGCACACAAAAAGAGCACAGAGTTATTCAGGCGCAGATGTCCATTGACAATCAATCAGGTCATTACAAACAATTGTAAAAAATATATATATAATTATAGACATAGTATGATCAATATGTGTAGTTACAAGACTGGGCGGAATCGTGTCATTCAGTTTGTACATCGATTGGCAAATTTCACTTCAGCTGTGGCCCAAATTTTGATTTGGCAAATATTGTATCAGCTCTGTATCATCTGTAACCTTATCAGCTGTGTCCCCTTCTCTATCTCTATTTCCGAAGTGCTCGTAATCGTATTAATTAAATATATATTGACACCCGCTGCCTATTTTTCGTTTATCTCATTTTTGGGGTCAGTGTAGTTAGACAAATGAAGTTCATTGGCTGAATGTGTAATAAGTAATTGGAGTTACGACAGTGCGTTTTTGTCCATTAATCAGCGAATGGTTTTCAAACCGACTTCGTACTGAGAAGTGCTTGAAGTGACGCTTTGTTTATTTTTTATTAACTACACATTTCAAAACATTGAACACAACTTGTTGCGAGGCGTGTCGTGCAAATAAGCAATTGAACAATGTTTTTTGAGGTTTAGTGTTTACAGTGTAGATAAAGCCAAAAACACTGATACTTAGGACTTTTTCTTTAGTGATGTCCATATTTTTGATCACTATAATATTCTTAGTTTATTAAAAACAATAAGTTTGCTCTATTTTGTCAGCTCTACAGCTAAGTTCGTCTTATTCGCATTCCACCGTATCATTTGAGGCAAACACATCATTATCATTTGTTTTCAAACACGAATGTAAACAAACGTGGAAGCTGCGGTATTTTTGAAATCTCGCGGCCTTGGTTGCTGCTGGCCTCCTAAGATTATCATTATATTACTACAGAGCGTTGAGAGAGCGAACAGCACAAAAACAGCAATAACATGAAGAACAACTGAGTAAACTTGTCGAGAAGTCAAGAAGTCAATGTAGAAGAAGTAGGGCCGCTCCCTTTGACAGTTGTTGGTGTTGTTATTTCAGTTGTTGCTCTTGTTGGTTATGCAACGGAATTTGTCTTGCAAAGCATTTCACAAACGTCATCAAAATAAATATCAAAATGTGTTTAAAGATGTGTGTGAAAGAGAGAGAGAGAGAGACTACGCAGTCATCAAACATTTTGGATGTTTGCCAAAACTGACGAAAAATTTTGACATTGCAACACTGAAAGTGAGCGAGCGAGCGACCGAGAGAGAGAGAGAGTGTGTGTGTAAAGTAATAATAAAGCTGATGACTTGTCAAAAGCTGTCACAAAATATCATTTTCATGTACAGCAATCCGAAAAAAAGGAAAAACAAAACATGCAACGGGACACACCCACAACTACAACAACTGTAGCATGTACAGGCTAGAAAATAGTGAACAAAACACACAGGCACAAAGAATCAAAAGTAAATGCAACAACAACTGCATGCCAACTTACCAAAACGGCGCTCTCACGCACCACCTGAGAGACGCTCTCTCGCAGCTGGGCGGCCATGCCGGGCTTATTCAAGCCGCGCGTGAATTTACGCTCCATTCTGCTGCGTTTTCCCTTTCCCTTTGCCTTCCTTCGTTCGTTCGTTCGCTCGTTCTTTTCGCTGTTGTTGTTGTTGATGTAACTCTCACGCAGGGGTTAAACGGTGCATAGAGAACAAGTTGTTGTTGTTGTTGTTGTTCCTGCTATTATTGCTGCAGCTTTTTTTCTGTTTTTACTGCTGTGCGTTTGCAAAGACAAAAACCGGCGCCAACAGACAGGATGCGCCGCCGACTGCGCTGCTCTGCTGATGACTAATGCTTTATCCTGCGCTGCAGCTTTTTTGCACAATGCGAGCACCTTGAAAGGACACCCAGCGCAGGATTCTTTTTGTTATACACAAAACTGGACCACACGCACGAATACACAGGCAAAAACACCTTACACACAAATGTACACGCACGCACACACCCACACACACTTTTAGGGCAATCTTCTGCCGTCGTATTTGTTGCTTTTGGCACACAGCATCCAACTGTTTTTGTTGCTTAACTGGAATTTATTCGCAGCTGTTTTTTTTAAATCCAATAAACAGATTTGCGCGTTTCTTATTCGTGTTTAGCTATTCACTTTTGCTTTTCGCGTGTTGTATGCGACGCCTGCAGCGAGATGCGCGTGCTTAGTGTTTTTAAACAATTGGTAAAATACTTAAGGCATTTTTTTTCCATCCGACGCGCACAACCGCACCGCACGAATTTCGAAGAAGAATATTTGCAATTGGCCCAAGTCGATAGAGCGTCGGCAGCGAGTCTATCGATAGCAAATGTTGCTAAGCACTTGATGCGCTAGCAACATGTGCTGTCTTGCGGCAAGTTGGCAGCTCTGGTAATGTTAAACTGTAACAGCTGTTAGCTCAGCTGTTGCTGTTAACATATAATTTGAATTTTTGCCTTTAGTGGCGCGCAACGTTTAACAATTGATTTTAACACGAATTTGATGCGGTATGAATATAAGGCCTAAAGTGCTTACACAAATGCTGAAACTGTGTCACTTAAGTGACTTTTTATAAGTTATTGGTTTTATATTGATGTGTTATATTGATAAAATGCTGCTCTTAATCAGGAACTTGTGTAAGAATATGGTCTGTTACGCTCAAAAAGGCACTGTTAATCTTAAAAACAAGACTGTTAAATAACATGTTATGACAGTGTTGTAAACGTGCAACTTGGCGCTAAATTAAAAATTTAAAAATAGTTTGCTTGATATTCCGAAGTTGTGAGTTAATAACGAAAAAACAACACTTTTTACTTGTTACATTTCGTTACTGCTAGTTACTATAGATATAGTCAAAATTTGTATATTAATTACATAGTCTTGCTCTCAATCAAAGTACAATTTATATAATTTCCATGTATTTATTTTTGTCAACTTTTAGCGGTGCGCATAGGAAAACATACGAAATGTTTGCAATTATGTATACAAGAAGATATTTCAGGAAGCTTAAACACTACACAATGAAATTGTCGTTTTATTTTATTTTTAAATATTTACAATAATAAATGTGTATTGTACAAAATGATAGCCGGAACTCGTTTCCATCAAAACTCTCTCTGCACCCTCATTTAAATCTCAAAAAGTTATCAGCACCACCCAACGGGCCGTGCCCAAAGTGCAGCGCATCCGAGGTGGACTCGGACCGAGTGCGTGCATCCAAGACGGACGCCACTCGCTGCTGACCACTGATGTAGCCCAAGGAGCCCGAGCCCAAGTACACATTGCCATTGGGCAGCCGAATGTAGCCCAAGCCGCCAGAGCCCAGGGCGATGGCATCATTCTGCCCTTGCCCCTGCCCCTGACCCTGATTGAGCAGACGCGGCTGCAGACTCAGCGCCTGCTGTTCCAGCACCAAGGAGTTCGCACGTGAGTCCAGCTGGAGGCCACTGCCGCTGCCCGTGGCACCTGTGCCCGTTGCACCCAAATGCGCCCGATAGCGATCGAAGAAGCCGGAGCTGAGGAACGGCGCCGGACTATTGTTGATGTCGTTGTCAATGATCTCGATCACCGCATACTGCTTCAGCTGGCGCCCATTGGCCACGTACGACTCGCCCGGCGAGAACAGTGCCTGCTTGCCGAACGGGATGCGCAGCGGCTGAGCTGCAGCCGGCGCACTCGGCACATGGATGGGCTGCTGCAGCTGGCTGGGAAGATGCAGCACTGCCTGCTGCGTGGGCGCCACATGACCATGGTAGCTCACCGAGGCAAAGGATGGAGCCGGATAGCTGCTCACAAGTGGCGCTGCTGGCTTCGCTGGCAAATAGCGACTGAGAATGCTGCCCGCTGGATTCACAGCCTGCACGCGACTCCTGGCATAATGTGCCTGTCCTGTGGGCAGTGCGGGCAGCGCCGGCACCGGCGGCAGCGGCTGCACCGTGGCCAGCGGCGCAAAGTGATGGCCCGTGTAGATGGAAGGCGCCGAAGGACCCGACGAAGGACGATCGTAATGGTAGCCAGCGGGCTCGGCTGCCAGCGGCTGCAGTGCAACCAGCAGGAGCAGCAGCATCCTGGGCAGCTGCGTCAGCAAGCGATAATGAGACATCTGAGAAAGAGAGAGAGAGAGCATGAGTATATATCGCCTAATCTCACACACACGTTTATGACATCATCATAATAATAATAGCCCCCAATCAATCTTATAAATGTTTAATGAGACGCACAGACGCAAACATAATTGATGAAAATCACTTAACGTTCGCAGTTAACAGTTAACTTTTTTATGGAACTATACTAGTATTGGAGTATGCTGACTAATAGTTTAAGTTTGTTTATACATATTTCTGTTTAATATTGATAGGCTTAGCTTTTAATATAACAACTCTATTAGTGGCAAGTGGGAATCTTTGTATTGGTAATATACTATATGAACAACGTGATTTATTTACTAACATATATTTGTTTGGTTTTACTTTTAAATTTATAATTTAAATTTTTTTCAAAACTAATTTCAATTTCGTTGTAATATTATTATTTGAATTCCTTTAACTTTCAATATCTTTCAAATGAAAGAGATGTTGATTATTTATTTAGTAAATTTCAACATACTTATATTTGTATTGTTTCAATGCTTTGTTTTCTGTATTTTCCAATTTTAAATTTATAATTTTAATTTTTCAAAATGTTGTTAAACTACTTTAACTAACAATATCTTTAAAATTAGAAATATGTTGATTTATTAATGAGCATTTCGCATTGTACAGTTTTAGTTTACATTTTATGACAGATGTCTGTCAACAAAGAAATTGTACTTCCCACATTTTAATTATATTTTTAAAGCACATAAATTACACTATTTATTTGCATTTATATTTCACAGTAACAAAGCAAACTTTTATAAGCATATTGATCGATTTGCTTTTGTTAGAGTATTTGAATGTTGTCAATGCGCACATAAAACGATCGTTAGTGTATTGCTTTTTGTTATTTAATTGATTTAATTTGCGGCGCACGCTTTACAGCAGCCACTGTGCCGATCTATCGAGCTACCGGGAGTGGACTCAACTAAACTCAGTCCGTAATTGGCGTGATATTTCATGCATGGATTGTGTTGTGTCTCGCATGCTGTTGCCCAAGGCATAACCGACCACTAGAGCTATAAGCAGAGCTATAAGCAGAGCCAATCGACATAATGGAGTGCAACTAATTAGCCGGCAGAGAGTGAAACAAAAACAAACAGCAAAGCGAGGAGAGCAAAGTGAAACCTGGCCCCACATGCAAAGTTGTTGGGCGGTCGTTAATCGCGTATACTTAATATCGCATTTAACAGCTATCATGAGCATTAACAATAACTCTCCGTGTTGGTGTAGGTGGAGTTAACAGCTCCACCCGCCGCCCATAATTATCATCATGCCCAGACTCGACTGATGATATTAATCAACTTGGAGTTGCCAGTTGCCAGTTGCCTGTTGCAAGGTTCAAATGTGTTTGCCACTGGGTGGACTAGTTGCCAGTTCCCAGTTGCAAGTTGCAAGTTGCTTGTGGCGTGTGGCCAGAATTGCCTTTGTTGTTGTTGTTGTTGCTGTTATTGTTGTTTTAGGTTGCGCGTGGGCGTCAAGTCAGCAGCAGTTCATGGGAACATAATTCAGGCACTCGCCTTGTTTACATAAATGGCGCTTAATTAAGTTATTAACAACTAAACAAAAAACGAGACGTGTTGTTGGGGTTAATGGGTTAAGTTTAATCCGTGAATGTTTGCTTTTTTGAGCTTGAATTATAATCTGCCAAATTGGGCCAAACGACATTCGATCGATTAAAAAAACTATTTATAAAGATCAATTTCCTTTTGAGAATAGTAATATATTCTTGACTACAAACTAATACGAAGTACAATTGAGCTAAGTTAACAATTTAGTTTTATGTATACAAATTAATAATCATATGTACATTTACATATTTATTCTTCTTAGAAATTCATAATAAATAATGAAACCACATTTTCATAAAAATAAGTACACAGTTTCATTAATTAAATTAATATAATGAAACAAAGAAATAATACTTTCTGATAATTGTTTATATTATTTACATAATATACAAACTTGTTTTTATATAGTTGACAGCAATTCGTCGATGTGATTGCTAACTAACCATTTATTGTTATGTTGAAGGCAGTGAGGCTGGGTTTTCCAGACAGGTTTTATAAATGTATTAATTGGTTCTATTGATATCAAAGTATTTCTGATAAAAAACTGCAATCAATAGCGAATAGTACCTATATATATATACAGCTATATCATTAAACTTGCACATGTATTTTTTCTTTGCTCCAATATCAAGATCGTAAGTTCTTTTTGTCCGTTTATAATTTATCGGCACAATTTCGTTGCCATTTAAGTTTGTTGCCTAAGTCTTTTGTTTGCTCTGGTCTATAAATCAGCTGGCACGCACAAAAACGCAACGAAATCCGTAAATACTTATAGCCACGGCTATACTCCTATATACTATACTGCAAATAGATTTGTAATAAATTATGCGCTATCCTAGCAATCCGTAATAAATCAATAAATGTGGCCATACGCAACTTTTTGTGCAACCCATTTGCAGTTTTTCAACTCGTTGGCTTTTTTCATGGGTTCTGTTTTTTCTTTCATTTTTCCTTTTTTTTTGCATACGCACCCAACGCATTTTTTTGCCGCAGCAGCAGCGTGTGCCAAAATCGCATAAAAACAAAACTGCATTCAATGCACTCATGGGGAAACGAACGAACGAACAATAACAACAGCAACAACAACTTCCAAAAGTTGCAACGAGCTTGTTGAGACTGTCGCATGTGTCCAGCGAATAGAAATAGAAAAAAAACACATGCCACAAGATCTGACATCAGGCACCAAGTGAATTGCAGTCTCAGATTTCTAGAGACTGTTATGCAGCAGATAGATGTACGCGATTAGTTTGGGACAGTAACAGAAAGAAACCCAAAATGGATGAGCCAAAGATGCTGAGATATGCATATAAGATAATTCAGATTCATTCAGATAATTTACTTACTCACAAAAAACAAGAAGTGAGAGACTTATAATTATATTTTGAGTGAAGTTTTCTAGTTGACAAGTATATTTAATTGTCGTATTATATGAGAAACTGCCTTTGTGCATTTGATTACCTATGTATTGTTTTAAAAAGTTCACAAGTTCTAAAATGAAAATCCTTTCCGTAGCCCTTTCATACAATTGATCCTATGCCTTGATCAATTTTAATATTTTTTTGGAATAATGTTTTTTTTTAGAAATATATAAAAAGATTGAAAATATAATGAGTAACCTTGTACATATACTACTAAATAGCCATTTCAATATTTTCAAAATTATCAACACAAATCAGTGCTGGTTTTATTGTGAAGGATTTTTTTTTAATATTTCCACTTTTTAAATAAAATTTGCGGGGTGACTATTCTCTTTTGATGTAATTTTAAATACTTTTAACAGCTCTTTAACATAAATACTCCCACATAGCTATAAATTAGACACACACACACCTAAAATCTCCACTCAGAAGTATTTAGTTAACATTTGAGTTGCCAACTTTGCTGACATTTGCTTATATGATATATATAGATATATAGATATATATGCTTATACATATATATATATATATCAGTGTATGCGTGTGTACTTAGTAAGTACTTAGAGTTAGTGCTATCATAGTGTGTGTTGCATCATAGCAACCGCCCCCTTCCACTGCCACTAGCAAAAGCCACTGTGTGGCTTAGACTTGAAAGGCACTTGGCCAAAGGCAGACAACTCCAGTCGCCGCAATCCCCAATTCCAAGTCCAGTCCAGTCCAGTCCAGTCGCGACTCTCAGGTCTCAATTCGCCTTCCCGCAAAACTCAATGAATGAATTGCATTGATTGAGCGACGTCGCACGCACCTCGCTGCGGGCCTCTAACTGGTCCATAACAACAACAGCAACAACAACAACAACTGGAGCAACAACCACATCCATTTAAGCGCTTTTACGTCCCTCTACGCGCTCTATAAATTTCGTTTGTCTCGTTGGATTTGCCACTCTTTGCTCCTGCTCCAAACTGTGCCAAACTGCGGGCAGCGGCTTTGATTTGCTGTTAACTTTTGCGTGGCACTCAATGCTTTTTTTCTCTTTATTTTTTAGGTGCGATTGCATCAACTAGCAGCAGCAGCAGCAGCAGCAGCAGCAGCAGCAGCAGCAGCAGAGTCCCAGTTTGGGACGGAAATTAGATTTTTGTGCAAATAATTAAAATCCTTGGTTATGTTTATTTTTTATTTTTGGGTCTGCGTGTTCCATGCGATTGCCGTTTACTTTGCGAGCGGAGCTAGGGGCAAAATATCTGGCCAAGATTGGGCCATAAAATGCAATCACTGTGCGCATATTGAGTGTGCCCAGTAGCCGGGCCACTGCCAGGATGTCACGTCAATTGTGCAATATGCTTAGATCTCAGACGTTTTGGGGCGGGTCTTGAAAGTGCGTCACTTTTATATTCAGCTAAGTGCCGCTATGAGTGCTTTTTTTTTATGTGTTTTTGTGCGTTGCCATGGGGCATTACTCTTAATGAAACCAGTTTAATAAACTGGTATAATTTGGCAATGCTACTTAAAAGCCAAGCACACCAGTCGGTCAACAGGGTGTCGTAAAGTGCCCAAAATCAAAACAAAATCTCCACTCATCTAACCGCATTGCATTTATCATTCGTCATTAATCACTCGGCTGCACATCCTTCAAAATTCCATTGCAATCAGGCTACACATGTTCCATGTGTTAGAGCCAACGAAACTCTAACATAATAATTAATGATACCAGCCAAATGGGAATAGGCTTATGACAAATGTTGCGTATACGCAACGTGCGCCGCAAGCAATGCTGCAAAAAACTAAACATAACAAAACAACACGACAAAGGAGCTGGCAGTGCAGCATAACGAAGTGAGTGTACTCTACTGATTCTGACAAGGACAATCAAAAGTGGGTTTAACACAAATTGGAAAGCTTATCAGCATTATATTAATAGGAAGATATTAATGTTCTTATTGTTGATCTACACAAAAAGCTGGAATTACTTTAGAGCTTTCGTAATTAATATTCTATGTGGCTTTACCAGATATGTATACTTGAAATGTCAGAAAGATGAAGCCTATGAAATGTGTGTGTTTTTAAAATAGAAGAACTTTGTAAGCTAAGTGAAAATTTAACAATGAAGTTTTCTGATGATTCCTGATGATTTTTGTAATGCCTTTAAAGCTTGACTATTTAAAAAAGCTTCTTCTTCTTATTTAATGTGAATCGAATAAGAATCTGAGTATAAGTTACTCTCAGTGGCGTATCTTTATTCTATTGCCCAACAAAAGGAGATAAAAGCAAAAATGCTGAAGCAGAATCTCCACAAATCTTAGAATCTTGTGATTTGACATCAAATTTCAATTTTTAAATAAAAACTAGTATATTATCTTAAAAGCCAAAATTGTACTATATATCTAAGCCCAATTATGTACTTAAACAAGGAGTAACTCTATACTCAAACGGCTGTAGATTAGATTTACAACTGATCTACAAATATGATTATTTAGATGAGGGTTCTGTAATAACTTGCACACTTTTGGTGAGCTAAATTCAGTTAATTGGTTTTCATACCGCATCGAAAGCAATCTTTATGACTTAGTTATCGAACTTCTGCGCTCTCAAGAGTATCGAATTGAACGACAAGCTTTTAATTACCTGAACCACGCAGGCCTTTCGAATGCGTAAACTAGTTGGTCCGGCAACTGAGGCAGATTTCAATTAAAGCCAATGGAAACTCCCGACCAGACCGAGAAGGCAGATAGCGTTAGGGTGTGCCGTTTGACTTGCAGTTGGCGCTGATCGCTGGTTCGCCAGATCGGCCTGGTCTGCCTGGTCTCCAGCACCTTCGATGAAGCGTTTTTGCAGCCTGGCGGCGGTGTTCACCAAAATTTGCGTAAGCTGCCGCGTAATTCGAGCGCCGCCTTTCCAAATGGCTTCCAATCTAGCATCGGCATCGGCATCGACATCGGCATCGGCATCGCAATCTGGCAGACTCATTGCGTCCAAGGCTGCGTGGCCAACACTTTGGTACTTTGTTAGTTAGCCTGGTCGTCGTCATCGTCCCGACTTGCAACGTTTGCGGCTTGTAAAACGCGTCGCTCGACACACAGCTAAATTGATTGACTCGAGGCGTTTTTCTACGCATTTCTGTCTTGGCTGCTTGGCTCTTTTGCTGTTTCACGCCAAATGCGACCGCATTAAAAACTTTGCTAATTGATGTCGTTCACAAGCCTCGTTGTCGCTCGCTTGCAGGTTGCACGTTGCGACAAGTTGCATGCCACATGCCGCAAGTTGCCAGTTGCTAGTCGCTTGTTGCTGCAACAGCTGATCGCTTTTCAGCGTGGGCCTCTTTCGCGACACAACATTCGGGCAATGTTAATTCGCTTTAATTGCCCGAGGGGTGCCGACATTTAAATTGATATTAAGAACGCTTCTCGAACAAGCGAAAAGCCATTGCAAAAGCATTTGCAGTTTTGCCATTAATCTAACATTTTTATTTATGCCATGCTGATTAAGATATATTGCTGTATTTCTAGCAGTTTTAATGTAAAACTGTACAGAAAAGTTGTAAATTTGCTACATCGCTTTACTCATCGTCTAGAATTTGCTAAAGATCACATCCACTTAACATTTAAGCCTTAAACGTTTTTGAATTGTGTCAAAATAACGGATGATTCAAAAACATTAACAAGTTGCGAATAAACAACAACGTAAACAATTCAATTTCTGTTAAGAATATGATTGCTTTACTAAGCATTTAACAGTTAAACATTTCGTTTTATTTATGCCTATATATATACAAAAGAATGTTTTCATATGCGTTTCAAGTTGCAAGCTAATGTAATTACTTCATTTTTGGGAATGTTATAAAAAGCGGTTTAATCCACATGTTTACTGACGCTGTAAAGAATCAACACAAGGTAAAACGAAGTTTCAATACCCTTCACTTTGTTTGATAGGATAGATAGGATATTGAAATTTGAATTACTCAATACAAAAGCACGCTAAGCATAAAAATATATGTATAACAAGTAAGAGTGCTCTAGTCGGGAGTGCCCGACTACGAGATACCCTGAACCCAGTCCTTACAATCATTCATATTAATCTAAACACACACATGCTGCAGTACAAGCAGTACAAGCAGTGCAAGCGGTCTAAGCAGTTAGCTTGCTTTTCGCTAAGCCCCACATAATGGAAAGTTAAATCTTAAATAACTTCTGTGTTTATCGTCCGATCTTATTGAAATTTTTGGGGCAAACAATTGTCAATAATATGTGTGACCAAACCAAATTGCAAGGTCGTACCTTCAAAAATGCGTTTTTTAACTTTTGGGGGTTTGGGGGGTGGTATCCAAAAAGTGAAAAATTTGTTCATGTGTATGCTATTCGAGATTATACATGTCAAATTAGGGGCCTCTAGCTCTTATAACTTGTAAGTTATATCCAAAAAACGCTGGTCTAAAATCGAAATTTATCGATAACTTTTGAACGGGACGAGCTATCGATAAATTTTAATAAACTTGATCTGTCCGGGATTAGGAGAACTTATGTTCCAAATATGAAGTCTCTAGCTCTTGTAGTCTCTGATATCTGTGTGTTCATACAGACAGACAGACGGACAGACGGACAGACGGACAGACGGACAGACAGACGGACATGGCCAGATCGACTCGGCTATTGATACTGATCAATAATATATATACTTTATATGGTCGGAGATGCTTCCTTATGCCTGTTACATACATTTGCACAAACCCATAATACCCTTTTTACCCATTTTTAATGGGTTCAGGGTATAAAAATAAGAATTATAATATAATAAATAGAATACCCTGTGAAGTGAAGTGTATAGATCTGTAGATATACGTACAAGCTTAATTGAATTGGAGAAGTTGAAGATTTCCACAACGCATAAATCAATATAAATTGAACTCTTTCCACAATCTAGAATATTTGTACAAGTATATATGAATCAATATTTCTTTTGGGTTTAGCATGAATTTACTAACGTAACTCATTGTTTTTATCATAATCATTTTAACATTTGTATTATTTAGTATTTGATACCATTTTACCTAAATGTGTAAGGAATTTTCATTCAAATGCAACGAATTAATTTAATAAATATGTAAAAATGCAAAATAATTACTTTGAAAATCACTAAACTACACCTCTGGCTTTCCTGCAGTTCATGGCAAACTGCAACACGCAATCATTAAGCACATTGTCTGTGCTCTTTCATAAGAATTCGAGATTAAAGTAACGCCTTGTGCTCAATAGTTTACAACCATGCCACGCCCACATGCGTTAGCCACTTGCACAAGCCCCAATTTGTAATGGAACAAGCTGAAAATATTGCGCAATAATTTGCATTAAATGACTGCCATAGACTAGCCGATTTGACCTGGATAACCGATAATAAAAATGCAGCCAATAGCCACGACAGGTGTTAACATTCAGCACAAGATTCCAACTGGCCAACGAAGAGCCGATAAAGTAATTAAAATCTCTTAATCAGCCAAATTGCAAACTAACTACATTTATTGAGAAGAAAAAAACAGCAGCCAACTGTGCATTTTTAAGACTAACTAATAAATGAAACCATAATTGCTTAAGTGGTATAGTTTTTTCGAATTAGAACTGGGAAAGCTAATCAGTTCTGTTTATCTCTTTGCTTTATTCTACACTTTTTATCAATTTATATGTCTTGCAATGCTCTAAAAATGGTATAAAAGCAAGTCAAAGTTCGTTGTCTAAGTCTTTTGTTAATTAACCATTAAGTAAACAAAGCTCACCGAAGCAAATGCATCAAATGGTGTAATACAGATATATAGATACGAAAATACAAGCGTACTATGCAACAATTAGTCAAAGCAAGCGACCAATTGTTGGAGGAGGCGTTAAGCATACGACGCGTTGCCATTTCGAATGTCAAACTTGAGTTGCTGCTAATTGCCCCAAAGTGTCAGCTGAATGTAGTTAATGTTGTTGCAGTGGTTTGCTGCAGTTAGCGCTGTGATTGTCCACCATTTTTGTTTTTGTTTTTGTTGGTGGGGCACATTCTAACGCCTGTGACATATCACGAACTTTGTTTTGAGAAATGCAAATTTCAGGCAAAAAGATAAATTTGCATTGCGCTCGCATTGGAATTGAGTAATCACCGCAGAGATTCGTAGAAATCGAAAGGCATGCGTGACTGGCCAAAAAGCTGACAAACCCCAAAATCCGAAAAGCACAAACAACCAAGGAACAACAAAATACAGATTGACTTACTTTGAACTCTGCCCAAGTAGTACTCATAATGACCAAATGCTTGAACTTTTGACTGACCAACACCGCAGGGCGATGTAAACAAAAAGCTTTTAGCATAATAGAGAATTGCTTTGATTTCTAAATGAAAGTTTCAACATCGAAATTGGATAATTGGCTTCTGTGCCAATCAATTTAAGTGAATAAACATAATTTTGAATAATAAGCGATTTAATTTCAGGACAACCTGTTGAGAACTGCTTTCATTTAGAGCCAAGCCTTCATTTCGATCTATAGCAGGCATTTGAATTTTGTCACGATCCTTTACAATAAGTAACTGTGCTTACAGCAATCACAATTACATTTTGTGTAGAATATTCATAACCCACTGATGAATATATATATATATAGCTATTATATCGTTTATGTATCTACAACATGGAATATATTGAGAAATTTTGTAATTATAATGAGTTTATATGCTTATTGCGAAATCATTCTCAAGGTCATATTTACTTATATCCAAAGCATTGACTTAAGTATTTAAGTATATATTTTGAAAGATATAGAAAACAACTGAGCATCGACTAAACTTCCACTAACAAACTGAAGGTTACTGTACTTTATTTTGGCTACTGAATTGATTTTACCAAAAATTATACCTATACCAAGCAATTCATTCTGTGCATTCTCTTCTGTGTTCGACTTAGACAATCTTTTGCTTTGGATTGCCCGCTGAGTTCAATCAGTTTAGCCTTTGCCCTTATGAGCTTCTTCTTGATATTCGATTGTGATTCGTATATCGAATGCCTGTTTGTTTTGGTTTTTTGTACAATTGCATTCGTGTGTTCGCCCTTGTTATTGTTGTAGCTCGTATTTGTTTTGGTTTTCAGTACGTTTACAAGTCATTACATAATGAATCGTTATTTGGTGCTGACGCTGCAGTTATTCTTGTTGTTGTTGTTGTTGCTGCTGCTAAAGCTAAAGCTAAACTCTTGTAATTGAACTTTGAACCAAAATGTTGTTGGTTAATTTGTAAGCCTAACCAAATTGATTTGAATTGTTACACAACTAACAGCCCAAATCTGGGTACGCCCCGAAAAAGCAAAGGCAAAAGAAAGAAAAAAACCAAGCAGGGGCCTTGAATGCACTTGAGGTTACCGGAGATGCCTGTCCAGAGCCATGCTCCAAATCGGGCCGCTCCAAATGCGCATTAGTAGGTAAGATCGACTAAGGCAATCACTTGAGCCGCTCTGGTGAAACTCAATTAATGTCGTTAGTTTCACTTGAGTCAGTCGCTTAATGCAGTTTTTATATGTATTTCTTTGCTTGTGCAGCGACTCGCCTGGCAAATGTCAATCAGGCCGTACGCATTTCTGGGCGCAGTCTGCGGCATGCAACATGTGGCATGTGGCATGTGGCATATGGCATATGGCATATGGCATATGGCATATGGCATATGGCATATGGCATATGGCTCGCCCTGCCCCAAGCCAGTTGGCTGCCAGTTGATGTTAGAACCAAGTCCAATTTGACTGGCAGTGCGTCGACTTCATTAAGATAAATATCGGTGTTCCCTGTTCTATTAGTCAAGCAGCTGTCATGGCTCTGTTTATTTTCTGCCTTCAACTACAAAACGGTCTGCAAGAATGGTCAAATAACATACAACGATATACAAATACCCTTAAAAAGCTTCAAGTAATTGGTTCTATTTTACTTCTTTAAATAAAACGCTCAAAGTTGAATACTTCATAAAATGGCAAATAAATCTATTTTCATTTTCAATAAAACCAAACAACAAAAAGATTTTTTAGATGCATCACACACATAAAATGGATCCTTAACAGAATCCATTTAAATACGATTTTGTGGCAGAATAATACTCTTTTTTTCACACTATAATTTTAATAAACCTACAAATTCTGTAAAGTTCTAAAATCCCTTACACCACTAATTTTTTTTTAATTTTTGTATAGTAAATATTAAATCTAAAAGAAAAATAAATTAGAAATGACAGTTTTCCTAACATTTAATCAATATTAACATATTTTATTGAAGTCTAATTTTAAATGTATATTTTACAGTTTGTATAAGAGTGTATCAAGCATATGAATGCGAATCATTTTGAATGCAAAGTTCACAGATTAGCAACGTATTTATTATGTATTTAAGTCGCTACCTTATATAGTCAATGGGGCCATGTCGTTGGACTCTAAGCTAGGGTATGCGAATTGTCAATTTAATGCGGTTCGTTAATTTGCAGCCTGCACGCATTAATGACTTTGTTAATGGCGTTAATTAAAGTGGTAAAATATATACATATTATAGTCGAGCAACACAAAGATGTGCACATAATTTGCTATTCAGTTTCAAACATTATATCATCTGATACATCCGATAATTTGCTAGTTCTGTTGCCTTAGTCCCTGACTAAAGCATAAAATGTCAATTAAATAATCAAAATTGTATCACGAAGCCTCAAGTCCAAGCTCAATGGCTTTTGTACATATGTTTGGCCTTTTACTTGGCTTGATTTTTATATGTATATATATATATATATATATATTTTGCAAACAATTAAAAGTCGTGGGAATCGAATTTGCATATGCAAATCGAATACATATGCGCTTTTTGGCGCATTTTAGTCGAGTTTGGTTTTGTTCAGTTTTGATTTCATTGAGCTTGGCCAATGTCATCATGTAATCAGTGTGTGACCAAAAAGATACTTTCAAGGCGGAAGTGAACGTTGCTTTGCGATGGCTTAAGCAGAATTTTTACGACCCATACACATATCTGAGGGGCATCAATTCGCAATCAAAAGACTTAGGCAACAAACTTGCTTCACTCCACTCCGCTCCACTCTTTGGATAACTCAATAGATTTTCGCACACATATTTGAAATGCCAATAAATGAAATGCGTTAAGCAGCTAACACGCTGCCAGCTAACGTAAGAGCCAACAAATGTTTATCGTTGGCAGTACATGAATTATTCATTAGACAGGAGTTCAGGTCCAGAGCAGCCTGAAAGCCTGAAAGCCTGAAAGCAACTGACTCAAATGATATTTGGAACATTTGCGAGTCCACACTTTCCGTGCATTTGTTCGCCTTGGTGTTTGACAATCTGTCGCTCGCAGCTCGTATTGTATGTTAATTTGTGTTCATTACAAGCAAACTGCTGTTGTTGTTATTGTTGTTATTGGACCTACCGCAGCTGCAGCTCCAGCTACAATGGCTTTATTCAGCTCGATTTCATTTGAATCTCGAATCGGGATTCAAGTTTGACATTTTCAATTTCAATTTACTGACTGCACTTAATCGTTTCGTGGCTTTGTCTGCTCAATTAAAATTAATATGCAAATTTGTCCAACTATCTTGGCTCTCCTTTGAGCCGACCGACATCTGTCCAATTGATGAAAGCCAACTTCAATGAGTTGAAATCAAAAAAATGATTATTGCAATTGCTAACTTTTACTGGTTGATTATTAATTATAAAGTGAAATCTGGAATGTGTTAGCATTGTTGTCTGAACAAAGGAGAAACCTGATCTAGAATATCAAACAATGTGTTGCAATAAATTTTTTATTTAACATGTATAATTGTGTATATATACATATATATTGGCGACATTTCACGAATGACTCTCGATTTTTTTTTCGCATTGTCTCAACAGCTTCAGCTGAGACAGCATCAAGTTATATAATTTAATGTCATTCTATGTGCGGCAAAGCAATAGAACATTCAGCTAAATGTGCATTTTTTATTAGATATTTTTCAAACTTTTTTTGTAATAAAAAAAATTATCAAAAGTAATTAGAATTTTTTAAATATTTCAATTATAGTTATAAATAACATTTATTTCACACTTGCAACAATTTTGATTCGATTTATTTACAAAGAAATTGCTTATACTTTTGAAAATTATTTATATTTAATATATATTTTTCTTACTGCATTTCCTCATTATATACTTGTATAAATAGGTAACGTATTTTAATTTAAAATTAAATTTACGACAAACTTCATTAGGAATTTCGCGAAAAATATAAATCTTCTAGTTTATGAATTAACAAATCAAATATATTTCCTTGATCAAAACAACCCTCAAATTGTGCAAAAAACTCACCTTCGATCCTACTATAATAAATTGCATCCGCAAAAATCCAAATTTAATCCAAATTCACGTATAGTTCGCAGCTGCAAATGCAAATTTATATTTATAAATGCTAATTAACATGTAGGAAATTTTAAACTATCAATAACTTCAAATGAAATAATTTTTAATAATATTAAAAAACTATTGTTAATTTGTTTGCATAAAAAAGCACATGCAAATTTAAAACTTGTATTATTTTATCAAATCCTGCAATAAGGATGCGTTGCACACAATTGATAGAGTGTATATGTATATATTTAACACCTACACTTCACTTCCGCGCCGCACAAGGTTGAAGTGTGTAAAATATTTGTCAGCTAGTTTGAAACGCGCACGCGATGCTTTCAGTCTGAAGCCGTTTGCTCCACTGAACCACATTTTATGCAACGCCAAGTTGAAGTAGCCAGCGAAGCGAAAGCCGAGGCTCGGCTCGCAGCCGAAGCCGCAGCCGAAATGCAGGCAAAAGCCGAAGCTGTCCCGGCCCAGGCGAAGATGCCAACGGTGGTTTGTGTCACCGCTAAATGGAGAATTTCATGCATTCGATTATCATCTTTATGCGAGCTGTTGCCCATGGCCTTTGTTTTGACTTGATTAAATTTTGCAAGCAAATCGAATTTGCTTTTTCGACTATTGCCATTTCGATAAGCGTATTTTGCATATTGTTTATGGGCATTTGGATAAATCATGCCTAAATTAGTCATAAATTGTGAACTGGACTCAACTGAAAATAAACACATATCGCCAGTGGCGATATTGAAAATTGGCAAACAATTCATTTTTCAGACTGCATGCTCGGCGTTTTTTTTTTTTTTTGATTATAGAAATCATAAATTCAATTTAATAACTTTATTCGAACAATACAAGGTGCAATTCTCCATATACTAGATAGAGATACGCCCCGTTTCGCCTCGCTGCTTTATCAAGTCATAAACTATACAAAGTGGCAGCGTGTGCATGTAAAATTTCATAATCACTTCAAGCCGTAGCATAATTTTCAGCCTGACATCTGCATGGGTTGCATGGGGCATGTCGATTCGCCTTGTTGTCTTGTTGTGGCAGCCAGCCAATACAACCTCAATGGGTTTTGTACCCAAAGTGAGTGTGAATTATTGCACTTTGTCTCAACACGACTTTTCTGGGCTCAAGCTGAAGTTTTTTTCGTTGGCTGGCTTTGCCGGCCTGGGCCATTGACAAAATATGCACCAAATATGGCACTAGTACACGTATATAAGTATATATATATCAGTTTATAAGTATGGTCAGGCAAATTTTGAACCACGCCAACCTAAATGTTATCTGAATGGCATTCATTTCACTCTTACATAAACTTTGACAAGCCTGTGCAAAACAAAACAAGTGGGGAAGGATTATCTTCGGCGTGCCGAAGATTTTATACTCTTTTCGAACCTATAGGCAATTTTCACTCTGCCAACTGCACCACTGAAATTTCAAAAGCTGTACAAAATCGTTCTGTCGCGTAACATTTTTTATACCCTGAACCCATTAAAAATGGGTAAAAAGGGTATTATGGTTTTGTGCAAAAGTATGTAACAGGCATAAGGAAGCATCTCCGACCATATAAAGTATATATATTCTTGATCAGTATCAACAGTCGAGTCGATTTAGCCATGTCCGTCTGTCTGTCTGTCCGTCCGTCCGTCCGTCCGTCCGTCCGTCCGTCCGTCCGTCTGTCTGTATGAACACGCGGATATCAGAGACTACAAGAGCTAGAGACTTCATATTTGGAATATAAGTTCTCGTAGGCCCGGGACAGATCAAGTTTATTTCATTTTATCGATAACTCGTACCGTTTAAAAGTTATCGATAAATTTCGATTTCAGACTTGCGTTTTTGGGACATAACTTCAAAGTTATAAAAGCTAGAGACCCCAAATTTGGCATGTATAGTCTCGAATAGCATACACATGTAACAAATATTTCACTTTTTGGATACCACCCCCCAAACCCCCCAAAAGTTCAAAAAACCCATTTTTGAAGGTACGACCTTGCAATTTGGTGTGGTCACACATATTACTGACAATTGTTTGCCCCAAAAATTTCAATAAGATCGGACAATAAACATAGAAGTTATTTAAGATTTAACTTTCCATTGTGTGGGGCTCAGCGAAAAAGCAAGCTAACTGCTTAAACCGCTTGCACTGCTTATACTGCAGCATGTGTGTGCTTAGATTAGTATGAATGATTGTAAGGACTGGGTTCAGGGTATCTCGTAGTCGGGCACTCCCGACTAGAGCACTCCTACTTGTTTTTTTTATACCCTGAACCCATTTTTTGTTTTAAGAATATTTAATCTGTTGCCAGTTGTATAGCAGCTATAGTGGTCCGATCCGGCCGGCTCCGACCAATGTGCTGTCCCCTGGAATAATAAGTGTCTGTGCAAAGTTTTATCGCGATAGCTCAAAAACTGAGGGACTAGTTTGCATACATACAGACAGACAGACAGACGGACATGGCTAGATCAATTTGTATTGTCTTTCTAAGCATACTGGCAGTAACTTTTGGGGTCTCCGACGCTTCCTTCTATGCGTTACAAACTTCAGCACAAACTTAATATACTATTTTCTTCGAAAAGAGTATAAAAAGGTTATACAATTTAACCAGACAGCGGTCTGTCACAAACGAAGCCAGCTAACTAATTATGACTTGACTGGCTGAGCTTCTTAAATTGGCAAGCCGGTTTGTAAATCATGGTAAATATACTTGAGAACGTCAGAGTCAATCCTGGGTCAGCTTTAACCTTTAAACATTTGACATAGCTTCTAGAATACTATTAATATTTCGGTAAGTATTTGTATGTTCTTCTCTAAGTTGACAATCATGTTAAGAAAAACCGAAAGGGAATTTTACTTTTGCTCAAAAATAACTAATTGGTAACTAATCACTTTTTAACTAAGTCTTATATACTCTTGATTTCCTACAAATATTCAAATTCACATTGTCATTAAACTGCACAGCAAACTGCATTTGAAAGAGTATCTAGGCGTCGTGTCGGAGTTATAAGCGATATACTTTCATTCATACGGTTTCTTATTGTTACTACCATTATCATTTAATATTGGCGATCAGGAACTTGCTATTGATGAACTTGAGCTTTACTTTCATGCGAACCAGTTTTGTTTTTGGCAATATTTGATGGATTCTTTTGTGTCTGATGAAGTCTTTGTATCACTTTCAAGCTCGTCGCGGCGATTTCCTGTTTAATTTGCATGTTATCGCCGAAAAATAAGCAACAACAACAGCAATTTGAACATTTCAACGCCTTCGATTAACACCCCGAAAACAGAGTGGCGGCGACTCCGGCCTGGATAACATGGAACCATCGAGCATAGACCACCCTGAGTAATGCCTTGTCACTTGGCTGACAAGTCAATTGACGCTAACGCTTTTTGTTAGCCCGACCGCCTTCTGGTGGCTAATGCGCTCCCGACACGCAACGCCTGAAAAGTCATCGTCAAATAATTCCCACCGAAAAAGCCAACTCCAATAGCAGCAACAAGAACAGGCCATAGATTGAGGCGCACGTTTACAGCAAATAAAATTAGCTGCCTGTCTTGGTAATTGCGGCACGGCCAAAGCCAAAAGCCAGCCGAGTTAGCCAAGTTACAGTCACCAGCCACGACGATGACGATGTGGATGTGGACGTGGACGTGGACTGGGACTCAGTCTGCATTTGGCCAGAGGAACGAGGGATGGCAAACATGTTTGCCATCAAAGTGTCAGAGTTCTGCATTTTGAATATGACGAGCCAATATGAACCACAACTGGTAAATCCCCAACTAGTCGCAGCTCTTAGCCATAAAGTCTAATCTATAGTTAGGAAACAAGTTTGCATTCAGGCTAATACCCGTTTGAAATGAATTACTCTAAGATATAACACATAAATCTGAGCTACGCACTCTAAAATCGAATTCGTCATCTTCAGATTAATTTAAATCCAATTAAAACTAGCGACGCAAACTAAAAGCAACCGAAAACTTTAAAATAACAAGATTTAATAAACGATATAAGCAAAGAAACATTAAATTTATTTGGAGTTGCCTGTTTTAATTATTATGATAAATAGCCAAAAATTTAATTATATTGCTATATCAGCTTTCAAATGAGAAGGCTAAGGGGATGGTCAGCTCATTCTAAAATTTAAACAATCTATATTATAACTGCCGCAAGAAAAAAGAAAGTTCTTCCACATTCGATATCAATTTTTCTTTTTTAAAAGCGGAAATCGAAAAAGATGCGTTAAAATTTAGATAATGAAAAAGAGATGACCAAGCAGAATACTACAGAATACAGAATACGACTTGAAGATACGCTGTTATCATGTCCACTTATGTAAAACCGTTTGAATGAACTTTAGTGATGCCTTATCAAATATGAACTGGTTCATAAGTTCACATCTACTTTTTGGCGCTTAACTTACCTATGAATCTTCTTTTGTAAAACGTATATGAATAGTTCCGGTCGTTGCCTTTCGGAACTAGTTCGCAGTTCGCATAAATTGTTGCCCAGCTGAGATTCGATTCGAGTGGGTTTTTGCATTTGAGGAAAAGAACAGCCAGCCGGAGAACTTTTTTGGTGGCCAATTCGTGCAGCGTTGCTGTCTTGGCCATGTTGCAATTAACTGCCAACTAAACAGCAATTGGCCACAATTATTATTATTATTATTTTCGTACGGTTGTTTTTGCAATGTTTTGTGTTTGCTCTCGACTTTTGTTTGCAGTTTGTGCTGTTGTTGTTGCTGCTGCTGCTGTTGTTGTTGTTGTTGTTGTTAGCAGCATTTGGTAATTGTTTTTGGCATGTTTACCATTTTGGTCAGCTGGGCTTTGGCCCGCACATTTATTTATTTATGTGCACTTGGGCCGTATTAAGCATATGTCGACTACCTATGAGATACTTTTAGCTCGGCTACTGTTCGGGTACAGCATATGGCATATGGCATAGGGCATGCGTGGACATGATTCAGATTTAGATACAGATTCCGCTTTAGCCATCGGTTTCGCCAATGACCTTAATTCGCAATGGTCATAGCTCGTTTTTCTTCTGGCTCCGCCAATTTGCAGCACATATTTCACATACGGCTTCGGATCTATACAGAGTTCAAATGTTGTTTGGTTTTGTCATTTGTTAGTCGCACAGCGTGTGGCCCAATAGCGGATCTGAGTTCCGTGGACCAGTTGCAGCAATAGCACTATTCAATAAGTCGCCAAACATTGTTTACTACAAGGAAAGCTTTATTAGTTTCGATATCTAAGCTTAGTTTAACAGCTAGGCGTAGACAGTTGTTAGTTGTTTTTGTTTTAATTTTTTGTTTTGTTTTCTTGTTTCTTGTTGCTTATGCTAAAATACGCACAAAAAGTTCTTCTTAAAATATCATTAGATCTAACATACTAATATTTGTTTAATATTGTAAAAATATTTTCACGGTATGTGTATATTTGCACTATTTCAACCAGGAACTGCCCATTTATGTCTGTATGGAAGCCAAATACAGATGACTATAAGGCTACCTTAAGTATATATTTAATATAATTCCAATATTCATGTTTTGTATAAATATGTATGTCTTTTATATATATATATATATATTTATTCAAATATTTAAAATCTTGTGTATTCTTTGAACATTCTAATGCACTTTTTATAACCTTGTGAATAATAAATATTAAGCTTTATTTTAATAAAGCTGTTCATATTTTTGAGCAAATCTCAAGCTTTCCAAATTGGAAATTTTCATGTTGTTGTGTTTTTGCTTGTTTTTAATAATTTCACAGCTTTTGGCAAATAATTTGTTTTTTAAATATTAATTACTCAAATATTTAATTCTTTGCATATAAGAGTTCAAAAGTAAAGTTTGATCTCTGCTGCTTAAGACTAGCTTATTTATATTAAAAATTTAAATATGAATGTAACATTTAATATACTATGTGATATATGTATGTGTATATATGGTATATGGTATATGTATATGTATGTGTATATGTGTAGGTAATAGATTTGCAAAGTAAAGGTACTTCAATTAGCTGCCATTAATCGGCTTTGGGCCTGCTCAGTTTGTCTGCCTTTGTCTGCCTCATTCGAATTCGAATTCGAATCAGTCGAATCAATCGGATGACCCGAATCGCTCGTATCATTCGACTCATTCGATCAACTTCTTCATTTCGGACTTAGTCTCTGTCTCATTCTGCCTCTCAGCCACTGTCTGTCTGTCTCTCACTCACTCCATGTGCTCAATGATAATAATGTCGCACTGGCGCTCGGAACTCATGCTTCTCATCCTCATCGCTGACATACATGCGGGTCAAGTCGGAAGCCATTGAAACATTGTCGCTGCTGCGATAAGAATTGAAGATTTAAATACATCGGCAAAACATTAGCAAACATTAGCAAAGTATTAACTTGTAAAAGAAAGCCCAACGAAACGAACACACACATTAACACAAATTAAATCGACAACAACAAAAGCGCCCCTTTTATTGTTATTTGCATTCCAAATAGTCGCGCCCCAAACAATATTCAAGTTGGACATGCAATCGCCTCCCATTTTGGCCAAAATCGAATTCGCCTTAAATTGAATAATTGCCCGCCATAAATTTATGTGAGACACTGTATAGAAATGCTTGGCATGCTCCCGCCGGGCGATCACTCGATCGACTCTTGGCTGTTGGCTCTTGGCTCTTGGCTGTTGGCTATTGACAGCTTGACATTCTGTCAGTGCTGTGTGGCTCGAGATTCGTTTCATACGGTTTAGTTTTGGTTATATTTTTTGGTTTTTGCTTTTTGGTTGTTGGTTTTTGGTTGGCATTTGCGCAATGTGTCTAATTGTCAATTAGCTGGCCCGCTCTTGGCATAGCTCAATCTCAAGTTCTCAATCCCAGAGCTCAGTAACTCACTCACTTGGCTATCTCTTTGTCGCAGACCGATGCCACCATTGCACTGTACTCCTGATCCAAGTTGTTGGCCCGCGCAAAGTGGGCGCCAGTCACCTCCAGGCGCTCGAACCACGACTTCATCGCCGTGTCCACAGTCGCATCCACCGCACTGGTGCTCATCAGTGCGGCCACTGACAGCGATGACACGGTGCCGCCGCAGCCGGAGCTGCTGCTGTTCTCATTGTGTGGCGCCATGAAGCTGCAGTTGCCCACCTTGGTGAGGCAGGCCAGTGTGCTGGTCGGATGCACTGCGCTCAGCAGCATCTGAGTCGCCTGCGATGTGGAGGCACTCGATTTGCCCATACCCTCGTCATCAGCCGTCATTGTGGTCGAGCTGACGCTGTAATTAAAAAGAGGAAATACATTTTTAAAAATATGCCATTTGACTTTACTGTTTATAAGTACATAAAGTCTGGTAGGTGGGATTGGTTGAAGAATGGACACTAAACTTATTGGCTAAGTTAAAGAATGCTAAAAGTCATGGGGCAGTCTTTGAAAGGCATTTTAAGCATTTGCTTGATACATGTAAAAAATACTTTGTATAATGATTTCTAATCAAATATCTGATAAATGAAGTCTTTGGTTTGGAAAATTGGTTCACTTTTTACAAAGTTATAGCAGCTTGACTTTACTGTTTATTAGTGTGGTCTGAGAGTTGAGATTGGTATTCAAATGATCCCTATGCTGATTGGCTAAAAGTAGTGGAATTATTTCCAAGGCATTTAAAGGATGATAAATGTAACGATTTTTGATTAACTATCTGATAAATGAAGGCTTGGTTCACTTTTGACATAGTAATGGCAGCTCGAAGTATTGAAAGGTAATTTATAAGAACAATATCTAATGTCAAAATGGATGCCATAATTATTGACACATGCTAAGGCTGCTCTCACTTTTTCTGTTTATTGACAATTCAGAGAAAACTTCGTCAGAGTACTAGAGAACAAATTCATCATTTCAAGAGCGCTTTTTTGATATCGCCTAAATTCAAAAGTTGTATTTAAACCAAGAACTCATCTGTTAGATAATTTGCTTTTCTGCGACTGCAATGTTATTCAAGTTTATAATGCACTCAATTTGCACGTTGTCAGTGAGCAGAAAGGATTTGTGCTTATAAAACTGACTGCACCTTAACTGTCCACAATCATTATCCAGACAATTGGTTTCTCAGTCACGGTCGTTTTGGCAACCAGCCAATCATCAGAAGCATAACAGAGGAGAATAGAAAAATCGTTGCTCAATTAACCCTTTGATAGTTTGGCTCATATATAGTATTCTCACACCCAGTGGCAATTGCAATATTCGACGACAGCCTGTGGAGTAGTAAAGCTGAGTCAGCCAGCTCGAAACTTGTTTATTTAATAATTAAAATGATTTATGCGACTGATTGATGTGGTGGTGCTGCTGTGGTGCACACTGCACAGCAATCCACACCAGCGAGAGCAATTGGTGTCCATGTTTGTCTGCATGTTGCGCTTAATGCCTCTGTTGCCAGTTGCCAGTTGTCTGTTGTTGCTGCTCATAAATTTGCAGGCAGCCATAAAGCAAAATGTTAACAACATTGGGCCAAACCCAAACACAGAAGGTCGGCAGTTGAACCCACAGTCGTAGTCGCAGTCGCAGTCGAATTGCATTTGCCTTTTATTTGACCAACTCTTCTGCCAGCTGCCGTTGTTGCCAAGTACAATAGAATGCACTTCAGACTCATATTTACAGGCTGACGGACAAGACACTCCAAAAAACAGACTCAGCCCACTCGAGAGTGAAGGCAGTCTCGGTCTCAGTCTCAGTCTCGGTTTCAGTTTTTCTTATAGTTTTTTTAGCTGCTCGTTCGGCTTCCTTGTGGGCCGCACAACAAATGTCAATTTCAATTTTCGCCAGGCGTCAAATTAAATTACTTTGGAAAATTGCATTTTCATCAACGCCCACGCGCCGCTGGCATAAAAACCATGAAATGGCTGTGGCTCGTGTGCCCACTTGGCAACGCCTTTGTGTTAATTTGCTTAAAAGTTATTAAATAAAATTAAGCAAATTCGTCACAAGCTGCAACAACACCACATTAGCTAGTTGAGAATCATAAGCAAACACCAGCTTAGCTAGTTGAGAATTATAAGCAAATCTTTGTAGAAAAGTTTCACTGAAATGCTGCGAAAACGTTGAGCTTTAGAATAAATAGAACAACATATTTTATAGAGCTGGAACATATACATATATATATATAAATATATATTTGTATATATAGATCATGATACAGGCAAGCCTAATAAACACATACTTTGGTTGTTAAACTTTAGCTAGTCTAAAAGACTAAAAATAACTGAAGAGTCTAAAAAGAAGGTTAACATTTTTGTATATATATTGATAAAGAATTTAGTAGTAGTAGTAATGTAGATAATAATCTGGCTCATTTTCTCTACTATATTTTCAAACTACAATATGAATTTCTTTCAAACTACATACTTTTTTTTAAATTTACTTAATACATCACCTAATTGTTATTCACTTAAAAAAAAAACCCGCACATTAAATCAGACTGGTTGGATTGCCTTGTCCGACCAAATTCTTTCGCATAAGTTAGTTGTTTAATAAAAATTCATTGGAATCCTGCCGAAGCGTGTATTTTTAAAGATTCCGCATGTCGGATTGCTCAGTGACTTTAATTGAAACCTGTCCGATGAATTCTTAATAGCTGCACACCTAAAGAAACCTATTGATATGCTTTTTAGCGTAAGCTAAATCATACTTGGCAACATTTGGAATCTAGAATCGAGAGAAGCGTTCGATCGATCTGTGGGTGCGATCTTTTGACTTTTACCTTCCGCGACAAAGCAAAAAATAAAGCCAAACTCGTTTCACATTAGCGAAAATGCAGCGGAGTATCTAAAACAATAAATAAAATATCAGCAAAAATATTTCACATGCCGTCCAAGCGTAGAACGCAAAAGACTATTGAAATGTTCAACAATAAAAAAATAAATAAGTAAGAAAAAAAAACTCGTTCAGATGTATCTCTCTCTGTCTGCGCGTATATCTCATGGGAGTCTAGAAGCCTTCCCGGTGAGGATGCAGTTGTAAGATCAGCTAAATGTCATTAGGCATTGTTTTCCGTTTGTCGGTGGCTTTGAGTTATTTTTATTAGATTTGTAGCTTATTTATGGCCGCCTGTTAATTACATTTTTTTTTTAAACAATATTTGGTAATTGGCAATTATCATTGTGGCAGGCAGCGCTGATTATCGTTTGATTTCGTACACTGACATTTGTGTCTATATATATTGGCAATATAATAAGTATACGTATTTTGAATGTGATCTAATTTCTTGCAGCTTTAAATGACTAAGTTAATTAAAGAGGTTAATCACTTGGCACCACACCAGCCTAATTAATTCATATTAATATTGATATTTGTGCTACCGTCCGCAGCGCTCGCTGCACTCAATTGTATCCATCAGATACAAGATACAAGATACAAATGCTGAGCGTGCTAATCGCGATGACTTCATTCCGTGTCGCGTTGGGTGCGCTGCTGACAGAGGTCAGGCAATGTATCTCATGGACAGCATTGATTTGACTTCGCTTTCAGATACAACCAACTGACGCAAAAACTCAAAAGGTGTCAAACGACAAAATTATTTGCCCCAAAAAACCAAAAAAAAAAAACTAGGTCGCTGAGTGAAAAGGCGACTTATAAATGCGCTATAATTTAAATATTTATCAATTAACTGTAAATCTGCTTAGTATGATTATGTCATATAATATTCATTCAATTCTAGTCGTATTACTTTCAGTTTTATTTGTTGTTAATTTGGCAATGTATCCCAGTTTAATTACCGTAGCTAAAACAAAAATCGAATTTTGGACATATCTTGTTTAAACAAATAATTGATACTTTATTGTGCAAACCATATAAAAAACACACTTGGAAGTTTGTTAATTTGTTTCTCGCCTAATGGATCTAAATAATTTATGTGCACTTTTAAAGGCACTCATAATTTATATGAAATTTTATTGTGTCTTCATTATGTCGAAATATGAATATTTTGCAAGAAATTTTAGTCGTTGTGCATAAAATGTGTGATGATATTTACATCATATATGTATATAGTTTTTTTCGGGATGAATTTTAACTTTAATAGAATGTACCTTTTACATTTATTAAGCTTTCCATATTTTTAGCTGTTGTAACTTTTGATATATTTGCTACTTGGATTGTTATTGTTGTTAATCTAAAACTGCATCGTTTAAATGGTCGAAAATGTCTTTGACTGATCTCGACCTGTGTCGCATGTGCTGCCTAACCCAAGAGTTACCCTACATCAAGAGTTCACAGTGCACTTATCAGCGATCTAAAAGTTATGTGCAACATGCAAGAAACAAACAAACAACAAAACTATCATAAACTGTACGCAAAATGCCGTTCAACAGAGCAGCGGGCGATCGTGTGAGGTCCAAAAGCCCCTGGAGATACAAACACAAGATAGACACACACTCACACACACACACACACACATATGGGGCAAGATATACCCAAAACGGATGAACAAGCTTATGAATTTGGATGGGGCCAAGCGGCAGGGAGGCCGTTCTAGGCTAAGAGACCCAAGACAATGGCCAACGTAAGCCTGACATTTAGTGCGAGTTGCGAGAGTTGCAAGCACCACGTTGCAAGTTGCAAGCTGCAAGCTGGCGACAACTGTCAACACACAGAAAAGTAAATGTGCAGCTTTGGGTCTTAAAGTTCATAAATTGCATTTTGAGGGCGCCATGTAAGCAATATGTGGCTGGCGTCCCAACGGCTGCCGTGTGCCATAAATCTGATCTGGTTTTTGTTGGGCTTGGACTTACCAATCGCTGATATCTGTGGCTGGACCCGCTCGCTGATTGCATTTGCTGCGCATGACCAACTGCAGCCAATTGGGCACCGGCGGCGTCGGATCCGGCGTATATCTGCAAATCAATTAATCGGTTAGTCGCTTGGCTAATCATTGCAGTCGGTTAGGCCACGCACCTGATGATGGAGTTGCAATGCTTGGCCTTGGGCACCGCAAAGATCTCGTTGCAAGCGAAATGCGTTGAGGCTGCCGCTGCCTTCTCCACGGCGGCATCCACTTCGGGTATGAGGGCCAGCTCCTCGCTCTCGACGGGATCGGCGTCCAGGCTGCTGATGGAGCTGAGCGAGTTGCGGGCACCGGTGTGATGATAGCGCGTTGAGCCGCTCGATGAGGCGGCATACTCCAGTTCGCTGGGATCAAACTTGAGCGTCACTATAAGAGCCGAAAGTAAAGACAAAGAGAGGCACAGAGCATATCGAAATACACCAAATGACACGCACACAGAAACAGAAACAGTCAGAGAGATGTTGAGTTGCAAGCATGGAGGACGTGGGAGTCGTCAGGAATAATAGGAGCTTATTTCTTGGTTGGTTGGTTGGTTGGTTGGGGTGAGGCAGAAGGCGAGGTTCGGGAGTCGGGTGGGCGATATTCCCATAATCAAAAATTGTGCGAGCAAAAATCATTGATAACGGTATATACATCACCTTCATATTGTTAAGAGTGGTACGAGCTTAACTCACGTTTATCCAGCGATCCCAGCTTCTTGGCCAGCCCATACATCGTCTCCGGCGTCCAATAGTCGGGAATCCTTGCGAATATGGAGCCGGCATCCGCCGGCAGCTGTATGCCCAGCTTATGCAGCAGCAGGACAAATGGCTGATAGAGCATCGTCGTCGACTGCTCGTTGTTCCACTGCACCACCGGTATGGACTTCTGCTTGTATATGCAATGATATGCCACTGGCTCCATCACGGGATCCACATCCAGCATGCTGCTGCGACACTTCATCATCAGCTTGACGTAGCAGCACTCCAACAGCAGCTTCTGCAGCCACACTAAATGATGCGACTTGTGTTCCTTGATGATCAGATCGAGCAGTATCTAAAAACGGGATGATGGGTTTGCCTTTAGTAAATCAGGATATTGATAAACTAATTAGGTGACTCACTCGCACATCATCGGAGGGTTGGCCGTAGGCGCATTCCTTCATATCTATGCCGGATTCGGTTGTGACCGATGTGGGCGTGGTCAGCAGAGCGCGCTGATACTCAGCATCCTCGAACTTCATCAGATCATCGTACTCCAGCAATGTGATGATGTCCTAGTTGAAGCTCATGGGATTAGCAGCGCTCAAGGAATATATATAAGCTCTTGACTTACCTGCTGCAGCAGCTGTTGTATGATGGAAATTCGTGTCTTCAACTTGTTGCCATTGTTGCTAAAGAGCTTCACAATCTTGCCCACCACATCGTTGTTCTTCTTGCTCTGCACATAATACCAATAGAGTGTGTCCATCTCTCCTGTGACCAGGTGCTGCAAAAGATAATTCAGCTTTCGAGTGTTAGTTGGCGAAGTTAACATATGGTTGGAAGTGTTTTAATCTCACCATATAGTATGTTCCTGATTGTGTTCCTTGGTCATTTCGGTCAGGGAAGTGGTTGGTATAGTCAGTGGTGATTTGGGCGGTGTGTTCATAAACTTGTGTATAACATACTCGATTAGATCCGACCAATCCTGCAAGAGCACATAAAATATTAGAAGGTAATTCTAGAATGTTTCATTCAAATTGAGCTTACATCGCACAGCTCATAGTCGGCCTCCCAAATGCGAGAGTACGTCTTTAGTATAATGGGCTGAAAGAGAACACCAACGTGTCCCAGATCGCCACCAATGTGATGCATCATGGTAAAGATGCAATCATTGACAAACTCGCCATTGTTGCTGAAATCCTCCAGCAGAATGCCATAGTAGTGCATCACCTCTAAGGTGGCAAATCTGTTGGATATAGCAAAAAACCATAGTTCAAGTATGTTGCAGATTAGTTGGGCACATCTTTCCACTCACTGTGAGATATGTTCTGAAAGTGCAATTGCCTGACCGCCATCCAATTTGGCGGCATTGTCCAAAATGAGCAATAGAATGTGATTGGTCACGACCAGATCCTGCAGATACTGCTTGGAATGGATGCTGGGATTGAAGCGTCGCAGCAACATCACAAACAAACAGCGCAGATCTGAGGTGGAGCCAATCTGCAGCTGCAGCTGCCTCAGACGCTGTCGATCGTCCTCGCTGAGATGCGTCACCTTGTTGTACGTCTCAATGGCCTGCAGGAACTCCCGTATGGCGGTCACCACCAGGTGCATGCGACGCAAATAGGGCTTCAGATCGCTGCCCTCTTGGCGTGCGTTCATCTCCAGCTGCTCGCAGAGATTGACGCCCTCATAGGTCAGATAGCTGAGCACATCGTAGGTGAGTATCGTATCGATGTGCTCCATGTCCAGCTCCAGTTGCGAGGCGAATTTGAGAAAGTACGTGACCAGCCAGAAGAAATGCGATGTATCAATGGGTATCTTCTGTAAGGAACAGACCAATAAACATCTCTAGCAAAGAGCCTTGCACAATAAACCTGTGATCTGGAAACCTACCGCATTGGATAGCAGCTGCATGTGCAACTCCTCCACCAAGTAGTTGTAGCCCTTGAGCAGGAAGTCGACGGTGAATTCCTTAAGCAAATTGGAAATATCATCATCCGTGGGCGTGTGCTGTACCAGACCCTTCATGTTGATGCTAAGGAAGGGATAAGGGATTTAAGTTAAGTAAAGAGAGAATTCTAATCTCAGATCTAGGATGTTGTACTTGATTGACAAATTGCTCTATTGACGTCCAAGTGTACTCTATGAAAACCTCAAGAGGCATAGGATATTGTACTTACAGGCTGCTCTTGCTGCGCTTCACCAGCTTCTTGCGACGCAGCTCCTTTTTGTCCAGCGGCGCAACGGTCAAAATGCGTTGCCCTTTCCTCGGCTTGGTGTTGCACGGCGGCTTCTGGTGCTGCGGCTTGCCCTGCGGACCATCGTCGTCGTTGCTGGACGTGGATATGGACTCCTGGTTCTCCACCTGGGTGCCATAGCCGCAGTCGGAGAGCTCCGACTGCGAGGAGGGGCACTCGCGCTTCTGCGGACAGCACTTGCCCTTGGTCAGCTGCAGATGACCCGCGTGCGGCGACTTCTGGCCCAGCTTCGAGTCCGAGATGAGTGCGTGCGCTGAGGTGTACTTGTCGGACAGCATGTTGGCCAGAGTGTTGCGCCGCTTGGGCAGCGGTGCTGGTGGCTTGAAGGGCTCATAGCATTGGGTGGTCGTTGTGCATAGCGATGGCGTGGTTAGGGTTTCGGTGCCTGTTGTGCTCGCATAGACCGTATTGGTATTGGTAGTGTTGTTGACATTGTCAGCTGGTTGTGTTAGATTTAGTGGTTCCGAGATGATGGCAGTCATCTGATCCCGCTCCTCATCGTACTCGATGTCGTCCATGACCTCGGCTATATGGCAAACCGGCTTGGCCGCCGTCACCCGGGCCATGGCATTCTGATACTCATGCCCCTTGCGGCTCACCTCCTGCAGGGTCGCCTCGGTGCCCTCGCGCAGTGCCTGTCGCCGCTCATCGCAGCCGGCCTTCTTGCCGCTGCTGCCGTTGTCCGAGGAGTCCGAGGTGGGATCGGAGGTCAGCATGGGACTGGAGTCGCCGCTGCCCTGTTTCGGCGGCGACGTATTACTCTCATTGTCCTCCGAGCTCTCGGACAGCGAGGCCTCGAACCACAGATTGAGCAGCTTCTGCAGCGTGCTCACATGCTGATCCTTGTAGATGAGCGCAATCAGTTGCACCATGGTGACGCCCCAGAGCGCACGCTGCGGACAGGCCATCAGATAGAGCAGCAGCTTGTCAATGCTCTGTATGAAGAGATTCCACAGGATGGTGTTCTGCAGCGACACCTGATGGCCGCCGCTCGACTGGAACATGGGCATCAGGAAGTGAGCATGCGTTTCCGGTATGTGCAGAATGTTGCGCAACAGCAGCAGGCAATTGTTGATCTGATCGCATTTGTGGGGCGACAGCTTGGGATCGGACTCCAGTATGTGCTTCATGTACTCAACGACGCTCTTTGTGCTCTTCGGATCGGTGAAGGCCTCCTTGCTGCTGTACAGCAGCTTGTTCAGCTCGAAGATGGTGTGGCGACCCACCTCGGTGCGGTACATCACGTCCACGGAGAAGAGGCATTCCACCGGTACGGTGAGATTCACCAGTATGCGTATGACCGACTCCAGCACTTCATCGTCCTTGGCATTCTCCAGCAGCGGTATCAAATCGGCACGCACATTCTGCCCAAAGCCAATGGCGCGTCGGAAAGTGCGCAGTGTCTGATCCTCGTAGGTTAGCTTATAGTTGATCTCCTTGAGTATGGCCAAGGCATTGGGGCTGACCACATAGGTGTCGCCTTCTAAGCCGCCCAGCGAGGCAAAGACGCTATTCAACTGGGGCGTTGCGAGTAACCAATCCATAACAGCTCCGCTCTACTTGTATTAATTTAATGTGTTGATGCTCAACTCGAATTGAAGATTGTGATTCTTAGACTGCCAGTCGTGGCACATTGTCTGAGTTGACATAAAACGACTTGCTTTTGCAGAGGATTGATGGAAGGAAGTAATTTGGCTTTTGTTCCAAGCACTGCAAGTAGCAAGACAAATTGCGGAATTGCGTTAAGAAAATATACGAAAATTTAGGAACAATGTAAGCAATATGGGTGATCCATATGTATATGGTTAAACATCATATCTTATAGGACTTTATGATAATATTAATGAGTAGACTTGCAGAACTAATTGATGCCTTAAAGTCAATAGTTAACCTTAAAAAAAGAGCTGCTTTCAATTACAACTCACATATTTGCCAAAAAACTTATCAAACTGTATCAGCTTCTTAATAAATCAAAAAGCTTCCATTCTACAGCTTATTGAATTGTTCTCAAGGCATAAACTGCTGACACAAATCTCGATTGCAACAATAATTCAATTTCCAATTGAATAACTACTACATATTTCTATTCATCACTCAAACGATACTATCATGAATCATTTGCCAATACAATTATACAACAAACAGCATTGACAATGCGACTGTGGCCATAAATAGCAACCAGAGCTGCCCACAGTGAGCTGCATGTGACCGATACCACAAATGCTGAGTCTCACAGTCGCCACTGCACCACCAACCTCCAACCGCCAACTGCTCCGCCCCTGGCTGCACCACTGCCCACTGACATTGGGGTGTCAGTCAGTGCAATGTGCAGTCGCAGCGTGCAGGATAACGCGACACCCACACACACACACCCACACACCCACACACCCACACACACACACACACACCATGGCAACACGTGCCCAGGCGGCGTGTACTGCTTCAACGGAAACTGCCCCATCAGCTTCATATATATATATATATATATATGCACTCCAGCACCCAAACACAAAGCGACGCAAATTGTAAGCAGCAGCATTTTACAATGGAAGAAAGAGAACTCAATCGAATCGCAGAGCCCTAACCCTAACCCCAACCCCAACCCTCGACAGAACACGTAACGAACTCGAAGCATAAGCTCTGACAGGCATACGCAGTCAGCATGTGACTTCGACACAAACAACATAAGCTACAACGCGCAACATTCAAAGTTGATTGTGTAAACGTCTCAGCTGGAGCCCAGTTGGCCACGCCCCTCTCCCTCTCCCTCTCCCTAGTGTGTTATGTGTTTGTATGGCGCACTTGCTTTGTTTTCTCTTTTGTTTGGTCATGACCCTTCCAGACATTCGGCGAAGCTCCACAAATGCCAAGCATTGTTAATTATTTGCATTGAGCATAGTAGCTTAGGCTTTTGGGGTCGAGTGTAGTATTTCAATGCAATATGCAATTGCTGCGCTCGCATTGTGCTGCATACTTTTGAGCGCACGTTTTAAATATCATGCGCTAAAAATGCAACAAGTGGGAGACAATAATTTTAGAACTCATGGACAGCCTTTTAGAACACGTGAATAGACAGTTGATGGTTGCAAAACAATTAAAAAAAGTATAGTCTCTATATTATAAACCAATTTAAATACATGTTACTTTATTCTAGCTTGGTTTCTACAGTTTAATTAGCTTGCATTTATAGATAGCGAATCTATTAGTTTGAAATAATGTAAATAAGATCAAAAACTTAGAGCATAATGCACTTCCGTAAGTGTAACAGCAGTTGCGTCAAATAAGACTTAAGGATTGTACTTTAATGTAGTTTTATCACAAGCATGAACAATTTAATAACTTAGTGTTGGTTACTGAATGAGTTTCTACAGAAACTGCAGCAATAATTGGGAATATTTGATGATGTACTTAAGAGTACAGAATTTTTAAAATAATTTATTGACTCAATGCTGAAGCAAAAGTATGATAAATGTTCAGTGAATATATCCATTTTTAATAAATTCAATGACTATTTTTCAACTTTACACAATTCATTCATTGATATATACTATGTATGTATGCATAGTGTGTACATATATATCTGTATATTTTTGTTTATATGCACCGAATTCAATGTTGTGGGCTTTTGTGAGGCTCAACCCCATTTCCCACTTCCGCTGGCTGGCAGTTATGAAACCAAGTACACTACCAAAGACAACTTACATAAAATTTGCTTTACAAACTACAAAAAAAACAGAGATATCATTTGATATGCGCATTGTATTTGTATTGTCCGAGCTAATCAAAATGCATTGTCATTCTTTCGCAAAAGGAAATACCATTCAAAAGAGCTGGCGAATATTTTACATACGAAATAGTTTTTCTATACACAAAAACACAATACCGCATTCGCATATGAAAAATACAACAAACAGACAAAATTTTTGCATTGCAAAGTGGGGCAAAAAGTGTAGAAAAAGAAAGCAAACGTATTTCCTAGCTGTCAAGCATCTACCAAACAATTTCGGCTGATGCTGTCAAAAACAGACAAATAACAGACTGCAGCTAAAAAAAATGGCATTACGAGAGTGGCTCAACGGGTGGTTGTGTTACACACTCAAGGACTCAAGGCGCATTTGAATTACTAGAGTGGAAAGTTCGATAAGAGTATGTATTTGAGAACTGTATACAGGAAACAGCTTGGCAACTAAATATGTATCTTACATACACATTATTGGCTCTCAACTATTTGAGTCTATAAATTATTTGTTAATAAACATACTTAATTATCTATATGCCACTATCCAAGCTTATCATTAAGACTAGCTTCTCTGTCGGTTCAACGACTGCAAATTTTCGCTGAGCCGTTTGGATTTACGCTATTAAGTGAATCACAATTTTGATTGTGCAATAAAGAATAGCTAAGCGACGCCTTATCTGAATGATATGCTTAGTCAGCAGCTTTGCAGTTTCGAATTTGGCGCGTTGAGCGCGAAAAGCTTCTCAGTTGTTAGCTTTCGTTAGAAGCTTTGTTCTATGGGCTACATTGTCGCTAACTAAGCTAGGTCATGTACTATATGTCAGATGAAATCATTGTGATATATGTTAGTTAGTGCTTACCCGACTATTTATTTGACGAATGCAGTTGCAAGTTATTCCACCGTGGTAGAAATTTAGTTTTTTTGCGTATCAATTTGATAAAATGTTTTAAGTGTTTTTTTTTAGTAATTTGTTGTGCTGTGATTCAATATAAAAGAGTAATAATTAAACACTTGTCAAGTATTTCATATATAACACACGATTAAAAAATTAACATTTAATATATGACATTCACTTCATTATTTTAGTTGTTGCTTGCATTTTTATTTCGTTTTGCCTACTTATACATTCATATGCATTGCATTTGAATTATATCTTGCACGTTATTTTGCATGATTCGTGTATTCTACATATTTCGGATTGAACTTACGTAAAATGCATAAACAATAACTACAAAACAATTTGCACATTTACAGATTGCAGTGTAAGCAAAGAAAAATAAAAAAACAACATTGTATTTATTCACTGCCACCAACACACACACACCACACACTAACACTCACACCTCACACTCACACATAGACTCATAGATACAAGCGAATACGTTAGGTGCGCAATCTCAAGCGTATTTTCTAGATACAAAGTATTGCACACAATTGCGTATTGGCCAGTTTGAATGCTCTATTATGAATAACTTCACATACCATCGGCTTGCGCAATTTATACACAAATATTTCGAATGTTTCTCAATTGAATTAGTTGCAAATAGTATATTTGAGGAAGCAAAATAGACGCCGCGACACGAACCGTTTGCCTGAAGCGCACAAAGCTGAATGCTCAATCAATTTGCATTGCAGCTCCAGTATAAGCCGCAAATGCAACCGAGCCGAAAGCTTTCGCGCACACACACAGACGCGTGCCCATTTCACACTCACATTGCACTCGCATGAGACACAAAGCTTCGGCCCACAAGTTGCTCGTTTCGCCGGCCGCCGTACGTCGTTCTGTGTGCGTAAAGCTTTCATGTTCTAACATGCTGCGTCCCGCTCTCGCTCTCGCTCGCACTCGCGCTCACTGCCGCCCGGCTTGGCTGCTCAAAGCCGATCACGTGTAACCGCAACGTGCGGCACGTTTGTTTGGCTGCTGTGCGCTCTATGTGTGTGTGCATGTGTGTGTGTGTGTATGTTTGCGTGCGCAGTAAGCACAATAATCACAACAGCAACCGTTAAACGATTTCAGCCTACGCTTTGTATACCCTGAACCCATTAAAAATGGGTAAAAGGGTATAATCAAGTTGTGCAAAAGTATGTAACAGGCATAAGGAAGCATCTCTGACCATATAAAGTATATATAGTCTTGATCAGTATCAACAGCCGAGTCGATTTAGCCATGTCCGTCTGTCTGTCTGTATGAACACACAGATATCAGAGACTACAAGAGCTAGAGACTTCATATTTGGAACATAAGTTCTCCTAATTCCGGGACAGATCAGTTATTTATCGATAACTCGTACCGTTTAAAAGTTATCGATAAATTTCGATTTCAGACTTGCGTTTTTGGGACATAACTTCAAAGTTATAAGAGCTAGAGACCCCAAATTTGGCATGCATAATCTCGAATAGCATACACATGTAACAAATATTTCACTTTTTGGATACCACCCCCAATCCCCCAAAAGTTGAAAGGTACGACCCTGCAATTTGTTTTGGTCACACATATTATTGACAAATGTATGTCCCAAAAATTTCAGTAAGATCGGACAATAAACACAGAAGTTATTTGAGATTTAACTTTCCATTGTATGGGGCTCAGCGAAAAGCAAGCTAACTGCTTAAACCGCTTGCACTGCTTGTGCTGCAGCATGTGAGTGTTTAGATTAGTATAAATGATTGTACGGACTGGGTTCAGGGTATCTCCTAGTCGGGCTGTCCCGACTAGAGCACTCTTACTTGTTTTTGTCGCTCGTTGCTATCTGAGCGCTCTATTGATTCCTGATGTGGTGTTGGGTTTAGTTGGCGCTGGTTGTGTTGGTGCTGCTGTTTACACCGACATTGCATTGACTTTCGTTGCCCAACAGCTTTCGCCTTTGCGCTATTTTTACACAACAGCCACACTCAACAGTTGGTCGTTTAACGCGGCGTATGCGCAATGCAATGTGCAAATACCAAACAAAAATCAAAAGTTCTCAACACTTCCACAGCGTCTCCAGATCAAGCGACGCGAGCCCCGAGCACGTTAGCTCCACGCGACTGCAACAGCACTAATGACGAACCCAAATTGGCCACATAATCACCAGCGACAAGCAGACAGACAGAGAGACAGACAGACAGACGATCAACGTGTATGTCTGTATGTGCATCTCCAGTTACAGTGTACTTGAAGAAACATATTTACAATGCGATAATCAAACTAAGTAAGTGCCTTTGCATGATCATTATCAAGTTCAGGGCGTGAGTAATTGTGTTGTCATTCACATATCAAGAATTTATATATATTATATATATACACTATACAACAGTTTTTGGGCAAAACTAATTGAAGATCATATAGAAATTATTTTATATAATTTGTATATAAATTGTATTCCTCGTTTAAATTCAAAATGATTTTCTAATTTATATTTCATAGCACATAATATAATATTAAATATTAATGCGTAGAATACAGTTATTAACAGTAACATATTTATTAAATGCTTTGCTCAATTAACCTTTAATATTCAAGAACATTTTCTTGTGGCTAATTTCAAAGTTTGAATGCTCATAAAGATGCTTACGTATAATTCGTCAAATGATATTTATCTTGCAATGCAAATAGAACCTTTCACCAACACAAAAGCAAGCTCATTTAACTTAAAAATTTTTCTTAACAACTTAAATAATATAATATATAATCATCCAAACTTGATACATTTAGTCCCTATCTTGGATATGTGGCATTTTGATTGACAGAATACTAAAACACACAAATTGCGCTTCAATTAATATAAATATAAATGTATAAATACCATAGCGAATCAAATGAAAGTAAATACTGTATTGCTAGCATGCAAGTAATAATAAAAATAAAAAAAACAGGTACTTACCTCAATGGAATTGGTTAATTTCCATGGAAGATTATGTAAGAATCGAATGACGAGGCAAAAGCTCAGGTATTACATACAAGGGCAGCTAGCTAATCAAGAGCAATTTGGATTTTATAAAGCACAAAACAGTGCACGCTGTCGTATACGTAATATAATTGTGTATGCGCATTAGAATGGAAATCGAACGCTGCTAAAGCAGCTATCTATTAAATGTGCATAACAAATAAGAGGCATTGCAGACAAAATAAAAGCCTGCTAAAGTGGACAGGACACATGCCCCAGGCACACTCCTGTCGCACTCCTTGCGGCGCAATTCGACTCGGCTGCGACATCCGTTGCCATAATGTGAGCAGCATGTCGCGTGTTTGCGTGCTGGGCGCGCGTGCTGCTGTGCAGCGAGTGGAAAAATGATTGGCGGTTGTCAGTTGATCATGAAAATACGCTTCGTTTATTAAAGTCAGCTAAATGCCGCTGTGCTCCTTGATCCAGTCACGCGCATACACAACTCTGGCATAGACACCCGGATAGTCGGGCTTGGCGCAGCCATAGCCCCAGGACACCACGCCCACCAGCACGCCCGCCTCGCTGACCATCGGTCCGCCGGAGTCGCCCTGGCACGCATCCTTGCCGCCCGCCATAAAGCCCGCACAGATCATGCGATCCGTAACGCCACCATACTGCTTGTACTTGTCGCTGCACAGTTGCTGATTGACCAGCGGCACTTGCACCTGACGCAGCCACTCGCGCGACTCCAGCAAGTTCTGTGTGTTGCCCCAGCCGCTGACATAGCACGGATCGCCGTCGACAAGCATTTGCTCCGCCTCCGGCAGCTTGATGGCCTTCTTTGTCTCATCAAATTCGATCGGATGCTGCAGCTGCAGCAGCGAGAAATCATAGTCCACATTCGTATAGTTGAACATCTCGTGTTGCACAATCTTCTCCAAGCGCAACAGTTCTCCATGCCGCGAGGCTTCCGAGCTGCCCAGACGCACGCGCAAACGGTCCGCCGTCTTGCCACTGAGCAGAAAGAAGCGTTGGTAAGCGAAGAGCAAGGATAAGCTAGCTAGCTACTTACTAGGTGCAATGCGCCGCCGTCAGAATCCATTGCTCAGAGATGAGCGAGCCGCCGCAAATGTGACTGGATGTTTGCAGCGAGATCTGATGCGGTGCATCCGTTATGTTGATGCGCTGTCCACCCACAATGCGACCGTCGAGACGCGGCTGGGTTTTCCACAGCTCGTGCAGCAGCGAACGTTGCCGCTTCACGGGCTGGGGTATCAAACAGACACCGCCCAGGACCAGCACACTGCTCTGCAGCAGTAGAAACATCACCAATTTGACAGTCAACATTTTGAGTTAGCTTTCAGTTGAAGACCTGCGGCTTTTATAGGCAGGGTCTGCCTGACTATGGGTTGCGCCTAGCGATAGCCACCCACCGAGTCCATAACCCGCTGAGACGCTATCTCTGACACACTAAGCTTAAAGCGAACTTAGGCAAAACGAATTTAGTTTACTCTCACAAATGTTTTTCTATAAAATCAAATTAATTTCAAGCAAACCCCTCTTCATAGCTTTACAACTTAAGTTCTACAGAGCACACTAACCTCAATAGCCCCATTTCAGTTAAATAGGTCATGAGCATTTACGCAAATTGAATTTAAGCTTAAGCTCTGCAGCGCTTAGTATATTAAGGTATTTTTTTAATAGCCAACCATTGTTTTACAATGTTCCAAGTTCAATTCATGTATAAATTATTAAGATGCTGTGTCCTGAATGGAGATGTTCTCTATTGTACCACATAGACTAAATTGCGTCCCACTTCCGTCAGCTTGCCTGCCTTATTGACGCTCAGCCGCTTCGCTGCCACGTCGAGCACAAAGTTGCCCTCGGTAAGTGGTGCCTTGCCAGTCTTGTAGTCCTGGAAGTTGGGCAGCTTGCGTGGACCGAGCAGCGGGTCCTCATAGTGCCAGATTTGCAGCGTCGACAAATCGGTTTTAAGGCTAATCAGCTTGGCCACCTTTTCGCGCAGTGACTGCACGGTGTCGCCCTCAGATATGATGGTGTTCAGCTGGAAGAGTCCTGAGCGCTCGATGGGATTGACTAGCTCAACGGTGACATGCGGCGCAACGCTGAAGCTGATGAATGGCGAGCCAGGACGCACCTCCTCCCGTGTCTTTTCAGGCGCTGAGGGGTCATCCGTGTATTTGACATCCAAGTTGTCTAGCTGTGAAGAAAGAATTGCTGGTTTAGTAGAGGAATTTAACTGGTTAGTCAACCAACTCACATATAACGTGTTCTTCAGATACTCCAGATTGCTGAGCAGCACTTGCAGCTCATCGAACTCCAGTGTGACTGCGAGTGCGGCGACACCCTTGCCGCCCGTCTCCACCTTCTCGCGTATCATTTGCGCAAAGGGCATCACACGCTTCATGAACTTTTTCAGTTCGGCCTTCTGCTGCAGCGTAGATGCTATGATCTTATTATCGGGCAGCGCTTTGCCATTCTTGTTGTACAGTTCACGCATGGTGTCCAGCACACAGCACTGCCAGGGCGGATACGTTTTGGCCACCCAGATGAGACCCTGAGTGGGCTTGGCGGTTAGTGCCAGGTCCAGAGACTTATCTTTGCCTGCCTTGCCCTTGAGCTGCAGCAGATTCTTCAGATTAAGGCGGAAGGAGTGCGCCGACTCCATCAGATAGTCGGAGCACATAATGTCCAGCTCATTGATGGCACCAACTTCGGGCCAACGGGCGTGCACAATGGACTCCTTGTTGCCCAGCAATCCCCACACGTGCTCCGCCATGTGTGGACAAATGGGCGCCACTAGCAGCGCCTGACGCCGAATGAACTCCATCACCAGCTCCACATGCATGCCCTGGGTACCGCACAATTCGCGGTACTTGTCGCGAGCCAGCTGCAGCTCATAGAAACCACTGCGCAGCGCCTCCTTGAAGAGCATGCGGCGATAGTTGTCATCCGTTTGCTGTGTCTTCAGATTGATCTCGCTGAGGAAGACCTGATCATTGAAGGTTCTGGTCGCATCGCTGCGCAGGCTGCTGCGCGTCGCCAGCATCTCCTTGACCCACTCAATGAACGTGTACAGTCGCAGAATGCCCGCATCCGCTGTACTCTCCACGAAATTGGCATCCTCGACGCTGTCGCCAGCATCGGCCAGGCAGAGACGCATGCCGTCCGCTGAGAATTTCTCAATGGCCTCGTGCAGCGTTAGGAAATTGCCATCCGACTTGGACATCTTGGCCGAGTTGAGCATCAGGTGGCCATTGACGCGCATGCCCTTGGGCCACTTCGTCTCATCCTTGGGCCAAATGGCGGCGTGATTGTACAAGGTGAAGGTCAAGTGGTTCTGTATCAGATCCTTGCCAGACACACGCAAATCCATTGGATACCAGTACTCAAACTCGCGACGCAGCACAGCCAAATACTCCGGCTTGATGGACGTCTTCTTGGGCAGTGGCGTCTCCTTAAAGAATATATAGTCCCAGACCTCGGCAGTCATGTCGGCTGGTGTGATGCCTGTGGAGAAAATAAGTATAACTTGTTAGAAGACGAAATTATAGCGAATAACAAAAACTAAGCTTTTGACTGACTAGTTGACTGATCCTTCAGACTGCAATGTGGATTTCCACTTACCAAATGGTCCCGGCTTCTCACCGCGGAATGTGCCACCTTGCAGCAAGTGAACTATCGTATAGTAGGCCATGTGGATGGTTGAGTCCGAGAGGGATTCGATGAGCCACTGCTCGTCCCAGGGCAGTTTGGTGCCCAGGCCATATGTCCGCGAGCAGGCGTACTCGTGCAGCCAGTTCAGGCAGGCCTCAAAGTTGTTGCGCGTCTCCTCGTGGAATGTTTCCATGTCCTGCAGTATTTTAGTGGCCTGCGCACGCCATTCGGGTTCGCCGTAGTTGAGGTACCATTGATTGCACAATGCCACCACACACTCATCCGCCGAGCGCGACATAATGGTCTTCTCCGGCTCGTAGTAAACATCCGCGCCCTTGGCATCAATGAGCTGCTTTTGCAAATCCTTCTTGATGTCCTGTATCTTGCGGCCTGCAAACTCTCCCACCAGCATGATGCCATCATAGAAACCTGAAAATGTACAATATGTGCTCTAAATAATTTGTCTTTCTCTGAGTTATGGGTCGCTTTAATTTGTCGTATGCTTGGCCGTACCAACTACCCTGTCATTTGCCACCCGCTAGATAGGGTTACTCACTTTTCAGGTAGCACATCTCCTTGGCTTCGGCCAGCTTCTCCTTGTCGTTCTGCGACTGAATTTTCAGCGTGTCGTAGGCATGCACAGCACACAGGTTGCCCAGCGTGGGAACTTCGATGATGGGCATGGGCGCGTATGGCAGCACCATCTCATCCGTCAGTCCGTACTTCTGACGGAACGCTTCCTTCTTTTGCAGATCCACCAAAGCTGCATAATCGTCGGGCGAATCCGATGGCACCGAGGTGACCACACCCGTGCCCTTGTCCGCCTTAATACTCAGCATGGGCAGCGTGTAAATTGTTTTGTGCGTGGTCAGCGGTGCCGACAGTGGCACTCCCAATAGCTCCAGGCCAGTCACTTCGGCCAGCACTACGATGTTACCCTCCTCGGCAGTAAAACCCTGATAGGTCATGTTCCGTGCGGCACGACGCGTGCTAACCCACACCTCGTTGTCTCGCGTGCTCTGCCAGGCAATGTACTTAATGTCGGGATGCAGCCAGCAGTTGGTTTGACCATACATCGTCTCCGGGCGCAGTGTGGCGGCCACCAAATAGATGGGCTGCTTGATGGCACTGCAAAAAGAGTAGATTAAAATATATGTTAAATATTACTTTTAAAGAACATAAAAAACTATAAATGCTAACGAAAACTTCTATTCTAGTAAAATCCAATAAGTGAGAAACTTGGTCGTACCTCAAAGCTTTGGGCACCTGCAGCACTTTCATCTTAATGAGCGTGTACTCTTGGGGACCCACGCCTTCGCCGGTGGATCGATCGTGGTCCATGCAAGGCTGTCCATCCTTGGGCGAATAGATGGTATAACGCTTGCCATACATGATCTTGCCGCGCTGCTTCAAGTGGTTGAACTGCCAGCGTACGAACGAATCAAAGAACGGGTTGGCATCTGTTGTGATGAATGTGCGACGCCAGTCGACGTGGACACCGATGCGCTTCAGATCCTGTACCGCCAGCGGCGGGAAGTAGTTGAGCCAGTGCTCGGCATTGGCAAACTGTTTGATATCCTCGTCCTGCAGGCCGAGGCTCTGCATGATCTGCCACTGGTACTTGAACGCGCCTGTTTTAGCAGCGGCTTTGCTCTTCTTACCCTTCGACTTGTCCTTGGGTACCTCGGACTGCGACTCGACGGCTGCCGGGGCCTCCTCCTGGTGCTCCGGAAACTTGGGCGGATATCCAAACGTTTCCAGCTCACGCGCCAGCTTATCGGCACACGCCTTAATGGGCATGCCGGTGCAGTGGAATCCAAAGGGCCACACCACAAGACGTCCCTTGAGGCGATGGTAGCGCACCGCAAACTCCGCCTTCGACATGGAGAATGTGTGGCCCAGATGGAGGCGTCCATTCATGTACGGAAACGGAAATGTGACGAAGAACTTTTCAGCCTGTTGCTTTTTGGGCGCAATCGGCGCATCCGTTTCATGCACACGCTCCGCTTCCCAACGCTGTTGGACCTCGATCTCGATTTTTTGCAGGTATTCCACCTTGAAGGTGCCTTTACGTTCCACATTTGCCTATTGATGCGCATAAATTATAAAAACTGCATTATTTTCTGTGCAAATATTGCGTCAGTATTTGTTTTTGGTATCCCAAGTAAATACAACAAATTTGCTCTACCGCCAATGATATTCAATGACTATACTCACCATTTCGCACTGTTTGGCTGTGCAATTGACTAAAGGTTCACTTAATATTCAATAAATTAAGTCTCAGTAATCAGCAAATTGCAAATTGCAACGTGTTTACCTCGTAGCGGCGGCTAAAAGGTTGCTATCGTTCTCAGACACTTGTTATCGATATTTAAGAGATGACAGTGAAAGCGAATGTAAGGCACAACACGACACAGCTGAAAGCCATATGATATATTTATATTCGACTGATTTATGCTTAGACAGCTTGTAGCTATAACAATTTACTAGACAATTGTATAATTATAATTATTACTTTTCAGCTGCCATTCTTAGTCTCGACTAAGCTGTTACTCAACTAAACTGTTACTCAACTAAACTGTTACTCAACTGTTTTCCAACTGCTCTGTGTATTTTGAATTCACCTTACTTTATCTATCGAGCAGCGATAAATTTGTCATTATATCGATATTTTCAGTCCACTTAACCTATTTTTTTTTTATTAGGTGAAAAGTTCTAGATTTAGGTTATTATTAGCTGAATACGTTATTTTTTTGGAGTATTTATATTAGAAAATGCGGCCAGTGTTTGCATTTCTGCTACTGGCGCTACTCTGCGCCTGTCAACTCAACAATGCGAACGTGAACGCCGAAACCGAGGACGACATTGATAATGATTTCGCGGAGTTCGATGATGACTTTGTGGAAGCCAGCTACGACACAGAAACAGCAGAGAATGCCGACTCATCGCGGGGGGCAGGCGGTGACAGCGCAAGCCGAGAAAGACTCGATGTGCCCAAGAGGCGCACAGTGGAAATCGACGAGGAGGACGACGGCCTGGTTGAGAATGACGACGAGTTCGAGCATTTCCAGGATGAGGAGGAGTTCGAAGGATATGACGCCGGCGACACGATGGAACCGCCCATCGATCAGAAATCGGAGCCCAAGCTAAAGATCCCAAATATACCGCTGCATCTGCGCACCCACTGGGACTCTTATTGGATGGAAATGATAATGGTCGCCGGTCTGCTGGCCTACTTTGCCAATTTCTTTGCGGGCAAGACAAAGAATGCGCGTCTGGCGCAGCTCTGGTTCAGCACGCACAAGGCGCTGCTCGACGAGAACTTTGCCCTGGTCGGCGATGATGGCAAAGTGGAGAATGAAAATCCGGGCCTGATCAAGGAGAGCGAGAGCCTGTACACGCTCTGGTGTTCAGGTCGCACCTGCTGCGAAGGCATGCTGGTGGAGCTGAAAATGATAAAGCGGCAGGATTTGGTGTCGCTGGTCGCCGGTCTGATGCGACCGCAGTTGGATCAGGTGCATATCAAAATCGATTTGACACGTGGCCTAATGGATTCATTCGTATTTGCAGTCGGCAGCAAGAAGACCATTACCAAGGTCTTCAAGGAGTACACAGATTTGGTGAGTAATTCGGTCTTGTCATAATTGCGTCTAATTCTAATGAACGCTTGCCTTTTGCAGACCAAGTTTTGTAGTTTAGTTGCCAAGCCGGAGGATCGCTATAATGTGCCCAGCGGCTTTGGCGTGCTTTCGGAAATACCGGAGGCCACATCCACCATACTCGAGTCACGTGTTATTACCGCACTTAACAAATACCAAAGCTATATCGATTACCTTCACATCTCGGACCAGTTCAGCGGCCCAGTGCAGCAGGAGGAGGGCAGCGCGCTGAAACAGGCGGAGACCAGGCCCGTACTGCTGGCCGGGTTCAATCTGCCCAAACATGCCGAAATGGAGACTATTAAGCCCTTGTTAATATTTATCTTCTATCTAATGGAACGCTTGAAGACATATCGCATGTCCAAGGAGGTAAGCCCACAACTCTTACCCTCGTCTAATTTATATCTTAATACATTTTTCATTTGCAGGCCAAAGCCAAGGCGGATAAGAATCGTCTGCGCGTCGAGGAGGAGTTCCTCAAGAGCACCCATGCGGCACGCGCCGAGGCAGCTGCTCAGCGTCGCGAGGACAAGCGCAAGCAGGAGAAGGAGCGCGTGCTCGCCGAAGAGGATCCGGAGAAGCAGCGCCGCTGGGAGCAAAAGGAGCAGAAGCGCCAAGCCAAGAAGAATGCACCCAAAATGAAGCGCCTGGCAGTTAAATCTCTGTAGATTTTGTTGCACCCTGATGTGCCATTTAGTTGCGCTCGCTCAGATCTTAAACTATTTGCGGTTATTCCTCAAATACCAAAATAAAGCAATAAAGTATTTGTTTCCTATTGAGCGCCAAAAAAAAAAAGGTTGAAGCTTTCTAACTTGAGAAGGAGATTCAGGCTAGATAAAACGATCTTTGAATGACGGGAATATCGAAACAGATATGTACATTTAATTTGGGGATAGTATAAATCGAGGTTCATAGCTTGTCGAAATTGTGTATTGATAGATAAAATTAGCAGCCGAAACATGGTATTTCCAAGCTTTTCATACAATTCAGAGACGAACATTGGGTTTGATTCCGACTGTTGTCACGATTATGGGCAGCTTGGCATGGGTTTGAGTACGGAAAGCGGACCAAAGACAGAGACTCAGGGTCGTCTAACACTTAACGGGGAAGCAGTTCTCATTGGACACGTAGGCAATGTGATTGCGGAGCGTTTTGATCTGCTTCTGGGCCGCATCGAAGCTGTAGGAGAGCGTATTGAGCTGGCCCTGCATCTCGCGGATGACAGCCTCGCGATCGTTGACGGATAGCGAGGCGGTGGCACGGCATTGGGCCAGCTCCTTTTCGAGGCGATTGATTTGCTCCTGCTGCTGGGCTTTGATCATCTCGGCACGCTCCTTCGTACCGGCTATAATCTTGGCCGATTCGGTGCGCAGCGTGTCCAGATCGTCCTGTGTGGTCTTTAGCTGCTCGCAGAATAGATCTCGCTGACGCAACAGCTCCTCGATCTCATTGCGCGCCTGGGTCAGATCAAGCTGGCACTGGGCCAGCTGTGGACTTAAATCTGGTATGGGATTTTCGAGCTGAACCTTGCAGGACTTTAGCTCCTTGCAGACGACGACCAGTTTGCTCTGCAGATCATCCTTCTCCTTGCACACCTGCGCCAACTTCAGCTGCTCGTTTTCCAGCAGCTTGGGGAAATGGAGCAGCTCGTTGAGCTTCTCCTGGAACTTGGAGCGTATCTCCTTCACCTCCGTATTGATCTGCTGCTCGATGCGCTTGTTGTTCATGTTCAGCTTGTCCAGTGAGACGCACTGCTCCTCGACCTTCTGCTGCGCCAGCAAATACTTGTTGCGATAGTCCTCCAGCTGCTGTGACTGCTCCTTCATGATGCACTTGAACTCCAGCTGCTCCTCCTTCAGCTCGTTGACGCGAGCCCGCAGCAGATTCAGTTCGGCAGCATCCGCATCAGAAATTCCTTTGGACGCGCCGCAGCCTCCCATGAAGCCCTTCATACTGTGGAAGAGTACGCATGGAACAAAAATTAAAGATTAAATAGATTTCTTACCGTTTCTCCAACTCCTTCATCTGGCAATCCTTGCGCTGAAATTGGGTGAGCAGACGGCCGTAGTTCTCCTTCATTTTCTCGTACTTGTCGGCTTTGGTGTTGCGCTTGCCTCCGCAAATGACCAGTGGATCGGGATCCTCGGGACACGGCGGCCGCGGTGGGCAAGGCGAGCCGCATGGATTGAAATCATCGTCGTCGTCGTCATCGTCATCATCGCAGACGCACGACGGCGACTCCTGCGTCTCTCGCTTGCTAACCTCGTTGAGCAGCTTCCTCACGGAGCACTGCATGCTCACAATGCGGCGCTTCAGCTTGTCCAGCGAATCGCTCTTGCTGCACGGCGGCGGACATGGTGGCGGACAGGGTGGCGAGCAGGTGGTTGGTCGGGGGCGCCTGGCGGGCCGACATGGCGGTGGTGGACATGGTTGGGAACATGGTGGCGCAATGCTGCTGCTGCTCTCCCGCAGGGCGGCGGTCCCTTGAAGCAGGGTCCAGGATTACAGACCTGCTTGGGCTTGGACTTGGATGCCATGATGGCGCAGGCGATCTCCTGCATCATTTTCATGTCCTCCGGACAGGCGCCCTTCATCTTCTGCATGGCCTTGCTGAGCGCCTTAATGAGGCGATCCTCCTGGCCCTCCACCTGGCAGCAGCTGGACACGGGCTCATCGCTGCATTCAGTAGCGGTGGCGCCACTGCCCAGCGTAGTGCCACAGGGACCCACACAATATGGCGATATATTGTCCTCATCCACGGTGGTGGTCAGATTCAGCTCGCGATAATGGCGATGCGATCCAAAGTTCTGCAGCTGCACCGCCCGGTTCATCATCGTGTGCAGCTTGATGTTCTCCTGCTCCATGCAGATGCGGAGGCGTTTGATTTCGCGCAGCTCGTTGCGCGTCTTGCAGGGACGGCCACACATGTCCATGACCTGCGTCTTGATATCCTGGATGATCCGGTTCTGGCAGTCGATCTCCTTGATCAGCGACAAATACTCCATATACATGCGCTTCTGCTCGGGATCATCGGAGGATTCGCCCAGGCGCGAGAATAGGTCATCCTCGATGCCCTCTTCCATGCCGCCCTCGTCCATTGCGGCCATCGCCGCATCCTCCTCCTCATAATCCTGTTCCTCTGCACCGCCCTCGTTCTCAGCCATCTTACTAATACGTTTACTACACTAAAAACAAAAACGGACTTTCTTCGCTTGCGTGGTAACTTTCAATGGGTTTTGGATGGTTTCTTTTTTATATTAGCTCCAATCTCACTTTAAATTTGTTAAAGCATAATCTCAAAATTTTGGCGTTATTCTGGAATTGAGTAATGTAAAATTTTTAGGTTGTTGTGTTGTTCTAAACAACTAAAATGAACTGAAAACTCTTTTTATAAACCTCTATGCTTTTCGAAATATATTGAACACAGCCTGCTTTGATTATCCTTATACTTTCTACTTAGTTGAAATGAAATTACAGATTTGTAAACTTACGTTTATTTTTGAAAAAGGTCTTTGATCATAAACCTTTTTATATAGATTTTATTTTAGATGGATCTGACGACTTATCGCGCTTCATGTTTAATTGATAATAATGTATGGGATATCTGGCGGATTTATTTTAGTTTTCTCATAGTTGATAAAAAAAAATTCTAATTTTTAACAATCTAATAGAACTTTATCTTTAAGGAAATGATGAAAGTTTACAGTTTACGTTTATTAAAGACATTTAATCATTTTTTTTCTCGCTTTTTCGGTATTAAATCAGTAATTGCAATCAGTTTCTTAAGTTTAGTAGGCCTTAAACAAATTTGGTAATAATATTTTCGAATTGTTTCATGTCGAACTAATTAGTACTTTTGGTAAACGAATGTGAAACTTACCCATAAAAATTATCTGTTGGTAACAAAACAAAACCAGTAAACGCCGAAATTTCTAGTATTGATGTTAAGTGCGCCGAGTCAATGGGGAAGCATTCGGAGGGCGACAACGGAAGCGGTAAAAGTGTGAAGCCATTGGCGAAGAGCAGCTACAACAGCCTGAACCCGCGGACATCCTTGCCGCAATTGCCGCCCTCAAGCGAGGCCGACAACAATAACAACAACAACAACAACAACAGCAAGAACAACCGTGCCGAAGCGGATGACGATCTGAACCTCAGCGATGGGGAACAGTTCGCCTCCGCGGACGAAGAGGATGACGACAATCTGAAAGGACGAGTCAATTCGCAGGGCGATGAGATTGGCGCCAAGCTGAAGCACGAGCTGTGCAAGTACAAGCAGGAGCTGAAGGAGTACAATGAGACGACCAAGGATCTGGAGAAGAAGTACATGCAGATCAACTATGAGCTGAACGAAATGCAGCAGAAGCACGATCAGTTCGTGGGTCGTCGCAGTCACAGCCCGGAACAGGAGCAGGCCAGCGAAATGGATGCGGAAGAGACCACGGTACGAAGCTATCAGCCATCCGTGACCAGCATTGGGTCGGAGTTGACGATCAAGCGCAAGAGTACGAACATATTTCGGAGTAATACCAGCTTCATGACCGTGATGGCCGCGCAGAGTTCGTGCAAGGAGCACCAGGAGCTGATGCGTCAACCGACCAAGGTGCGGCACAATTTGTCCGCACAGGTGGACAGTGTGTATAGCCAGCATGTGGTGGACACGTTGGCCAATCGGCATACGCGACGCGGCAAGCGAACGTCGGAGCTGGAGGATCAGGAGAATAAGCCCGCATCGCTCAAGCAGATGTATAATGTGCTCAAGGATGTGATTAATACGCAGCAGCAGCAGCAGCAGCAGCCGGATCACAACCACAAGTACACATACGAGCGGGAGAGCGGCGAGTTCAGTCAGCTGTACACGACCATCAAGGACCTGAAGAGCGAACAGTTCCAGTTCCGCAACATCATCCGGCACCAGCAGGAGCGCATCAGCGACTATCACACACGCTGCGTGAAGGCGCAGGAGATCATGAAGACGCAGAAGCACGAGATCGACAAGCTGCACGTGAACAACAGCCAGCTGGAGTCGAGCATCTATCACGACATCGACAGCCTGCGCTCCAAGATCGACAGCAAGCTGAAGAGCGTCGCCCAGCTGCCGCATCTGATGCGCGAGGAGCACACCAAGTATGAGAAGGTACTGCGTGAGAATTGCCTGATGGCCGAGAAGCTGCACGCGCTGCAGAAGGAGGCCAGCCAGCTGAAGGCCAAGATCGATGAGCTGGGCAAGCGCAAACTGATCACAGTCAATCGCCTGAAGGCCGCCGAACGTGATCTGAAGATCTTCAAGAACTACAATGCGTCGCTGAAGGCGGAGAAGCACCGTCTGGCCGACGAGCTGACGACGATGAAGGATCAGCTGGACTCGCTGCAGGCGGCCAGCAAGCGGCAGCTGACGCGTCATCGCGAGCAGACGGAGAAACAGCGCAGGGACCTGCAGAAGCGCATCTTCGATCTGGAGCTAAAGCTCAGCCGCAGCCAGAACTCCACGTCCAGTCTGATCCAGGAGCGGGACAGTCTGATTACCGAACTGCAGACGCAGCTGCACACACTGGTGCACAACTTCGAGGTCTCGCAGAAGCACATACGCGTCCTGCGGCGCCACATCTATACGATGACCTCCGGTGGCGCGATTGCTGCCGCTGCTCCAGGCACTAGCTCCAACGCGCAACGCGGCAGCGAGCCGAACATCCTGCGTGCCACGCAAGGATGCCAGGCGAACAACGCCTGCGCCACTCGCCTCAACACTCCTCGCACACTGAAGAGCAGAGCCTGAAGGACGACTACGTCATCTGTGAGCGGTTCAAGCAACTTGGGCATATGGCCAGGATTGCATCTGTGGTTTCCACTGCAGATGCCCACGGCCACATAATCAAGTTGCTTGCACCCTGCATTTGTAGACTGTGGTGGCAGCAACTCCATTATGTTCCCATCCATATCACATCGATTGTCATTCGTTTTCGTATATATTTTATTGACATTTTTGGATTATTATTTTGTGTGCAAATTAATCATGATTTTAAACTGATCGTTTGTTTAAGTACTACCGGCTTTTTGCTTGGGGAATTTGAATTGGGTCGATGGAAGTGTAAGTAATATCATTATTCTTTTATGATATATCGATAAGAATATAGCCAAACATCAGTTGAAATATGTTTAAGAACAAACACAATTTCGATTAATTTTTGCTATGGCAACAATGTGATATAGACTTATTCCGATAGGAAATGAAAGATATATGTGTAACAAGTGCTACAAGGTTATGAGTTTTGAAAATTAAAAATAATATTAAATAATAAGGTATCACATATTAAAGGTCTGTCCTTCACAGTACATTTTGCGCTCTGCTGCTGATCTCATGCCAGATGCCAAGTGGCTGGCCAACAATTAGTTATCCCAATTTTATTGAATATGTATACTCAGTAGATGTGTAAACAATCCAGTGATTCTCGAGAAATCTCGCCAACACAGCTGATATTTTGATGCACATGAATCGCATACGATTGTTCAGTTCGATATGTATATATAAACATTTTCCACAGCCACTTCGGAGGCAAGATTCTGAGTGTGCTCTGTGCGAAAAGTGTAGCGGAACGGGAGTGGAAGCGGGAGCGGGAGTAGTGCCGGAGACGGAGGCAATGTTGACAGCTGTGCTAAGAAGTGCGCAGTGTGGAACTTAAATAGGAAGCGCTGTCGGAGAGCGTCGACGGAATGGCTAAATATATAACAGAACTGAACAACTGAGAAATCATGTTTTCCATATATATTCATAGGCACACTGAACCAAAATTTAATTGAAAAATTTAATACATTAATTAAATCAGTTTGACTTTAGTTAATTCTTTAAAGAAAGTAAATTCCTAGACAATCAAGTTGAGTAGAAACTTTCTGCAATTGAACTAAAAATTAACTCAATTCAAAGGAAATTATTAACTGTTTATGTAATGTATTAATAGTAAGTGATTTTCTTAACTTTTATATTGAGCGCAATACCATATAGTTTAGTTTTAATCCAAAATACACTCCAACTGCAGGGATGGTCATGGAACGTATACTTAATATAAGAAAATAATATCTGACGGATTAAAGTGTGTACTTCATATGTAGAGTTTGGCTATATTTAGTTTATGGAAATGAAAGTTAATAATATCAATAAATTGCAAAACAAGTAAATTAAGTGAATATACAAAGTATATTTGGTGTGCGACACTTTGAGTTAACAAAAACAACTCCACTTTAAATTAAGATGACAGTACAAAGAGTGTATTTGTTTTTTTTTGCTGTGCACCATTGGGGGTCTGTCGCTGACCTGCCGTGCGCTCTTATTGAGCAGCGCCAAAGGTGCGACGCTGCTGCTTTTCCGCTTTTCAGCTTTTCAGCGTTTTCCCAATGTGAGGGCCGACCAGTTGAGTTTACGTACGCGACGCGAGCGGGCTGCCCAGAGTGAAAGATGCGCCACGCTTCACCGAGCAGCTGGAATGCGATGACGCACTGCAGCGCATTAATCTTGCTGTTGCTGCTGCCGCACGTGCTGGCAGCTGTTGCCCTGGCGGATCAGTTGTGCCTCATCCATGCGACGCTCTTTGTGACGCCGCCAGAGCAGCGCACTGAGCAGGACTTTGGTCTGCCGCTGGACATCGATTGTGCTGGCGCCAACGACAGTAGTGCGGGCAGCTTTGATCTGAGCGCGCAGCGTGTGGCGGGCAAGCTGCATGTGCTGCTCAATGGCAGCCAGACGCCGCCGCTGGGCGTGTCCAGCTACGGCCTGGAGTTCCTGGGCAACTGTGCCCAGCTGCACAGCATTGAGATTGCGCAGTTTGTGTGCGATGCCAGCCTGGCGCTGAGCTGCAATGGTGCTCAGCTGGAGCAACTGGATGCCATTTCGCTGCGCCACAATGAGCTGGCCACGCTGAGTGCCAATAGCTTTGAGTTGCTGCCGCACTTGAGGCAACTGCTGCTGGAGAACAACTCGCTGCGGCTGATCGAAAAGCTTCGAGGCTGCAAGGAGCTGCAGCAGTTGACTATACGCCGGGAGCGGCAGCTAGTGCTGCGAGAAGCGGATAACTTCAGAGAGCTGCGCCAGCTGCAGCAGCTGGAGCTCAGCCAACTGAAGCGAGTCGAGGGCGGCTTCCTGGCAAAGCTGCCTGCAGAGCTGAGGCAGCTGCTGTTGCTAGATACGCCCGTAGAGCCACGACAGCTGCGACTCTCCAATGGCAGCCAGGAGCTGCTTAATCTGACATTGGTTCAGTGCGAGCTGACTGCTTTTAGTTTGGAGCCAAGAAATGTTTCCCAGCTGCTGCATGTGAATCTGAGCGGCAATGCTTTGCGGCAACTGCAGCTCTCGAGCAGCACGCTGCTTAGCCTGGATCTCAGTGCGAATCACTTGAGAAGCCTGAACAGCAGCTGGTTTGGTCAGCTGCCGCAGCTGCAACTCCTGAAGCTGCAGCAGAATGAACTGATGAGCCTTTCCTGGCAGCAGCTTGGGCAGCTGGCGCCGATTAGCATGCTCCAGCTGGATGTGAGCGGCAATCAGCTGCAGCGCCTGGAGGATACGCCCAGAGCTGGCTGGGATCAGCGGCAACAGCTGCGCATCCACATCGATGCGAATCCCTGGAGCTGTCAGTGGCTGCTCAACTTTTCGCATGCCCAGCCGCAGCTGTTTCGCCTGTTCCGCTACGCCAAGTATATATCACAGATCAATGTGAATGGACTGAGTTGTCGGCCCCAGCCGGCTGAGGATCGCGAGCAGGTGACCGAGTACAGCAGCTCGAATAGAAGTCAGCTGTTCGATCGCCATGCGCACCTCAATGTCTCCAGTCACACGGTGCTCTATGGGAATCCCATCCAGCAGTCGCACAGCCAGCGAGCGGAGGCACTCATCATTGTGTTCATGCTGCCGCTGGGCATTGCGCTCCTGTTCCTGCTGCTCTATCTCTATCTGCACTGCGAGCGGCTGTTCCACTGGTCCTACTACGCCAGCGGACTGCCCTGCTTTGCGGGCAGCAAATCAACGAGTAGTCATCGCTTTGTCGATCACATTGATGTCGTGCGCTTTCCCATTGCCAATGGCAACAGCACGTCCAGCATGCCCATGGAACTGGAGCCACAGATCGACGGCTATGAGACGCCGCTCAGTGGCGCCGCCTCCATCTGCAACTGTGCCGGACACAGGCAGTCGACGTGCTCGCGAACTCATCACGTCACTTATGAGACGATGCCCGCGGAGCTGCCATTTCAGTTGTACACGGAGATCAAGGATTTGGCAGTGGCTGGTGGCGCGGATGAAACGCTCGACGAGATGCCTGCTCCAACGGCACCCATCTACGATCACTTGTCGTTCGTGGAGGAGCCACCGCTGGATGTCTAACGGCTGATCATTAAGTAAGCAATGCAACTATAGAAAAAGAGGGTTTTATATGCAGTGTTAGAAGACTCTGTGCGTGGGAGTCAAAAAAACAGAGAGTGATGGATAGAGAGCCGAAAGAAAGAGAGCGAGAGCCAAAAGACAGAGATAGAGTCGAGAAAAAGGGAGGGTCAAGAGAGAGAGAGAATGAGAGAGAGTGGGAAAAGAGAGAGAGAGAGAGAGAGAGAAAGAGAATGAGAGAGAGAGAGAGTGGGAAAAGAGAGAGAGAGAGGGAATAGAGAGAGGCAGCGGGATAGGGAGGAGACAGATGGAGGAGAGAGAGAGGAGACAGAGAGAGAGGAGGCAGAGAGAGAGGAGACAGAGAGAGAGAGGAGACAGAGAGAGAGATGGAGAAAGAGAGAAAAAAGGGAGAGAATGGGAAAATAAAGAAAGAGAGTGGGAAAATAGAGAGAGAGAGGTAATAGAGAGAGAGAGAGAGAAATAGAGAGAGAGAGAGGTAATAGAGAGAGAGAGAGAGGTAATAGAGAGAGAGAGAGAGGTAATAGAGAGAGAGAGAGAGAGTGAGAAAGAGAGAGAGGTAATAGAGAGAGAGAGGTAATAGAGAGAGAGAGAGGTGATAGAGAGAGAGAGATAATAGAGAGAGCGAGAAGAGAGCCGAAATAGATAATAGAGAGAGAGAGAGAGAGGTAATAGAGAGAGAGAGAGGTAATAGAGAGAGAGAGGTGATAGAGAGAGAGAGAGATAATAGAGAGAGCGAGAAGAGAGCCGAAATACAGAGTCGAGAAAAGAGAGAGAATAAGTCAAAAGAGTGAGAGATAGAGAAAGCAGGGAGAGGAAAGATAGAGAATTTAGAACAGAGAGAACGATTTTAAGAGAGACAGATAGAGAGAGAGAGTACATGTAGGAAAGGAGAGAACATCATGAAACAAAAATGGATAGTCGGAGAGCAGAGGATCAGTTTATTTTATAACAACACACAACACATTGTATACACACATCACTTACAGAGATGACCACTAAAACTATTAAAATTTGTAGCCCTCACTTGAATTCTTGAGAATCGCATAGAAGGGCGACCGAATTTATACGTTATTTTTGAATTAGTGCTCGGCGGATTAGATACTAAAAACGTGATGTAAACATGACATTCAAATGCCTCTTGCTGTTACAGTCATTGTAGTATCCAACCAGATGGACAAAAGGTTACAATATTGACTTTCGAGATAATACAATTAATTGTTTTAGGTTTTATTTTAGTTTTATTAAATTATAAGTATTACACATTTGATTGCAGTAAACACTTTATAAGCTTTAGAGATTGTGCGAATTTCCCATCTGGTTATTTTGAGAATCGTTCTGTTCGTTACATTGCGAGAAAACAATTTTATCAGAAAAGCTGTCCAATACCTGACGCATTCACTTATTGTTTTTTTCGTATCGTTTCAGAAATGTTATTTATCTATGTGGTCAGCTGTTGAAAATCATTTGAAATGCTCATCTGTCCGGGATTGGCAAGAATTATTAAGTTTGTACGTCTTGTTGTTGTTTGGTGTGTAATTTATTACTAAGTCTGTAGTCTAATTAAAATAACTCAATCATTTTTTACTATATGCATCAGTTTTGTTTATGAATTTAGAGTTCAGGAGCTCGTTGGCTTTTTGGATGCCACAACAATGCGGCGAATTATGTTCTGCGACTTCTTGGGCGGTTTTATGTCCTGGACAATAGGTGATTCGTTCTCCTTACTGCAGGGATCCGGACTGATATTGTGCACGATAGGCTCACTGCTGCTAAACTGCACATTCTTGTGCGTATCCTCGGCAAATAGGTCGCGCCTTTTGGTTAGTATGGAGCGCACTTTAACTGGAGTGCCCTTGCGCAGCGGCTTTGACTCCACAATATCAACGATCTCAGTCGCTTCTTCCTTTGTTTGATCAGGCGTTAGCTGCATTGCCTCCACCTCACCAAACTCTGCTTTGATCTGTGATAGCTTTATGGGTGTGCCCTTGCGTTGTGGCTTGGCCGGAACAAGCGGCTCAACTGTTTGCTCCTGCGCACACTGAGCTTGGGGTGACAGCAGCTGCTCATCACTTTTCACTTTGATTTGCCCAATGTGCTCATCTTCTTCTATCGCCTTGGCTCTGACTTCTAACTGCTCCTTGGTTTCAGACAGTTCCGGTTCAACTTTGCACTGCAATAGTAACTGCTCTGGCTGAACTTTGCACTCCAACTGCTCCTGCTGTGCATCTGTGGGATCCTTGTGTTCCTGCACGAATTTCATTTCCTCCTGCGGTTCAGCTTTTAGCGGTGTATCCAAAACAATGACGTCAGTTGGCATATTTGCACGCACGGCTGGCGCTTTCAGTGGCGTATCCACAGCAATGACTTCAGCTTTAGTTGTCACGCGTCTTGAAGTCTCTGTGACTGGTGGCGTAGAAGTGGGCGTCGATGTGACGCTGACAATGCGCGGCAATGCTGCCTGTAGCTGCGCCTCCTTAATGTCAAACTCCATGGCGTGAGCGGGCTTGAAGGCAATCTTGTGCTCCGTTAACAGATTCTCGCGATCAATGAGAACACAGCGCGATTTCAGGGATTCAAAGCGCCAGCTGTTCAAATAAATGCAAAGATGTTTTAAGTGAACTGTGTAAATATATCGAGTGCACCTACCGCGCCACATCCTGTTGCATATTGCGCATCTGCGCATCGATGGTGGCCTTCTGGATGTGCAGGCTGTGCAGCTGTGACTTCAGCTCGCCGGTTTCGCGTCTAAATAGAACGGTAATTAAGTGAACTAAATCTAAACGCATCCTACAACTAATTGAACAATCACAACAAAAACAATCGATAGCTGGTAAAGCTGAGCAATTGATTGCCTAGCTTGGCTACCGCAAGGCCCAAGCGTTCGGCCAACTCATACTTGCAGAAATCCAGCATGGAATCGAGCCACGTGACCGACTTCTCGCTGGCCAGCTCGCGCAAACGCTCCTGCGACACATTCAAATTGCGCTCCAGTTTCGCGTTCTGCTGCAACAGCTGGTGAATGCGTTCATTGAGCTTACCTAAAACGTAAATAAAGCATAAGTTGAACACTCAGATGGACTGTGAATGGGATACGTACTGTGATAGGTCTTGTCAGCGCTGCAGAAGATGGTGCTGCATGCCTGCAGCTCTGTGTGCATCGCAATGTTCTCACGCTTCAGTCGATGAATTTCGAATTTACTCTCATTGAAAATCTTTTTCATGTCCAAATAGCTCTTCTTCTGGCTAGCCAACAAGTGCTTCATCACCTGACGCTGATCGTCCACCTCGGCAAACAGTGAATTACCCTTGCGATCTGCAAGAGTGGAAAGAAGGGGGATTAAAAAGTTTGTTAAGTTTATATATATATATATATATATGGATATTGAATGAATAGCAACCATTATGTTCGGGTGCGCTGGTTAGCAGCGCTATCTTGGCATTCGCATCAACCAGCTGCTCCTGTGCGCTCTCCAGCAGCTGCATCTTCTCCTCTAGCTCATTGCGTTTGCTGCGCATATTCTCCTCCAGGCAGCTGACTTGATCTTTCAATATTTCAATGGTTTTCTGTGTGGAATAAGAGTTTAGTAAATGTGTTTGAATATTGTGAATGGAACGTACCTCCTGCTCGGCCACCGCAAAGGTAATTTGCACTTTGGCATCTTCGTAGTCCGCCAGCTTTTGCATTAGTTCAGCATTCTCCAGCTCGAGTGTAGTTAAGCGTTCGTCCTGTGAGGTGTTTACTTTTAACGCTGCATTCGAGTCCAGGTCGCGCAATGCGTTTTCCAGTTTTAACTTCAGACTGCGCGTCTCCTCGGCCTTGGCAACGTAGTCCTGCTGCAAGGATTCCTGCTCCAGCTGCAAACTGCTGAACTTGCGCCGCAGCTCCTCCAATTCATGCTGAAGGCGCGGATCGACGGTGGGACAATCGGCCTGTGTTTGAGCGCTAAGTTGCTCCAGCTCCTGGGAGAGAAACCTTTCGGCTGCCAGCGATGTGGCCAGGCTGCGTTTGAGCTCGTGAAGGCTCTGGGCATCCTGCTCGCTCTGCTCCTTCAACTGCTGATGGCGCCCATGGAGTGTTTTGTACTCGTCGATAATGTCATCGATGCTTAGAGCGCTTAAATCTAAGTTGTTGTACATTTTCACTACACTATAGATACACGCTGCGATGTTTATATTTTTTTAGGGCGTCGGAAATTTGAATGAATCGTGCAAAAGTGACGCTCACACAGTGTTGCAAGTACATTTATGTCGAGTAATATCGGCATAGCTATCGATTTGTAATGATATGTGCGGACTAAATTAAATGATGCAACATTATCTATGTAAATCTATGCTTTTTATGAAAGCAATCATTTATATATACCATTTGAGTATATAATTAATCCAAATGAGAGTTATTCATTGTTTAATGTTGCTACTTCGTTATTATTTCGATAGTTGCACTCGAAAACAGCACCGTTCATCGATAGTTGCGTCTCACATGCATCCATGTAAGAGTTTGAAATCCAAATTTGTTTAGCGCCATCTGTTGAGAAATTCTTACGCGCCAATTATTACTTAGTTTGAATTTTTTTATTTACAATTTAATGATTGAATTAGGAACAAAGACAAATGATGATTTCAAACGCTTTAAATAAGACTTAAATTTAAAAGTAAAAGATTTGTAGCTGCTTTTCTAGCGCATGCGTTTCATTCATGGCTTTATGGATATTAATGGTTGTCAAGGAGATGAACTAAATGACAAACAAACAGTTTTTCTTTCGCTGGATATTAAAAACAACAAACCGAAATGCAGGAAGATGCCGCCGAGAAGACGCAACAATTGCAAAATTTCCAATCCGATGATTTGCTGGAAAAGCTCAAGCTGCTCAACTATGAGAAGCATCTGCTGAGGGAATACAAATTGAAGCCACTGTCGCGCTTCTATTTTGTGAAGGCCACCAATCCTGGGGAGCAGTTCTTCATGTTTACGCTGATCTGCTGGTGGCTATGCAATAAGTTGGGCAAGGAGATGGAACGGCCACAGGAACACGATGATCCCAATACGGTTATAGCGAAGATAATACAAATGCTGGAGGAAATCGTAAGTGTGCAAATACAAGAAGTCGTTTACTAGAAAACTCTACTCCAAAACAAATGCCTTGCAGGATGTGCCTGTGGAGTTTGCACCCAATAAGCTGATACGTGGCGCTGGTCCCATTTGCCTCAATGTGCTGGACATTCTGGCCACGCAGGCAGTCAAGCTGATCAAGGTGAACTACCAGCGAGTGCACATTGCCCAGGAGGAGGAGTTCGTCGGCGACTATCTGGAGGACAATGCGGAGATCATTCTCGAGAAGCTGGACGATGAGCAAAATGGTGCCGCACTCAGCGATGACAGCGATCTCGAGCTGGAGGCGCACAACTTCAAGCAGCTCAACTGGCTGAATCGCCAGAAACGCTCAGCTGGAGAGATGGCTGCCGAGGAGCAGAGCCGGGATGAGCTGAACGCTCGTCTGAGCGATCACCAGGAGTGGCGGCTGGAGCTGGAGCGAGTGCTGCAGCAGCTGAAGGTGTTCGTGAAGGCGGATGCTCGAGACTGGCGCACCCATATCACCCAAATGGAGACGCTCAACACGGGCATCGCCAACGTGGCCGAGACGACGCAGACGCAGCTGAAGAAGCTGCACAGCGAGTTCACGTTCAGCCTGGAGAAGATCGAGAGCCGTGAGAAGCATCTGAACAATGAGCTGCAGCAGCTCATACAGCAGTACAAGGAGCTCTCCATTGAGCTATCCACGGTGCAGTATGCCCACACGCAGCTCCAGGCCGACACGGAGAAGCAGATGACCCACCTGAGCGAGGTGATGTCCGAGCAGGAGCTCAAGAAACAGGAAATGGAGCGACGCGGACAGGTCATGTCCGATGGCAGTGAGTACGGGTGGCATCTGGGAACGTGATCACAAGAAAAGTGGATAGTTTTTCAATATGTTGCTCTTTACTAACTGATAGATCTAGCTATTCTAATATGCAATGGTTATTTTAGTTTATTTATGCAATGATTCTGCTCTTAATCACATATTTTTCCATTGCAGCGTTAACAATTTTCTTGAAGATTTTTAAATTTGTTGCACTCCTATATGGACTCTGTTGTTTATCTAAATTAATTAAGCAGTTCTTGGTTTATGGCATTACAATTTTAAGTTTATCAACTTAATTGCAGATTTTGTCTTTTATACTTCATATCTTTTATAGTTTTCGCAAACATATCATACTTTTTAAACTTTAACTCTTAGCACTTTAAACATTGATATTTTCCAAATCTTAGTTCGAAAATTTGTAGTATTCTAATCCAAAAGTGTAACCAGGAAGTTCTTTATAACAAGGACTTGTAGGATAGAGCAATCTTATGGAATGATTGATTATTTCAAGATTTGAATTGGGAACTATAAGATCTACTAAACCCTTTTCATTTTCCTTAAAAAAACAATATTGACAGCATTATTTATAAGCGTATATTCCGTAAGCTGAATCATTGTTCTATTTTAGATGACTTTGCCAAGTTTTTCCGATTGCTAAAGTAGATTCAAGAAACATATTTGGGTATTTCCATACAACTGTTGAGTGAAACCCATGTGTCTCATTCTAATTCCCACATTTATGCAATCTCAGGTCAATCAGTGAGTGAAGTCAAGAAATTAGTCTAAAGTAAAGAGCAACAGTTATTGCCTAATCCTTTAACTCATTTCGCCTCATTTGCACCTTGCAGGCTCCGTGCAGCAGATCAAGAAGGCGATCGTCAAGCTGAAGGACGACATTGCGCAACTGAATCTGGAGGTGGCGCTCCTGGTGCATGCCCACGACCAGGATGTGCTGCGTCAGACTCACGGCGCTGTCGATCAGCCAGCAAACAACTGATAAGTGGATCATATTGTATATGGGTATTTAGCATATGGATGCGATTTCACACTTGGCCATGGGTGCGTGTTGCTCGACTTGTTTACACCGATCGATGGCCATCACAATCAGTTCAGGCACGGATCGGTTCGGATCGGCTGGGAGGGGAAGAGAGAGAGAGAGAGAGAGAGAGACCACCAACGTTGCCCCGCCCCGCGTACGAGTGTTTGATTTGATTGCCGCACTGCTGATAAGGATCGTAATTGGTTGCTAAGCCAATAGGGCGGTCAATTATCACCTCTTTGTTATCTACACTTTACACACACACACACTGAGAGAAAAGGAGATGGACACGCGTGTCCTGCGCTGATCAGATAAGCAGCCACGTCTCACTATCGTTCACATAGATGAGAGGATGCCGCAACCTAACCACATAACCGTGCCGAACCTAACCAAACCAAACCAATCCGAAACCGAAACCAAAACCGAAACCAAAACCAAACCAAAGCAAACCTAGGACGCTGGGATGTAGGTGTTGCTATCCGCTACCCTCTGACCTCCGCACACTTTGTTTGCCCACTTGGCCGGCTTATCAGCGCGACTCCCAATTGCCAGGTTCAGGTTCAGGTTCAGGTTCAGGTTCAGGACACGCAACTTGTTGTGATTTTCGCTGCGGCTAGCCAAAGGTGCTAAAAGGTTTTCCCAACAGAAAAATAAGAAAACACCGAGAGGAACATTCTTTGCACGCGTGCAGGGTTTTTCCAACCATCCTGTTTGTAAGCCAATAAACCATTGAGTAAACCCTATGTTAAATACCATATGCAAACTCCCATATCATTAAATGTTAGTTGTAAGAAATTTGTTAAAATAAAAATCGATTAAATATAAACTGAAGTATTAAAACTGTAAAAACATTGATGTTATTTTAATATAATATATAATTTTATAATAATTTATAGTATATAATAATATATTTTATATATATATATAGTTTTCACTCCAGGTTTTACTCTTTCTCTCTTTATATTTTATTTATTTCATTCTACTTAACGTTTTTCTTAATAGTTAAAGATTCTACCTATGTATATAAATTTATTTGTTTGGCTATTTCTGGGTTTTCCAAATCCTAGCAACACATTTAACTTATTTAATTTACATTCATAATTACAGAACTTAACTGAAACTTTTCATTTTAAATGCAAAATTCTAATATGTATTAAAATTTAATCAATTTTATGTTTATTTTTGTATTTTGTAAAATTTCAATTGCATTTTCTGTGTCGACTACAAATACTCTACATTACTTAAGGAAAATGCAAAGGACCTACTAATAAATAATAATAAATTAAGAAAAATGGTCTTTAGATCTTTAGATCTGATACAGATTCTTATGAATTATACTAAATTGGTTTTTTGTACCCAACGAATGTTACAAATGGAATGTAAAATTAAACCAAGAAAGTGAATTTTCTGTATCGACACAAATACTCGACATTTTATGAACAAAATGCAAAGGACCTACTAACAAATAATAATAAATTGGAATTTAGAATCTAGGATCTTAAGCGGATACTTAAGAATTATATTTAATTTGTTTTGTGTACGTAACGAATATTAAAAATGGAATGTAAAACTAAATCAAGAAAATTTCAATTAATTTCGCATATATCTTCCAATCACTCTCTCTCTCTCTTGATTGCACACTCGCGCCCTCTCTTTCTCTTTCTCTCCCTCTCTCTCTCTCTCTCTGTGTGTGTGTGTGTTTCTTTGCCTCTCTGTCTGTGGCATGCAAAATAGAGCAAGTCAAAAGTCAGTTTGTGGCTCTTTTCGCTTGCTTGGCATAAATTGCATTATTATTAGGCTTATTTGAAATGCGCCGACGACTGCAAAGCTGCAGTGAAATTGCAAAGCCAACAACAATAACAATAACAGCGACAGCAACAACAACAGCAAACAACTGACTGTAGCATTAAACTTGTTGTTGCTCCAAAAGCCAAAAGCAACTACTGTTCATTTCCCACGGTAGGATTCGGATGCCATTCCACTGAGTGAGTGGCAGGCAACTCGCGACTTGCGACTCGCGACTCGCTCTGGGGCTGGTTTTTTCCTCTTCTTCTTCTTCTCGTTTTTTGTTGCTTTTTTTGGCTACAGTCAGCCAGCCACACAATATCATGAGTTTCTCAGTGTCTCGAGAGTCGCTCCGACTCCAACTACAACTCCAACTCCAACTCGGATTCTCTCATTGTGTGGCGCTGGGAGGCAGCTGGGGCGGCAGCTGGATAAGAGCGAGTACGCAGATGAGTTTCATTTTCTCATTGTTTGGCACGACCAACTTGCAGGCTGCCCCAAAATACAACAACAACAACAACAACAACAGCAGCAGCAAACCTGTTGGCCGCTTCAACTTTACGTTGAATGAACAAATTTGTGTTCAGCTTTTTGGCCGCTGGCTAAAAAGCATTTGCTGAGCATAAATCGTGATTTGCCCACAGTTGGCCCGAGAGAGCCAAAGATACTTACCTAAAAACTCTGTTTATTCCCATACCCTATATACCTATATGTATATATATAGCTCATACCCAACTCATAGACGCCACCTACAAAGCCGCAAGCCCCCCCTGATATATTTTAGTATTATTTATGTTACAATAGCAGCCCAAAAACCGAATTTCATTCATTTTTCGTAAGTCCATTCAAGAGATTCCTTTTGTTTGCTGGCTTTCTGGTTGCCGTTGTCATCTTGTCCACAATTTTTTGCCTTTTGACCGCTCGCTGTGCTCGTTATCATCAGTCCCGCAATCCCATTCCTATATATATATACATATATATATATATACACACATATATAGCCATCTCTGTCGGAACATCGATTTAAATGCAAATCAATGTAATAAAACATTTTTTTATTTTTGTGTTTGTTTTTCGTTACCGATACCATCCACGATTAATTTTAAATTCAATTTGCTTAAGCGGCACTGAAATGGAAATGGAAATGGAGATGCAGCTGGGGCAGGAGATGGAGATGGAGATGGAGAAGGAGCTGGTGACACCTACGCCAGCTAGTCAGCAACACCTCAGCTGCCAGTTTTATTATATTTTCTGTGTTTCTGTTTCGGTTTCGGTTTTGGTTTTGGGAATTGCGTTTTGGTGGCTCTAAATCAACGGAAGTTCATGTGGCGCTTAGCACATGAAAATCGATCGTAAATCTTCTTTCACAGCTTGGCAGCTTTCTAAACATCAGATATCAGACATCAGACATCAGATATTCGGACTTTGGTAATGCGGGGGATTGCATTTTGGTTCAGTTGATAATAAAAAGCGATTGAGCTTTGACATTTGTGGCCCGAAAAAAACCCTTTCGATTTGTATTACCCACAAACTGTGTTTTATTTCTTCTTTATAAGCCAAAGCCTTGAAAATGATTATTTCAAATGAAATGACTTTTGCAAGATTTAGTTGGCATTCGATTTGATAGTTTTGCATATCTCTAAAGATATATTGACCTATCAATAAACAGATTTTGGCAGTGGATTCCTTAAGCATTGATTGCTATAGTTATATATTAGATAAAAAAACATAAAATTCAACCAAGTTCGATAAAATAGCTAAGAATATCAAAACGTTTGCTCTTATTAAACTAGAAAACTAAAAAACATAGTTTGAAACTTATAAATACTAAAATCGATTGTAAAAAGTTCACTTGTTTGGCTTTTAAGCTATAGTTATATAATAGTATATATAAAGTTTACAATAGTGCTTAAAACTTTTCGGTAACTCATTTGAAGATTATTTTTCAAAAGAATTCGGAATGGGGTTTCTTATTACAGCAAATAGCAAAATATAACTCGTAATTTTCCATTGATTTTTCCTTGCGTGATTTTGTCTTAATTTCCATAACTATATTCTCAGCTTGATCTGCGCATTAACTTATCATGACTTGCCAAAAGCGTTTTTGTTGCGTTTCGCCTTTTGAGCTGTACGCAAAAGTATTAAGTTTCATTAATTGCCAAAATTAAAAAACAAGAACAACAAACAAAAATGAACAAGCGCAACAACAAATGAAATGTGAACAAATTATAAATTCATACAGCAGCGATGCGGTCGCATAAATTTTATGAAGCTGCCAACTCGGGGGGCGAAGACAGCAAACAATGCGAAAACCAGAGAACCAGATGGAGACGTGGGCGTCTCACATATATAAATATATATACCTATATATACAAATATATACATATTCATTTATGCACAGTGAAAAAAAGAAGCTTAAGTCCAGAGAATGTATTCTCAGATTTAGATAGAAAAAACACAAATGATTTTTCTTCTTAAATTAACAACTTGCATAAAACCCTTTATTCGGTATTCGGTGTCACAAGCTCTTATAGTTTTTATGTTATGTAATCGAAATTAATCGATAACTTTTGTACGGCACAAAATATCGATCAAATGAAGCAAACTTGATTTGACCAGGTACTATGAAAACCTATATTCCAAATATGAAGACTCTAGCTCTTGTAGTGTCGGATATTATATGGACAGACAGACGGACATGTCTAGATCGAATATACATAGTTTAGATGGTTTAAGATGCTTCCTTATGCCTGGTACATACTTTTGCACAACTTCATTACACCCATTTTAGCCACATTAAATGAGTTCAGGGTATAAAAAGGCTATATGAATCCATATTTGGAGCTGAAGTTGAAATTTGTAAGCTATATACAATAAGATGTCTATTCTATATTTTAAGAGCAAGTTCTTGATATAAAATTGTCGATCGTCATTGAAAGATGTTCCATTCGAAATTTTGTCTAAAAAATAAATGTATTTTCCTTTCTTTAGATTCTATGAATGTGTTTCTTGCTTAAGAAATTGATAAGCAGCAGAGCCTTCATTTCGCAAGCCCTACTCAAAAACTAAATGATAATTTTGTTTCTCTGTGTACATTTACGTATAGTATATGTATTTGTATTGAGAGATCTGAGTTGTATAAAGTATAAAGAAACTGGACCGCAGAGATCTGAGCGAGTTGCGTTGTCAACAGCTGCAGATTTCCAGATTTCCAGCTGATGACGAAGATGACAAACTCTTTTTCTTTTTTCGTTGATGATGATGATTGCCTCAGTTGGTAGTAGTTGTTGGCTGGCAAAAGTTGCCAGTTACCAGTTGCCAGTTGCCAGGTTACGCGTCATTCAAGGTGTCGGCCAAATTGGGATGTTGGCTCTTAAAAAGCTTGATTTATTTTGCTTAGGTACGCTGTGAATCCATCTGCATAAATTTGAATAATGTACGATCGTAAATAATGCCATATACTATACATTGGCTGTTGTATGTTTGTTTCTGTGGCTTGAACAGTTAGCCGTTAGAGCGATCCACGATCCATCAATGAATTCGGAACTCAATGAACTCGTACTATGGCCATAAAAAAACTATCGGCCATAAAGCGCTATCGTTCGATCGTTGAGCAGCTTCTCTCTACGCTTCTCCCTCCCCGTTCAGCTTCTCATTTCGTATGCATTTTAGTTTGTATGTTAATTTGAGTTGTTTTTGTTTTTTTTTCGTCTATGGTTTCCAGTTTCAGTTTCTGTGTCTATTGTGTTTTATTTAATTTTAATTTTTATTTCGTAAATTTTAAATTTGTTGTCACTTCTGTAGGAGCGCAAAAGGTTTTTCCATTGTTCGCTCCATTCTGAATTAACAAAAAAATAAACATACTGAATTCGAAATCGATTTCGTTTGTTTTTTATTATAATTGGGTGCGGTGCGGTAGTTTTTTTTTTATTTCTCGTCTCTATATATCTATTTTTTTTCTATTTTTTTTTCTGCAGAATCGCGTCTGAATCGCTGTCATTGTAGCGACAATTCAATAAAAAAATAAATGAAAAAAAAAACAGAAATACTTTTTATGAATAGCTCTTTGAATATTTAACTGTGTGTGTGTGTGTGTTGAGATTGTGTGTGTTGATTTGTTGGTGCGAGGAGAAGGTGGCTGATTTTTAGTCATGCATTGAAAAATAATAAAATTTATGGTTTATTTGGAAATTTCGTGGCTTATTAATTTGCCATAAAGCTGGTAGGCAAAGTGTGTGGCAAAGTTAAGTGGCAATCGGTGGCACATACACTGCGAGAAAGCGGAACACAACTGACACACATACATACATACATACATATAACATAGAGCTAGATTGATGAATCACATTCTGTATGAGTGTTTGAGTTTATTTAGGTTTTTGGGTTCTATCTGGACAGGTAAATTTAACAGAATGTTGCGTTGAGTGCATATATTCAATGAATTTTCTACATTAGAATGCGAAATCATATACTACATGGACAAGACAATACTATACAATATATATATAATAATATATTAAAATAATAATTTATCTGAGTAACAATAAGTAAATAGTTTTGAATAAATTTTTGGAGAGCACAAAAGTTTTTATTATTTTTTATAATTTTCTAAAATACTTTGAGATACAAATAAACTAAAAGATGTTAAATAATGCCAGTTTCTTATTACAAATATTCAAATCTAGTCACTAAATATGAACTGTTCAATTGCAACCTGTTATATAAGAAGCGAGGCAACAAAAATATTATTATAATCTGAAAACATCGTTTCGAAAATGTTGGCATTTAATATCTGAAGTCATATAAGGCAATATGCAACCTGAATGAATAAATTTAAGGCACTTTTAATGTTGCTGTAATGCTGATTATTGTTTAAATGAAAACTAATAATACTTTTGGCATAAATATAACTTCGTTTTGCCTGTTAAAATTTCAGCAGATGTCAAATAAATGACCATACATATATAAAGTAATATTTATTTATATGTACTTAGCTGTCTGGGAGAAAACAATTTGCGGATCTGCTTGATTGGATATATGCAAATGTTGACCAAAAATGTATGCGAAATGAAGCCATCAAAATCGAATTGAAGCAGTTGATTTCAACAACAACAAAAACCAAACCGATGCCTTTAAAAATGGCAAGAAAAAAAAAAAACGATGCTGAGCCTCACAAGGAGAAACAATTTTTGCATTTCTTTTTTTGTTAAACTTTATTGATGCTTCATGTCAATTTGCCAGCTCCGCAAAGCGAAAACTTAATTAAAAAGTCCAACAGCAGGCACAAAATAAAACATAAAAAAACCGGAAAAACAATAAGAGGCAATCCTTTTTGGGGCCACTTAATTAAAATAACAAAAGGCGCAGAGTTGAGTAAAATTAACGAAATTTTTCTGATTGTATTTGTTGTTGTTGTCGATCGCATGGGTTTTTTGTGAATATTTGTGAATGAAGCGTTTGTTTCATTGAGCAGCCGAAGCAGATGAGACAAAGCAAATGGAAGGCAATCAGTTAGAGCAGGCCCGACAGCAAAGAGATAAACAGACAATAAATATGAGGTCGGCCCTTTTGCGGCGCATTACAAAATGTATTTCGGTATATTTTTTGTTTTTCTGTTTTTCTCTCGTTTTATTTTCTGTATTGCTTCATGTTATTTGTTGCTGTTGTTTGCTGGGCACAAAGAGGCCACACAGGCATTTCAAGAGTTTCCCATGGTGGCACACACACGCACACACACACACACACAGACACGCACTCAAAATGGAGCCGCAACAGTTAACAAAGTTGGCAGCGCAGTCAATGCGGCGTATGCGTAACACGGCTGCCAGCCACGCTGCCACTGGTTTTCAGCACTCACACACACTTATACACACACACACATACAGTTGCAGAGGCGAGCGAGAGACACATATTGGAGAAACGGGTTAAGGGCAGGCAAACTGACAGTTGAGCGCCAGCAGCGACGCAAACGCAGCTGCCATTGGCCGCCCAAAAGCGCCACAAGGCAACGCCCACTTAACAACTGAGCGTGTGTGCCTCTGCATGTGTGTGTGTGTGTGTGTGTGTGAAAAAGAAAGTTGACTGCGTTGCACAGCAGCTAGATGACAGCCAGCAGCTGCACAACAGAGACAGCACTATGTGAGCGAGAGCGAGAGGGAGACAGATGCAGAGCGCGAGCGAGAGAGCTTTTGGCGCACAGCTACTGCTCTTTTTTTGCATGTGTATACATTCATTTATAATTTGTGTTTGCGCACGCTCTTAATTAAAATGTAAAACCTTTTTTTTCGTTTTTGTTTTTGTTTCGATGCTGTTTGCTTGGCGGGCGTGGGCTCATTTGGGCTTAATTAACAGGGCAGCACGCACTCACGTAACGCCCCAGCAGAGCGCTCGAGTAGAAAGCAACAACAACACATGTACATGCATATAACTTGAACTCACCTGCTCTCGCGCACACACACACACATACAGACACACATGCAGACTCGCTCAGTTGCGCTCAGCCAATCAGAGCACGTTGCGCTCACTCAAACTCGTTTTTGCGCTCAATTGTGCTAGAGCGAGACGGCGCAGAGACAATTGAATGCGAGCAGCGAGCAGCGAGCAGAAGCTGTTTCATGCTCTTGTTGTTGTTGCGCCGCTCAACGGTTTCAACACAGGCAGCTGTTAAACCCATCAAGCTGAAGTTGCGATCGTAACTTTGCAGTTGACTCTCGCGCACAGAAGCGTTCGGAAGTGAAATATATTTTATTAATAATATTAGCAGTCGCGACTCTTTCTCTGAGCGCTCTTTTCAAGCCGATCAGCATTTTTGCGCAGTGCCGACGCCAAATAAGCCCAAAAGTGAAAGATAACTCGAGGAAAACGTTACGAATAGCTGTAATTCATATTTTCAGCTTCCAATTTGCGACTTGCGCTTTGCTGACGACAAAAGAAAATAGGTAAGCTGACGCCATTTTGTTAGACGTTGCCATTTTGTGGCTACTGGTTGAAAGCTGCCGCACTTACGCAGCAGCAGCAGCAGCAACAAAAACCACACGTAACAGACGTGCATAGAGTGTGCGTGAGCTAGAGTGAGAGAGAGAGAGAGCGCGGCGGCGAAAAGTTGTAGTTAGAGCGAGAGAGTGCGAGCGAACAAGTGCGCTACTCGTCTTGCGCATGCGCAGTAGCCGAAGCTTATAAGAACTTGCTTCGGCTACTGGTCTTCAGCTGCTCCTTCGTGTCACGAACGCCTCGGCTTCGGCTTCGGCTGCAACGCTCGTGCTTGACCAGTTAGAAAGAAGAGCTAGGCAGAGCTGACGTCGCTGCTGCTGCGGCTGCTGCGGCTGCTGCTGGCACTACAGTAGTCCGATGACTCACATACACACACACATGCACACATTTACATACACTACCGTATTGAGCCGCACTCAACACACACACACACACACACATACGCCTCGGTCTTGACTGCGTCGTCGCCGCTTCCTCAACTTGCCAGCAGCGACGCAAGCAGCGCTCGGCAGCCGCAGCAGAGTTGACTACTATTTCTTTCAGTTATTAGTAGCATTCATTCATTCAACTTTGTGCCGCGCAAGCGTGCGTAGTTCCTCAGTTCCTTCGCGTGTACCTTGCCAGCAACAAGCTAAATATATATACATATATATATATACACATAAATAATATTCATAACACATGCATACAACAAGCAATTAAGCTACGTGACTTTAATTCATTCGTCGCCAGTTGTCGTCGCGTTAATGCCAGTGATTAGCAGTAGCCGCAAACAGCAGCAGCAACAGCAGCGGCAGCAGCAACAGCTTCAGCACTTACGTACACATTTTCCCATTGGGTAAGTTTCGCCTATGCGACTGCGCAGTTACGCAAGCGTCGCCATCGACCATTGGCCCTGGCTGCGCAGTCGGCGTCGTTGCTAACCTAGGCGGCGGCGTCGCACAGTAGCTCAATAGCTAGCTGCCTAGTGGCGCTCATGCGTGCTTCTTCTTGTTCTTCTTCTGCTTCTGCTTCTTGTGTTCTTGCCGCTTGTTTGCTTCTGGCTACCAGTTTTACGCGCTTTCATTGGCCCAAGCCAAATTGTTGTGCGTGAGCGCCTCTCTGTCTCTCTCTGTGTGTGTGTGTGTGTGCATGTCTGCAAGAGCGTGAGAGTTTAACGTAATGGTTTGTCAATGGCGTTCGTTGAGCTTTCTGCGCCTGCGTGTGCAAGTGTCGCAAAATGGCGACCATAACGCAACATATCTAATATGCCAATTGGAAGCACAGTTCACATACATAGTTCACTTTAAATCAATAGTTTGCTGTATGTGTTTAACCCAATATGTAGCATATATTCGTTTTACACAAATATCTGCTTCATATTACGTTCTATATTTGCCGACGGCATTTCTGCAACTTGAACTTGTTCGCTTTTAAAGCTGTAAGCCCATGAGTCAGCACAACTTGGTCAACTTCTTATAGACGATCAAGGTCTGTGCGAGGTTAAACAAGACTTGGCAAACGCACAAATCGAATCATTCACACACAATCAACCTTAAACTAAGCTCTGACTCACGCATATTGGCTTAGCTTATAAGATGTGGCTGAGTGAGTGAAGAATGAGTAAATAGCAAAAGTAAACTCTATTCGGTTTTACTTTTTCATTTCTTGTATTCATAACTAATAATAATCGTTATTTTCAATTCAAAAATATAATTGCTTATAATTCTTATTATTTTGGGAAACTAAAGTTTGTGGTTTTAGCAAATCACCTAAATTGATTTACTAGTTCAAGTTTGTATATAGAAAATTGGTCTATTAGAAATTGATGACAATTGAAAACCAGCATTAGAGCCAAAGTGCTTACATTTTTGAGCGACTACAGGGTATTTTTTGTTGCCTCAGTGAGAAAAGCAAAAAGGTCCTCGTCCTTCATTGCTGCACTTAGGACCACACGCTGTGTGCCATCAATTAGGCAAGAAATTAGTTAAACCAACTGTCTAGCAGACATGCAGACATTTGGCACCTTGACCGACACCGATCCTGTCACTCATAGTCGCATCACGCAACCAACATTTGATCACAACAACGTTTCCCACACGCTGCAAATGGAATTTATGTATTTGAGCAAGATTCGCGCCGGTGCGCAAGGATCTCTTTTGTGGTTAGGTGTTGTCTCCTGTTCGTAGTGTCCAGTTTGGCGCGCCCTTTGCTCCTTGAGCGCATTGTTCCCATTCTGGCGACTACTTGAAGAGCCTAATTGTTGTTGGGTTTGCTTCATTGTTTTTCCGGAGAATTCTGCGCCATTAGCACAATTAGATTCGTATCAAAACGTTTCGGTGCCTTTGTCCTTTTACATTTTATATACGGTCGGCTTATTGTCATTTTGTTCTTCTTCTTTACACATTTCGGCTGTAATTTTTAATGACACCTTGCCAACTCACTGTCCGCCTCCAACAAAAAAACAAAAAACATAAATGAAAGCAGAGAAAAAAGAGCATTGGTAAGTGTGGTAATCGCTTTTGACCATGTCTGCTTTGGGCCCTTAACAGCGCAACGTGTGTGTCACTCTTCAGTCTGTCCGTCCGTCCGTCCGTCCGTCTGTCTGCCCTCTTTTTTTGTAGATCCTTGCCTTATCGCCGTGTACCGCTGCACATTATCGCTGGGCCGGGGTGTTAAACTGTAACTCTTCGTTCGGCTTTGGTTTCGTGGAAGGCGCTGGCGCACTAACACTTATACACACACCTACACACACACGCACAACCGATTTAGATACGATTCAGTTTCACATGCGTTGCCTCCTCTCTCTCCCTCTCTCTCTCGCCCTCTCTCTCTGTGTGTGTGTGTTGCCATTTTTGGTGCAAATCTAATTTCACGCAGCATTAACGCCTTTCGCATGCCCTTCACTAAATCTCCAACTGCATCTTCACGCTGTGCATCTTTCTTATGATCTTTCACTATACATATATATATATATACACACACACACCTATATATGTCTGCCATATCTCTCTGTTCCCAGTTCTCAGACCTCTCGTTGCGCTCTGTGTACAAAACACTAATTATTTTCACTGCGGATTAATGGGATTAGCTGCATGTTGTACAACAGTTTATTATACAATATTTTGCCCATCTCAGACAGTCTCAGTGTATATATATATATGTGTGTGTGTGTGTGTGTGTGTGTGTGTGTGTGGTCTGCCTTCTCGATCTGTGGGCGTTCAGCTAACGTTAAGCGGATTAGACCAAAGTGTCAGTTGGTAAACAGATTGGCTAACACGCAACTGTTTGTGAATTACTTGAAACTAGTTAATATCATTTGGATGATTGATCTATGGAAAATGTGAGAATTATTCAAGGTACCTTAAGTACAATAATATAATGTGCTATATAGATCAATCATACTATAGCATATGCATATAGTATGCTTGAAAATAAGTTCGCTTAAAGTAATGTCAATTTATAGATTCCAAGACAATAGGAAGATCTTAATCTCAAAAAAAAAAAAGAAAAAAAGTAATAATTTATAGACTCATTACATTTTTGTTATTTTTTGTTTATGTTTGATAAACAATTACAACTGTGCTTTATGCATATCATTATTTCTTACATAAAACAACTTTCAAGTAGTGGTTTTGCTAATATTTTCTAAAACTGTGTATATTTACATATTTCTTCAAGTTTTTACTATAGAAAGTGATTTGTTTCTGCTCTGTATATTAAATTGAAATATATAAATATACAAGCTTATCGTTTGGAATGAAGGATTCTTAAAGCGACTGTGATGAAAGTGATCAATCTAAATCAAAATTAAAATATATAAATATACAAGCTTTTGTTGTGGAATGAAGGTTTCTTAAAGCGATTGTTATGAAGTTGATCAATCTAGAACCAAATTCAAATATATAAATACGCAAGCTTTTCGTTTGAAATCAAGGATTCTTAAAGAGTTTATTATGAAAGTGATAAAGCTACAATAAAATTCAGCTAATTTTCAGTATACAACATTTTAATTGATCTAAAAAGTCACATGAAAGACCGAACATAATAAAAAGATCACAGCTAAATGAATGAAGTCATGTGCTTAACCGTAGATGATATATTCACATATTGCCCAGCATTCAATAGGGCGCAGATAAATGAGCTTGGCCCCTGCTTAAAAAAAACACACACTCCGCGCTCATCTGCCAGGTTAAATAAAGTGCTTAGACGCAGTCACCAGGCCATGGCTAATGGTGCTCCACTTAGGGCCCACGCGACGCCAGCTGGGCGGACAGACAGACAGACAGAGAGACAGAGCATGGCCAAAAGCCAAAGCCAAAGCCATAGCCAAAGCAAAGCAGAGCCAAGAAAATGGATGCACATGCATCTCCGACGAATCCGTATCCGAATCCATAACGAATCTCATGGCCTTATGCAGGCGCCCTGTGTCGCATGATTAACGGCGTTAAAATGCCAATGTGACGCCACATTGTGTACACAAATTAACATGGAGTTGGAGTTGGACTACGACTCCAACTCCGACTCCGTTTTGGTGCCTAAGTCTTGCAGTTGGCGATCAGCGACCTGAACGCCAAAAGTCAGTGTTATAATTTGAATATGTTTAGTGGGCATTAATGTTATAATGACAATAACTACGTAGCGTCTGCGCCTGCTGCAGTGCACCCGCTGTGACGTTTGCCTTTTGTTGTCAACGTTTGCCCCCAGCCAAAGCCAAAGCCCGAAAGACTCCAACTCCAACTCCAACTCCAGCTGCGAACGCTCGAACCAAAACCAAAATAAAAAACAAGCGGTTAAGGATTTCTTCGGCGTGCCGAAGATTTTATACTCTTTTCGAACATTTAGGCAATTTTCACTCTGTCAACTGCATCACTGAAATTCTAAGAATATTTGATTCATTGCCAGTTGAATGGCAGCTATAAGATATAGTGATCCGATCCGGCCGGCTCCGACCAATGTGATGTCTCTTTGTTCAATAAGTATCAGTGCACAGTTTCATCGCGATAGATTCAAAAACATGGGATATATGGCCAAAACCGTCTTTGAGTTGTATGATAGCTATAAGATATAGTGATCCGATCCGGCCGATTCTGACCAATGTGCTGTCCCGTTGAATAATAAGTGTCTGTGCAAAGTTTTATCGCTATAGCTTAAAAACTGAGGGACTAGTTTGCATACATACAGACAGACAGACAGACAGACAGACAGACCGTCATGGCTAGATCAATTTGTTTTGTCATTTTAAGCATACTGGCATACTGGGGGTTTTCGACGCTTCCTTCTATGTGTTACAAGCCTCAGCACAAGCTGAATATACTATATTCCACGAAAAGAGTATAACAACCAATACACAAGAAATAAAAGTAAATAAATATGGAAATATCGGGGCTTGCCGAGAGACGTTGTCGCTACCAGTCAGCGCAGGCTTTTGTTTAGCGCAGCACAAACATCTCCAAATCCGAGTTCGAATCCCGCCAAGAATGTATGGCATAACATTAAGGGACTGACGCGGATTTATATACATATTCATATGCTAAGCAACAACAACAACAACAACAACAACAACAGCAGCAATAATAAAGAAACGCCATCCAGCGGCGCCGAAATGACAAAAATAAAATTACATAAAAAATAACAGTTGTTAACTACCGACGCAGGATGCGATTGCCCCGAAAATCATCGGGCATAAATTCCAGTTGCCAGGCTTTCAGGTCCCAGGCGCCAATTAAAAATAAACTTGTTACAGCGCCACTTTAATGAAGCGACTAAAATATGGCAACAACAACAACAACAACAACAAGAACGCCAGCGGCCGCCGTAAAGGCATAAAAAACACTCGTCGAGTGAATTTGTGACGCTTTTCACTGTGTTTATAGCCAGTGTGTCCTTTGTGAACTCAGCTGTTAGCGTAGCTACGATCATTAAACTTGGTATATAGTCTTCCCATGGCAGTATATGTATTTTGATGCTGAAATCATTACAATCGCATCATTATTATTATATGGGTTTCGTATTGAAATGATGGAGCTAGAGATTTGCTGTCTGGTTAAATATGCAAAGCTGTGAAATAAGCTAGGCATATGTGATATTTGCTTAGACATATTTAGATAATGCTCGAGCAAGCCGCTTTGTTTACTAAAATTTGGTATACAGTCTTTCTAGACAGTAGATACTTCGCATGATGAAATCATTACAATCTCTACACATTATCAAATTATTTAGATAGACGAAATTCTATTTTAGATGTGCTTTTGCATTTAGATTTTGTTTTTCTTAGCTCCTGGTGTATTCTATGATGAAATACTAAGTGAAATGAGTTGGAAAATTATAAAAATGTATTACTATTGGAATATATGACAGAAATAATTTCATTTGCAAGAACATTTACCCAAAACTATGAGCAAATATTTGCAAAAACCAAGCTTATCCTTGAGCTGTTGAGCTTTAAGCTTCGAAGAGCTTTTAAACTAGTCTTCGGATTAGGTTGCTAATTGAACAATTGCGGAAGTACAGTTGAGAGCAAAAAAAAAACAAAATCGGCAGCTGGTGACAGTGAAACTGATATCCAAGTCGGGCCAACAATGCGACAAGTTGGCATTAACACAAAAAACGCAAGCAGCAACAGCAGCAACAGCAACAACAAAATCAAGAGTCAAGAGTTGTCGTTTAAGACAAATTATAAGCGAAGGTTAGCAACTGAAACTGGGCGGCTGGTGATTTGTAAATGTCAACACCAAGTTCGAGTTGCGTTCAGGCTTTAATGAGTCATTTTCAATTTCATGTTGCGTGATTTAAGTTGACAACTTGATGTGGTTGTTGTTGTTGCTGTTGTCGTGGTATTTTCGCTCAAATTTATTGGCACATAAAAGATGTCGCAGGCGTTGCTAACTTTATTTAACTTTGTTTCTTGTCTCTGTCTCCGTATTTTTTGTTTTTAGGTGTTTGCCTTAAAGTGCGCCATAAACTAAAAGGCAACGGCAACAGCAGCAGCAGTATCAGCAGCACCTGGAAAGACGGCCCACCCAAAACGCCTACAACAACATCAACAACAACCACAACAACAAAACAAAAGCGTAAACGCTACGGAGAAATCGCAACAACAACAACGTCAAGCAAGCAGCCAACGAGCGTGTGACAAGAAGAGAAGAAAAAGCAATAGCAGCAGCAGCAGCAGCAGCGTTGCCACATTTCACCAGCAACTTAAAGCAACAACAACAGCAACAACAAAGGCAGCCTTGTGTGTGCTTGTTATCTGCAATAGCAATAGAGATAGCGATTACGCTTTGAGTACCGTTAACGGCGCGCTCATTGCACAGACAGAGCAAAGCTCAACAGCAACAGCAGCAGCAGCAGCAACAACAACAGCGCCGCTCAGTTACTACTGAGTGCAAGAGCACACACACACACACACACACAGAGCGAAAGAGAGCGAGAGAGTGGCAGAGAGAGTGTATGTGAGTGTGTGTGTCTGTCGGGGAGCACCGACGCGAAAACTTCACCCACTGATTGTGTGAGCATTGCGCGAGCGTAGGCAAAAAAACAACAACAAAAAAGAAAAAAAAGCAAAAAAAAAACACACACAGAAACGAGGGAAAATATATCGTCTGTCAAAATGTTTGCTGTAATGCGAATCGACAACGATGACTGCCGGTCGGATTTCCGTCGCAAGATGCGTCCAAAGTGTGAGTTCATTTGCAAGTATTGCCAGCGGCGTTTCACCAAGCCATACAATCTGATGATACACGAGCGCACGCACAAATCCCCAGAGATAACCTACTCCTGTGAGGTGTGCGGCAAATACTTCAAGCAACGTGATAATCTGCGTCAGCACAGGTGAGTCTCACAACAACAACAACTACAACAGCTACAACAACAAGCACATCTTCAACATATTGTACAGATCTAAATGTGCTTAGGTGCTACTTGAATTGGTTTTAGCATACCTTATATACCTTACATACATGCATATTATTCAAAGTTTTGGTGTTGGTTTCGATATATTTTGGATTTCAGTGTATATAGCATTGTGTGATATATGTATATGTTCTCAAAGATTACTTATCTTGTTGTCAGGGCTTTCGGATACGTATATGTAAAGAAAGCACTTTGATAAGTCTTCTGGGAACTGACGGATTCCCAGTTTAGCGCAGTTTGCATTCAAATCGTTTTAGTCACTAGCACTTCAAATTCAAATTATAGCGAAATTATTTATTAGGCCTTGTGATAAAGAGCAATTATACGTAAATTCAAACCTAATCACTTAAAAGTGCAAAAATTCTCTGAAACAAGTCGACTAATGCTTTTAAGGGAAATTAAAAAAAGAATCATTAATGAATGCAAAAGTCTTAACCACTGTTTGTATTGTCTAGTTAATCAGTCATATAATCATTTTTAAATAAGTCTCAAATTTTAGAAATAGTATTATATTTTCTATAATATTGCTTTCAATTAATTAGATATCAGTTGGGCTTCCATTTCACATATGTTTCTGAAATATATCGAAAAGCTTCTGCACATATCTATTACATACACCATTGCACCAAGCACACACACACACACCCACCCACACACACACCCACACACACACATAAATGTCATATGGAGAAGAATAATGTGTAAAGCTTGATTTTTACATACATGTTTACTATTTTAACTATTTATCACAACACGGCTCTACTACATCACTATTTTGTTTCTCTATTTTCTCTTTTATTTGTAGATGTAGTCAGTGTGTTTGGCGATAAGCTAAAGTATCATAAATACAATATATAAAAACAAAAAGAAAACCAACACACAGCAATATAAAATATATTAAAAAGAAAAAAACAAACACCATCAGATATCTAAGCACCGCAGCACGAACAGCAAAATCAACAATCGCACACAATATCACAAATATTTTATAATTTATAACGAAAACAAAAACAAAAAAAAAGCAACAGCAATGGGCAACTGTCATATAAATAGAGTTATCGATAAATATGTTGGTAATCGGTAATCGGTAATCGGTAATCGGCCGCAGCAGCAACAACAGCAAACAGCACTACGCCTACCGCCCACCCTCATGCACAGCACAAACAAAACAAAACAAAAACACACGCTTACAACAACTTGATGCAATCGGCAGCAGCAGCAGCAGCAGCATCAGCATTAGCATTAGCAGCTGCAACAAACAGCTGCAACAAGTGCAACTGCAGCGATAAACATCGGGATGCAATCGGGTGTTGGTATTCGATAATTCGCTTATGTTTATTATACGGCTTGGTTGTGTGTGTGTTTTTTTTTGTCTTCTTAAATTATTAATTAATGGCTTATCGAAACGTGCACTTGCCACGCCCACCAAATATTGCGCAGGCGCAGCACCAGCAACAACAACAACAACAACAACAGCTATAAACACAACACAGAAACAACAACAATTGACAATAATCTTTGCAGAAATTCGCACATGAGCACCTGTGGGCGTGCCTACAACAAATAAACATGCAACATGGCCAACAGCAACATGTGCAACATGTGCAACATGCAACTTGCAACATGCCGCAGCAAACAACATTTAAAAGTTCGCTTTTGTTTTTGGTAAGCACAATTAAGCTCAAGCTTCTTGTGCTTTCCCCGGCAACAACAACAAAAGCAACATCTTTTGCAACATTTCCAACAATCAATCCAACAATCAATCAACAGCTGCAATTCTCTTGCCTTACTACTTGGAACTTGTGCGATCCTCTCGCTATCTTATTAATAATACAATTAATTACAATTTAATAATGAAACAAGAAAATATAGCTTAAGTATTTTTATTTTAAAATCACAAAAAGAAAAACAAAACAAACCCGTTGAAAATGTATTACATACAAATTTATAATAATAAATAAATAAAAAACAAAAACTATTAAACTATATAATGAATGATATATATGCATTGTTTTTGTTTAAGTTTACCAATTAAAATTGTAAACGCAACAAAAAAAAACACCCTTCGAAAAGAAAAACAAATTTAACTTGAAAGCCTGAAAACCCCGTTTCTTTAGTGCGATGCAATAAGATTGTAAATGTTTTGCTATTTATATTAAAAAAAAAATGAAAAGAAAAGAAAATCAAAAAATACACATGAGAAACCATACGCAATATGTATTACGTGCAGCGGGCCATGCCCACAATGGGTTTTGGGGGCAGGCTGCATGCATATATAAATAAATATATAATAATAATAAAAATAATAATAATATTAATAAAAATATATTCTATTTTAATGTTTTTAATATGTATGATGACTTTTTTTGTTTTGATTTTTGGCATTTGTGTGGTAAAGACAACAAAAACAATAAGTAAATAAATAAACATATTTATACAATGTAAACTATGCAAGTGACTTTTTATTATTTAAATGAATTTTTAGGATTGCTGCAACATTTCTTAGCTAATATTATTAGTATTATAATGAGCAGGAATAAAATATATTTGAGATGCTTGTTCATTAGTAAGTTTAAAACAAATGGTGACTTTTTTCGAGTCCATGGATAAATTTCACTAGCTTCTATCTTACGCTATATTATAGTTAACAACTAATTCGCGAATATCCCTCTAATGCTCCTTTTAAAATTTCAACTCAATCGTTATGCGATTTCAAACATAGATGCGTTATAAGGATGTTAAAGTGTAGAAGGAAATTGAAGGCAATAGCTCTGAAAAAATGGGATATATGACCAAAACCGACTTCTAGTTGTATGACAGCTATAAGATATAGTAGTCCGATACGGTTGATTTCGACTAATGTGCTGTCCCTTTGAATAATAAGTCTTTGTGCAAAGTTTCATCGCGATAGCTCTGAAAAAATGGGATATATGACCAAAACCGACTTCTAGTTGTATGACAGCTATAAGATATAGTAGTCCGATACGGTTGATTTCGACTAATGTGCTGTCCCTTTGAATAATAAGTCTTTGTGCAAAGTTTCATCGTGATAGCTCTAAAACGGAGGGACTAGTTTGCATACATACAGACAGACAGACAGACGGACATGACCAGATCAATTTGTTTTGGGAGTCTCCGACACTTCAGCACAAAATGAATTTACTATTTTCTTCACAAAGATTTGAAATTGTACCACAAATTATAAGTATATAGCCTTTATATTGGATCTGAATATTATTTAGTCTGCTTTCAGTTCATTCATGTTTATGGGCAGTTAACAGTTGGAAATATGAATATTTATGTAAATTAATCTTTATATATATATAGTTCCATATTACAATTGTTGTGTACTCTTTATAGGATTTATTGCTATTATTGTTATTACATTTTGTTGAGAAGGCTGTTTGTGCAATCTTATATAAGATTGCTAGTTACGTTAGTTAAACGATAGAACGTGCTTACGGATTTTATTAGTTTTAAATGATTGACTGATTACTAATGTATTTATGGATATATTTGACGTGCTTGTGCTTCTGTTAACTAACTGAAATGCAAAAATATATATCTAAGGTCATCTCTATTGATTATGAGTAGAGCTGATCAGGTTTAGCGTGGGTGAGTGGAGGCGTTTTTAAGAAGGTCGACAACAAATGTAAATTGTTTTCCCAGAGCAATTACAAATAACTGCTTTTACTTTTGAATGACGTTGCTTTAAATTTAATAATAGTTTATAAATGTTAAATTAGATACTTTCTCATATTCCATTTAGTTAAATTTTTTTAAACTGCAATAATTTGGTGAAAACTGAATAAATGTTTAGTACCGAAGCCATTTTGTCCATTTTTGTTAATTTATTGTTTAGTCTACTGCAAAGTTAGTTAAAATAGTCATAAGCTGTCAAAACTGAACCGTGTCTTTATACAACTTTTGTTAATGTAGATTAATTCCACTTTTAAAAACTATGCATGAGGAAAAATATATTTTTTAACATGTATTTATACTCTTTTCGAAGAAAATAGTATATTAAGTTTGTGCTGAAGTTTGTAACGCATAGAAGGAAGCGTCGTAGACCCCCAAAAGTTACTCCCAGTATGCTTAGAATGACAATACAAATTGATCTAGCCATGTCCGTCTGTCTGTCTGTCTGTCTGTCTGTCTGTCTGTCTGTCTGTCTGTCTGTCTGTATGTATGCAAACTAGTACCTCAGTTTTTGAGCTATCGCGATAAAACTTTGCACAGAGACTTATTATTCAAAGGGACAGCACATTGGTCGGAAACGGCCAGATCGAACCACTATATCTTATAGCTGCCATACAACTGGAAGTCGGTTTTGGCCATAAATCACATGTTTTCAAAGCTATCGCAATGAAACTTTGCACAGGTGCTTATTATTCAAACATACATATCATTGATCGGAGCCGGCCTGATCGGATCACTATATCTTAAAACTGCCATACAACTAGAAATAAATTTAATATTTCAATTCAAATTGATATGATATGATATCAATTTTTACAAATGAAAGTGCTACAGTTGGCAGAGTGAAAATTGTCTAAAGGTTCGAAAAGAGTATAAAATCTTTGGCACGCCGAAGATAATCCTTTCCCACTTGTTTTCACATGCATTTTTTAGGCTGTTGCAATTAGAGCACTAAAAACCAGATTTCTCACATATGTAAAATTGAAATAAGTTCAGGATATATCTGTACCTATAATATGACAAAGTTGTAATCAAATATTTTGCCAGATGGTAGACCAAACTGAGTGCACACACAGAAACAGTTCTAATTGAATTTGTTTGTGTGTGTGTGTGTGTGTTGGTTTTTATCGTATGCATTGCAGTATTTGCTGTCATTATCATTGACCATTTAGATATGTAGTATGTATGCATGCATTTAGCCCTAGACACACATCATTAAATGCACCATTAAGTGCACAACAAGAAGACCCCACCGCACCCAGCCCCATTTGGCTTTGTCGGCGGCTCAATTGAGGCCCGCCCAGTGAGGTGGGAGGAGGGAGGAGGGAGGCCTTTCAACAAATTAGTAAGAAGTTGCGCTGGGGAAATTTCACATTGCAAGCGTCTGCCATAAATCATTTGAGTGTGCTGCTGCTGCCACACGCTGCGCTTCGTGTTAATTAAATATTGACTATGTTTTGATAAGCCGTAACATTGCCGCATCCAATTTTCCAATGAGCCGGGACACACACATGTACACATTTAAATGTGGCCCGGCAGGATGCGCCACTTGGTCCGAATGCGAACTGGCAGCCGATAATGAAAGCGTTTCCAAATGCGAAACGAATGCCAACGCGGCTACTGTGGCATGTGGAGTGTGGATTGTGTGTGTGTGTGCAGCAGGATGCAGCGCACCATGGCAGCCGCATGTGGTCCACTCTGGTTCACTCTCTATGTGTGTGTGTGTGTCTGTGTGTGTGTGGAGGCACGTGTGGTTTTCCGGCTAACCGCGTCCCGCTCGCAGCTTAGCCTGGCTGGCTGGCTGGTCCGCTTTGGCATTAAAACTAAACTGTTTCCACCTACCCGCAAAAAAGGACGACAACTGGCGCAGTTTGACTTCTGCAATGTTTGCACACACACACACACACACACGCACACGCACAACAAATCTGGCCAAATCTGTATTGTGGCTGCGTGCTGCGTTTTTGGCCAGCACCCGCTGCGTTTGTTGGCTTAGACGCAGCTCTCAATCTGAGCCAGTCTCCCTTTTGCCCTTTTTGCCCACCCACTCGCTGTGCTCTGTGCCCATCCTCCACTGCATCTTATCAATTGCGGCCATCGGAGTTGGAATCGTTGCCGCTGCTGTTGCTGATTCAACACTTCGGTAGCGCAATGTTCATTTCCGCCTTTTGGCCTCGGCTCAGCTGCACATTTTGTTTATTGGCCACGTGTGATTCATGCGGCACTTGCTGCTGGCCACTTTGGGACCAACTGCTTCAGCGTTATATGCTCGTCACACTTATATCCCTCTCTCCCCCTCTCTCCCCCCTCTCTCGCTCTTTGGCTCTTTGACTCATCGCAGCGACTTTCTAAGCAGCGGCCTTCGGCGTAAATCTCTTCAAAGCAACCACAATATTTGGCAACAGTTTAACAGGTTTCAATTGCCCCGCTTCAAGGTGCGACAGCGTCTCTGAGGCTCCGGACTCCGGACACCAGACTCCGGACTGCGACTCACACCTGAAGCGACGCTGTCTAACTCATTAGATGTCATTTGCTGATAAACGCTTTCAATACACTACCCCAAGCGGGCATCAAAGCTATGTCTAATTGCATTTGAGACAGTTTGTGTTTTACAAATTATAAAGATTTTCTATAACAGCCAGAATGCATATTCTGCTGAGCTGGATCTCAACATGTGGGGAATGCACCATCTGGAATTTTAGTATCTGACTATATCAAATTGCTAACGATTCATATTTCTAAAAGCAGTTTGCATAAATCTACATTTCGAAGTACTAGTTGTAATATATTATTTACATAGCTCATAACCATATGTGGTACTTATAGAAAATCATATCGATAAATTTTTATTTTGTTAGATTTAAATAAATGTTGATTTTACAAAGTTGTATTATTTAATACAGTTTATACACTACAAGCCATTTAAATATTTATCTAAAATAACATTGAAATATTTGTAGGAATCTTTTGTATTTTGAATTAATTTCAACAAAAAAAACATTTATTGTGATAGTTATTAGTTATTAATTTAAGTAATTCAAGAAATTGAAAACTTTTACAAATTGAGCATTCAGCTTATTTCCTTTGCAATTGTCATATGCTATATTCATAGAGCATTCGAAATTCGCATTTGGCATGCGGCTCATTAATTCCGTTTAATTTATACGTAATATCTGACAGAAGGCAAAGTCAGCGGCTGACTCGCGTCTGGAGTCTGGCGGAGTCGCCATAGCCATAGCTCCATGGATGAGATAGCATCGGGGCGACGTATTGGAATGCTCCACCTTGTTGTCAACACGTAGCATCGCATAATTTTACTTTTACTGTTAAGAGACGACGACGTTAAGTCTGTCTCCCAGTCTGTCCGTCCGTCTGTCTGTCGTCATTGTTGGACTGGGAGCCGCTCCTGTGCCGCTGTGGGCTGCAATTAAAAAAGCGCAACTACCTCAAAATGTTAAGAGCAAAAAAAACCCCAACAAAACAGTTGCGAGGCACCACAAGACAATACACAGCGAGAAAAGACCACTTAACAGTAGAACATATTTTTGTTTTAGACTCAAATTGTTTTTAAAGAGTAAAGCGGCCAAGAACTTGGACCAAGAATTGATTGTAAACGAAGTCTATTAGCTCTAAGACAAACTTGAATCAATAAGTTGAATTAAAAAGCTAGAAACTGGATTCGAACCCGATTTACAGCATGTCGGGCAAAAGTTCTGACAAAAGGAAACAAAATATCACATTTTTCTATTTATTTTACAAAAAAAAAAGTACGTACTGTAAATACCGCAACAACATTTACAGTGATTGTCAAAACACTTTCTTGACATCTTCGGATCTTGTCATTTTCTTTTTAAACTCCAAGGTAATAAAGTGTTGAAAATTTAAAAATATTTACAGTTAGTACTTGTTTTTTTTGCAACATAAATAGAAAACACTTTCAAACACTTTATTGACATACTGTATTTGAACTTCATTAGGTCAACTAAACTTTTAAGTGTATACATACTTAAACTCACTGAAAATAACATTGTTTGATGTAATTTTGAAAACATTTTTGGGATTGCAAACTCTTAGCTTAAGATTAGGCAATGTATTCAATGAGGCTTACACCTAGTAACATATATAGTTTATAATTTATAATTTGTTTCCTCAGAATGCATTTGTTTTCTCGCTGTGTAGTAGTAGTAGGCAACTGGCAACTGGCACCCGGTCCAGAGTCGAGAGTGCGGCACGTACAACGTGCGGCTATTTGTCTGCTTTGTTGTTACTCGTGTTTGTTGCTCTTGTTGTTGTTGCTGGCATTGTGACTGGCTAAAGATTTGTGGGCCAAAGCCGAAAAACGAAGAAGAAGACGAAGAGGGGTGAAGACGAAAAGAAAAAGAAAAAAAAGAGCAGGCAACGTTTTGGGGCGTCTGTCTGCGGCCTGTGGAACTGTGCAACTCTCTGAAACTGTGTGGAACAGTGTGGAACGGTGTGGATCGTTCGGTGCTGCATGCCCGCTGCCTGTCGCTTTTAATCTAGCAAAGCAATCGTTGAATGCCACTAAACTTTTCACCACAACTTATATCAATTGTCGTCCAATGTACGACGTCAACGCGCCTCTGATATATTGGATCTAAAAGTGATCGTAATCGCAAAGCGGAGCAAGCCCCGGCTCCAGTCCAGGACCAGACCAACTGTCGGCCCCACTCTAGAATCTCTCAGTCTCAGTCCCCCCCACTCCAACTCCAGTTCCTCTGTGTGTGTGTGTGTGTGTGTGTTTGCCGTTTGGCCAACAGTTAAGGGACCAATTTGTCCTCGACGGCGGCTATCACAAATTTCAACATGATCGCGAACGGATCGCGACTGCATCGCATTGCACTGCGGAATGCACATTGCAACTAGGCACTAGGCAATTGAGAGGGGGATGGGCATTTTCCAAAGAATTCCATTGGAATTTTTATCGATTTTTAACAGAACTTATCAATCGAATTCATTGATTTACATTTGCAACAGGATTTATGTGTGCGAGTCTTTAATGAACTTTAATTTCGACTGTAAGTCTTAAGCCAATATAATATTGATAATATTGCCAAAAATTAGGAATGTTCTTAAAAGATCTTTATTATCTTACAATAAAACAAATTTCTGCTTATATATCTTATCTAAATTCACAGGGCTTGAAGAGTATTATAAGTTAATTCATACATTAATACTAAACAATTTTAATAATTAAAAGTGAAGCATTAATGCCTTTTGAAAACATGCAAAATTAATTAAAACCGGATTATCTTACAACTGAGTTAAAATAGCACAAGATGATATTTTTAAATATTTATGAGGGCAATTGGTATGCGAATTTTTGTTTTTATTTAGCAAGCAAATTAAAATAAAAATTTAAATATAAACATATACTACGTAAGTTTTCAGTTATCAATTACAAGTATGTTTTGAATACATTATATATATAAATATAATTAAGTTTTTAATATGCATACAATATGCAAATATATATTTCTTAAATTTCAATAATTATGTAATATTGAAATATAAACAATCGTTGGCACAAAAGTGTACTTTCAGCTGCCGCAATGCTGTTGACTAGTGTCCCGCTCCCAAAGCTTGGCCCTGACCCAACTCTGAGCTAGCTGGCTAGCTTGGCTGTGCCGGCTGTTCGGTTGGTCCGGTGATCTGCCTTCCGAGTTAGCCTTAATTTATGAAGTGATGATGACAAGTGGGATAACGGGGTCATTTCGCGCTTAATGTCGCCAACACGTAAAATGATTTGCATCGGGAAGGCTCGAGGCAACCAAAACCCAAACCCAAACCCAATGCCGCGTAACTTTAGAGCCTGTCGCAAGGCTGACTCCGACTGGGATTGGGTCCAGCTTAAGCTGCAGTTTCAGCTACCCTGCAGCTGCACAAGGAGAGCGAGAGAGAGAGAGAGAGAGAACTTATCGCTGCCGCCCGATCATAACAACACATTTTAAAGGGCTTAAGAGTCAGTCGGTGGCGGCAACCGAGGAGGCTTCGTTACCTTTCCAGTTGTGGTTGTTGTTGTCGGCAGTCGGCTGTCGTTCGTCGTTGGTCGGTTGCAGCCGAAGCTGACATAAGCAGACCGCAAACGTGACAGCTCACTTCACCCAGTGACAGTTTGGGGGCTTTCTACTTATAGCCAGGCAATTGCTTCAATATTATTCCTAATTTGGCACTTAAGTGCGTCAAAAGAGAGACAGAGAGAGTGAGAGAGATAGAGAGAGAGAGGGCATCGTGAATATGCAATGGGATATGGCCGAATGGGTATCTTATTTATTTATTTGCCCCTCTTTGTTCTTGTGGCTTGGTTGTTGTTTGTTGGCTGTTGGCTGTTGGTCAACTGTGGTCTGCTGGTCTTTGCGCCGTGTGCGTTGACATAAATCAAGCGACTTCCAACTTTTATCACGATCTCCTAAATAAGGCGATGCGGCCTGAAATCCGCTTCATACATTACACGCCGCCGTCGCAATCGCTAAGTAAGCTATCATCAGGCTCCTCTTCCCGACCCGACCCGAACCGAACCGAAAACCGACCCGAGCTGAGCCTCTGTCACAGTCCCAGTCACAGTGGGCCAAGAGTGTCAGCCCGGCTTGTGGACCTGGTCAGAGCAACCGAAGCAAAGATCTCTTCTCTGCCTCGTAAAATGGTCTCTCGCGCCTTTTAATGACAGTTTGAAGTTGCGGTCAAGTCTGCTGTTTCTTTCCCTTTTTGCCCTAGCTGCGGTTTGTATTAGCTATCTTATCATGTTTGCAACCGTTGAGAAGTGGCTGCTTTTTATCAGGGGTTGTACTAGTTGTAGAGCTTTTCCTACATATCAAGAGGGTTCCATTTTATACCTAACAGAGCGTCTTGCTTTCGTTTCAGGAGTTGTACTTTTTGTAGAGATATTCTAACATGTCAAGAGCTTCCCATTTTATAGGTAAATACTAACAGAGTCTAGTTTATGCATTCTATATTGAACTATAGTGATTTCATCATGTTTGCAACTGTAGAGAAGTGGCTTCAAGTCAAGAGCTTCCCATTTTATAAGTAAATACTAACAGAGTCTAGTTTAGGTATTCTATATTGAAGAGAAGTGGCTTCTTTTTTAGGAGCTGTAATATTTGAAGAGATATTCCTAAATATCAATAGGACTCCTTTTTAGCAAACAAGGAGAGGCGGAATATATTTTATTTATATTATTATAAGGAACAATTCTATATACTAACCAAGTCCCGACTTCAGATATAGCTAAGCAGAGTACTCATAAAAGCCTTAATAAAAAATGGTAAAATAAGAATATGTTATAGTTATTTGCACTGTTTTATCCGAGAAAACATCATTGGCTAATCGATTTGATATCTATTTTCACTTATTCAAGAGATATTGTTAAGATTTAGACTTGACTTCAGAAAATGTATCAATATTTAAGCCTAATTCGAGTTTGAGACTTTCAAAAAGTACGTAAAAAATATAAATAATATGTTGTATGAATAAAAGTCACTTATTTCATTGAAATTATATAAAACAATCATAATCGTATGATTATGTAACCATAATTAATGTTTTTGATGAAATGTGTTTGATTTTGGAATACTTTTAACTAGAATTCACAAAGTGTCTTATGAAACTTAAAAATGAAATGAATATTCCTCGGTAAATGCTTCTACAAGTTTTGATACTATTTGCTTGTTTTGATAAAGTCTAGGTAATATAATAGTAATAAGTTTCTTGTTGATACTAATTTGACGTATCTTATGAGATAAAGCCAATACATAGAGTTGTTTGCAGTGTATAAGTGTGTTCGTAGTGTGGAAATGGTGATTTTTCGTGCTTGTTTTTCCGCTGTTAGCCGTCTTGTGGGGAATTGTTCAGTGAGTTTTAGCAAATGCGATTAAAATGTCACAGAGACTTTGGCGACGGCCGCGTGTGAAGCAAATGTGGCGCAAATGTTGTTGGCCGTCTGTCAACGGGCCTTGGAGGCACAGACTCTAGGCATGTTGTGCCCCCCAACCGATCTGAGACCCTCCTCCTCCTCCTCCTCCACGCCTCTCCCTCTCTCGCTCTCGCTCTCCCGCAGCCGTGTAAATTGTAAATGTCTGGGCGGCAAGCCTTGCATGTTGTGCCAGGCAGGCGAGGAGGCGGAGCGAAGGAGCGGAGCAGCGGAGCAACGAGGGAGCCAAGACTGAGCCAGAGGCTCTTTGCATAATGATGACATTCCGCCGCGTATTTGATTAAGAATTTTGACAAGCGACATAGTGTCGCTTTGATGGCCACCCAGGCCAGGCATATCCGATGTCAGCGATCCCGATTCCTTACCCGATTCCTTACCCGATCCCGATCCCGATGCTCTGCGACTCTGTCGTTTTAATCAACAGCGCTGATCAATAACAATCAACATGTTTGCTGATAATTTCGCCCAGACGACAGTCAAGAATCCCTCCTGTTAGTTCCCGTTTCCCCATCCCGACTCCCCCTCGCTCCTTCTCTCTCGCTCAGTTTGGTAGGTGGCGTTCGTTTTATTTTCTTTTTTTTTTGAGTCATTTTGCGGTGCATTCTTTTTAATGGTTTGATTGATGGCTGGCAGCTTTGCTGATCTGGCTGCCTTGAATTTGTCAGCAAATTTGTCAGCCACGCGGGGACGCCACGCAAAAGTTTGCTAACTGGTTTTCGGATACCTCATCTACCGGGGTTTTTGTTTTTTTGTTGTTTTTGTTTTTAAAGGCTAACTGAATCACTGGCCAAAGCATTTGCGAGGAATGTGGCGAAAGTGAGCTGATGACTTGTAAATCAAGTGGAAAGTTGTCCTAACTCAGTGGGAAATTTGGCTATTAGAATCTGCCCGCTTGCCACTGACTCATGCAAAGCAGTTTGAAGTTGTTCTTTTCACTTGTGGTTTTGTGAGAGTATCGAAAGTAATTGCATTTAGATGAGTCACCTCAAATAGTAGATTTATATGGTAGAATTGCTAAGGCTGATAAGCTGAGAAGACACGTTAAGGCTCACTAGTTCCTACAAATGCCTTTCAAACATCTAAAACTCGCCTAACTTTGTCAAAAGTGATCCGATTTTAGTTCGCGAGGCAGTTTTGATCATGGCTAAGGTTCTATATAAGATCTGCATTTAAATTAGAAGAACTTTCAGAATTTAGATTGTCTATAAGACGCAAGTCAAGATAAGACTACAAAGTATCTAGAAATGCCCTTGAAACATCTAAAACTTTGTCAAAAGTGATCCGATTTTAGTTCCCGAGGCAGTTTTGATCATGGCTAAGGTTCTATATAAGATCTGCATTTAAATTTGATTAACTTTCAGAATTTAGATTGTCTATAAAACGCAAGTCAAGATAAGACTACAAAGTATCTAGAAATGACTTTCAAACATCTAAAGCTCGCCTAACTCTGTCAAAACTGATCCGATTTTCGATTCCAAGGCAGTTTTGATCATGGTTTGGCATCTTTATCTATATATATATATAAATATATAAATTTAAATTTAAAGCCCTTTCGAAATAAAGATTTTCTATGAAGCACAAACCAAGATAAGACTACCAAGTATCTAGAAAACTGATCCGATTTTAGTTCCCGACGCAGTTTTAAACATGTTTTGAGCTGTATATTCTGAACTTTAATTTAAAGCAGTCTGGAATCTTCATAAGCAAGCCTGATGGCAACAAGCAACAATAACTTAATAGACTTTGAATATATCTAAAATCGTATTGCGAACAACTTTTGTCTAATATGTTTTAGGCATGCAGTTGGATGAATTATAGAATTTGTTAATGATTGGTTTACAGCTACCTTTGCGTACACACATTAAACTAACTATAGGCTGAGATCGAACTGAACGGAACTGCGCCCACAACAGATTTAACAGATTGGTGCGAGCATTACCTTACCAAATCTGGACAAGGCCAAAGATAATTTGCCACAATTTGCGTCGCCCCAAAAAGTCGAGCAGCAACGCAAAAGGCGATCGCAAAATGTTGTTTAATAATTTAATTTGCCACAATTTAGCAGCGTTTATCAAAATCAAGAGCCATAGAAAGTCGAGCGAGATCTCTGGCGACTGTCTATTGGGGCTGCAACACAATGACGAGTCAGAAAACCGAAAACCGAAAACTGAAACCGAAACCGAAACTGAAACAGAAACTGTGGGATTGAAAACTCGGATTACGATGCAGATAAACGGCTACCTAAGTGAACGGCATGCTGGAACGTGATCAGCCCAATTTTAACGCCCATCCAAAACTGAAAGATGCTACCAGCGAGAGAGAGAGACCCAAATCCAGAGTCCGACTCGGACGCGAAACAGTTCAGTTCTACGAAATGTGGTGGGCGCATTGAGAGTCCGTCATTTGGTCAGTGCGAGTGCAGCCTATTATTAAATTGTCAAAAGGTCGAGAGATATATGTGTGTGTGTGTGTGCAGTAGGGAGCAGCGTTCCGATGAGCTGAACCCTTTGCCAGGGTCAGGCGTTGGCATCGTCTGGCAACGTTCCAACTCCAACTCCACCTCCACTTCGTTCGTCTACGACGCGCGTATCAGAAGCAAATCGAGCTAATTGGGGCAACGGGGCAACATTCACGTTACTCGGAGGATTGGAGGATTGGGGGAGTGGCGGGGGCTGCACATTAAGACAATATGGCCAGTCGTCTGGACGATCCTGCTGCTGAACAACATTTTGTTTATTTTGTGTTTAGGCCGTGTGAATTTTCAAAGGCTCAGGGCTAAAAGGAAAATGAAAGAAAAAAAACAACCAGCTACGGCAACTGTCGAAATTCCAAACCCAACAGCCTCTGTTCGTTGGGTTCGGCTTTTGGGTTACGGTTCAGCAGGCTACGGTCTCTCGATTAGCGTCGTCTGCCGCCGCTTCTGCTGCTGCTCCAGCTGCTGAGCAAATGGTGGGCGTATCGCGGCATTTATTACAGCCAATGTTACAATTTGTGGCTTTCGGATTTATGCGTTTATTCAGGCAGCGCCCCAAAATGCCAGACAACTTATGACTGGACAGACTATAGTGGCTACACGGGGACTACAGACCGCTCTAACCGACTAACCGTTCGCCAAGCTACCGAAAGAGCGCTCTGCTGTCTGATTGATTTCTGGGAATCGGACACACAGCTCCACACAGTGCCACACGGCAACATCAGCCACAACAAAGTTATGATTAAATGTGTTTGGGTGGGTCAACAACAACAACAACAACAACTAGAACAACAACAACTGCCAGGCAGCCAAGTTGTTAGTGTTTTGGAGCTATGCGCGGTGGCAAGTGTTATCATTATTTTGGTCAGCTCTATTATTAATTAGAAGCGCAGGGGGAATTGCTTTTCTGGCCGAGTTCTAGCTGAGCCCACGAGTGGTATGAGTAATGGCTGGGAACTTGCTAGCTTTGGGAATGGCTTTCTATCGACAGAGTCTTGCCAATGATTTAAAAACTCAAATCAAGTAAATAGTTTTTAGATGTTTTTAAAAAACTTGTATGCCATAATATTAATTTATTCAATTGTTTTGCAATATTAAACAAAAAAGTCGACGAGTCACTTAATAAAATGTAAAATAATTTTAAATATTATCTGATTACTATTAAATTTGTAAATAAATTCAAAATAAATACAAATGAAAACATATTTCGTTTTGGTATATTTGACTTTGATATGTTTTAAATGTACTCTGGTATTTTAATACCATTACAACAAAATGGTAATAGTTATAAGCCGCAACTCTTTTAGCTAGAGTTATTATAGATTAATATAGATTTTATAATATTATATCAAATATAACTTAAGCAAAAATGTTGCAGCCCTATATGCAATATAAGCAAATAACTTCCAAACAAGGAATATAATATTAGAATATTTCTAAAATATATATAACTGCTTCAATAAATTTAAATAATATATAATATTATATTAGAATATAATATTAAAATATTTCTAAATTATGTAGAACTGCTTCAATAAATTCAAATAATACACTTTATTGACTATAGCTAACGCTTAGCTGTCAAATAAATATAATAATAAGTCACAGTGCCCGCATTAATATAAAATATTTACACTCAACTAATTATATGGATTATATGTAAAAATATATATTAAACAATTAAAACAATTCAAAAATAAATTAAATACCTTAATCGCATGATTTAGTAAATAGATCATAATTAATATCGATTTGTAATCAATGTAATCCCAACGTTTTATCAACGTGCTATCAATTTAATTATTTATCACTTATTAATCAATTGCATGTGCATGTGCGACATAATGAGTTTTTTATAGCACAGCTTTATCTAGATTAAATAGCGCTTAACTGCTCATATCTGATGGTCACAATAGATTAAGCAGTCGAAAACAAAGATAAATCATATTTGTAATTTGCTGTTTGTTTTAATTTCGAAAACAGCAGCAGCTACATTTGACCCATTTAAAATCGAATTCGATTAGTCATGCTGCTTTACACAAATATTTCCATATTTAAATGGACAAATCATGGCAGGCAAATCCCAGGCAGACGGTAGCCGTTGATCTGATAATGCTTTCAAAGGCTGCAATTCAAATGCGATCAGCAGGCGACTTTCGACTCGCTGACTAAGTCGGCAGCTGACTAACTTAACTGACTGAAATTAGCATAAGGCCAGCAAATGGTAAACAGCTTGGGAATTTACGATGCCAATTGACACACATTTCACAGACCCCACGGACAGTGAGCGAGAGGGAGAGAGATAAAGAGAGAGAGAGAGAGGTCAAGTGTTGCATATGCTGAGGCGTCTAGACCTAATCGATTATAAATATGTGTGTGTGTGTGTGTGTGTGCCTAGCAATGTGCGATTAAAATAAATTGCAAAAACCCAGCGTTGCGCTTAAGTTTCATAATTAATTCAACAGTCGCCGCATCCACAACAACAACAACAACATTTAAGTGAAGAGTAGCCCCAGTCGCATAGTGATTCACTAACCGGCCCCCAGCTGGTTACCGCTGTTCCCTCCTCCCTCCTCCTCCCTCTTCCCAGCTTCGCCTGCTTGTCAACTCTTGTCGCCCATAATAAAAAAGTAAAATACAAAAAAAAAAGTCAGCGGCTGTTGGCTCGTTTCATAAACTCTTGTCAAGCTATCGCCAGCTTCTCTTGCACAGATACAACCACAGCCAGAGCCAGAGCCAGAGGAACCACATCCACATCCACGTTCACGTTCACGTCCACATTCGGTTCGTTGTCGTAAAATCGCTGGCAACACCTAGAAAGCAAGCAGCGGGCTGCTTATGAGTGTATTTTCCAGAGGTGTCAGGAAACAACTTGTCGGAATGCATCTAACAAGGAATTCGATTTTGCCAGGCGTTCCAGTTGCTTGGCTGGGCACTGGGCACTGGTCCACTGGTCACTGGTCACTCTGTCGGTCAGTTGTGTCCGTCCGTCTGGGTGTCGATCCGCCCGTTCGGTCGGGCTAATGGCACGTTGCATGTTTTACCACGCTTGATGACATGAATGGGCGCGGGCCCAGACAACAATCCACACAATCCACACACACACACACACACACACACACTCTCACACACACACTCCAGACATGCAGCTCCATTTTGCTTCCCTGTTCGTTCGCTCGTTCGTTTCACTCGGCTCACTCGGCTCACTTGGTTCGTTGTTCGCTTGGTTCCTTCGTGTGTTGTTCGATCAGTTCGTGTTCGCACATCGGATTGACTTCACTCATTGCACTAAACAAATATTATCGATTAGTTAGATATTTCGAATTGCTGGCATGTGTTTTGAGAGAGGGGTTTTCAAAAATTAAACACATTTATAGATTTCGTTAGCCTAATTTCAATATTTGGTTTGCTCATCAAGTAAAATACATATTTCTTTGCTCTTTATTTTCGAACAACTTTTAAAATAGAAGAATGCATTATCTTGCAGGACTATATTTTGTAGATTTTAATAATATTTATAAGATTCAATAAGATTTATACCTTCATATTCTTGTAAGCTCAGAAACTTTTTGAAGAATAATAAAATTACATATCGAGCTAAGAACAATGAATCTCAAAACTACTTTGTCGTCTTTTTCGAATGCATCCATAATATTTTCCCAATGTTTCAATGGAATTTCTAGATTTTGTATCCACATAATTCTGTTGTAGAAATGTGAATTTTTTATAGTTGTACTATGTAATATATTTCAAAGGGGTTTTTTTCTAGTTTTCGAATTCAGGACACTCACTCGCGTAGCTCATGCAATTGTTTTTCTAGCCGAAACGTTTTCCAACTGCAAATTTTGAGCAAAATGCGTGAGACGAATGCATGTGAGCTGCGTGAGGGAAAGAGCGAGATACTTTATTGTGTGGATAGCGTTCCAAAATGATTGAATCACACACACACACACACACACACACACACACACACAACAACAACACACACACACACATATGCGAAAAGGTTAAGGAGGCATGTCGAATGGAGCAGGCAAACATTTTTGGAATTTTTGTTAATTTGTAGGACGACATTTTGGCTGCCCCTGTTGTCTTTAATGGTGATGAAGGTGATCACTTTTTATTTTGCATATACACTGCGCTACACAAGACAGGCATGTGAAGACCGAAGATTCAAATGAGTTCACATTAGATTATAGATTGCTGTTAAGGATTTCTTGGGCAAACAATAAGTTGGAAGAATGTCAACTATTTCTGAATTAATTGAACAATACTAAAAGAGATAGGATGTTCTTTGATAGAAACTTCTGCCATGCTATAAAAGGAGTTTAATTTAGTTAATGGACAATTATAATTTAAAAGCTGCTGCATATTAAAGTTGAATACTATAAAGATTATTGATATATGATAATCAGCTATTGTATTTTGCTGTCTTTTCTGTTTCAGAACTTTTGCAACAATATATCGCTAAGTGTATAACATTTCTTTCTGTAGCTCATATATCGATCACTGTGATCACTTCGCTCAGTGTGGAACTTCATTCATCCATTTACTTTGTTTAATTTTTGTTGTTGTTGTTGTTGTGGTTGTTGTTGTTTTTTGATCGTTTTACAGCTTGCGAGCTTGTCACCACTTTCCTGGGCAATTTGTACGCATTTTCAATGGTGGCGGCATATCGAAACTTGTGTATCTTGGCCAAACAACCACAACAACAACAACAGCAACAACAACAACGGCCACATGGACACTACAACAACATACTCGTAGGTGTTTATAATGTACACTTTCTTGTTGTTGGGGCGAATCGATCGAATCGCAAAGCATCGCAGTCCAAGTCCAAGTCGAAGTCGAGTCGTTGAGTTGAGTGTGGAGCGATTTTTAAGTTGCTGTTGCGCATTTTCGCAGTTTACTTTTTGGACATTAAAACATCCGTTTACATAGTATTCCCATTAGCAGTGCTCTTGTCTGAGTTTTGCGACGCCTTGTCCGTCCACCATGTTGTTGTCATCGTCGTTGCTGTTGTTGTTGCTGTTGCTGTTGTTGTTGCGATCCTCAATTCGCCTTGTCTCGGACACGCGACAATCTTTGGGCATAAGCGGCGTTCGATCCGTTCCGTTCCTGCCGTCGATCCGTTTTCCGTCTCCGGCTGAAACAAAAGCAAAATTAAATTGTTATGAACACAAGTTTTCGATATAAGTTATGCGGTTGCCCCCACTTAACACATATTTATGGCGCGTGCAGCGGTAGCGCAGATTTTTCAGATACTCTGCCAATCCGTTTTGGGGCTGCGACCATTGTGAATGCTCCCAATGTTGTAAATTACGAGCTTAATGGGCGTTGAGTCAGCTTTTGGAATGCGACCAGCCACCTTTATTTGCCTCTTCTGCTACTTCTTCTTTTGATTTCGCCAAATGGCTGCCAATTGATGGGGCTAACTAACAATGCAAATGTGCGTGGCGCCCTCTGGCGTTCGTTAAGCGAACACACATACCAGAAATGTAGTAAAGTTCGCTTTGCATTTTAATATTTGCATTTCATTTGTTTGTCAACGCGGAGCTTTGTATAGAGCAAGGGTATATATATATATATATATAAATACATTACATGCTTTACTTTCTGTAATTTATAATTTTATTTTAAATAAATACAAAATATAAATAAATATAATTGTCTTTATATTTGCAGAGACATTTTTTATAATATTTTATCTTTATCGACTATAGGATTTTTAAAGTGATAATATATTGCAATACACTTTTATATAAATATACTTTATTTTTAATTTTGCTTTACTATACTATACGTTAAAAAATATATATTTAATTGAGAACAAGCCTAATTAAAGCTGAAATTAATTGAAATACATAAATTAAAAACCACATTTACATAAATATATCCAAAATTTGATGCAGCACGCAATAAATATACCCTCTCCTTGCTTTCCAGGTGCGGGTATACGCCCGCCAGCTATATCATTTATGCGGACCAGACTTAATTAAATATCAGTGACATTTATCGGGTCTCGTGTAGCTTTTGGCACGCCACTTTAACGATAAAAGTGGGTGCATATAAGAACCACTAGCAAACACGACACCCCACCAGTGCCCGAACCCAAACCCGAATCCGAATCCCCGAACCCGAACTCGAACTCGAACCACAACCAAAATCAAATACCGCAGCTCTGTCATATATAAATCACCGAAAGCTCGTGTCCCCTAGCCGAACATCATCAGCCCATCTCATTTGAGCTCGACTCGTTCCAGCTCATTCCATTTCGGTCCATTCCGGGTGCAAACCTGCGTCTGGGACACCAATAAAAACTGAATTTGGCTAACTGGCTGGCGGCTGTGCAGGAATGTTTAATGATGTATAAAGCATGTTAGAGTTTATCTTTATGGTGGCGTTCCTTTGCCAAAAACAAAACCAAAAAAACAACAACAACAACAACAAGTAAAAGTATTTTGAAAATTTGTCTCCATGCAGCGTTTTGAATTTATTGCGCTCGATGCTATAAAAAAAAAAAAAAAACCAAAAAAACATTGTGAAATAAAATAAAAATATAAAAATTATCGCCACGTTCCCGTCTTTGTCTTAACTGTCTCTTCTATTTGGGCCGCAATTAGGCGTTGCTAATTAAGTGCCCATTATCGGTCAGAGTTTGGCAAAGTCATCGTCGCCATTCGATAAGTGTGCCAAGTGTATGACGTGTTATCGAGCACTTTCCGATATCGCTCAGATACGAGCTATACGAGCCTTATCGCCAATATCGAATCCAAATTTCTTGGCTAATTACTGGCTTATCGGCACGCGCTGAAACTACTGGAATTGGAATTTCCACAAAATTTTGTATACCTATTGCCCACTTCAAATGTGAGAAACAAGTTGTCTTAATGTTTGTTACACGCAGAAAACCTATAAAATAACTTCATCACATTCAGAGTCAAATCCAAATTATGAGATATGAACGACTACTCATACTATATCATTAATTGAAACAAAAACTTTAGTCCTACAAATGTATTTTAAACATCGTTTTTTTTTGAACTTGTAAAAAATAAACGACCAAATACTAAATTAAGAACAATATAGAATAATCTTTGATATTTGTTTTAATATAGTGGAGGGTATCTAGAAGTCGAGCTCTGGGCTCTTACCCTAGCGCACTATTTATTGTTGACTTTAATTTGGAGCTTTTGCTTTTATTTAACCGTTTATTTATCGCAAAATGCTTTATGGAAGCCACTTGAAATATGATGAAAGACTAATAGATTTTTTTGGAAATCTAATGACACACATTAATTAGACTGATAAACCGATACTGTGGAAAGTGTTGGGGTTGGCCAGCGGCGATTACTTTGAATTTTATCGGGTCATAGAGAAAATTAAGTACGTTACTATATTTTTTAAGAGAAAGACATTTTTTCAATCCAAAATTTTTTCTTTTCGATTTTCGATAACGCAAGTTTATATGATACAAAAAATTTATCTAGCTGAGCAATTACCTTTAAAGTCTTTTACATATTAATCAGAATCATAAGAATCTTATTAATATGAAAATGTAAACAGGTTATATCAGAAGACAGACTAATTTCACCAAAGTATAAATGATGTATTTAATATAACGATGTTTTGAAAAATCTAAAAATTTAGTTGTCAGACAGGAAAAGTGTAATTAAGAGCAAAATGTGCCTACAAAATGTAAGAAATTATCTATAAAATACTTCTTAGCTTACTAATTATATATTTATGATATATAATCCTTTTCCGCAGATTAAGTTTTTTGTAACCATTATGTAATTTAATCTTAATTATATAGAGACAAGAAAGTGATCTATTTGTTTTCTTCATGATAGGTTTTTCGCTGTATATCTTACTCTTTTCCCCTCAGACTCTCTCTCTCTCTCTCTCTCTCTATCTTTCTAAGTGATAACTAACACTTTCTCTCTGTATTTGCCACCCACATCTGTTAAAGCTGTACGTAATCATAGCTCTATCTTTTAATGTTGTTGCTGTTGTTGTTGTTGTCGTTGTGATTGTGTTCGTGTTCGTGTTGTTGTCACAATATTTGTGGGCACGCACGCATTTGCCATCGATCGGCTGAGCTTCATCATGTCGCATAAATAATAATCAAAAGTAACATTTTCCATAACACAGCTGAGCCACCCACACAGAGACACAATTCCCCAGACCTGGCAGACCCGCATGTTAGGCAACACCAATACATATATACACACATATATATATATACGATATATGTGTATGTATGTATGTATATACAACAAAGTAGCCGGCCGGCCACTTGAGAAACAGTCGAAATTTATGGCGCAAAGTACAGTGCCCGATTGTCACCCATGAGGCCCCGCGGGGGGAGTGGGGAACTCTGAGCAGGGGGGAAGGGGGAAGGGGCAAGGAGTAGCGGCTTGGACTTGGTGGCAACCAGTTTGAATAATGCTCAATGCCTCAGTTGGGCCAGTTTGGAGCTGGGTGACTCTGTGCAGATTAGTCACATGTCAGCTTCAATTATCGTCGAGTCAATTTGTTGAAAGGCCGCCACATATATATATACACATATATCTGTATATATATATAGATATGCGCGAGGCACAAGGCAAAGATTTTGCAGCCATTGGATGGTCGAGTCAATCGATACCGCGCGATTCGAATCCGGGGCGATTTTCGCTTGAAATATTCCAACTGCGTTGCCGCCGCGGGGGGAAACTGGGAACTTGCAGCCTTGCAGCCAGGTCTAAAGCTGCTGAAGCTGGCCAGGAGCCAGCAAGCGCGTCTGATTATCGGCAGGACAACAGCAACAACAACAACAACAAGAGCGACTTTGGCATAGGGCATAACTCAGATGCTCTGCTATGATAATTTCCAATAAGGCAACCCCGAGAGAGAGAAGGAGAGAGATCGGGCCGGAGTTGGCACGGCTTTGAAATTGATGATGTTGGGTATGTTTGGAGTCAGCTTGTTTACACAATTCAGCGCACATTGAGGTCGTGGTGGTGCCGCTGTGGTGCTGCGGTGCTGCGGTGCTGCGGTGGTGTCGTGTAGCTCTTGGCCCGGGCCAGGAATTTGTTGGCACTGTCATCAAAGAGGCGCCGAACTGTATATCAAGATCAAGATTGAAATCGAAGCGATGTGTCGCATCAGCTGGCCAAAGATTTCAGCTAGACAAATGTCAGATCAATAGATAGAGCAACAGCAACAACAGCAGCAGCAACATCATCATCATGATGATGAACATAATGATGATCATTATCATTATCATTATCAGCTTTGTTTGCTGCACAGTGTCACGTACGCTCGCTATTTGTTCTGCTGACAAATTGGTAGTATCTGTGTATCTGTGCATCTGTGTATCCGTGAGATACGTCGCTAACCTGGCCAAAAGCGTGTCAACACATTGTCTGCGCGCCTCTGCCTTGGAGCCAGCCTCATTTGTCAGCTGCTGCAGCTGAGAAGCTGTGCTTTGTTTGCCTTGCTTGGCCATTTGTCTTAATGGCTCAATGCAATCGCTGGAGTTGCCCAGTTTCCCAGTCCCTCGCATAGCTTCCCTCCCAGCTTCTCAGGCTGCAATCCCACGCATCTGACATTGGCCCTGCAGCTCGGAGTTTGTCACCTTTTCTTTGTGTCATTGTCATTGTCATTGTTGTTTAGGTTGCTGACTGCGCCACTAATGCGAAATATCAATTTGTACTTTACAACAATGTCTGCGGCGAGCTTATTGAAATTTCGAATAGATCGTAGTTCCGGTGATTTTTTTCTCTCCACTTTTTGTTTTTTTGGTTGTGGTTTAGCATTGTGCTCGATACGTGTGTGTGTGTGTGTGTGTATGCGAGAATTGCGGCTAAGATCGCGGAAGCGGATATTGGCTAATGATGAGGGCAGTCAGCTATGACTAATGATCTTGTTGATCGATATGTGAACTTCTTCTGACTTGCTGATGAGCATTCAAATATAAAATGGTCATTTCAGATAAGCTCTACGTCGGATTTTGTATAGAAATGTTTGGACAGTAATATTGAACAAAAGGAGAAATATAATTAAGATAAGCATATTTCAATGCATACTTTAATACATTACATTAAAATAAATGTCTATTATTATCCGCAATTTAGGGACATGACTGATTTATTTTGTATCAATGAGATTTGTATTAATAGTGTTAATTTAAATTGGTTTTATACGTATATAGAAAAAAAATGCTATCTCGCTCTCTTTCTCTCTTTACTACTTTACTTAGAGTATAAATTAAGAAACATTATTGTAATCTAACTATACTTCTTCTGAAATTATGCTAAACTATAAAACATTAGTTAATTTTGATATATTTTGGAATGGTTTTATCAATTCATAGTTTCGAGTTTACATTTTTCAAAATTGTTATAATATTTAAAAAATTGTATTGCTTAACAACAACAACAAATAATAAATAAATACTAGTAACATAATTGAATAAAAGAATGACTGATGTTTGATATATCATGATTATTGTTTGGATATATTTTTTTAAATATAATATAATATTTAACCAAAAACATTTAAACATGAATCAAAATTTGATAAATTCTTGTATCCGCAAATTTTGTAAAATACTAGATATATAAAAATAAAATGAAAATAATCCGCAGATAATCTACTAGCAGCTGCTGGGGTGACTTTTGGCTTTTTCCGGGTCTCAATGGAAGCGATCATTTTGAAGGTAAGTATTAAGACAGCAGCAGGCGGCAGGGAAAGAAAAAAGTCAGCCAGAACCGCCGCCGAGTGGTGTCGAGTGTGTGGAGTGGACTTGAACAAATGATAACCAATTTCTTCACACAATTCATGCATAAAAATAATTCCCAATTAGCTGTAGGCCCCATAATGCCGAAAAGTAAACAGAGAGGCCGTCAGGCAGGCAGGCAGGCAGGCAGGCGCCTTGTGGATTGTGGCGTTAAAATGCCACAGCGGTAAAAAAATAATAATAATCGTAAAAAGGCGACGTGCCAGAGTGCGAGAGAGAGGGAGAGGGTGAAAGACTGAAAGAAACAGATCCGAGCCGAACCGAACCGAACCGAACCGTAAGCCAAACACACATAACTGTGGGCAGTTGTGCGAGTGCGACATGATGTTGATATGTTAACAAGACACCCGAGAGTGCCAAGTGGTGTGTGAGCTAAGCTCCCTGCCCCGTACCCCCCGATGATGATGATCATCATCATTATCAACAGCAGTGAGTCGCATTCGGATTCGAAGTCGGAGTCTGCGGCTCAGTCACTGTCACAGTTGGCATTATATATATGCATATATGCGACCTAATCCGGTAGCGATGTTTGGCATATGTTTGTTTTCGCAAATGCGCCAAGGATAACAAGCCGAGACATCTTTTCATTTCCATATACTCATACACATTTCTTTCTCTTCCTCTATGGGCATCTCTGTTGGGTTATGTGGAACCCACACAAGTCAAAAATGTTATGACCTCAAGACAGTTTTTTTGTTGTTTTGGTTTTTCTAAAAATGCGCTTTGATTTATTTTTATTGATGAGCATACAAAAAAGCTGACCACGATCGGGGCTCCGGGCACAGTAGTAGTCGTAGTAGTAGTAGTCATCGCACAACAGCGGGGGGAAGTCTCCAAGTCTCCGAGTCTCCGAGTCTCCGAGTGCCCAGTTCACAGTTCCCCGTTCCCCGATCCCCGATCCCAGTTCCCAGTTCCCAGCTACAGTAAGAACATTTCATGCTGTGTGAACGACATTTTCGTATATACATACGTTCGTTCGTTGGTTCGTTAAGGATTCCCTCCTACATTTCATAATTCACGGAATATTATGCCACAGCTGCCGAACAATGTGTCCAATGTTCGGGGCCTTGGCCCGTTCGCCTGTCATTTGCCTGCCTCACAAAATATATTCTCATTAAAATGGTGCTTTTTGGTGCTTCTGAGTCGGAGGTGTCCCTGCTCGGGCGCCGAATTCGAGACTATTCGGCCAGCCACCACGCCCAACCCCCTGTGGCTTTGCTTCCGTTGGAGACGCCACTGTGGCGTGTTCTCTCTGCAGTGCCCCCAGTGCATCCCCTACTCGCTGCTACTCGCTGGATATCTGAAATCTGAAAGCTTAACGCTGTTTATGTGCAAATGTCGAAACAAAGATATTTCTTTAAATTGATAAAGATTAACCATAAACATTGGGGCATGCAACCGGCAAGCTGCGACAAGCTGCGAGTCCCCCTCCCCCCTCCCTATCTGCGGCAAGTGGCTGCTGTCTGCTGTCTGCTATCTGCGGGGCGCATATCTATGGCAAAGAGAGAGAGAGAGAGAGAGAGACAGAGAGAGATGGAATCTCGCTCTTGTTGCCAAGTTTCGGCTATGCTTTATGGAATTTGGTGGCAAATTCACATTATCATCGATCTAAATAGTTAATTCCCGCAAGAAGTTGACTCAAAGTAAGGGATAGCTTCCATATAGTTGTGGTAAGATTGGTAACCGAAAAGTTAAGGAAAAACTATGAATATAAACATATAGTATAAAAGGATGCCAAAGTTTACGAAAAAAGGCAAACTTACTAGAGAGTTAAGTAAAAATTACTACAATTTATAAGATTATTCATGTAACAATTGTAGCACACATCTAAATTCCTGAAATAATTAAATGTAGCAATTCTTGACTTCATTTTTAACCTATGATGTAATGCGGTTTAATTTCCTTATGAAATTTGAGTGAGTTAATGTGTCCTAATTAAAACCAAGGCAGTTCACGTTGGCAAAAGTGTTCACGTTTTCGATTGCCCGGAAAGTGTAAAGTGAATACATATTAACACACTTGAATTCACGTTTAATTGTTGCTTTGTTTATTCATTTGTTCTATGTTCTATGTTGTTCACGTTTTAGAAAAGACAATGTAAAGAATAAACTGTTCACATTTTAAAGGCGTTTGCGCTTTAGGGCGTTCACGTTATCGAGCGTGCACTGTAAGTGTTTTATTAGTTAGTATTGAATTTCAGTTCAGTTACCAAAGCTAAGGCTGTCGAAGGTAAGAAAATAGACCCACACACATTGAATATTTTAGTGTAGGGATGCGTTTTATGGAAAATGAAATGTATGTGGTATTAATCTTGAGGCTAAAACTTGAAAATCAAATGCATAGAGTAATCAAAGTGAATTTTCAATATATACTATGATTTAAATTTATCGTTCGTTTGGCACACATGCATTTGCAGCTCGATGAGTTTTAAGCCTGTATTCGCATAGTTTTACACCTGTACTATCTTGATTTGTCTGAATTATTTTCTAAAACATGTTCATTCAGCGGAGTCGAGATTCATTCATTGCTGACTGGCTGACTGGCTGGCTGGCATTTGAGCGTGAAGAACACTTGGCCCCAGAATGAGAATGGGAATGAGCATCAGCCTCGGTCTCGATCTCGATCTCGTAGTTTGCACCGGATGTGGGCGTTAGCAGGCATGTAATCTGATGCCTGACAAATCGGTCTATTAGAATCGTCGAAGACTGTGTTGAAATATTTGTCGCATGCAACTTGAACGAAGACGACGACGACGACGAAGAAGAAGATGCCGCCAAATGGACGCAGTCTCAAACGGCGTAGGTGGCGCAGGGCAAATGTGCATTGGGATTGGGCTGTGGCTTTGGCTTTTGCTGCGACTGTGACTGGGGCTGGGGCATAACCCATGAGCTTGCCGCAACGGGCTACAGCGTCATGAGGTTTTGCAGGCGCAGTCAAAGGGAAACTCTCGGCGCAAGTCTTTGCCACAAGTCAGTTGCAGGCGGCGCGTGTGCCTAGCCCTTATTTTGTTGTAGCTGTAGCTTTTGGTCTTGGTTTTGGTTTCTTTGCGCTCTTGTGCGCGTTCTTTTTTTTGGTTTTTATGAGGCGCAAGTGGCGACGTTTTGTGGTTGCGAGGCAGACGCTGGCTAAAATGTTGCACGTTGCTGGTGGCGGCGGCGACGAGTTGGACTTGGACTGAAGCGGCGCCGCAGCAATTCATAAACGTGGGCGATTGATTCTCGTACCTCATGGCCTCATCCTCATTGCTGCTTTGGCTGCTTTGGCTGCTTTTGACTGCTTTGGCTGCTTTTGGGCTTTGGCTTTGCCACTAAGGCTCGGCAAATGGCCCGCGGCATTGCGATTGAACTTCAAGTTATGATCGTCGTCGTCGTCGACAACAACAGCAACAACCACAGTGCCCACATTGATGGACGTTCGCTTACGAACGAACTTGGGCAACAACAGCAACAACAACAACAACAACACACGCTGTTACCACTTATTGATGGCACATTGTGATGGTGATGCGTTCGCTCCACAACTTCAAGACCCGGCGACGACCCAGCGAGCGGTGCCCCCTCTGCCCCACCCCTTTGCACCACACTCATGAGCACGTCGAATAGAGGCGTTCTACTCAAATGTATGATACCCACCCACGAGCTCTGAGCCACAGCTGTGTTTGTGGCCAAAGCTAAAGAAGCAAAGGCACCAACTATGATGATGACTGCGACTGCTGACTGAGTGTGTGTGTGTGTTTGTGTGTGTTGTTGTTGTGTGTGTTTGTGTGTATGCCATGCTGGGCTCTGCCCTGCACTGCTCTGTCCCTCTGAGTTTAGCCTCAAGTTGATGTGGCTTAAGGTGCATCCATGAAGCGCCCCATGCATTCATTTTAAGACGACTGGCTTCAGCTTCATTTTTGTGCTTGTTGTTTTTTCGGTGCCCAAAAGACAATGCAAAATTAAGCGTTTCCTTTATTGTTGTTGTTGTTGTTGGCTGCCTTTGTATTACTTTAAGGTGTGCTCCAGGTAATAATTTAGTTAAATCATATTTTCGGCAAAAGACAACAACAACAACAACCACCGACCGCCTTGCACTGCAGCTAAAATTATTTGCCTTTAACACTCACTCACCTACTCAGCGCCGCCTATCCGACGGGGTCTTGACTCGGACCCCCGATGCTATCCCCTCCCCCTATCAATACTCTAACTCCATGAATGGCGCAACATTGTTGAGCACCCCAAACACACACACACACACACACACACACTTACACACATTTGAGTCGCAACTATGCTGTAAACGACATCAAATCATATTTGAGAACACTTTATGACGTTTGACTTTTAGTACAAGTTTCTTTATGGCTCGTTCTGCATAATGGCTTCATTTTTTGATGACTGCCATGTATCATCAGACAGCCATATACATACATATATATATATATATATATATATTATGTTTGAGTTCAAATCATACATCATTTGAGCGCTAAGTTTTGTTTTTATGCTTACTGGCAGTAACTTTAAATTGACGTTCGTTTTTATTCGAAATCAAATTAAATAAATAATAAAACATTATTGTCAATTGTTTATAAGTAAATAGTAAATGGCTTTTTAAAGCTTCCAGTTTCTTTTTAGCTGCTGTAGAATGCGCAAATAAATGTGATTTATACTAAGTACTTAATTTTATAGCTGTCAACATCGGAATGATTGCACATATTTCATGTTCTTGTATTTTGAATTATGACTTTATATATAATCGCTAGCAGCTATCAGAAAACAAGTTTAAGAAAGCAACGAATTAGTTTTTAAGAACAGATCAATATTAGATGTAAAGCTTTTTATATATTTTTCAAAATTTTTTACTGTTTGTAAATGTAAATTGATGGATATATAACTTTTAAAATTCATTAAGTAGTTCAAATATTATAATTGAAATCTAATGTGGCTATGGTTTAAGATGAGAGTTCATATACTGTGTAATGTTTAAGTAGAACTTCTCTATGATTTTGTTTTCCTAATATCATAAAATAAAAGTACCAATAAATAGAAACATGATTTATCTATTTAAGTAATGCTCAACAATTCTTAACCTGTTTCTGCTAAATCACTTAAGTCACTTGCGATAAATTAAGCGATTTTAGAGGTCGTTCTTGCTTCTAGTTTCGAAGTATAGTATTCGTGTATTCAGTGATTAACATTCATTGCCAATTCAAAGCAATTTCCAAAAACATTGAAATCAGCTAGCTGAGACAAGCCAGAAATATATGTATATAGACATATGTATATAGCTAATATTTAATGCCAATTAACGGCAACAACTTCATAAGTCAAACGAGTCTCATCTTCATAGCACCCAGATATGTATAATCATAATTTTCGATACTTGCTGTTGTTGTTGGTGTTTTTATAGCCCCAAATACAAATGCACGAAAACAAAGCATTCAACATGTTTTGGCATGTCGTAAATAATCGTTATAAATAGTATGATATCGGAGTCAGCAGCAGCAGCAGCAGCATTATAGAGCTACCTCCTCAGCTTGAGCCGTCTTGTCTAACGATAAATTACAGTTAGAGCTGTACCTACCGTATACGCCAGCGACAGATGCCCAGATGCCCAGATCCCCGAGAGATCAGTGGAGAGACACTCAGAAACAGAAACAGAAACCGAAACTGAACCACGTCGCTCGCATTTTTAAGGTGTGACCAGAACGCGAACGAAACTCGTAATTTTTGAAATTAGCATTTTTGTTCATCTCTCTCTGTTAACGTTTTCAAGATCTGTGCTCAGCCACACAGACGATCGGTTTTGTTTTACGTGTTTGTCATAAAAGCCAAATTTACAAATTGTCCCCAACCCCAAAAAGCCAACAAAGAATCAACTATAGATGCGACGACATAGACATCATCGACATCATCAGAGGCAGATTCAGATGCGGAGTTGGATCTGGAGTCGGATCTGGAGTCTGGAGGCCGCGCTCTGGCAATAAACTCATCAATAAATTGCCGTCTTCGGTTGTTTATGTTGCGGTTCTCGCATTGGTTATATGACGCCACAAGAGACAAGCAGAGACAACAAACAACGCAACACCAACGCATTTGATATGATATGTGTCCAAGTCGAAGATTCTTCCCAGCTCGCAGCTCTTCGTTTCGGGTGGTCGGACGGAATTTCTTTTGCCTTTGGAGTGAAGCGCGTGGCTAAGTGGATTTGTGTGTTCGGTGGTGCGAGAAAAATGTTTATTGTTTCAACATTGTTATCAATGGTAAGTAAACACCGTTAAAACGCTGCCATGCCACAGTCTGTGGTCAATTTTTGATTTCTAATTTGTTTACACATTCAACCCAAAAAGAAGCAACAAAATTATTATGCTAGATGCTTATTTATGGGCTGCAGCACACTCAACTGTTACCCCTGGCCCTGGCTTCCTTCTCTACCCAACTGACCAACCGGAAGAGACATTCACACACACACACACACACACACACACACATGCGCATACATTAGTGATTATTCTTTTCCACACGTCATTTCTTCTGCTCTTATCGCCTGACCACAAATTTCTTTCATTTTGTTCGCCTCTTGAATTCTGTCGGATTTCGCTCAGAATTTATTAGTACAAAGAAGACGCGTGTTTGCATCATCAATCAGTTAGGATGCTCTCACCTTATAGAAGGTAGCCCACTACAACATCTTTCACACATCGCACGCCTAACAAATTAATTCTCTTGACTTTGGCTTTAGCTTTTGCTTTTGTAGGTAGCTGTTGACATAAACAGGATAGTTGCTTACTCATGCAATTCTGCAGATAGCTATATTTAAGAAGACTTTGATAAAGGAGACACAATTGGAAATGTTCGGAAAGAAAAGAAAAATAACTGTGCTATTAATGAGAATAGTTTATTGTCTAAATGTTTATGGTAAGGCTTTTCTTTCTTTTGAAAAAATCTTAGAAATATTCGTAAATATACACAAAGTACTTCGCTCTTTAAAAAGATTTTAATTAAACACAACTTACACTAAAGTTTCTTTATGTTCTAATTTTATATGACTATAATTTAATATTTTTAATATTTATAATTGCCTTTTTACACAAATTTCGATTAATTCGAATTCTTATGTTTTCTATTTCGATCACTTAATCTTCGGCTTTTTATTTTCAACGAAATCACTTATCATTTTTGGACTGTGACACATCGAATGCTCATTTGTCAGTGGATTTCGTTCCATTCTCCATTCTAAAACTGAAATGCTTCTCCACCTTCTCCGCCAGCTGGTCATAACTAAGCTGACAGTTGTGACATTATGGCGCTCAATTTATGCCTAATTTGGTTGAGCTATGTCAACGATTACGACACCTAATAACAAAGCACATTCAGATGCAGCTACAGATACAAATACAGATACAGATACAGATACAGATAGGCTGCACATCAAAATCAAACGCAGCTAAGCCGATGCAGACGAGCGATAAGCCGAGAGCCACACAGATTCCCGGGCTAAGTAGTCCCCGTTTCAGTTCCTTCCAAGCCAACAGATGCACTCCAAGAGCGAGAGAGAGAGGGAGAGATGGAGAGGGAGAGGGAGAGACTGGGCCCTTGTTATCGACTCATTTACGGTTATGTAAGCCCATTGAGTGTGATGTGTGCGAAAGATCAGCGATGCATATAACCATATAGCCATAGATCCGGTACCTAAGCAGCCTTTTTGTGGCCAGCGAGTGCTGCCGTTGACAGTTAAAGGACCCATCTGAAGTGGCCCAGGACATTGTAGATATAGATACATATATTTCACGGTTATCAGCACACCGAAAGAACGCTACCCAAAAGCGGGTCACAAATTGCTGCCTTATCCTCGCCGTGTTTTTGTTGTTTATTAGCTTAATAATTTGTGCCCAGTTTCGGAGGGTTCAGCCAGCTATCATTTATTGGGCTGGTGGTGGTTGCAGGATTCGGTAGGCGTGGCATGGTGTAGATTACAAGCGAAACAGTTGCTGCTAATGGGCCTGCTGCTGGCTGAGTTGGCGAGAGCCAGCGAGGGTTAGTTCTGTCGTTTCGGGGGTTAGTTCTGTCGTTCTGTTCTTCTCCCCCTTTGGCAATGGCAAGCATGCTGTGATAATTAAATCAACAATTCAGGGGCGGGCAAAGCGCGTTAAATGTTTTGAAGTTCGTTTTGATTGCCGTTTATCGTTTATCGCTTATCGTTATCCGTTCTCCATTCGCATCTCTCTGGCATTATCTATAGCTATCTCTGCCTTGTGGGCGTTGACAACTCTCGAAAAATAAACAACAGATTTTTGCATATCTTAAATGGAAATCTGATTGCTGCTTTGAAGTAGATCTACTTTAGTCAGAATTGCTTTTGTTAATGGTTTGTTTTCATTGAATGCAGTTTAAAATGTGACACAACAATATTAAGCGAAAGGGGCAGAAATAACTGAATATATAACTTAAAGCTGACGGTATATACACATAGTTAAGAATTGGCTTCATCTGATTTGAGTTGGTTTGTTTTTGTGGATTACGTGGCGGATGAAAATGCCATTATTTTGTATTTTATTTGAAATTACAACCATGTTATCTCCACATGTTTATAAATACATAAATATACAGACTTTTTTAATAAAATATTGTATTTATTTAACCTGAGCTGTAGCTTTTATATTTTTCACAGAAGAACTGTCTAATTGAATGTCTCGAAAATCACTTAAATTTGACTCAAGTGCCTCAAGTAAATCATAAGATATCATGGGGCGCCTATATCGTATCCTATCCTTCACATCTGCAGCCTTGGAACTTTCACAATGAAAGAAAAGGGATACGCTGGCACTGTTTAGTCGCACGATGAGTTGTTGCGCAAATAGCCAAAAAAGATTTCACTAATGGGCCATTAATCACTTATCTAAATATCAGCGCCTAGCACCAAAGAACCACACCGACTATTCTCACATGGAAAGCGCACAAAAATCCCACACATTGCTAATCCTTAAATACACACAACACAACACAGTTTGTAGACCAGTCCTAAACACGAAACAACAACAGAAATATTATGCTCAAAATGTGACATTTTCTTACACGAAGATTGCGTTAACACAAAGAAAGAGAGAGAGAGAGGGAGAGGGAGAGGGAGAGAGTGGGAGTGAGAGAGAACTGAACGGAAATTTACAACAGCGACAATAACGAGAACTTGGCGGCTATTACAACACCTTGGCCAGTCAGACAGACAGACACATAACTCTATATTTGTTGACAAATAGGTGCTCTGTCAGAGGGCAGGGTGGGGGTGGAGTTGGGGCAGAGAGGGGGGGCACAGAGGGGGCAGACGGCTCGACCCAACGATATCCGTGCAAAGCAATCGTGTCACTATATTATGACGTTAATGACAAATTGACGGCGCAATTCGTTTGATGTGTGTGTTGTTTGATTGTTTTTGGTTCTAATCATGCCGACTGCCGCCGAGGTAGTTCTGAAGGGGGTGGTGCTGGGTGCTGGGTGCTGAGTGCTGGGAGTCACTGTTAGTGTTGCTGCTGCTGCTGCTGGCAAATGATTTTCATTTAATTTGAACCACATTGCCGGTGAGCCGTCAATTAGCCGTTCCTCTGAGCTCTGACTGTGCTTATCAGCAACCAAGAGCCATATAACTATATATACATATGTAGTATGTGTATAGTCACTCTCTCTCTCTCTCTCTGCCGCTCTCTGGGCCAGAGATAAGCTTCTATATTATCTGTGGCGTGTGAGTGTTTCTCTGCTGAGGACGCTTCTACTATATTCAGCTGAGTTCTGTGCTGTTCTGGCATGTTTGATGATTATGTGTAGTACACAACTCGTTGCTTCGTGCTACGTGCCGCGAACTTGTCAAACAACACCTCGGCAAATACACACAGAGAGTGAGAGAGTGAGAGAGCGAGAGAGAGAGAGAGTGGGTATATGTATCCAAAAAGTGCAGAGCTCATTGCCTGTCAATTATATTGTACTACTCTCAACTTGAAATACTTTAGCCGTATATAACATTTGTCGCATTTCGTTGTTTGCATTTGCGCCCTGAGTGCCATAAAAAATGCGACCCAACCGACCGAGTCGGCTGCATCAAGGCGTATATACATACATACATAGTATATATATGTGTATATATTTAGAAGGTATACACACATACTATACTATATGACTTGGTATTAGCATTTCTGACGACACTGTGACACACCCGCCTGGCTTTCCATCGACCCTTTGGCTTTGCCAGCTTTTTACCGTCGGCATTGCGCACACCATCCAATAAAATCTAATTACCTCCTCCAGGCACTGTATAAGCACTGCCTATCTATTCACTTGCACGAGTTTCGGCAGCTTTTCTTCTCTGGGACTTTACCGTACCGTACCGGAGACTGCAAATAGTTGCGGCTGCCAGTTCCAGCAATTGTGCTTCTCATTCTTTATGGTCGTTTGTGCGGCGGCGATTTAAAGGCGGTTTCTGTTCTCCACTATACAGCTGCATAGAGGTCTGGTATAGATAGAGAGGAGCAGGAAGAAAAGGCTAGGAAAAAACCTTCTCCAAATGATATGTAAAGGTCCTCTTAACTTCCACTTGAAATAATCACAAATTCTAATTGCTGAAGCTTTGGGACTTTGGGAATACTTCGAACTAAGCTTAAGTTAGTTGAATCTTAAAACTGAAACTTTAAACTTCCAACTAGAAAAAGCACTACCACTGACCTAAATGTACTTGGAACAATGGTTTGCTTAGTACTAGCTAGGAACATCCGAAGGAGAGGTAGAGTTGAGGGATAAGGAAAAGTCCTAGGACAACTGTTTGTCAAGGTTTGCTTAATGAATTCTACTAGAATCTTAGGGATAAAGAACGGTAAGCCCATAATATCAAATTTAATTTATATTTTATATATCATATTGTTTCAAATCGAACTATCTAATAAGGCTAATAAGTATGATTACTCTGCTTTCTAATGAGATATAGATTTTTTAATAAATTGAAAAGATTCCTATTCATTTCATATTAATCGCGAAATATTAGTTAGCATCGGAAGTAAGTTTGAAAAGTAATCTTCTTATTCATCTCGAATCCTTTGATTGTATATATAAGAGTTTGTTGAGCCCTTTGATGACTATTGTGTTGACCTTGGATTCGGTTGTGGCTCACTCCGTCCACAGATAATCGGAGTATACTCAAATAGACTGCTTGTTAAAAGTTTAACAGCATGCAACAATCATGTCTAAGACTTTGTCCTTCTTTTCTTTTGTGGCCAGAACGAGATGCTAACATGCGTTTGGCTTTGCTCTGGGTCTTAGTAGGTATGCTAAGCTGGTGTGTGTGCCTCCAATATATAAAAATGTTTACGATACGACACCTAATTAGGCAGAAGAACGCCGCATAATTTACGTTTCGTCAAACGTTTGGCGCACTAACTTCTCAAACGCTGAGGCTGCAGTTGGACTTGGAGGGGAATGGGGAAAGGGGAAAGGGGAAATGGGAACGCCAGCGAGTGTCTCTGGTTGGGGACTCGGACTCCGCCGAGGCCTACGTACATCAGCGCTGTGCAAACATGGATTCGTTCCCTATTGAGGTGCCGTCACTGGATGGATGGCTTAACGGGGGTTAAACGGGGTTGGTGGGGCCTCCTTTGGCACAGACACACATACATCAAATCATAAAGCAAATGGTGCCGACAACTAACTCCAGTCCAGCAGACTCATGACATTTACATTCACATTCACATTCACATTCACCCAAAACCCAAACGACAACAGCAACAGCAACAGCAACAAGAAGAACGTTCCGCTTTTTTGCGTTGGTTCCGGGAAACGCAACAAAATTTCACAAGCACAACGAAAATATTTTTCAGCTCTTGCGAGCAACTTCAAAGAAACCAAACCAAACCAAACCAAACAAACTAAAAAGTAAGAAAGAAAAAAAACCTTGCCACGCCTCAGCTCAACTAGACAACATTGTTGTTGTTGTGGCAGATCGAACTGCTGCTGCTGTTGTTGTTGCTGTTGCTGGTTAGTGATGGGCTTATTAGAGTTAGTCAGTCAGTCGGAGAGCAGCGGGAGCAGCGGGAGGAGCTTGTATGGCGTCCAAGCAGTCACTCTCTGACATTGTCAATGGGGCGTTGCGGAAACCTCAAAGCGAAATTTAGTGCGCTCACTCCTAGTCGTTGTTGCTGTTGTTGCTCTTCGCTGTGGCTTTATGACGACAATGCGTTTGCTGTCATAATTATTAGTCAAACACAAACAATGAATTTCATAATTTTCCCATCAATATACGAGCAGCGACTCTGGCCCATACCCAAGACCCGCTGAATGTTTAAACATCCGCTCGCCCGCACGCGCCGCCGACCGCTTCGGCTTGGACCACGGATCATGGAGACCATGGAACTGCAGTTGGAGTTAGAGCTGGAGCTGGAGCTGGTGCTGGTGCTGGTGCTGGAAATGAAGCCGTCGCGCATAAAGTGTGAAATTGCTGGCAATTCGCAGAGACGCTGCTTCAAACTGTAACCAAGCCGAGGGAAGAGCAGCAGCAAAATTCAGCTGGAGTCTGTACGCGGTACACTTAGAAAAATCTATGTATATGAACTGCAAAAGCGCTGTACTTTGATACAAAAAAATTGCTGAAATTAATGAACTATTTAATATATAAAATTCATTGCTGGGTAATTTCCTAAAATATCGAAATAACATTTGAACATTGTTTCTTTGCTTTCTTTCGCTTATAGAGTCGTTTAAGTCTTGGTCAAAACCCAAATACACTTATGGTATCTATTACTCCTTGATATACTTATATACTTTTTTCCAGTTCTGTTAAGGAGACATTACACAAATTGTAGACAAAAAGTTTATATTTGAATTTGATTATACATATATATCTTTCTTTTTATATTTCGCAAAGGAAATCAAGATTTTGATACAGAAAATCTTCTTAAATTCTTACTGAGTCCAAGCGCTTTCTCATTTCGGTCTTATAAACTCTAAGAACCAGCATTTTGTGTTGGTTCTCAGCTCGAATTTCTAAAGTCTAGGTCACACTGTTTTTTCCGCATGTAGTCTACAGTGTATGGTGTAGTCTGTCCGCTGGCCAGCTCTTTGGCTAATGGCCCAAAACGTTGTCGGTGCTGGGACATGTCTCGTTCCGTGCTTGTTCCATTGAATAGAACAATATCCGCACAAATATTTGCTGAGAGCAGCGTGCGCAGTTCGTGTTTAACTGTTGCCACAGCAAGTGAAAACCCGAAAGGGGTACAGAGGGGGTACGGAGTGAGGGGTATCTTAAGCTGGTCAAGAGCTGTGTGTACCATAATTGTTGTTTGATCGTTGTAATTGGTTTGTTGAACGCTGGCGCAGGAAATGCAACAACGTCGCAACGTCGGCTTTACATTGATCCGTTTAACGATTGACAAACGCAGCGAAACGCCAAAAGGAGAGGGAGACAGAGAGTGACAGAGAGAGAGGGAGACGGCAACAGTGGCTGCGAGAAAGAGATGCCGCCGAGGTCGGCAAACGCTTTTGAACTTGCATCTCGACTGGCTTGTTCTCGCTGATCATAAAAAATGGTTAACTTTGTGGCAACTCGGCCAGCTGCAGTCGACAATTTCTGCAAGACGACTCCAGATGGGAGGGAGACCGAAGACTCACTCGTCACCAGCGCCTGGGTGGGCGGTATTCTCTTCTGCTTCTTCTTCTTCTTCTTCTTATTTTGTAACGATAATGATAGCGCCTGCTCTAGAAATCGTGTCCGTTGGCTTGTTCTACATTGTTTGGCTAGGCGATAAGGCTCTGGATGCCTCTCCAGAAACTGCTGGTGGGAAAGTCGTCAGTCGAGTCGAGTAGTCGCTTTGTCTCATCATCATGTTGTTGTCGCTGTCGCTGTCGCTGTTGTTGTTGTTGTCGTCTGTTGTTTCTGTCATTTCTGTTAGTTCTGTTGTCAAAGGCTTGTTTGGCCTGTGTGGATGGAGTGTGTACACCTTAATGGTACATTAATTGCCCTTGTTGGCACTTGAGCGATAAACATCGCTACAAATATTTGATTTCTCGTTTGCTACAAGTGTGTAAACAGTGTAAACTACATGTGAGAAACTGCAAAAGGGGGGCGGGAACATGTAAACGGGGTCAGGACGGCATACAAAAGAGGTGCGCAACAGGAAGCACTTGAGGCACACTCGAGAATACTCGGGAAACTGCGCCAGAGATTCATCAATCGTTTCGGTTCTTTTCTTGAGAACTTATCTCAAAGTCAAATATTTATTGTCTTACTGGTTCCCATAGCGAAATACTTTGATGAATTGACAACTCGAATGAATGAGAGCTGTATTTATCATGCTGAAAGTTGAAGTTTGCTAGTTGATCCTTATTATGCATTTGTTAATCATTGAAGAGAAATCCTCTTGAAATTTGTGCAAGGTTTCTTGTATGCTTATCATTTGTTTAGAAAAATATAGAGTAGACTGGTAAGAAGCCACATTTTCGGAAGTATTTCCATTGTAGGTTCTTTTCAAAAATAATGACCATTAGATTCTTCCAACTTTTCCAAAATAAAACACAGTATATATATATATGAATTTCCATTAAGCTATGTCATTTATTCGATAGTACGATAAAAGTCCACAATTTACTTACAACTATAGTATAGTAGTATATATCCAAATAAAGTCAAACTTTCGGCCTATGTTATATTTCAAATATCCAATAAATTACCAGCTAAAAATATCATAAGCTTAAGTGTAATTAGACACGAAACTAAAACTAAATTAAATGCTGTAAGCTGTAAGCAACTTAAGGGCCACGAGTACAAGCAACACAGATCAGACACATTGTGGAGGGATTCGAATTCTTGAGAGCTGCAAATGAGATTAAGAGAGGTGCTTCCTTTCCGGCGAGTGGAGTCGACTTCGATTTCGAGTTCGACTTCGATTTCGAGCTCAATCGCTGACAGCGACCAAGTCGCGTGCGGTTGAGGCAGCTGTCGCTCCAGCTGCTGCTGCTGTTGGGCTGGGCAGGACCATGGACAGGCCCAGATCGGAGCTGGAACCGTTGCTGCTGCTGCCGAACAGGTCGCCCAAGCCGCCGCCTACACCGCCCGTGGCGGACAGATTGTGCGTCAGACTGTGACGCCTCAGATCACAGTTGCGCCGGAACACCTTGCCGCAGGAGGCGCAATTGTACGGCTTGATGTCCGTGTGCGTGAGTAGGTGCGTCTTCAGGTTCGAGCGCTGATTGAAGGAGCGGTTGCAAACGGGACACTTGTGCGGCGACTCCTCCATGTGCAGTATCTTGTGCACGGCCAGAGTGCGCGACTGGCAGAAGCCTTTGCCGCACTCGGCGCACTTGAAGGGCTTCTCCTTGGAGTGAATGTATCTGTGGCAGAGAGAGAGAGAGAGAGAGAGAGAGACGGGTGTTAGAAAATAGGACAACAGAGTCAAGATCTGTTGGATTAGCCTGTCGAGAAAATAAGCTAAAGTTCTTTGGCTTTCGATACAATTTTCAGTTTCATCATTAGCAACAGAAACAGAACTAGAAAATAATATAAATATTTCTAGTCTAACTACTAACCCAAAGATCATAAAGCTGTTAAAGCTTAAGTCTTACGAATGCCTTTTAGCTGATTTTTAGAATGGCTTATTTTTCGATTGTTATTCGAAATTAACAATGATTAAATAGAGATAAGAAGAGATAACAACTTTAGATATTATGTGCTACTCTTTCAGCCAAACATTTCATCAATTTCTCTTAAGTTTGATCAACTATTGCATTGTTTTCTGCCGTCACTACTCGGAGATATCTTCAACCGCTTGATCAACCCACCTATGATCCCTTAGATGATCCTGTCGCCGGAACGCCTTGCCGCATATGTCGCAGGAATAGGGACGCTCGTCCGTATGGGTGCGTTCATGGATGAGCAGATTGTAGGACTTGGTAAACTGGCGATTGCAGAACTTGCAGATGAACTGCTTCTTGGAGCGCTGAGCAGCTGCTGCAGCGGCCGTGGAGCTGTTGGCCGCATCCTCCGCAACAGCAGCGGCACCACCAGCGGCAGACATGACGCTCAGCTTGTCCTGGTACATGGTGGCCTGCAGCGAGTGCAGTGAAGCGTCCGCTTCTGTGGCGCCGAAGCTGCTCGGATTGAAGATGAAGCTGCCGTAGCTGCTGTCCAGGTCGCCCGCCTCAAAGGACAACGCATCCTCGCCATCGAGCAGCGGCAAATCGCACTCGGCAGCCAATTCGGCGGCGGTGGCACAATCCAAGGCCGCCTGCTGATTGGCCGCAGCGGCGGCAGCGGCAGCAGCAGCGGCAACAGCGGCGCTAACGGTACTTATCGAGGGTAGCGGTGGAATGCATTTCGATGTGCTGCCTGAAGTGCTGTTGCTGCTGCTGCTGTTGTTGTTGCTATTACAATTGCTGCTACTGTTATTGTTGTTGTTGTTGTTGTTGTTAGTGTTGCTGCTGGGTGAGCTGGCAAGCGCTGTGCACACGCTGGACGCACTGGAGGAGGAGCAGCTGGACTTGAGCTCAATGCTGGCCAAATCTATAAGCGCCGGCAATGTTGCATTCTGCTCCGCATCGCTGTTGTTGCTGCTGCTGCTGCTGCTGTTGTTGCTGCCGCTGTTGTTGTTGTTGTTGTTGCTGTTGCTGTTGCCGCTGCTACTAAATCGAAACACATCCGATTTGCCAGTGAGTCGCTGCAGCGCCAAATACGATTCAAGTGCCTGCAAATTGAGCGCTGCTGCTGCTGCCGAATTGGCCGGCAGCAAGGCCGCCTGCTGCAGGCTGCTGACCATGGTGCCCTGCAGGGACAACACGACAGCAGCCGCTGCTGCCAGATCATTGGTGGCTGCCGCTGCTGTTGCCGTTGCTGCGGCCATTGCTGCGGCGCTGGATTTTGTGTTAGCAGCAACTGTTGCCGTTGTTGTTGTTGTGGTTGTGGCAGTTGCTGTTGCATTAGTTGCTAATTTGCCTACTGCTGCTGTTGCTGCTGTTTTCTGCTGGCTGCACTTGAGCTGCTGCTCGGCGTTTGTTGTTGTCGTTGTTGTAGTTGGCATTGCTGTTGGCTGCTTGTGGCTGTTGCTGTTGCTGTTGCTGCTGCTGCTGCTGCTGTTTGATGTTGTTGCTGCTTCTAATGCAGGTGACTTATTGCAGCGGTTTGCTGCAGTCGCTGTTGTTGTTGCTGTTGTCTTGCCCTGCTGTTGCAGCGCTTGCATGTTACTATTGTTGTTTTTGTTGCTGCTGTTGTTGTTGTCGTGCTTGCCAGCTGCCGCAGCGGCAGTCAATTGCTTCGCTGCGTCCATAAAAAGCCAAATACACTGATCCACTGATCCACGCACACACACAGCAGGATATCGATCCGAAGTCTTCGCCCGTGGGCACAAAGATGCAACGCCTGCTGCTGTTGTTGCTGTTGCTGCTGTTGTGTTGCTTTTTATTGTTTGGCGCACCTACGCAGCTCTTGTGGCTAGTGGTTGCTGCTTTGCTTGGCCTGGGTCCGTGGTTTTTGCTTTTTGGCTTTTGACTTTGCACATGAATATTAAAAACCACACGCCATCATAAATCACGCCTTAGTCACGCTTTCAAAAGTCATAAAAATCGAATTTGACGTTCAGCAGGCAAACCAAAAAAAAATCAAAACACAAGCAACACAAACAACAACAAACCAATTGTCAGTTGGAGAGGATGTTGGGGGGGTGGGGGGTGGTTGGGGGGGGCGGGGGTGTGGATTGCACAGCTCCAGCGAGTGGATCAAATGACGTAGAGAAAACACGCGCTTCAAGACGCGAACGATTGGAAACGAACGTTTTTTTGGGTGGGCGTTATTGTCACACACACACAAACACACACACACACACGTCAGTCTTATAAGCACAGTTAGAATTTTTGACACCAGGCAACATTGCCGTAAACAAATAAATATATTGTGTTTTTGCTGTTGCTGCTGCTGCTGTTGCTGTTCCTGCTGCTGTTGTTGCTGCTGCTGTTGCTGCTGTTGCTGCTGCTCTGCGATCAGCCGTCGTGCCGTGTGCGCTGCACAATATTGGTAAAAGATCACGGTATAACTAAAAGTCCATTGCTCTGCGAGCGGCGCGCGGACCTGGACCTGCGCTCACTTGTTGCCGTTTCGCCTGGCCGAAGGCGGCTCTCACCAATACACTCAGCTGGCTGAGCGCAAGAGCGCAAGAGCGCACAGCCGACACGCGATCAGTGGGCAAAGAGAGTGTGCAGAGAGCGAGCGCGAGAGAGCGAGAGAGCGCGCGTGCGCACGCTGAGAGCAAAAGCACGCGTGAGCGCAGCCAGGTGCGCTAGTAGGTGCAAACGAAACACGTTTGCCTCTGTTGCTATCTCTTGAGCACTCACACACACACGCACAAGGCAGAGAGCGCGATCACTCGCACTCATGTAGAGAATGCTAACCGGTTATTGGCGCTCGCTGTTGTTGTTAATATGGCAAACGCTTACTTTTGAGTGGGTGTTCTTTCACAATTGCTTTAGAAGTAATCGCTGCGACTGTTGCTGTTGTTGTTGTGATTGCTGTTGTTGCTGTTGTGATTGCTGTGTTGCGGCGCTCATAATTTGCCATTTCTTGTTTGATTATTTACTTAGGCTCGCAATTCGTTGCTGCTGCAGTTGTTTATGAGTTTCACTTTTCTCATTTCTCTCTCTGATTGTCATCCAATCTTTGTCCGATTATTCTGTGTGTAATTTTCGGTTAGCAATTATGTTCGCGTATATCTTTATTTCGATGCAGAAATCCAGGCATTGGACCCTGTTTAGCTGCACCTTTCGAGAACTTGCTGGCAAATTCTGACAAATCGTTGATAGCCTTGAGCGATAGTTAAAGCTGTTGCCTGCTTGCACTTGACGATCGTTGCAAGACAGAGACAGACAGAGAGAGAGAGAGAGACAGAGACAGAGAGAGAGGGAGAGACTTGATTTGAGATTCTGCGCAATTTGGCATAAAGTGATGTAATTACAACATACATTTTAGCAGTGACAACAGTTATAAGATAATGAATATGAAACATATTCTATATTTTCATCAAATTTATTCTTTACTATTTAAAATATATTGCAAATGTATAATATAAGGTAATGTCATTGGGATATAACAGCGACTAGTGACATATTATGACTAAATATATGGGAATTATGAATAAAAAAAACTTAAAACAAGTGGGGAAGGATTATCTTCGGCGTGCCGAAGATTTTATACTCTTTTCGAACCTATAGGCAATTTTCACTCTGCCAACTGCACCACTGAAATTTAGTAAGCTGTACAAAATCGTTTTGTCGCGTAACATTTTTTTTTGTTCTAAATTTATTTAATTTATTGCCAGTTGTATAGCATCTATAAGATATAGTGATCCGATCCGGCCGGCTCCAACCAATGTGATGTTTCTTTGAATAATAAGTATCTATGCAAAGTTGTATCGCGATAGCTTTAAAATCATGGGATATATGGCCAAAACCGACTTCGAGTTGTATGGCAGCTATGAGATATAGTGATCCGATCCAGCCGGCTACAACCAATGTGATGTCTCTTTGAATAATAAGTATCAGTGCAAAGTTTCATCGCGATAGATTCAAAAACATGGGATATATGGCTAAAACCGACTTCGAGTTGTATGGCAGCTATAAGATATAGTGGTCCGATCCGGCCGGCTCCGACCAATGTGCTGTCCCCTGGAATAATAAGTGTCTGTGCAAAGTTTTATTGCGATAGCTCAAAAACTGAGGGACTAGTTTGCATACATACAGACAGACAGACAGACAGACAGACAGACAGACGGACATGGCTAGATCAATTTGTATTGTCATTCTAAGCATACTGGCAGTAACTTTTGGGGGTCTCCGACGCGTCCTTCTATGCGTTACAAACTTCAGGACAAACTTAATATACTATTTTCTTCGAAAAGAGTATAAAAAACAATGTACAACTTTTATTCTAACCTGAAACTAAACTACTTTTGTAGAAAGGAATTGGAAGACAGAAAAATAATATACAAGAAAACTATTTTCTCAAATTTGTTGCTTTAACTATAAATATACTATAAATAGTTAATAGCTTAAACGCTTTCTTTTTCCACAGGCGACAATCCCTACTTTCAGTAAGAAAAAGTAATTTCACATCCCACAAAAATATCGGAAAACGGATTAATTTCAACCCGTTAAAATAATAAAACTAATTGAAGGATCGTATAATTATAGACTATACGATTTAAACAAAACCTGCATGTAAGACTGTGCCACGTTTTTCGAAACAAATACAAAACAAGTGGGGAAGGATTATCTTCGGCGTGCCGAAGATTTTATACTCTTTTCGAACCTATAGGCAATTTTCACTCTGCCAACTGCACCACTGAAATTTCATAAGCTGTACAAAATCGTTTTGTCGCGTAACATTTTTTTTTGGTTCTAAGAATATTTAATTCATTGCCAGTTGTATAGCAGCTATAAGATATAGTGATCCGATCCGGCCGGCTCCAACCAATGTGATGTCTCTTTGAATAAAAAGTATCGGTGCAAAGTTTCATCGCGATAGATTAAAAAACATGGGATATATGGCCAAAACCGACTTCGAGTTGTATGGCAGCTATAAGATATAGTGATCCGATCCAGCCGGCTCCAACCAATGTGATGTCTCTTTGAATAATAAGTATCGGTGCAAAGTTTCATCGCGATAGATTCAAAAACATGGGATATATGGCCAAAACCGACTTCGAGTTGTATGGCAGCTATAAGATATAGTATTCCGATCCGGCCAGCTCCGACCAATGTGCTGTCCCCTGGAATAATAAGTGTCTGTGCAAAGTTTTATCGCGATAGCTCAAAAACTGAGGGACTAGTTTGCATACATACAGACAGACAGACAGACAGACAGACAGACAGACAGACAGACAGACAGACAGACAGACAGACAGACGGACATGGCTAGATCAATTTGTATTGTCATTCTAAGCATACTGGCAGTAACTTTTGGGGGTCTCCGACGCTTCCTTCTATGCGTTACAAACTTCAGGACAAACTTAATATACTATTTTCTTCGAAAAGAGTATAAATAGTTTATATAATCTATTTAAAAGTGGTTTGTCTTGCGATTCGCATGAAACAGCGAGAGAAGTTCGCGCAGTGTATTAACCTGCTAGCTGATGCCCATTAGCGAACGCGTTGATTTCTTAAGCCCTAGGCGCTACCCCCCAGCGAATGTGTGCTCCCATCCCGTTCCCGATCCCGTTCCTCTTCCACTGCCCAAGAAGAACTCATTGGAATAATATTGCTCGCACGCCACACACAGCAATGCAACACGCCCCAACAGAGATTCAGTTGCCGGAACAGGGACAGAGCCACAATCGCAGTAACAGCTGCGAATCCAACGCCCAGAATTGAGCACGACTGCAACTCGCAGTTGGGGTTTGGGGATTGGGGATTGGGGATTGGAGCGAGGCTTGAGCAAGTCCAAGTTTTCAACTGTCAATTATATTGCTGTATGCATACAGAGCCGACTGTGTGACTCGCAGCGTAGATACTTGGATATGCATGTATATACATATGTATGGATGTACCTACGAGTATGCCTCTCCAGAGTCCGCGTGCATTTTAATGCGCTAAACGGCGCAAGTAAATGACCAATAATCATGGGAGCTGCCTGCTCCGGCTGCCGGTTGGTCAGCTCTCCAGCTACAGCTTCAGCTGCAGCTTCAGCTTCACGTTTGCAATTTATTTTTGCATTAAATTGCAATTTGGGCGCAGAGTTGAGGCACAGTTTTCTACCATTTATACAGATATTATCATGATTAATAATGCACAAACATGTCATATGCTCGTTTCGTGTGTGTTTGATTGGAGCGCATTAGGAGCGCGTCCCGTAATGATACCAGCATCCAGCATCCAGCATCCAGAGAGAGAGACAGAGAGAGACAGAGAGAGGGAGGGATCAGGCAGACTGCTGTCGTCGTCCCACGGTAGCAATTATGTCGCTTAGTGCAGCCAAACGTTCGCTTATGATGATCATTGCGGCGTCGGCGCCTTCAAAAGATTAGCGATCGCCGCAGACTGCATTCCAAGGTGAACTCCATGCGGCTTTCGTATTGACACAAGCTTCCTTTAAATCGCTCTGCTTCCTACCCCCCTCTCTCTCTCTCTCTCTCTGTGTCTCGAGATGCTTCTCTTAATGTGGTTATATTTCGATAGTCGCGCTTTTAAATGCGCGTTTCCTGTGCCCTGTGCCCTGTGCCCAGCTCTGTCAGGGACACACGACGATCATCGACGATCGCTGCGTCTGCGACTCCGTCTCCATCTCCATCTCCGTCTCAAGGCAAATGGTACATGATTTCAAATTTCAAGTACCAGTTTACATATAGAACGCTCGGCTAGCGAAAACCAGTCGACTCTCTGGGTCCCGATCTGGGCCTGGGCCTGGGCCTGAGCCTGAGCCTGGGCACGGGAATGCCTTGCAGCCTTACACCATCTGTCACAGGGAAAGGCGCGCATTCAGATCGGCAATAAGAATGCGCTAAACTTGATTCCTTAACGCTGTGCGCGCATGCGTGGGCTGGAATTACATGATCACGATCAGCGATAAAACTTGATGTTGTACATAGCAAGCAACATGCGCGGCTCAACGGGCACACTGGGGGCACAGGGACACGAACAGGGACACACGAAACACACTGATAGCGACAGGGACACGGACGGGGACACAGACGGGGACAGGGACAGGCGGGGAGCAAAGGATACGAGCTGAGCAACAGTGGAGCACAGTCAAACAAAATGTCGCAAAGCTTTACAAATACACACATACACAACGCTGAAACGCAGGTTGAGGATCAATTCGCATATAACGGTTAATCAATCGATTGAGAATGGAAACTGTTGCACTTCGACAATACCAAATGGAAATTTTCTTTAAACTGTTAAATAAACCATGAAAATTCGGAAATCGTTTTGCTTTCATTTCACAGATTAACTTTAAACTTTTACTTTAAATACGAAACCTATATAGGGATATCAGATCAGCAGGAGCCTACGTGCTTGGAGGATCACAGGATCTCTGAAATGTATTATGCAAATGTCATAATTATGTTGTTATTCTTGATTTACATTAATTCACTTTCTTTCCTTTATAATTTGTCATCTTTCTATTGTATTTTTAGAATATTTTTATATTGCTAATTAAAACAGCTGAAAGATTCGAATTAGTTTATTAATTCATTTTATTCACTTACACTGACTGTATTCATTTTGCTACGAGGAAAATGAAAAGAGGTAGTTTACAAAGGTTCCACAAGGATATTTTCAAACATATGATTATGTTCTCCAAACGATGCCAATAAGTAGAAAAATTAACGTTACTTATTCCATTGTTTTGCTCTAGTTATTTTCAGCTCTGCTGTGAGATTTCATACGAATTTAAATGTAAATGTAAAATGCGATAACCATACAATTATTGTATTCCACTAGCAATATCTAATCTTATGTAACTAAAAGTTAAGCAGAAGATTAAATGCACTTCTATCAAATAAATGTATTAATAAACTGACAAGAAAATATGTATAAGTTTGATAACAGATTGCCACAGATCTGCACATTTAAAGAACCAAAGGTAAATAGCTCTTTCTTATAACTTAGAAAAAATCATTAGATTACTAGACTGTAAAATTCTGCATCTGGTTGGCATTGAATATCCTGTCAATCGAAATTCTAAGTAATGGCGAAACAGTAAATGTATTTTTCATTCAGCTTTGGGACTCGATTGTGAGAAGTGTTTTAAAAAAAAGGATATTCTGATTTTTTTCGGGTAAGTATTTTATTTAATTTAAAAATATTCTTTTTTCGATAAATAAAACTGTTGATAAAACAAATAGATAGTAAACAAAGAAGTTGGGTCAGAAACGTCTCAAGAGAATGGATAGTCCAAAAACCAAGGAGCGCAAGCATCGCAAAATAAAATATGACAGGGACAAGGATCGTCTAAGACATCTCTTAGAGGTGATCAATTCCGATCCGCCGCCGAGCTGGCATGTGGCATCGCTAATGTGGATTGAAGTGGATATTTATGAGAGGAGCATCGAGGCATTTGAGAAGCAAGAAGCGGCGATAGCAAGCGATAAAGCTAATGCGGCTAAGCAAATGTGATTATATGTAATACTATGATGATGATGATAATGATTAGTGATATCTGAACAAATTGATTGCATTTGATTTTTGTAATAAGGAAAAACTGTTGCAAATATTTAAGCAAATGTTATTTTTCAGATATAGTAGACTGAGGAAATTATTGCGATATTTATTTATTTTAGATGAAACTTTAGATTCCCTACTTTTACTGGCTAGAATTTCTGTGATTACTGAAATAAGTAAATAGTTTTAAGCAGCATTATCAAATGGAAACTCGGTTTATTAAATATAAGCATATATATGGCTTTAGAGTATTTTTGCTTCCACGTTATTCATCAAGTCTTATTTAATCCAGAGATTAGCCATGGTGAAGATCATGCAGAACTTATTTATTCTGCTTGGCACATGTATTTCCTATAAAGCGTTTAAATTGTCATTTAGTTCCATTTCAAATAGGCGATATAGTGTAATATTATCGTCAGTTCCCGAAATAGCTGAAAAGAGAAACAACATGCAATGCGCAGGTTTAATATATATTTTTATTGGCATCACTTATGCTGCTAAAGAATTTTGGGATGGTAAGAATAAAGACAAGAGATTTCTGCAATTCATTAACTTTTCACTATATTTCCTACATTGCTGCTAGAACGTTGTTTTAGACCAAGTGGCGTTGTAGGCACCTGTACTGAACCACTTTATAGGTGGACCTACAAGAAGGGTCAGTGCATAAAGTTCTATTGGGGTGGATGTGGCAGATTCCCATTCGAAAATCGCTTTGATTCGCGGCAAGAGTGTCAAAGGTGCATAACAGAGAAGGACTTGGAACACGAATTTGGAGAAGGGCTCCAACCTGGTACCCCTGAGGGTGACAAGCCTGAGCAGGAGACTACACAGGGTTCTGACCAGGAGACTACACAGGGGCCTGAGCAGGAGACTACACAGGGAACTGAGCAGGAGACTACACAGGGAACTGAGCAGGAGACTACACAGGGAACTGACCAGGAGACAACACAGGGGCCTGACCAGGAGACTACACAGGGAACTGAGCAGGAGACTACACAGGGGACTGAGCAGGAGACTGGACAGGGAACTGAGCAGGAGACTGGACAGAAAAGGAGCCTAGGCAGGCGCCTGAGCAGAAGATTGCTCAGGACTCTGGACAGGAGACTGGAAAAGATTCTAAACAGAAAGCTAAATAGTAAACTGGACAGGAAGCTGGTCAAGAAAGAAGCCCGGACAATAAAGGAGACTGGACAGGAGTCTGAAGAGGAGACTGAAGATAACTCTGAACAGGAGACTGAAGAGGAGTCTGAACAGGAGTCTGTTAAGAATAATGAAAAGAAGCCTAGGCACAAGACTTCGCAGGTGAGTGGACGGGAGTCTGGGCAGAAGACTTGGCTAGAGACTTTGCAGGACACTGAACAGAAGACTGAACCGAAAACTGAGCAGCAGACTGGGCAGCAGACTGGGCAGAACAGTTGGCTGGAGACTTTGAAGCAGACTGAACAGGCAACTGGACGGCAAGGGAGCCTGTTCGATAGACTGCGCGATAGATGGGACAGCAGAATGGAAAGGAGAATGGAGAGGAAAATTGAGAAAACGGAGAGGAAACTGGAGAGAAAGGAGAGGAGAGAAAACAGAAGGCTGGACAGGAAAGGATAATGAACAGAAGAAGGCCGGTCTAATAAAAAATAGAGCAAAGCAATGATATGTTTATTTTGCATTTATTTGCGTATTTAATTTTAACTTTAAAAAGTACACTATTCAAATATTTTGTGCTAAAATAAAGTTTCAAATTTATCGAAAATGTAATCATAACGTTCTTAAACGAAATGCAACCTTCTAGCCTTAACATTTCAAAGTTATATTTGTGAACTCTTAACTATTTACACAGTGCTATATATTTAGGCATATTTGGCTTATCGTGTCAAATTATTGATTGCTGTTGCAGAATTCGAATTTGATTGCTTTGTTGCCGTTTGTCATCTTTCCGATCGGACAATTAATCTGCTTTGAGCTGTCGCGGCATCTCGGGGCAGCCAAAGAAAAGTAAAAGTCATAGCACACATATATGGCAGCGATAAGATCGAGATCTATCGACATCGACAATCGTGGCCCTGGACCTGGATCTGTCTTTGGCTCTATCTCTGACCCCTTGCCCCTTGCCATTGTTTGGCGTGACTTTTTATTGGTACGAGTAATTACGAGGGGCGTTCGCCGAGTTCCCAGCTCACAATTCCCGGTAAGAGCCGGCAGCCGCAGCAGCAGCCGCTGTTCATTAGCCGCAGGCGTTGCCGCTGATTGGAACAACTAATCCCTGTCCCAGTCCCAGTGCCGTCAAGATTAGGCGCTGTCTTACTTCAAGCACTTCGCCCTACTATTATCATTATTGTGTTTTTTTTGTGTCGGTTCAGTTTTCGGCTGAAATAGGCGGCCTGGTAGTCGATTTTGTGGTTGGCACGCACAGCCTTTACAATTAGTGTTTCGTTTTTTTTCCATCTCTCATCTGTTTGGAGCTGTGACGCAGATCTCTTATCGACACGTTACCAACGAATTGACATATTCACTTGGTAATACGATCTATTGAAAAGAGCTCGGGGCCGTGTGCCGGCTGTTTTGAAGGTTACATTTCTTGTGACAAACAATGGCAGTGAAATCATAATTACAATGGATTAGGAAATATTAATATTTCTGGCTCTTTCATGTCTGCCGTTGATCATTTTTATTACTTTTTTGGGTTTGAATACTTGAGATCACTCGCTGTTTGTTGTTGTTGCTGTTCATGTCGTTTATTGACGTTGTTCTTGAGCAGAGTGAGCAAACAACAAATGAGTTGGCGCATGGACAAAGATCTTAAGCAAATATGAGTGTTGACAATGTGTATAAGGAGTTTGGCAAGGGAATACTCAATACAAAAAGCAGTACTTGCATTGCAATCGAAGTCAGGGACTATCGTAGAAGTTAAGAATGAGATCGTAGAAGTTAAGAATGAGAGTAGTGATACTGCTTACAAATTATTCGGTTATCTAGTTGAGGTAGGGTATTGTCATAAAATATACCTTTAAGAAACGAAGTTGGGTTGTGTCTTTCAAATAACGGAACTATCTGAAGCCACCTCCCTATTTGCTTTGCCCAACCTTTCTTTCATCCAACTCTCTCTCAATAGTGTTTACTTTTCTTTTCCGCTAAGTCGAAATGCAAAACAAATTGAAAAGCCGTCAAGCTAATGAAATTGTAACTTTAATTTGGAAATGTTTTGGCGCTGTTTAAAGTGATGAAGCAACCAAGCAAAACAACCGAACAATCAGCTAACAGAACGCGAAACAGTGTGAATGTGAAACATTTCCCTCTGCAAACATTCCGTGAATGATTTGCATGCCTCAAGAAGAAGAAGAAGAAGATGATGAAGAAGAAGAAGCAGCAGACGCAGAAGCAGAAGAAGAATAAGTACAGCAACAGAAGTGAACTAAGGACGGAGCCGAAATCAAATCGAAGCCATCTGGCCAAAAAGCGTCGTGGGAATCAGTTCAATATAATTTGCATGGGCAAATAAGAGTCGAGAGTGTGTGTCTCGATTGCAATTCTGTGGATTGCGAATGTCAATTAATTGCAAACAAACGAACGGACTACAATTTGTAATGAAACAACAAAAACAATGGAAAATTGTTGCAATTTTCTCGCGGCTGTCGGTCAGGTCAGAAGTAGACGACGACTGCCGAATTATTGAGTGGCTCTGACTGACTGCCTGACTGATGTGATGTGATAGGATGTGATGTGATGTGAGTGTACCCAATCCCCTACAACTGGAAACACTCACCAGCTGACTGACAGCCGAAGCGTCTCGTTGTGCATCGCTGACCGTTTGGAATGGACTGGGACATGGACATGGACATGTGTCCAATGACCCGATCTGCCCAGTTCGGTATCGGAATCGGTCTTTGCCGATTGGGGCGCCATTCGTGCTCCCTGGCCAAATGCTCGTCGGCCTAAATGGCCCAAATTGATGCACGCGATTTAACGTTTGTCTGATTGAGCTAATGGCAGAGGCGACTACGTGAGAAAGAAATAAATTTCAATTTCGCATTCGCATTCGCATTGGGTCAACATCGACAGCAACAACAACAGGAACAGCAACACCTCAGGTTCCATTTGCACAGAGCTGCTACAAATATAGAATATGGTCTAGATTAATAAGTAGGTGAGTTTTTTATCACTGATAAAACACACATAAGACAAAAATTCATCAGCCAATCAAAACTTTAGGAATAATAAACAAACACCTGACTCGAAAATCGAAAAATTCGAAATAGCTTCATATTTAAATGCAGATCCAATAAAGAACCTAATCAAAACTGCCTCGGGATCGAAAATCGGATAAGTATTGACAAATTAATGGGAGTTTTGGGTGATTTTTAAGACATTTATAAGGACTATCTATGCATTATATTGGCTTGTGTTTGAAGAAACATCGAAAATTCGAAATTGCTTGATATTTATATGCAGATATATTATAGAACCTAATCCAAGGTCAAAACTGTCTTGAAATCGAAAATCGTATGAGTTTTGAGAAAGTTATGGGAGTTTTAGGTGATTTTCAAGACATTTCTGAGGACTATCTATGCTTACATAGATTAAAAATTTAATTGAAATTTAAATGAAAATTGAAAAAGGAGCACTAGCAATGATCTAAATTGTTTCGGGTTCCAAAATAGGATCAGTTTTGACAAAATTGTGGGAGTTTTTGATGTTTGAAAGGCATTTATATGCTTATCTTGATCTATCTTTCATTTACGTAACTTCTCACTTCTCACATCCTCTAATCTTAGAACCCATATTAAAATCTAAATTATATATAATACTTTAAAAATCATATTGCTATCCTCGAGCTGATGCTATTTATTTTCCACACATAATTGATTCAAAGCAGAATTTCTGATTTCCCCAAAAGCTTTTAAGTTCAATTCTTTCCTCCTATCTTGATATCCATATTATTCTGTTGCAACTCCTTGTACCGGATATGTCAGTTGTGTGGACTACCGCTCAGTGTGTGTGTGTGTGTGTGTGTGTGTGTGTGCGGGTGGGACTAGCTTAAAGTCCAATCCATATTGTTGTGGACCATCCACCCCCTATGGTGCGTTATGATTATTCTATTGGCAACTCATTTCCTGCTGGCCGGCATTCACTTTCAATTTCTCAGGGCTGCTCCGAGGATGTTGGACTGTTGGATCTGTAGCTGAAGCTGTAGCTATAGCTGTAGCTGGCAACACAATGCGAATACACAAATTAATATAAAAGACTGTCTGGGACTGGGAAGCCTTTAATCATTTTTAGCTGCGCTTTACCAAAGTAGAGCACCGCAACAGCAGGCAGATCCAGTCGAAAGCTGTAAAGCGTGGCAAATATACGCTTAATTGGCTATAGTGCCAGCTCGTCTTGTCCCTAGCCCAGAGCCGAGACTCCAGACCCGATACCCGAGACCCGAGACCCGAGACCTGAGCCGGAGCCGGAGCCCTGAGACTCGAGACCTGAGACCTGAGACCTGAGACTTGCAGCATTCAGCTGCAGTGCAATAAAATGCAAATTAAACGAATGGAGGCCGGGTAGGCACATTTATTTACTTAGAACCTCCTGCTGTGCTTCCGAATTAAGTTTAAGCCCGGAGGCTAAAAATGCAAAAATGAGTTTTACTAATTTCTTAACTTGCAGCCAACGTGATGGACATGCCACGGGGGCAAGGTGAGGCGGTCGAGTAGAGTTCATTCTGTTGCTATCTCCCTCTCTGCCAGCTTTTGTGTAGTAACTGAATCTTAATCCTTGCATAAATCGATTTTAAATGAGTTTCTTGCGCTTCGAAGGCATAATCAAAAATGTGCCGGCGCATGCAAATCTGCTGAAGCGAGCAACTGAAGAAATTGAGCCGGCTTTTTGATTTCGGTAGCGCACCCAAGAAGATGGAAACAACAACAGCTCCATGGTCACTCCCACCTGACTGCCGAAAAAGCGCCCGAAGGACGACGCGTCTTCGGCATGCGTTGAAAGTGGGGCGTGCGCCGTTTAGTATGCAAAGTGGCCCATGGGGCCGTACCCCTCGACGGTACCCCTCGACGGTACCCCCCGACGGTACCTGCTGCCCCTTTGGAACAAAAAAGAAAAGAAAATGAGTTATGACTTGGACTTGGCATACGGCCGTGCGTCGGCCTCGACTCGTTTGCATATTTTAGGCCACCGTTTAATTAAAGGTTCCACAATTTCTCAACATTTGAAACAGGGCACGAGCACGAGGGTCTGTCAAGAGCTCGCGACTCGCCCATAACACTTCAAGAGTCCCAACTGAAGACTGCAAAGAACTGGAGCTCCACAGCCTCCAGCTTCAAGTGTGTGTGTGCCTGTGTGTGCGAGTGTGTGTGTGTGTGTGTGTGTAACGGCGGCTTTTGTGCTCTCAAGAACCTGCCAGTCTGCGAAGTAGACAACGACTCCGACTCCGACTCCGACTCTGGCCCTGTTATTTTAACGCATACACGCACTCCTTTAGCCCATCTCGTGTGATATTTCAAATCAATAACCATAACTTGGGCCCCTCTAAATAACTCTATTGTGCGGCGCTCAAGTTTTCTCGGAACTGCTGGAAAACGCTCTTTTGATCAAAATCGATCGATCGATTGCAGCAGATCGATCCCAATGCTGCGGGTGTCGTCGAAGTCGTCTTCGTTCTGGGTGGCTAAACAATAAAGCCTAAATCCCTTCCCTCTCTGTTCCTCTGCTGTGGAAGAAAGCGCAGCGGTAACTACTTCTATCTATCGGCTATTAGCGCTGCTGCCTGTCGTGCATTTTATTGTTTCTCCACTCATAATTTATACGCAGCGACACCTTCTAGCAGCGAAGCAGAGAACCTCGAGCCTCGAACCTGGAACCTGAACCTGTTTATCACATGCATTAGATCGCAAACGCAATGCCATCAATTCTTTTTTCAGCTGCAGCAGCTGCTGCTGCTGTTGCTGCTGCTGCTGCGGAGACGCCACAAAGATGCACCTTTATGTGAGCCAAACGAAAACGAAGAAAATAAACGTAAAGGGGGAAACTCTGCCTTTGACAACGACTTCGAACAACGCCTTTTGTTCGCTGCTCTATAAATTCAAGTGGATATCAATAATAAATTTCACTAATTTCTGTCATTCCACTCAAGTGCTACAAGCGAGCAGCTCTCGAGCTGTGCTCTATGAGGCATAGCCACAGACCGAGCCACAGACCCAGACCCAGACCCAAGACCAGACCCAAGACCAGAGCCGAGTCCAGACCTCGACAGCGTCTCACTCTATTGTTGTTGTTGCTTTGCGTTGTTTGCTGCCTGTAAGTCTGTGTGTTAATGTCTTGCTTTTAACCACTTCATTGTTCGGGCGTCAAAGGTTAAGAGTCTCGCATGTTGTTGTCCATGCCTGTCGCCATCGTTGCCAGCCAGCAGTTGTTGTCTGCAGCAGCAGCAGCAACATCCAGCTACAGCAGCAGCAGCAACATCACCTCAGCAACAGCAGCAACTCGGACCATATACGAACTCACCCCCGCCTTCGACCTCCCCTCTCACTCTCACTCACCACTCTGCTCTCCTCTAATCGACAGACAGACAGACACACGTATATATATACATATAAACCTTGCGCTTTTGTAGTTATTTTTCTTGATTTTTATTATTATATGGTTTTGTTTTGAGCCTTGTCTTGTTGCTGTTGTTGTTGTTGTTGTTATTTATCTTTGTATTATTTTCATTTTTATACACATCATTTGATTTCATTTCATTTCTCGACTGCTGCCGTTGTCGTTGTTGCTGTTGCTGTTGTTGTTGTTGTTGTTGCTTGTTGCTTGTTGCGTTTTCTTAGTTATTGTTGTTATTCTTTAAAACGCCTCAAAATACAATTGTTGCGCATCCATTCAGCTGGAATTGTATTCGTTTCTTTCAGATGATGGCCTTTAATGGGTTCGCCTTACATGCATTCGATTGCAGCAAAGTGGTGATTGTCAAAGTGAATTGATGAGGTTTGGGAAGCAAATAAAATCAATGAAATTATGGCAAGTTGTGAGAATACTTGAGTACAATATATACTAACATTGTGTTATTGTAATTTGATGATCATATTACATATAATACTATTTTTAACTATTTATGAAAATTGCATTTAAAAACTTAGCTGAGAAATGTGATAGCTTAAGGTTTTCGATTCGAATCCCTGGTAGGACTAGTAACTAAATTAGACTTTGTTTTTTAGTTATTTATAAATTTATTACTATTTATTTATAGCACATATATAAATTTGTTGATTTTTTAAGAATTTCCTTAACAATGTCAAACAAATTATCTTTTAATTCACTAATTATTTATAGATAGTTGAATAATATAAAAATCATCATGCATAATCTATGTTTAATAACAAAACGTTTGAAAAAATCATATAATTACATATAATACAATCTGTCATTTTTATTTAATATAATTTTAAGCAACTGTTTCTTAAAATATATCTACAGTTATTTCAACACTGTACTCTATTGATTGTGTACAGTTCATAGCCTTCTCTTGCCCTGCCACAGTAGCTGGCAGCAGTTTGATTCCTTCGATTAATTTGTTCAAATAAACTAACAATACATTAGCAATTCATCTTGCGTACTCCAGACTCATCGCTAGGAGGCACCTTGAGATACTTTTGCTGTTGCTCTTACTGTTGCCTGACTGTCTGCCGAGTAACTTCAATAATGTGCCGAACTGCGGCGAACCGAGCCGAATTCCCCTTTAGTCGATTTCAAACTGGCTGGCAAAATGACGAAACATTTTTCCCATTCGGGGTTTTTTTTATATTTGGGATGGCATAAACAATGGATTATCTAACCACTTTACAAAGTGCGTGAAAATACTGACAAAGCGCAGACACTTGTGGAGGAGTCGGCTGGAATCGCATGGAAACTCATGTACATTGTGTCAGGCTCATTGTTAGACAGCTGGATGATCACAATGGCAAACAATTAATGCCGCTTATTGTTGCTATCGTAGCGCTCTCAATTTTCCAACTATCTGCTGGTTATTATGTGAAAGTATCTTTCCGATTGAACAAAGGGGGCAGACAAGAAACACTCGACAGAAGTCAATTCTAATCGAATTGTTTTCTAAATAGAAAGATGGAGACTTATTCTTAGGAATTGCATTCAACACATACATATATGGTGGGAATCTGTGCCAGACTGGGACCTTAAGATAGACAGAGAGAGAGAGAGAGAGAGGGGGATAGTCTGTTTTATAATGCCATAATAAACTGAAACTGCAGCAAAGTGAAAAATTACCTTAGCGCTCTTAAGCGCAGCCACTAAAACGTTTAACTTTCGAGACTAATGGCTGGGGCCAATTTGTATACGGTCATCTACCGCTACGGTGGACTTTCATCAAGGAATTTTCGGTGTTTCGCACAGCCATAAACATATTGTTGTTCCACGCTGTTTTTTTTTGTGTTTTGGATTTTGTTCTTGTGTTTTGTTTAGCCTGTCTGGTAATTTTGGTAGCATCGAGGCATCCATATCCAAATGCTGTTAACTCTTGCATGTGAAACGTTTACGTGCTGGCATCTCTTCATATACCCAGATGTCGGTACACACACACACACATTCACAGGATCATCGACATAGCATATCCCCAATGAACATCTTCTGCATCTTGCCCCAAAGTTGCCGTCTCAGCTGAAAGAAAGGTGCCCACAACGCATTCTTTTTCATTCAAATTACAACATTATTATTATTGTTGTTGTTGCTGTTGTTGTCCCGTTGCTGCCTGCCAAATCCTGAGAAATTTGATTGAAGTTTAAGAGGCTTAAAAGCGCAGCCAACTACCAAGTTTGAAGCTCTGTGCGATTTCAGTTGCCATTCGTTTTATTGCCGGCATTATTATCATTCCCAAATCGTTTTTGCCGTTCTTTCGCGCTCTTCGCATCTGCCTGCGAATTTGAATACTTCATTTTCTCCCTCTCTCTCTCTTTTCTTTCGTATTTATGGTCTGGACGTTCGTTAAAAGGTCACAGTTCATGCGCGTGCAACGGTCGCAATGTGAGAAGTTTTAGTTTGGTCTTTTGATTGCGAATTGACAGAAGCTATTGGGCAACTCTCACAGTTCAAAGTATTCGCTCGTTCATAATTGAAATGAATTCGGCTTTGGGGCTACAGCGAATGGGATGGGAAGTGAATGCCTATCTTTATGGTTACAAGAAAACGGAATCTTAAAGAAGTAAGAGTGCTCCAGTCGGGAGTGCCCGACTAGAAGATACCCTGAACCCAGTCCTTACATTCATACTAATCTATCAGTGTGTTTACATACATGTAATGGAAAGTAAAATCTTAAATAACTTCTGTGTTTATTGTCCGATACATAACATTGGGTATAAAATGTGTGACATGTGACATGATGTGTGATATTCGAGATTATACATGCCCAATTTGGGGCCTCTAGCTCTTACAACTTTCAAGTTGTGGCCAAAAACACAGGTCTGAAGTCGAAATTTATCGATAACTTTTGAACGGGACGAGTTATCGATAAAATGAATAAAATTGATCTGTCCCGGCACTACGAGAACCTATATTCCAAATACGAAGTCTGTAGCTCTTATAGTCTCTGATATCCGCGTGCTCATACAGACAGACAGACAGACAAACGGACAGACGGACATGGCTAGATCGACTCGACTGTTGATACTGATCAAGAATATATACACTTTATATGGTCGGAGATGCTTCCATATGCCTGTTACATACTTTTGCACAACTTCATTATACCCTTTTTACCCATTTTTAATGGGTGCAGGGTATAAAAAGAGCAATGGGCAATACAATATTATCAATTACAAATAATGCTACTATAGTTACTACAGCTATAGATTTGGGTTTGTTCTTGTTATGATTAATATCAATTTTATATTTAGGTTTCCATATGCTTATAATCTGTTGTATTTATTCTAAATTTTCAGACATATCCTGTTTGTAAGCAGCTCAATTTGGTATATTCAGTTCTAACAGGCGCACCGCTTTGATGTCACCTAGATCACAATCATTCTCAACAATTCTAATCGCTTTTCCACACCAGTTTGTCTTGATTTCCATCTATTCTCACATCAGCTTGTGTCCTCTGCACTTGTTTCCTTAACATTGTCGGCCCGCCCGGAAAACAACATACGATTTTTGGGCTTTTGTCTTCTTTTGGTTGTTGTTGTATTGTTTTCAACCATCGTTTGATTTATGCGCACCTCCACGTGAGCCTATATATCAACGAGCGCTTGTACTACGATATATCACAGCCGTATTCCATTCCATCAGCCATGAAATATTGCGGCTCCTCGAGCTCTTGCTCGTTCTCTCCAATATGTCTGTCGCTGTCGCACCTTTGATGGCTCCCCCCCATATGGCACGATAAATTCCACGCCCGATATTATCGTCGGCCACACAATGGCAAATGCCGATACAAAATTTATAGCCCACCCGGCCATAGACATCCGACCATCGAACATCGACCATCGACAGGTCGTGGACATGGACCCATTGAAATGATATCGTACCCCTCCCCCATACCCCGCCCTTCTATACTACTACTACTACTACTACTACCTATAATCTCATCTATATCTAAGTTTTGGATATTCCTTTTGTGCATATGTATTTTGTTAGTGGCTTTGATGGTCAATTAAAATGGGCTATTATGGATGGCTGAGGTGCGATATGTGTATGTGCCTGGCGTTTAGAAATCTTTTTTCCAGTTTTCTTCAGCTTTTTGTTGTAGTTAATAAACAACCGTTCTTTTACGACCGCCTTATGACATATAAACCTTTAGATTCTAATGTGTGTGTTGGCTCATTAAACTATAAAAGAAGCTGAGGCAAGAAGTTCTTGCTCTTCTCAGTTCACAGGTGTGTGCGAAGGAGTCGCAGTTACAGTGGGCACCAATAAAGTAGTTAAGTGCCTTGGCTCTGGTAGCCAAAACGCTCGAAATGGAAGTTGCGTGTCTGCGACCTGAGATCACAATGCTCCGACTCCAGAATGACGTCCATCTCGGCAGCGGCAGCAGCAGCATCGTCATCATCAGTTAAATGAAATGATTGAAGCTGAATTGAAGTCTTTAGTCAGCGGAGCACGCAAGCCAACAATTGGCTATGGCTTTTGGGTGAGCGAGCGGAAAGGCGGCTGCAGGGGCTTATTCCACTGATAAGCTGTCAGTGGAAACCATTGGCTGGTCAGTGATCCGTGTGCTGGCCAGTCGCTTCATTAATCACAACATGATGCACAATTTCTGCGGAACGATGCGCCGCCAATTTGCATGCCCAAATTGCGCATACGCCGCATCGACCGCCGCATAGAGTCGTCCTGCCCGCCGCCCCCATCTCATCTGTTAGCCACATAATGTGCCATATCACTAATTTATGTACCCAGCCAGCGAGTCCAAGCCTTATGCCATGCTGTGTGACTGCTGCTGCAGAAAGCTCAGTCGATCGCCAACTTGGAGTCGACTCCATTTCTCAGTCGCTTCGCGTTTTTTGGCTGCTGCTGTTGCGACTGCTGCTGCTGATGCTGCTGCTTGGAATGTGCAGCGTCATTATTTTTATGATTGTTCAGGTATTCAAAATGCTCTCGGTGCTTTATGAACTCGGATCGAGCGATCGCTCGACACAATATTTTCTTTAGTCAATCGAAGTTGTCGATGTGACTTTTATATGCCACTCAAGCGCTGCCAGTTGTTGTTGTTGTTGTTGTTGTTGTTGTCTATCAGCGGTGCGGGTGTTAAAGACCACTGAAGACAATTGTTATTTTTAATATCATTGTTGGCACATTGCTGTTGTTGTTGCCGTTGTTACTGTTGCTTTTGCCGTTGAGAGCATTCACTGTAAAACTCAACATATAGCACTCAGTCATACTTGGTCTCTGACTCTGGCTCTGGCTCTGACTCTGACTCTGTGTCTGGGCCGCGATTGTTATTGTAAGCCATGTCTAGTGATATGATTTCATATTGTGCTTTGCAGCTTTTTCAGCCTTTCAGAGGAGGCCGCCGACGCCGCCAACGTTGCCAGTTTCCAGTTGCCAGTTGGAGTCGGAGCTGGTGTCGGAGTTGGAGGCCTGCGTTGCGATGCGGAATCAATGTGGAAGTCGCCCAAGTGCAGACCTGCGACTCGCCTTTGGGCTTAGGCCAGTGAGAAAATAATGTAAATGCTCTATTACAAAGAATAATCATTTAATACAGTCGAGTTTCGCCCTAGTGAACTGCTATACAAAGAGGCTCTACTACATTATGAATTGAACACAGCTCGCTTGTTCTACTTTTGATCTTATTATAATCCACATAATGAAGTTTGCTTATAACTAAGTGATGCGAATTCAATATGGGCAAGTTCGACTGTAATAGCAATAAACTCAATTATTTTTGCATATTAGCAAGAAAACTTTCATTTTATTTGCATGCCAATCTATTTCTAGTTTAGATAAATATCTAGTTTTTTACTAGAGAGTAGTTCATTATTAACTACTTCAACTGTAAGTCAGTTAAGAATTGGATTTTCTCAAATGTTTACTTATTAATAAAGAAAACAAAACAAGTGGGGAAAGATTATCTTTGGCGTGCCGAATATTGTATACTCTTTTCGAACGTTTAGGCAATTTTCACTCTGCCAACTGCACCACCGAAATATTTAACGACACATATATTTGCTAATTTTAACTCAGTCGATTTGAAATTGTAAACACAGATGAGTTATAAGGATGTTCAAGTGTACAAGGAAATTTAACGCGATAGCTTTGGAAAGATCGGACTTCGAGTTGTATGGCAGCTATAAGATGTGCTGTCCCTTTGAATAATAAGTCTCTGTGCAAAGTTTTACCGCGATAGCTTTGAAAACATGGGATTTATGAGCAAAACCGATTTCCAGTTGTATGGCAGCTATAAGATATAGTGGTCATATCCCGCCGGTTCCGACCAATGTGCTGTCCCGTTGAATAATAAGTGTCTGCGCAAAGTTTTATCGCGATAGCTCAAAAACTGAGAGACTAGTTTGCATACATACAGACAGACAGACAGACAGACAGACAGACAGACAGACAGACGGACACGGCTAGATCAATTTGTTTTGTTTTTCTAAGCATACTGGCAGTAACTTTTGGGGGTCTCTCTCAGCACAAACTTAATATACTATTTTCTTCGAAAAGAGTAAAAACAGTTTTTCAAATTTATTAATATGCCATCACAATTTGTATTAAATAATATACAAAAACTGAATGTGTGATTTAACTTTTCAATTCAAAATCATGCCTTAAAAACCAATAAGACAATCTGAAGCCTTTTATTGACATACCACATGATCAACAATGAGGCATTTTGTTTCTTAATCAGCATTCGACCAAAACCTGATTATTCAATTATCTTGTGTTATTTTACTCAATTGAAAGTTGACTGATTATAATTGATTTGTGTGTTGGACTTTCACAGGTTCTCTAATCAGTTCGATCTCAAAAACGTGTTAAGTTTGTCAACTAATCGTCGTCACTTCATTGTGATGGACATTAGGCATTCAACGAGCCATCAAATAAATACAAAATATACAGTTTTACAAAGTGCCCAGCTTATATCAGGGGCTAAGACAAAAGTGGAGATCTGCTATGCAAATGAGGCATTAAATTAGAGACCACCCAAAACGGAAACCGAAATAAAGAGCTAAAAGCAATTTGCATTTGCATCGACGCACATTAAAGATTAAACAACTGACATCAACAATGGAACGAAATGTTTTCGAATACGAACTACGCAACATTTTTCGCTCAGTGTTTAATTAATTGTTTGTTGATTTAGATGATCATTGAAATGCGAAGCTAAAACGCCTCCGAGCTGGTTCGCATTTAATGCGAGCCAAACACATAAAAATCGCTGAAATTCAGTAATCAAAAAAAATTTAGACATTCTGTCGCTCCGGCCGAGCTGATAAACCGGAGTCGCTGCAACCGCCGAGACAAGCAATGAAACTGCCCACACAGACGACACAAAGTGGCAACAGACAGTTGAATGGGGCAAAGGGGCAGGGGCAGGAACAACTGCTGATAATGATGATGATGATGCTGGTGGTGCTGTTGGTAGTGGTTGCTGCTTGCTGGTTGCTGTAAGTTGTCTACCTTCCAGACCGCAGCCACAATTATCAAGTGTGAAAACCAGCGAATAACAAATTAAGCGAGTGATACGACGTCAAGAACTTCAACTCCAGCTCGGGCTTCGACTCCGACTCCAACTCCGAGTCGAATGTATTGAATGTATATGGACAAGCAGCACCAGCACACAGTGAGTGAACCGAGCACTACTCCGATATCAGTTTTATGGGTGGCCCACATGTCGAGGGCCATAAAGTAGAAAATTATCACCTTTTAAATTGAAGAATCCAAACAAATTGAAACGGATATCGTGTTTAAGTGCTATCGACATCACTTCTATTAGCCCCGGGATGGCCGGGACGAGGACGAGCACGATGCCCAGCCCGATGCCAGTGACATCTCAGAGCCGAGTACCCAGACACACACGGTTACATGACGCTCCTTAACAGCTAACCCTCACCTCTATCTCTCTCTCTCTCTCTTTCGCTCTCTCTGCTTCTGTCTCTGTCTCCGTCTCCGTCTCTGTCGCTGCAGTGCGACAAGCCAATTAAAAGGCATACGTGGATGGAAGGAAGAAGAAACCGCATCGAAATATGCGTGGGTTTGAACTTGAATCGTGATCGGGTTCGGTTTTGGTTTCGGTTTCGGTTTCCCAATGGAAGCCTGGCCCATTAGCCAAAAGGTGTAGGCTGCTCTGTGTGTGTGTGTGTGTGTAGTCTGGGCATCAAATTCGCAGCAGGATGCGTTCGACTATTTGAATTGCTGGACAGCTGGGACACTTGCCGCAGTTGGCAATTATGCTGCATTACGTGCTCAGTTGACAGTTTTGTGACTGCACCGATATGTATCCAGCTGGCCCAGATGGGCCTAATTGAGAACTACCTACCACCTGCCTGCTCATGTCATAGCCCCAACTCGGCGACTGCGACTAGTAGTGTGCGGTTCATGGCTCTCGTCCTCGTCCTCGATCAGTGATCAGTGATCAGTGGCCATGGGTCGTCGTCGGGGCAGGGCAGACAGCAGGCCAGCCACTAGCCAGCAGCCACCAGTCGGCAGTGCCAGTCCCAGTCCCAGTGCCAGTGCCAGTCGGTGCCCGCCATAAATGCTCGCTCCGTGGGAAATGGCGTGTGCCCTCGAGCGTGTGCCGACCAATTTGACTCCTCGCGAACTGGAAAAATACGAAGGTAATAATTCACAAAAAAATATTTGTAGAAACTTGCATGGGAACAATCGCGTTGCGACGTTGATTTCTCGAAAAGCGTTCGGCTCCAGCCAAAAGCGACTCCAGCTCCAGCTCCAACTTCATGTAAGACTCGCTCTGGACATGATATTTACGCTTGTGTGTGTGTGTGAGCCAGTCTGTAAGTCTGTGTGTGTGTAAAGTGGCTGCTCATTTTATCGGGCCAGGGCTGCATCAGTTTCAGTTGCAAGCACAAATCGAAGGTGGAGTCAGCTTTTTGGGGCGTGGGCAAATTCAGCATTTTCCACTTTTGTTGTTGTTCCGTTTTTGCCCATCTATCGACAGTGGGGGAAAAAGCGGGTTTTAATCTAAAAGATTCATGATGTGTCCCTTAATGGTTTCATATTTGAGTGCGCTTTCGTTGAGCATTCACCATTTGCTATTCATATTCAATTCAGTTCAGTTATTTTTAAGTTTCTTTTAACTTTTAATAACTGTATGTTTGTATTGTGTTAATAGAAGTTTAACTTACCACTAGCATAATATTGAAGATCTTCAAAATAAATAATTTATACTAAAAAGTTTTAGAAAAATATTTAATATTTTCCTTTAAGTAAAGACAATAATATTATTTTTTGTTGCTCAAAAGATTATTTAATTGCATTTATTTAAAAAAAAAAAGAACTGAAAACTAGTCTGGACACTTACTTTATTATTTCTACTTAATTAAATTAAATTCACAGACAAATCTAAAAAATATGAACATTAAATTATATAAATTATTTCTATATATTGTTGCCACAGTATATAATGCCTTTAATTCACTTATAATTTTGTAATTAATTCGTATTTGACTTGTGAGGATTTGATTTTTGGTAATTCCATGATGCGCCGCTTGGGCCCTGCTTCTGAAACGTGGCCCAGAGCTTTGGCCCCACTTGACTTGACTACCAACAAAGAAAACTAAAGCTTATTGCCCAAGCCGCGCTCAACAACACGCCCCCGTTTATGTCCCGAAAAAGTACGCCCCCCTGTCTCCCGCTTGCCACTTCAGCACAGCTGGCCCCCGCTCCGTCCCTGCATCCGTTCCTGGGCTCCACCATCTAGCCATAGCCACTGACTAAGTGCGAATCTGTGGCGCAATCAGTTGGCAAGTTTCGACAACGACTGGCATAGTTTCTGAATTTATTTCACCAGCGAACGTCAGACGAGCTGACCGACCGACTGTGGGACTGCGGGACTGGTGGACAGTGGGACTGGTCGGGTCACGTCCACTGTCTGGCTGGGGCTGCTGCGGCTGCTGATGATGATGATGGCGGTTGCTGCCACAGTTGCTGCCACAGTTGCAGCGGCTGCTGTTAAAGAAGGCGAGTAGGTGGATCGTACGTTTGCTTACTAACTGCCGTGCTCAAAATGTTTATCAACTTTAATATTAAATTGTATGCCAGGCAGTCGACCGGTCGACCGACTCACTGCTTACCATGCTGACCATAAAGCACAGCCCCTGCCCCTGTTCCTGCCACTGCCACTGCCACAACTGGCTGCCAACCGCACCGCCCGCAATTGCCGGCAATCAGATGTGTTGTAGCCAGTTGCCAGTTGCCAGTTGCTGTTGTTGTTGTTGTTGCCTGTCCAGCCTCGGTCAGCCGGGCAATGGAGGGAACCCGCCCTCCACGCGTTCGAGTGCTCCGCGTGCAGCTTTCGTGCTGCACATGGCCGGCGGCCAAATTTGTCGCACGTTGGGTATTTTTAAACCATGAGAAAATCCTTTGGCGCTAATAGCCCGAATTCCTTGTGCTTAACATAAAAATCGCCTCATGCTGCACTGCATCATGCAACATGGACTCTTGAAATTAGTTGCCACAAGTAGAAGGGGCGGGGGGCACAAGGGGCATGGGGCAGGGGGTGGGGCACTGGGGGAGTGCCTGCTACGCGCTGTGCATATGCAACTAAGCAAGCGAAGCAGCAAACTCCATGTTTGAGTTCCAAGTTGTTATTGCTTTATTGTACCAGCTGTTGTTGTTGCACAGATCATGTGAAAATTAACAACGGTTCTAAGTCCAAATGCAGCTCATATATGTATTGCTGGTTCCCCCTCTAGTTTTTTTTTAGTTTTTGATGTGGTGTCTAACTAATTTATGCATTAAATCGCTGGCTGTGTGAAGCCTTGGGGCATTTTTTCAACTGCTTATCAGATTGGCAAAAATGGTGTGTAAAAAGTGTTGTTAGCTGATTGAAATTTGTGCATCAGAGAGAAAGTCCAAACTGTAATAGTAATAATAATAATATTTTTCAACGATTGACTATTTGTGAACTGAGTTTTGAATGGCATTCTAAAGTAATATAATTTTGCTGCATTAAAATTTACATATTATAACTTTAGTAGTTATAGTTAGAAAATAGAATGCAAATATTCTATTACAGTAAATATGAAAAATACTTACTTTCTTCTCTTAACATTTGAATACGTTTATTTACATTAAATCAAGTTAAAGGTAAGATCAATATTTTATTGAAATTTACACAAGCGCCCAAGTTGTCTTTATATTATTAAAATATAATATAAATATTAAAATAAAATTGGTTATTCACAGGATTTATTGGCCATATGCAGTCAGTGCTCAAACGCATTTAAAACTCAATTAGTAAAATTACAAAAGTCACTGAAATTACCTGATATCATACAAAATTCAGTTCGCTAATCAATTTTCTGCTGATTCATTGACAAAATCAATCTTAACACAGCTTTACACTTAATTTGCCAAATTTTCAACGCATTTTACAAATCGTTTCGCAGTGATCACTGTTAATTGGCATATTGATAATGATCAGTTCGCGGCTTGCATGATCAGCCCCAAAAACAAAAACCAACACCAAAACCGATGGCGACACACAGAAGTGCACAGACAAATGCCAAAATTGTTGTTAACAAATTAACGTAGAAAGCGCAACGAACCCAAAGAGCCGAACCCCAACCCCAACCCCAACCCCAACCCCAACCCCGATCCGAACCTGGAAGACGCAGCGGGAATGACGTCGGCACCGTCACCCACCCAAAAAGCCAAAATGCCAAACGCTGTCGATGCGATGATGATGATGACGCTGACGTTGATGCCGGGGGACACCCCGGTGCGCCGAACGAGAGCTCCATACCCAGAACCCAGAACCGCGAGTCAAGACCAAGACCAAGAGCAAGACCCCATGCCCAGTTCTCAGTGCTCTGTGCTCAGTTCCCGGTTCCCGATTCCAGGTTCCAGGTTCGTCTTGGAGTGCATGTCAGAGGCTTGTAAACGTGAATAAACATAATTTGTAGGCACGTACTGCAGCCAAACGCCAACGCCAATGAGCACTAAGGAAGGGGGCGGGGGCAACGGGGATGGAGTCGGGAGTGCGGGTGGGGTTGGGGTTGGGTGTGGGGGTCGGGAAAGCGGGGGACACGCCACAGACAGACATATGTAAATGTCGGGGCGTTAAATCGGTGCATAGAAGATGATGCTGTTCTATACTTACACTTAACAAAAAGCTGCTGTAATTTCCGGTCTCAAATTTGGCTTAAACATTGCATTTGTAAAATAATTCTATAGAGTATTAGAAAATAAATCGTATATTTAATGTTAAGAGTGGGATTGATCCCTATAATAAAAGTAATCAAAACTTGGTTTAATAACAAAATACCTTAAAAATAAGATTAGTTGTTTTTGCATTACAGACTTATGAAATTGAAACATTGGTTTGTACTTCTTTAATGTCGAATCAAAAAAGTCAGTACAGAATTTTGTATTAAAAATTATAAGAATTTAAAATGAAAATATTATAATAAATGTATAAAACTAAAATTATTAAAAATGTAAATATGACTTTGTAACACATATTGTTTTAAGTGCTCTCCTACAAATGAAAAAAATGAATCTGTTTTAAGATTTAATGTCAAACATTTAAATAATTTAAGAATATTAAAAATAATTGCTAAAATGGAAATGTGGAAATTATTATTACGTATGTATATTCATAGAAGTGAACCAATTTGCAAAATGTTTTGAATAAATCTATAGTAATATTAATATGACATCTCGAAGATAACGTAAGCTAGTTATATTCCGACAAATAGTACAAAACTAAATTGGCTCTAATTTAAACGAGATAAAAGACTGATTAACATGCTATACATGCATATGTATTGTTCGCAGTGTATGCGAGTGGTTCGGGAACCTGACGTACTACACCCAAACACCGCTAACCGTTTATGGGCATGAAATATCGTTTGGCATAGCGCATGATCATTGTTCGTTCGGCAAACCTCAAGACCCGAGAGCTGAGCCGAGTGCATACATACATACATACGTGTATGTATATATGTGTATCTGGCAGGGTTGTCTGTCTGTAGTTGTTGTAGGTGTGCGAGCTGAAAAGAAAGATTCACATTCTTATGATTAATGATCGGCAGGCAGCAGCAGCGCTGGCTGCCCAAGGAATTTCAACATAACTACTTTGTGCTCAGATACAAATCGTTATTACACATTAAATGTTCCCAGTGAGTGGTTAATCAACAGCGACCAACTGAATGTGAACTGAAGGGGGTGTTCAGGGCTGTGTGGGGGGGGGGTATTCAGGGTCAGTTTCAGTTGCGCGGGTGTTGTTGTTGGTGCTTTTGAACTGTTGAGCTGCCAGCGTGTAAATCAATTGAAAATAATTTGTTACTTTTAATAATAAGTGAAAGAAGCTGTGAGCCGCAGACACGAAGCGTGGGCAAACCCAGTGGGGCATGGGGCATGGGAAGGGGAGCTTGGGAAAGCGGCTCGGCTCTACTTGTAATTGATCATGTGTTGTTGTGCCGTGTAGAAGATGCCAAACAAACAAACAAACAAACAAGCAGACAAGCAAACGTCGTAGCCAGTGCCAGACTCGAAGACTCTGCACCATAATCGATGAAATCAATCGATCATAAGGGACGTAGATCCATTGCCATTGCCATTTCCATTGTTTTCACTTTTTTTATTTTTATTTCTTGCTGCTCAAGTTTGACTGATGAGAGGATGCGTCTGCGGTGGGTCCACATATGAATCACTCGTTGATTTGTATTTATAGTATTTATATGTATATTTTTAGCTTTAGCTTTAGCTTGAAGTTTGAAGCAGCAAGCTTGAAGCTTTAAGGGAAGCGCCACATGTCGTCGCCATTGGCTGCAGTTCCTTGTAATCCAAACAAATAAATTTGGTGTTTATTGTCGTTGTTGTAGTCGTTGTCGTTGTCGTTGTTGTCGTTGTTGTTGTTGTTGTTGTGGCGAGTCGCTTATAATGTCTTATTTATATCGGATTATTGCTATCACACCATTTTCAAGTGTGCCCAGCTCAAAGTGACCACCATCAGCGTCAGGCGTCAACGCCAACGGGCGCATTAAAATGTCAAAGAACAGCGAACAGAGAATGGGATTGGGAATGGGAATGGGACAGCGACTGGGTATATGGGTATGGGTATGGGTATGGGTATGGGAATATAAAGACAGCACAAGGTGAAAAGCGATACAAACAAAAGAGTTGTTGCTCGACTCACAGACTGGTACTAAGTCTGTGACTGCGACTATTGGATGTTGTTTCATCTGCTGTTGTTGTTGCTGTTGCTGTTGCTGTTGCTTTTTGTCTTTTGCTGGCCACAACAAACAGACAACAACAGACAGAGTAGACAATCAACGTACGCCTTGGGGACAAGGTGCGGGTCTCTCGTTCTCATTCTCGTTCTCGTTCTTGGCTTGTGTAATTCAATTAAGTTCTCAATAAGTGCTTGGCTTACACACACACACAGAGAGCAGATTAGAGAAGGAGTGTTGGCTAGATGCGAAGACCTCCCTAGTTAGTCGTACAATAAAATTGATCGCTCTTTTAGGCCCAGCTCAACGGCGTTTTCGGGTTACAAAATTGACCAAAACTGATTTGTGCCTAGCGATAAATACAGCAACTAATTGACAGTCCCTTGTCAGGGTTCGGTTTCAGGTCTGGGTCTCTGGGTAAGGTGTCAATTAATGCCCAGCGTACCGATTGAGACCTGGCGATAAGCCAGCATACCGATTAAATTGTTAGAGCAATTCGTATTGTCCGTTGTCCGTTGTAAGTTATATATTTAAAGCACCTTTTTAGGCAAAACAAAAGTGTCAAAATAACGAATAGATAGTGAGCTGGCAGGGCGATCGGCGCATATCGACAGGGTTCAATAAAATCTCAGTCGGGAGAACACCCAGCAAGTAGAGTGGCTAACAGTAACTGAGTAACATGCATCGCAGTAAAGTGACTTACAGATACTTCAAGTATCTCAAGGTGTGTCTATGTGTGATTGTGTGTGTGGGGGGATTCTTGGCTGCTAAGTAAGAACGCGTGTAATGCAATTAGGCGACGACAACAGTGTCAAGTTTGGGACATGTGCAACTACTGTGCGGAAAATGTGAAAACTGCATTAGAAAGGTGCGGCCCAAAACATTGAGAAATTGTACACGGTGAATAAAAAGCGACAAAGAAACGAATATGACCTCATTGTCAAAACATTCGAACATTTAATGTTAATTTCTTTTTTATGAAGTTGAAGAAATGCCATTAAAAAAGAGCTTGGGACTAGATAGTGGGAGTAATTTACAAGCCTTATATGAGAACAAGGTTTCACAACGTACCTACTACGTGAGCATATTACAGGCATAAATTGTCCTATTACAATTTTACAGACGATCTTCAAATGGGTTTTATAAGTATATAGTATAAGTTTCAGATGTTAAGCAATGAGAATTTAGAATCTGTTTCATACAAAACAAGTGGGATAGGATTATCTTCGGCGTGCCAAAGATCTTTTACTCTTTTCGAACCTTTAGGCAATTTTCCCACTGCCAACTGCACCACCGAAATATTTAACGACACATATATTTGCTAATTCTAACTGAATCTATTTGAAATTTTAAACATTGATGAGTTATATAGATGTTCAATTGTACAAGGAAATTTAAGGCGCTAGCTTTGAAAAGATCGGATATATGGCCAAAAACGACTTCGAGTTGTAAGGCAGCTATAAGATATAGTGGTCCGATACGGCTGGTTCCGACCAATGTGCTGTACATTTTAATAATAAGTGTCTGTGCAAAGTTGCATCGCGATAGCTCAAAAACTCAGGGACTAGATCCCATACATACAGACAGACAGACGGACATGGCTAGATCAATTTGTTTTGTCATTCTAAGCCTACTGGCAGTAACTTTTGGGGGTCTCCGACGCTTCCTTCTATGCGTTGCAAACTTCAGCACAAACTTAATATACTATTTTCTTCGAAAAGAGTATAAACAACTTTTTAGCGAAACTTAAATCAAATTCAAATCAAAAAATCCTCGGAAGACCATAATTAGTTATAATAATATGAGACTAAATTTTAAATTATTTAATAATTGTCATTTTTCTTTGCAGGTATACATTTTGATCTTCAAGGACATCGATAGAAACGGATCCATTGCCTGGCTACCAAGATGATGTTATACGGACAACCACCAAAAAATAACTCACCAAAAAATACTGGAATATTTGAAGTTCCTCAGACGCAACTACGTCACCATTTTTAATGTCATCAAGCAAATAAATAATATACTTCGTTAATTTAAAAGTATTTGTTTTATTTCTGTTTATTGAAATTTATTATAAGAATGTATTTAAAAATAAAATATTACATTTCATTTATAATTACAATTATCTTTTGATAAATTCTGTATTTTGAACAAATATACCTTATATAGCGCATTTTAAATAAATGAAAATACAAACCAAGAAACTTTGTTTTTCTTTTCAAAGTACCAGGCGCGCAGAATCAGGCAGGATAATGATTTTTCTGTTTTAAATTTTAGCGCGACCTTGAATGAGAAGTAAATTTCATTGTTGCATATTTTTAGGGTGTCTGAAGCAGCAGATCTGCTTTGCCAAATGCTATTTTTAGTCAGAAAGTACCAGGCGCACATAATTCAGCAGATGAACGATGATTTTTCTGTTTTTAATTTTAGCATGACCTTGAGGGAGAATTTCCCTTTGAGAGAAGATTTCCCTACACTCAGAGCTGGGCTTGCTTAGATTTTCTGTGTGCAGTTGTCAGTGTTCGTTTTTGTCTCGAGCAAAGGCCAATTTCGTATGTTTCTCTGGTCGAAGTACCAGGCGCACAGAAATCAGCAGATAGACGACGAATTTTTCGTTTTTAATTTTTGCATGACCTTGAGGGAAAAGAGAGTAGAACTTCTGAGCATGGCTCTCAGCTCTAAACTAATACATTCAAATAAAAAACGTTGATTTTTGATAAATCGTTTATTTTCTTCTTTTATTCTACAAATGTGTATAAATATTTATATTTTTCTTAACTATAAGTATAGTATATTTTGTATTATCCTAAGAATACATTTAATATTACAATATTTATATAAAAAGCAATGTTTTAAGTTTACTTATTAAGCTAAGATGTTGCTGCTTTCTTGTCAGTTGATTGTTGTTTTGTGTTTGTTGTTATTGTTGTGTTTGGTGTTGTGTTTGTTGTTGTGTTTGTTGTTGTTGTGTTTGTTGTTGTTGTTGTTGATGATGATGATGATGATGATGATGATGATGATGATGATGATGACGATGACGATGATGATGATGATGATGATGCTGATGATGATGATGATGATGATGATGATGATGATGATGATGATGATGCTGATAATGATAATGATGATGTTGATGTTGTGTTTGTTGTTGTTTTTGTCTGTTCTGATGTCCTCTGCTGCGCTGGCGACCTATTGGAAAGCAAAAATTAACTAATTGTATAGGTATATATAGATTTTATAGTACTTACTTAACGTTCAGCAGAATGGTTTTGGGCTGATAAAGATTTTGCAAAATAAGTGGACTCCACAATAGACAATAATTAAATATGCGCTTAGCTAAAGTTGCGAACATTGAGCTGAAAGAGAAAGAAATAATTAAGCAAACTACGGTAAAATATAGCAGCTATACTTAATACAATAAATAACATAATTGCTGGAGTTATTGTCAGCATTAATGACGTCCTGCTGTGAGCTGCAAGAGAAAAATAATAAAGGATTAGAACATAGTTTTTTTATTTTACTATAATTTGTATAATGTTACTTAAAGAACCAAAACAAGTGGGGAAGGATTATCTTTTGGAACCTTTAGGCAATTTTCACTCTGCCAACTGCACCACTGAAATCTCAAATGCTGTAATCAATCGTTTTGTCGCGTAACATTTTTTTTTTTGTTCTAAAAATATTTAAATTATTGCCAGTTGTATGGTAGCTATAAGATATAGTGATCCTATCCGGCCGGCTCCGACCAATATGATGTATCTTTGAATAAAAGGTATCTGTGAAAAGTTTTATCGCGATAGCTTTAAAAACATGGGATATATGGACAAACCCGACTTCGAGTTGTATGGCAGCATAAGATATAGTGGTCCGATCCGGCCGGTTCCGACCAATGTGCTGTCCCGTCGAATAATAAGTGTCTGCGCAAAGTTTTATCGCGATAGCTCAAAAACTGAGGGACTAGTTTGCATACATACAGACAGACAGACAGACAGACAGACGGACATGGCTAGATCAATTTGTATTGTCATTCTAAGCATACTGGCAGTAACTTTTGGGGGTCTCCGACGCTTCCTTCTATGCGTTACAAACTTCAGCACAAACTTAATATACTATTTTCTTCGAAAAGAGTATAAAAATACCAACCGAAAAGATAGATGGACAAACAGAAAGATAGCTGTAAATGTGTATAGTTGGATTAGATTTGAAACAAAAAAATGTTACAGCAACATTCAAAGATATATCACAGATACTTCAATGCAAAACTGTATAATGATATATTATAAAATTAAAAGTTCACAATACAGTGCTACAGGGGGTTATTTTGTCTGAAGTAAAAGAATTTCATTAGATATAAATTTGTAAAATGAACAAAGAATTATGTGATGGAGTCATTTTTTTATTATTAAAATATTTTTTTTAATTTTTTTGTTATTATTTTTTTGTTAGATGAAGCCAAGTGGCATTGGCGGCGTTTTTGTCATTGCAAAAGACGGGCGTCGGCATATCAAAAATGAGTACGTACGAGTTGACAGCATCGACAATGTACAATTACCGGAGACAAGTTTTTGGGCTTGGCCCACTTGAGGCACAGAGTTCGACTCTCTGTGGCTATGTGGAAGCTGTCATCATCATCTGTAATCATACAGCGCCTGGCCTAGCGATTGTGATCATGAGCAGCACTCGATGGATGGATGCCTTTGTGCGGTGGCTGTCAACAGAGAGAAAATGGCGTCCATTTCTAATGTGGCTGTTAGCTGTTTAGCTGTTGGCCATTATTATTGAATGGCGGCAAATCGATTTGCAACGTTTTAATTGCCGCTCAAATTGAGCCAAGAGGTACAGCTCGTCTTCTGGGTGGCCACAAGGCCAGAACGTGCCCCGAACGCATGGGCCAATTGTGTCAGCCATGTCAGCCCAGGGGCCCAGGGTCATGTCATTACAACAAGCAGGCTAGCTGCGGGGGTTGGCTCTGAGGGATGCTGCTGGGCTGATGGCTGCTGGGCAGCAAATGGCTCACTTTTGGCAGACGCTGGCCAACTGCCTGCTGCTTAATCAGCCGAGTGGCAGCGGGCAGAGGCAGAGGCAGGAACAGGCACAGGGGCAGTGGCAGCGACAGTGGCAGGGGCGAAAAAAGAAGATGCCACCCTAGTTGCGGAACCGATGCGTTTAATTGTGGCCTAAAAACGACAAACACACAAACACACACACACAGAGAGAGATAGCAAACCCCGTTGAATGCGACAATATATCCATCAATCTGTACGCACACAGGATAACACGCCTGGGCCATCCTTGTGTCTTCGTGCCGACCGCCCGCTGGGACTTTCACAAAATATTTTGGTTGTACGCAGTGCGGATTCGTGCAATTATGGGCCTGTTTGTGTGTTGTGTGGACAATGTGTGTCGAATGCAGCGACATGAACCGGGCCACAGACGCGCATCCTAGCCACCAGCAACATGTCCTGCGGCGAACTGTTGCCAAACACACACAACACACACACACATACAACCCAGTCAAAGCAACAAGTTCTACGGTTGACCAAAAGATAAGACCCAAAAAAAGGTGCCTCGCTGCGTTCGCTGGCCAACCCACTGGCCAAGTGAGCCGCAGGCTGTCCACAGTTCAAATCTTGTCTAGCTGACTAGGCGTGGCAGGAGGGCGCGTCCCGTATACTTGTCCGGTTGACCGGTTGCCACCTAGGACGCCACAGCTGAGCTGAGCGGAGCTGAGCTGAGGACGCAATGTAGACATCAATACTACGACTGCCTCATAGCATTCCATTTTGCATTGCCTACAGTTGACAGTTGGCAGTTACTTGGCCCAAAATCAATTGTACATGGCCATAATGGCGATGTCATCAAAAAAAAACCTAACCTGAACCTAAAGAAAATTGAGGCAGCAAATGAGCTGGCAGCTGAACCAATCAAGTAAAAGGACAACCAATTTCTTCAGCTTCAGTTTGTACGGGTGCCATTATCAACCCCTGGTGGAAAGGTACGACCTGAACCTTAATTAAAGACCAACTATGGATAACTATCTCAGTTCGATACTTCCTGGTACTGCACGTGCTAATGCCAATGCAGTTGAGCAGCCAGAAAACCAAGTTGCCAATACAATTGAGCAATTGTCTAGAACTGGATCTTTGCCATTTGGCACGTTCCCAACCACTGTGCGACCATTTCAATGGATTTCTTTAGAACAAACTGAGTTAACAAGACAAAACACAAAACCGCACCCCAAACAAATAAACATAACACCAAAATGCTAACATCAATTTCAAGAGTTATCATAAATTAAGATCTGTGACAGTTTCAGACTTAACCAGTTGCCTTTTAGAGCAAGTTAGTCGCTTAATTGGAATCTTGTAAATTAATAGACGCTTAAAATATGAAGCGATTTGAGTTATGCATTTGCCAAATACAAGTCGACAGCATTTTTATACTCTTGTCGAAGCAACAACTGGTATATCACAGTTTGTCCTGAAGTTTGTAACGCATAGAAGGAAGCGTCTGAGACCCCCAAAAGTTACTGCCAATATGCTTATAAAAAAAAAACAAATTGATCTAGCCATGTCCGTCTGTCTGTCTGTCTGTCTGTCTGTCTGTCTGTCTGTCTGTCTGTCTGTCTGTATGTATGCAAACTAGTCCCTCAGTTTTTGAGCTATCGCGATGCAACTTTGCACAGACACTTATTATTCAAGGGGACAGCACATTGGTCGGAGCCGGCCGGATCGGACCACTATATCTTATAGCTGCCATACACCTCAAAGTCGGTTTTGGCCATAAATCCGATGTTTTCAAAGCAATTGCCTTAAATTTCCTTGTACACTTGAACATCCATATAACTCATCGATGGGTAAAATCGCAAATCGATTGAGTCATAAACAGCGAAGATATGCGTCATTAAATATTTTGAAAAAACAGGTGCATATGAGCAAACAAAGTCAAGCGCAAGAAAGCTTTTGATAGTCTGAGCAAACAAAGTCAAGCGCAAGAAAGCTTTTTGATAGTCTGCTCTTCAAGGTATTTTGCCACCGATCATCAAAACGGTTTGTGGCGTATGGCGTAAAGAGCCGCGCTAACGAACGCATGTTTTCGCAAGTTCAAGTTCGAGCCTCGGCGGCGACTGATTGTTAATTTAATACTTTTTTCTTTTTCTTCCTTCCAAATATATAACTGTAATCAAATTAATTTGCTTCCAATAGCTTAGAACAAAAACAATGCCACGCGAAAAACAAATGCTGACAAACGCGAGTTGCAGGTTGCAGGAAAACAAAAGAAGGAAATTTGTAACAGTCGGCTCTTCAAGCAATTTTGTCAGCGATCATCGAAACGGCTTGTGGCGTAGTGGGTAAAGTTGCGAACTGGTGAGCGAGAGGACCTGGGTTCGAAACCAGCGGCGACTGGTCATTTATTTTCATTTTTTCTTATTCTTCTTTTCAAATATATAATAACTGTAATCAAATTCATTTGCTTTCAATGGCTTAGAACAAAAACAATGCCACGCGAAAAAACAAAAGCTCAGTATAAATCGAGTTTGTTAGCGATTCTTAAAACTGCTTGGTGTAAGCAGTACAAAGCAAAACAAGAAAGCTTTTGACAGTCTGCTCTTCAAGGGATTTTGTCAGCGATCATCAAAACGGCTTGTGGCGTAGTGGGTAAAGTTGCGAACTGGTGAGCGAGAGGACCCGGGTTCGAAACCAGCGGCGACTGGTCATTTATTTTCATTTTTTCTTATTCTTCTTTTCAAATATATAATAGCTGTAGTCAAATTCATTTATTTTCAATTTCCTAAATTGTTTCTAATTTTTTTTTCATACATAAAGTAGCTTTAATAGAATAATTCAAAAGAAAAATTTAAATTCATTGGCAAAACCAATGACACGCGAAAAAATATGGATCTCAAATTCTGAATATAAGCTCTCGTATGTTCAGATTAAGTTTTATGACAATTCAATTTCCGACAGCAGCCTTGAAAGGTATAAGAGCAACAGGCACAAAATTTGGTATGTATATTGTAGTATACATATGTAATGTAGTTTTGACTTTTTGGAAAAACTGAAACTTGTATATTGTTCAATTCGGTAGCACTTATGAATGCTAAGGGACGCGTCCACGAGCTGCGGATAGTGAAACGTCCCTGTTTACATGAATACCTTTATATATTTTATTTTATATGTAGGGGTATATGTATGCGACATTAATATCTGCGAATTAAATAAGCAGTCACGGAAAAATAGTAAAAATTGCTTTAAGGTTCGAAAAGAGTATTTAATCTTCGGCACGCCGAAGATAATCCTTCTCCACTTGTTAAGTGAAACAACAACTGGAACACATTTGTTTTTAAGTGGGTGCGACAAGCAAATAAAAAATATGCTATATATATATATTGCATTATACGATAAAGCTATAAAACTGTATTTATAGAAAAATGCCTATTTATATCAGTTCGCATTAATTTGATTGCCAAGAATTCAACCAACAACATTAAAAATTATGAAAATAAATATAAAGTAATTTAGATATTGTATCACACCCAAAAAAACAACCAATCAATGTGTGAAAATATTGTTTGTAGATAACTAAAAGCAAAAATTTAAATTTCATAAATATGTCGAATGGCTTTTATTGAAATCAAGTAAAGAAGTAGGCTGTAGTTGTCTTATATGTATATCTGAGCAATTTAATAATAATTTTAATAATTTCAGCTGTTCGGTAGAGTCCATGACATTTATATGAAGTATATTAACCAGTATTTCTGATAGCCCAATTAATAATTTGTGCTTATAGTTACATATCAGCAGCTTAATTTATCTACAATGACCTTCGGCAAAGATTTCAGAGATTCAAAATCGGATATTATCTAGCTTTACTTAACTTTAAAACATAGGAACTTTAATAAAATAAAATAAATTGCATGAATACTAAGAATTCCTTATTTATAGTTTTGTTTATATGCTACTTAATATGGGAAAATAATTTAAGCTAATGTAAACATTTTGGATAGTTTTGTGGTAAAGTACTTTACAAATTATGAAATTTATTTAAGTAACTAACTTTGTTTAATATTAGTTTCATATTTGAGTGGAAAATTTCTTCATATATTTCATCAGACTTTAAATAATAATAAGATCTAGCCTTATCTCAAGTGAATTGTACTGAAAATCTTTGGTTGTTATCTTTTAAAAGCATAATAAAATGCTTGGTAATCAAACTAAAATTGTTGGGAAATATATATGTTTTTATAACATATAAATTCCCATTTTCATAAAGTTGACATTATTTAATCCAAAATTCCATTCGAACCATTCGATATTTCTACAATCTACTCATAGAAAGGCAGTTCCGCAAATTTAGATTACAAAAATAAAAAGCCACATTGGCGTTTTTATTCTTTCGCAGAAATTTGCCATGATAAAGGTAAAACAATGAAATAAATTGTGTAGTTTTTTGCAATTACGCATAATTTATATATATTTTGCGATAACTTTTGTTTTTATCATATATACTTATACATATGTATAGCTAGACTTAAGTGAGATAATGAGATCGTTGTGTCTTTGTGTGCAGTCAGCCTACAAATCTATATATAGATATAGAACTCGTGTTTGTCATTAGAAACAAGCATAACACTTAACTCAAATTAACGAACCATGAATTGATTTAGGTATTTAGGTATTTATGTATTTGTATCATTTAGTTAAAAAACAAACAAATAATCATACAGTCTTTACAAATAACCGATAGAGGTCTGAGGTTTTCTCTGGGAATTGGTATTGTTTATATTACAAACTGAATGCGGCTACTACAGGCTATAAGGTACATACAATCGTATAAGTATTTATTTATTATAATTATGCTTAAGCTAATATATATATCTAAAGTGTGGCCAGAGTACTCTTGAATGCCATATTTTGGAATTGTTGTGTAGGAGGCGCTTGTCTCGCAATACTTTTAACTAAGATTACATTTTTTTCGTTCTTGCTACTTTTTGATTTGCTTTGGCATTTTGCAGTGTTCAAGTCCAATGCGACAGCTATATAGTATGGGCTCTATATAGCTACGATTGGGCTAGTTGTGACTGTGATTCGGATCCGGATCCTTCACTGGCATCTTCTCTCTGGCAGATTGAGGTGGGCCGTGTGATCCTTGCAACTCGGAGCTGAGCTGAGCTGTGCTGGGCTGGGCACTTCAGGCCAGGCACTTCCCATGCCTGGCGGCGCTCAGCATTCTGGAGGTTGTGTGTTGGGCACACATATCGTGAACGTAAAGAACCAATAAACGGCGACCAGCAGCTGCCCAATCTATCTGCTCATGATCTCATCAATGGTGAAGCCCAGCATGCGCTTTGGCCTCTCCACAGTCGCACCAGTCGAGGACGAGGACAGATCCAGGGCGGGCGGCAGGATGGCCTGCACCACAGTGGATGCGCTGGCTGGTGGTGCTGCTGCCGTTGTTTGTGCCACCTGGGCCACTTGGGCCGCTGTCGCCGACTCGCTGTGGCTCTGCAGATGACTCTTGAGATTGGCGCGCTGATTGAAGCTGCGCTGGCAGATGGGGCACTTGTGCGGACCCTCCTCCAAGTGGGTGACCTTGTGCACGGCCAGGGTGCGCGACTGGCAGAAGCCCTTGCCGCAGTCGTTGCACTTGAACGGCTTCTCCTTGGAGTGTATGTAGCGATGATCGCGCAGATGATCCTGTCGCCGGAACGCCTTGCCGCATATGTCGCAGGAATAGGGACGCTCGTCCGTGTGGGTGCGTTCGTGTATGAGCAGATTGTAGGACTTGGTAAACTGGCGATTGCAGTACTTGCAGATGAATTGCTTCTTGGGCCGACTGCTGCCAGTGCTGACTCCACCACCAGCTCCAGCTGCCGCCGCGCTCAGCTTCAGATTGGGCATGACGCCAAAATGGCGAGCGGCGGCATGGAGTGTGTGCAGTCCAGCGGGATAGGGACGCACATGCGGATGAGCATGGGCATGATGATGATGCGGATGATGCGGATGGTGCGGATGCGGGTGATGATGATGCGCTGCAGCTGCTGCTGCTGCCTGTTGCTGCTGCTGCTGCTGCTGTTGTTGCTGCTGCTGCTGCTGCTGTTGCTGGTAGATGGCCGCATTGCGTATCCATTGGTTCATGAGCAGCGCCTGCTGATGCACGGCCACAGGATCAGCATTGGCGCCAGCATAAACCGGATAGTGGCCATGTGGAAGCTGCTGCTGCTGCTGCTGTTGCATCTGCAGCCAGAGGCGATGCTGCTGCTGCTGTTGCTGCTGCTGCTGCTGCTGCTGTTGCTGATAGTGCGCCATGTGTCGCATGTGCAGCTGTGTGGCTGCAACCGACTCCTCACTCGTGGCACCCACCGAGCTGCCAGTGGTCGAGCGACGCAGTGGCTCCTCGGTGGGCGTGTGCGGCGGCGTCAACATGGGCGACAAGCTGCTCTCGCGCTCCTCCTTGATCACTATGAAATCGTCCTCAGCAAAGTCTGCAAATTGTTAAAGAATTGATAAAAGAACCTGTTAGTTTATCTGCGATTTGTAGTACGCCAAGTGAAACTTGAACTCATCGAGTCCATCAATTCCGGCTACTTTTTATTTGCCGTCGGCTTTGCGTGCTTACCTTGTTCTCTGCTTAAGTTCAGCTCGTCGTCCACGGTTATGTTGCTGATGGGCGACGCTGAAGTAGAAGACATATTCCCTTTTGTTTTTCTTTTGCTAGTTGCTGTTGTTTGTGTTGCGTGTTGTTAGCACTTTGATTCGTTTAGTTGCACTTGTATCACTGCTTGCACTAAATGTTGGCTTTGGTCTGCTTTACGTCTTTTGTGAGTGTGTGTTGCGTTTTGGTTACTTGTTTTGTGTTTTGCTATCTAGCGCTCTTCTCTTTGCTGCGACGTGCCCACGACAACGTCTCAACTCAAACTGAATTCTGTTTTCGTTTTGCGCTCTGCAACTCGAACTCGTGAAAATGTTTCAGGCCCGAGTCAAACTGTGTAGCAGCGCTCTCGCTCACGCTTACGCTCTCTCGCTCGCGCTCTCGCTCTCGTTCTCGCTCTCTCGCTGTTGTAGTTCGCCTGATAGCGTACGCGTGTGTGTGTGTGTGTGTGTGTGTTGAGTGAAGTGACTTCTGCTGTGGCTGCTGCTGCTGTTGGTGCTGCTGCTGCTGATGTGGCTGCTGCTGCTGCTGCTGCTGTTGCTGTAGCTGTGAGTAGCGCTCGTTAATAACTGAATGCAACTGCGACGTCGTCGACCGGTTTTGAAGCGAACCAACAGCAGCTGGCTGTCGTTGTTGCTGTTGCTGCTATGTGGTTGCTATGTTGTTGTTGCCGGGGTTGGAATTTGTTGGAAATGGCAGATACGTACACGCCTACCTGCTGCCCCACGCGGCGCTCCGATTGGCTGATTTGCACACCCAGCGGCTGCCGTATATCTGTATCGGTTTTTGGCTTTGTTTCGTTGTTTGTTCCACACTCAGCGCGCGTGTTCGGCATCCACGACTTGTGACGCTCTCCTCTGCCCGGCTCCGCTCTGCTCTGCTCACTGTGGCAGTAAACAAGCGGAAACTGTTGGCCTGATGGTCGGACGCCGATGTCGGCTGCCGTTGCTGCTGCTGCTGCTGCTGCCGATGCTGCTGCTGCTGCTGCTGGCTGGCAGCCATCAGGCCAGAGCCGACCCGCATCCCACCCAGGCGCATGCCCCGGCCAGCCTGTGAGCCTGTGAGCCCGAGAGCCTGTGTGTCCTGCTCCTGCTGCTGTTTCAGCTGCTGCCGTTGCTGCTCGTGCTTGCCTCGCCCCAGGATATTGTAATCTATTGTCCCTTTTCGCATGTGCGTGCGCCTGATTCGTTTTCATTTCAATTTTAATTTGCCACACAAATCAGAAAATCACTTTTTTGACTGCACTCCCCCCTCCCCACACATTTGCGTTTTACGCTCTACGTTTTACACTTTCAACGCCAAATTCAATTAGCCGCATCAAAGCAAATGTTTGTGGCTAAACTCGATTTTGGTTTGCTTAGGGTTTGGGTGAATAAGCTGTTTCTTTTGTGTCGCATCATTTATGCTGATAAAATGTTGGATATTCAAATTTGTGCATTTATCAAAGCAGCAATTCAAAATATATACTTTTAGCTGTTGCCATAATACATCGCACAGTTTAGGCTTTTACTTTAAATACATTTTGAATGTGACGGGTTAATTATTTAATTTGCTAAAGTGCACCTTCCGTTGCCCATTGAGAATTGCTTGTAATGAGTTTCGCATTCGAAATGCTTCAAACTATTCATTTAAAATGTGCTTTTAGAGTCACTTAAATACACATACCTAATTGAATTGACAGAGAGTCAAGCAGCAGAGGAAGCAGAAAACAGCACTGCATCTATTTTCTATAATTTTACAGCTAAAATGATCAAATTTAACGATTTCTCGGTACATTATGATATTTTAATGTGGCAAATTGATGTAATGGATTTGCTTTAATGCATAAATTTACCATAGCAAATTGCTACACTCAGCGAAGCAATAGATGGAAGATTGCGACGATTGTGTTATAAAGGAACATTACCTTAAGAAAAACGCAAACATGAAATTAATAAATAAATACAGCACATATAAATCGATGATAGATAGTAAGAAGATCCTTTTAAACCTATTGTTAAATATAATTTGTAAGCTATTAAGAAGAATATTTCTCCTTCATAATTGTAAAAACGAAGAACAAAAGAAAGCAATCAAAATAATTTTTTTATTTACTGTTTGCGTTTATCGAAAGAGATTTCTTTTCTCAGAATCCAACCTAAGGCATTATGTTGCTTATCAGCAGACATCTAATGCTAGTTTGATAAAGCAATTTACGCTATAAAATTCGGAAAGTTTTATTCAATTATAAGTATAAGTAACATGCATCAGCAGATGTGAAATAGGGTTGAGAAATTATAATCTGAAACAAATCTAAACCCATTTTAAATTGAATCAGCAGAAGAGAATGTTGTTGAAACACATAAATATGAGAAAAATGAGATAGATAATCATATATTTAAAAATATGAGGTATATACATATATAATTTAAAAATATTTGCCAAGCTTATATCTTTTATTCTCTCAATTTTTCTCAGACACTCTCAAAATCATTTGAGATCCATGTTTTTACGTTATTTACGAAACGGAATCGTTTTTTTCCTAAACAAATTCCTCGCCGGTTTTACCAAACATCAACGAATGCTGCAAATCCATCAATTAAAGAATAATTTTCCCACAGGATATTATCATGGGTTTTGCCGAAAACACAACCACCGACTAAGTACTGGACTAAGAGCCGGACTAAGCAAGGACTTTGGCCAGCTTAGTGGCACACTTTCGGAGTTTTTGACTTTTCGCTGTGGCCGGGGAAGGGGAAGGGGAAGGGGAAAAGTCACTACTGTGCCGACGAAAGCCAATTACAAAATATTTACCCAACATCTTTTCGTCAATTTTCCCAATTCGTTAAGACAACAGACATGAGACACGACAAATGCAAAGTCAACCGGCTAAATCAAATATCCTGGCTGAAAAGACACACAACAAAAATTCCCGACTCAACGACAAACGCGTGTGTGTGTTTACTGTTATTGTTGTTGTTGTTGTTGTTACGTGTTGTTGTTGCTGTACTTAGTGTTCTGTACTGTTTCTGTCTGTGGCATTGGCAGCTTTCTTGGCCGTTTGGCAACTGGGAACTGGGAACTCGCAACTCGCCGCTGTTGACACTTGGCAAACAGAGTCGGCGAACTTTTCCATTTCAAAGTGGTTCCCATAGCCAATCGGAGTGCACGCGCAGTAATTAACATCATGTCATAAGTGTACAAAAACAAATAAATAAATAGATAAAAACACAAACAGTCAGTCAGTCGGTCGATTAGTCCAGTGAGTCACATGAAAGACACAGGCCGAATATTTCCCAGCACACATACGATTATCATATATGTACATACATATATGGCACCAACTGTCAACTTCCTGCTATGCCAACAGTCGACACATGCAGAAGGATTAACTTTACAAACACACACACACACACACACATCTGTTGTTCAGTATTTGCATATAGTCGGCTCGAATTCGGCTAGTCGCAAAACACGGAAACGGAAACGCGACGCAGCATCGTAAAAAGAGGAAGAGGCTGAGGTGCAGCGGCCAGGACCTGCCCAAGGATAGCCGAAACCTAAATGCTGCACCAATAAAGAAGTCATTATGCCATAAAACCATAAAACACAACCAATGCAGAACTGGGTCTGCTGCAGTATATCCCTGCTCGACATTAGTAGCCCCGGCTGCCTGCTGCCTGACCTGGGGCATTGTCTTCGGCCCGAGGGCACAAAAAATGTAGAGCGTAAAAAATATAACAACGAGAGCAGCAAAAAACAAAATCATCATAAATACCAAAATGACAACTTACTTGGCTTTTGCTGGCTTCATCTATCTTCATCTTCATTTTCATTTATTTATTTATTTTTTCTTGAACCATAAAAACTGTTCGCACTTCGCAGAAGGCCCTTGGCCCATGACTGTTGGCCTGGTTTTTAGCAATTTTTGACAAATCTGTCCAGCATTATTCAACTGCCTCGTTTATGATTTCATTTTGTTTGTTTGTCTGTTTTTTTTTTTTATATTTCGCGGAAAAAAATTAGATTTTTTAGTGCAAAGTCGTTTTGTCATCAAATTTCATGGCCCAAAATGCTAATGCTTCAAATTTTCCATTTCCCAGTGGCTTTTTCGTAACTTTTTAGAGCTCTGGTCTTTTTTCGCGCTAAAATCATATTTTTTGTTAGTGCGTACAATTGCAATTGTAATGATTTTGTGACTGCATGTGGCTTAAGGAGCTGGTCAATATTTGTAGAGCATTCGAAATGACCTTCAAACAATTATATGAAGATAGCTCTGAATACTAGCAGTTGAAATTATTACAAATGTGGAATCAGTATCATATCATGGAATTCCTTCATCATTAAAATACTATTTCAACTTACCAAATAACGTTTTTGTTATTTAACTGATTTTTAAATTAATATCATAAATAATGAAGTAAAAGCCAACATTTTTAGTTTGCTATAATTCAAGGTCAAAAAGTTAGTTTGGTAACAATATAAAAGACTGTGGAGTAGTCTGTCCTAAAATCAGCACACAAATAATAGCAATTTAAGAATGACAGATGGGTTTTTATTCAGTTTGTTTGTTTAATTGAGATTCCTGAGTTGCCTGTGTTAAGTGAATTGTTATTTGGCATATTAAATGAATATATATGCTTTTTTTATTTTTTATTTTTTTTTTATTATTATTTATTTATTAAATGACAATTAAACTATTGTATGAGAAAGTATGTGATGGAATAGTAAAATTAGCCTGGGTGTCGGAAAGGAAGCTCTAGAGGGTGGAATATATATATAATTTCCGAATCTTAAAGCTAATTCCAGCAAATTTCCGGCACTTTACAGCTTCCTTCAAGGCGAACGCCAAACGACAGAGAACAACAGAAAAAGTAGACAACAATTGAGCGAATGCGAAAGTGCTTCCATGAAAATGCTTTAGTCGAAAATGCGATTCTCAAATAGCAAAAAGTCGCAAAATAGTCGCAGGCCTTGAGCTGCAATGAAAAGCAATTGATAATTAGGTAAATATGCGCTAGATGCGCGTATATATATTTGTAATAAATGCAGTTATATTGTAAAGGGATGGGCCGAAGTAGAAGTCAAGGCTAGACGGGTGCATTTCTGGCATTGTTGCGATTCGCATTGCTTGCGAAAAGTATCTAAACACACCATAAACGCGTCACGCCCGCGACTTGCAAAATATCGGCGAAAGGCGACCGGCCATAAAGGGACATGGACATGGACATGGCATCAAGGACATCGTTGGGCAACGAGCAAAACCAAACCAAAACATTGCACCGGAGCGAGCAAAAAGGGGTGTACCCTTTACCAGCGTAATTAAAAACCGGGTTGACCAGGTAGGACTCACTCTCCCACTCCCACTCCCTCTCTCTCCCTCTCTCTCTGTCGTCCTAGCCCGGTCTCATTGTGTGCGCCTTGTGGTGGGCGCGACGCACTTTTACTCCTTGCTGATACCTGGAAAATGGCAGCATGCAAAGGTGTAGCCTGTAGTCGAGGATTAGGCCAATGCTGTGTGCATCCTTGTTGTGACTTGAATCTCAGTTGCTGCTTGTATCCTGTAGCTGTAGCTGCAGTTCTGGTGTTCTCTGCTCTCTGTTCTCTGGCTGTGGCTGTGGCGAATTGCCAAAGGGTGAAAAAAGGCTTGCATTTATTTGGCAAAATAATTAGATTAATCCAGGGGCTGAGCGGCTAGGCGATTACTGGTCAAATTAGCGCTGCAGCAGGCTCCTCCCACCGCCCGCCCCGCAGCAGCTACTTAATGCAACACGGTCGCTTATCGCAATCACTCTTCTACTGCCTGCCTGACTGCCTGCCTGCGTGTGTGGTCATAAAACTGATAAGCCGCGTTAACAACAACCACAACACGAATGTCGCAAAATCGTATATACGTATATCTATAAAAAGAAACTCAGGTGAGTAAGGATAGGGGGGCAACAGCGCTTTTTTTTATGATTTCAGTGACTTTGATTTTAGCCGCCGCGCTTGTCATAAACTTCAGCGACTTTCATATTTCGCCGGCCTGTTGATTTTCATATTTCTTCAAGAGTCATTCTGTTCCGTTTCGGTTTCGGTTCGGTTTCGGTTTTATGTTTTATTTGCGTTTGTGATTTAGCAATATGGCGGCGCACAAGGGCGGCAAATGGCGGCAGCAACAAAGCCGAGCTGCCAGCCAATCAGAATGCGTACCAACCACCCCCCCTTTGACAGACAACCCCAACACCCGCTCCCCCAGGCAACGAGGCTTTGATTAATGTTTGCCGTTAGCCAAAAACGGCCTAATTGATTTGGCCTGTCTCGACTGAGTCTTTTCAATTACCTAGACTTTTGAATACCCTGCTGAGCTGCTGAACTATTGAACTGCTCAACTGTCTAATTAAAGCGCTATTAATGATACGCCCACCCACTGCTAGGTGTAAAGTTGATAGTTGATAGGTGTTACACAGGCAGAGAGAGAGAGAGAGAGAGACAGAGAGGGACCTTACTGGTAGTGACTGTGACCCCCGAGGCCATAGATCGCTTACAGCTCTAATCAGCACTAGAAATCCAATCCAAGTGCGTAATTAATAATCCTCAGCTTGGAGTTTTCCAGCGAAGGCTTGTAAAGTATTCAAATTACGGGGCGACGAAAAGTGTGAAAATGCGTTTGCCTCTGACATGAGAGACACAGCACACATAACATCCACTGATTTATGACTGCAAACATGTGCGACCCACCAGCAGATCCTTTGGTGCGTCCTTCAGCGCCACTTCTGCGTGCGAGTGTCAAGTAGTTGACCGTAGCCTTGATCCGATTACATGCTATCCTGGTTATTTGGTTATTTGGTCACTTGTGTGTTGTGTTTACAGTGCGGCGCTATCTATAAATTACGCAATGTAGCTAGCAAGCCGCCTCCAAGTACGCCTACGAGTCCGCAGAACAAGAAAACCAAACAACAGTTTTGTGCAACCCGATGCCCAAATCCTTCGGCGATAACAATTCTGGAAACTCTCCTCTGGCACTTTGTTTACATACGCCATGAGACTAATTGTCGCAACTTCTGACAGTTTTACACAATTTTCGGATTCTCTTTAAGCCAATTAAGCCTTGGAACAAGGAACAACAAGTGGCTGCCCGAAGGAGCAGCATCTCTTAACTGGGCAATCACTTGAAGCTTCTCTTAGCTGACCTTCTAAGCTTTGGGTGGTCTTTCCGTTTTTCGTGGCATTCTTCATTTTTGAAGTGGACCCATTTTGCAGTTGCACTTTAACGACTAACTAAGAGCTAATGTGCATTTCGAGGAAACTACTCTGGATTGCAGCTAAACGGTAGTTCCACAGTTTCGATGCCTCGAGTGGTTTCCCGTTGATTTCCTACTGAACCGCACTCTTGTCAGATCTTAAGATTGTTTGGTTGCGTTGTGACAACACTTGGGAAAAAGCGGAAAGCAGCCAGCTACTTGGGTTTCAAAAATACTAAAAACATTGCGGTACTAACAGTAAAACAAGTATCTGAATTGTCTGCATAACTCGAAAGGGTATTCGAAATAACAGATAAGCTCGTATCGGAGACAAGTAGAGCAGCACTCGCTTAAAGTCTACATACATATCATAGAATCATCCCGAAATATTTAACAAATACGGTTCTTTTAAAACCAGAACCAACCGTTTTTTAAATAACTTGATTACACTACTATTATTAATGAATCTTCTTGAATCTAAGCATATTTCGTTCCGTTTGAAAAGGTTTGTTCTTAGCTATCCTTAAAATTATAGCTTTCTTTTTATTTCAGGTGTTTTTATTCTAATAAAACAAAAAGAATATGCTTTTCACATAAGTTAAATGTTTTTCGCTGTGTTCCTAAGCTTGATTAAATCAAATTTGATATACCTATTTAAGAATTTATAGCGAAACTTACATCTCGTCATGGTTATTTCAAATCGACCCTTTAGTTCCTGTTGAAGTTATTGCCATATAGTTACCAGATATCAGCGATATCAGCAGATTCGATATAAACTTTATAAAAGATTATCATGAGATTCGCTGTTTTGATTTTCTTTGCAAGTTGCATTGTTGGAATTGTTCTCAGCGCGGATAGTAAGCATAAATATTTAACTTTTCAAGTTCAATATAAAGCTAATAACATTCACATTCAAGAACGCTGTAGTACACGTCATTCAATCGTTCGCACCTGCAGAACAGGCACTGACAAGTGGACCTACGATCTAAAGGACAATGTCTGCAGACAGTTCCTGTGGGGAGGATGTCGCTTGAAACGCGTCGAGAATCGCTTCGATACGCAGGAGGAATGTCTGGAAAGCTGCGGATTGTAATGAGTGAGAAGACCTATATTTGAAAATAAAAGATATCGCCTCTGTATGCATAAACATGCTTCTCAAAAAAACAAAAGAGTAGATCATCTTAAAAAGGGTATTATGGTTTTGTGCAAAAGTATGTAACAGGCATAAGGAAGCTTCTCTGACCATATAAAGTATATATGTTATTGATCAGTATCAACAGCCGAGTCGATCTAGCCATGTCCGTCTGTCTGTCCGTCTGTCTGTCTGTATGAACACACAGATATCAGAGACTACAAGAGCTAGAGACTTCATATTTGGAATATAAGTTATCGTAGTCCCGGGACAGATCAAGTTTATTTCATTTTATCGACAACACGTCCCGTTTAAAAGGTTTCGATAAATTTCGATTTCAGACAATGGTTTTTGGGCCTTAACTTAAAAGCTCTAAGAACTATAAGCCCCATGTATAATCTCGAATAGCATACACATTTAGCAAATATTTCACTTTTTGGATACCACCCCTCCAATCCCCTCAAAAATTCAAAAAACTCATTTTTGAAGGTATGACCTTGCAATTTGGTTTGGTCACACATTTTATAGCCAATGTTATGTCCTACAAATTTTATAAAGATCGGACAATAAACACAGAAGTTATTTACGATTTTACTTTTCATTGTGTGGGGCTGAGTGAAAAAGCAAGCCTACTGCTTAAACCGCTTGCACTGCTTGCAGTATGTGTGTGTTTGTATGTATGCACACTATTAGGCAAGTATTAATGGATGTCAGAACTGGGTTCAGGGTATCTCCTAGTCGGGCACTCCCGGCTAGTGCACTCTTACTTGTTCATATTGAATCTTTGAATCAAGAGATTACCATTTTTCCTCTTGTTGCAAACTCCCTACTGAAGTATTTTGGTATATTTCCGAGTTTATATTGGAAGCAAAGATGTTCCGTTCTTTTTCCGTTCTCTTACGAATGTTTTGTCCTTAACTCTTCCTTGAACGAGCATTTCAATTACGAACAGGAAACAGTTTTTGGCACAAATTTAATTACTTGTCTAATCGCTCAATTACTTTAATGTGCAACTAATCGAAGTACGTAGTTAGCTTGGTTAACCCAACATTTGATGTTCGTCACCTTCGGCAGCTCTGTCGGATGTCGCTGGGATCGTAGGGATAACCTGCTGCTAAATAGATGCACATAATTATCTGTTTGGGCAAATAGCTGGACAGCTTCATAGCGCCCAGAGGAAAAGGAAGACATCCTTCAAGTACAGCATCGACTAGTGTGTACATCCAATTGCAATTAGACGTATCCTTGAGCGCCGAGGGGGCTCGAGGTTAGCCCAAGCAGCCAGAATCGCTGGGTTTTTGCCAGGCGAGCGCAACGAATCTTCCCGCTCGACGGCCAACTGAAGTGGAATCTGCACGGGTCTAATGTTGTGATTAGCATCTGCGTTGACAAACACAGTGAGCGGTCCCAAGGTTCGAGCGGTTCGGCATTGCCTTGGACCATGCCCCCCACCCAAGATGAATAATTATAGCTGATCTTTATGCGCTGCGCTCCTTGGCCGGCTCCTTGCTGCGACCGTTAATGGGTGTGTATACCTTATACCCTGTGCTGCCTCAGAGCGACAGAGAGAGGAGCTTTGTTTGTTGTTGCTGTTGCTGTTTACCTGCGGCGTTTTTGGCATTCCGAAAATTCCATTTTTCCTTCAATTGATGCGCTCAGTGAGTCGTCGCATTGTTAGACAAAACGAATTCACGCGTATTCCGCCGAAACTCGCTAATGGTCACAGCGTCCTCCTTGCGATGCCTCCTGCGTGGCAACTTGTTGTTGTTGTTGTTGTAGTTGGTGTTCGCCTTCACCTTGGTCTCCGCCTGTGTTATTAATGATGGAAATTTGAAAATACAGAAGGTTCAATAATTGCAACATCATTGTGCGCGATGAGCGATGCCTTCGCTTTAGCATGCCCATGAGAGAGAGAGAGAGAGACGGCAGAATGGGTGTGAGCGCGCGAGAGAGAGAGAGAGAGAGGAGAAACTTTAGCTGGGTCTTTGCACTGCCTTTGCTTGAAAATCAGTGACTTTGTCTCAATAACAATGCTGTAAACAAATTGCTGCCTCTGCGCACTTTCGCAGTGCAAGCGAGATAGCTGGCGATATATAGCGAGCTAGAGAGAGAACGCGCTAACACGCGTGTCCCTGGCTGCCATTTTTCGCCGATGCCCACTCACACACAATGCGGAGTGAAGATCAGCGAGAGAATCGTTTTATTGCCGCATTTATGCTGTCGAATACCTGACCGGCCTCCTCCTCCGCTGACTCCCTTGCTGTTGCTGCTCGATCGGCAGCACTGCATTTATATTGCAGCAATTTCGTATCAATTGAACGTTTTCCACGAATCGGCAGCAACCATAAAGCGCGTCGCGTGGAGGGAAGGGCGGAAGGACAATCGAAAAGTGGAAACGTGCAGCAAGCCGAAACGCTCAGTCGAACTAACTTCTTAGCTCGCTGCCCATTTCCATGTGTTTATGCCAATTTTTATGCGCTTCACCTTCACTTTGCCCATTCCCATTCCCAATACCATTCCCATTCCCGTTGCCATTCCCGATCCCATTGCCATTGCCATTGCCATTCCCGTTAATTGGCCTCGGCCGGCGTCTTTTTGTCATCCGCAATTCACGTGTAAAACATGCCTCAAGTTTGCTCTTTCGGCTCAGTTTCTCGCTTCGCTCTGCGCGTGCCTCCTTGCGACTCCTTTTTTGTTTACATTTGCCCTGTCCTCTGTCCTCTGTCCTCCAGGCTCTGCTCGGCTGCGCACGCGCCTCTTCAGCAACATCAACTGATGTACAAACAAAACATCAGAATTGTTGACCCATTGAGTCGATTCTCCTGAATTGCAGGCGCACGTATCAACTTCCTGAGCACTTAAGCACAGCCCAGCTGAAGGTGCTCATGACCTTGCCAATGTGCAAGCTAAGCCCAGCAAGCTTTCGGGATCGAAGAGATACAAGGTAAGAATCGATATCAACTAGCCAGAGTCACTCTACACTCAAAAATCTCTTCTGCTGAGAACTTTTCAGTTGTTTTCGCTGAATATAGTGTTTCCTTATAAAGTTTGCATCCTTTCAGACTTTCGCTTCGGGGCCAATCCTTAAATAGTCCGCCTTGACATAATCAGTTTAGTTTATAAGGAGATGTGGAATAGTGAAAGGGATATTGGAGGGAATGAATCTAATTAGCCTGGGTCTCGAAAAGGAAGGATGAAAGGATGGAAGCTCTTCAGATGTCTTGAAGTTCGACTGTTGTCAAGTAGAATTATAATCTGGCTATTAAAGTGGTCTGACAACCTCTGTAAATGTTTTTTAGCTGAATCTCTTAATAATGCTATAATATCAGCTAGGGAGTCAAGTGTTGCAAATAATAATAATACATATAATATAAGAATGAATTTTGTGGCTTACTCCTAGGAAAATATAAAAAAAAGTCGAACAGAATTATTTCCACGCTTTATCAGAATAATTGCCTGTTTCCAGCGACAAAGCTTTAGTTTATTTAGCTGTTCACATTATCAGATACTTGTCCAAACAAGTAGCTGTTAATATGATGTAACTACTTCAACTTGCCAGACAATTAATCGTCTATTCATTCTCACACATTGTATACTGCTGCACTTGACTATCACTTAGCTACTATTATATACGTATATCATCACTTTCCCCAATTATTATCATCAAGTTCAATATTTAACTACTCTCGAGAGTCTATATTCTGTTATGCTTATCAATGTATTGAATGTAATCCGTCAGTTCCTGTGCCTCAAGTATAGACAATAGCTAGACAATATTGAGTTTTGTGTAGTATCTATCGCTTGTTATTCTTAAACGTGACTATCTGTTTCGTTGCATTAGTTATTCAAGTTCGGGACAAGTTACAGGTGTTTGAGTGAAACAAACGCATCTAGTATAGGTATATATATAGATCTCTAGTGGCTAAAACTGAAGACACTGTCATTAGATGGCAATTGCACCTGTCCAGACACCGATTCCATTCAATTCGGTGCAATTCAAGTATCGTGTGCAGCTCTTTAGTATAGACTGAGGATTGGAGTGGTGGGCAGGCAGGAAACGACAGCTCCAACTGGAAATCCACTCGAGAAATGTGCAGTTGCAGGCAGTTATCTTTTGACACTCGCCACTCAGCAACTGAGCAACTGAACTTAACAACTGTCCATGGCTACCCGTCACTGCCATTGTCCGTGTCATTGTCCGGCGGCACGAGCTCGGAGCTGGGGTATGCAACATCTAATCCACGCCTTGTCCAGAACTTAATTAGATCTGGGGCGCGTCCGCCCCCCTACCGCCTGCTCCTGATCGGGGCAGCTGTTTGTCCTGCTGCGCACACATGTTGTCCCTGCTAATCCTGGCCATCGATGTGTCTGGACGTTTTGGAGCTGCCAGGCGACAATCGAGCAAACAGCCAGACAAATGAGCAAACAAATGGCCAGCGTATGTGTCCTTAAACGCACCAAATTGGATCATAACAGCGAGATGTCGAAATCTGCACAAACAGCGTTCTAATTAAGTCCTGCAGCGAGGCCCATTAAAAAGGACAAAGGATGTGTCCCGGGCCCACAGAAATCTGGCAAGCAGCGTCCATTAAAACTGTGCAAACTCAGTCAATGACGTCAGAGACTGAATGCGAATGAGAAATCTGTTAGCGATAATAAAATCTTGCACAATTATTAATGTCGCCAATTTGAGATTACAAGAGTGCTGAATGGAACACTGACGTCAGCTACGAGTTGAGAAGTTTACTATTGAATTAATTTATTAATATTATTATGCAGAATTTCTTTCTCTTAGTAGCTCAACACTCGACTTGTGCCAAAGATTTTTAGAAACCCTGACGTCGACTAAAACTGTTCAAATCGATAATGTTGGGGATTTTTTGCGGTTTCTAGTATCACTCGAAATTCTGAGTGTCTTAGCTTTAGAATCAGACTGAGTGGCAAGAGCCATAAGATGATAATAATAAATCATTTATACTATATAATAATAGTCTAACTTTATATATATATTGCTCATATACCCAATACAGTATACAAAATGGGTAGAGTAATGCTTTGCCAATGTTTGTAATAGAAAATTGGAGGTGTCTCAAAACCAAAAACTATAAGGATGAGATAGTTGATAAACCGAATAACGTTATTATACTCTTTTCGAAGAAAATAGAATATTATGTTTGTGCTGAAGTTTTTTACTGCCAGTATGCATAGAATGACAATACAAATGTATCTAGCCATGTCCGTCTGTCTGTCTGTCTGTATGTATGCAAACTTGTCCCTCAGTTTTTGAGCTATCGTGATCAAACTTTGCACATATACTTGTTATTCAAGCATACATCACATTGATCGGAGCCGGCCGGATCGGACCACTATATCTTATAGCTGCCATACAACTGGAAATAAATTTAATATTTCAATACAAAATTTAAATTCATAAATTCAAATTGTCTAAAGGTTCGAAAAGAGTATAAAACCTTCAGCACGCCGAAGATAATCCTTTCACACTTGTTTTTTTTCAGATTTATTATGAATATGCAATTAAATTTGTTATTATTAAATTTAGTGTATTGTAAATTGACGATGGTTTTAAAACATTGCAGGCTTGATAACAGGGAACCTCCTAGTCGACCACAGCTCCCCAACTATCTTAAAATGAGGTCGGACTGTCATCCAATAACTATACACTCTGAAGAATATTTTGCAATTGTTGAATTTTTTAAAATAAACTATGACTTTATATAAGCAAAACTGAGAATCAAGCTTGAAACTAATAAGGACTGTACACATGTTGTGCCAAAGATTAGAAATAGTCAAGCTCTTAAAGGGGTCTTAACTACATATACGACGTCAGCCACTTAAAGCCTGATGATTACAGATGTGAGAAAAAAGGAGTGCAATATAAACATTTGGAACGCGTCTGCATTTCAATTGTTTTCCATATAAATATACATAGTACATACATACATATATGTATGTATGTGGTATGTTTTTTTGGTGATATCGGGCCAATCTGTAACCGTATTTATAGGGGGCGTCATTGAAACTACTGAGAGCTAGCTAGCTGGCAGCCAGCAGGCAGTATAATGTTTCCCATGGGCATCCACTTATCACCCGGCACTAGCTGGGCACTCTCGACTTTTAATTGCTCTGTTTGTTTGAATGTACATACATATATGTAGTATATACGCATACACACTGCGACTCCTCTTGCGCTCTCACTGTTTTTTTATTTTTATCGTAAAAAACACTTACGAACATTGTTAACGGTTGGCATTTTTATTTTTTCGGTTTTTGGCTTTTGGCTCTTATCGAGTGTTTGTGGCCCAATCGGCGCACTCGTTGTGTCGCCCTGGGAAGTGGGTCGTTGACAACGCCCACAATCACACACAATCACGCACACACTCAATACACACACACACAAACACACCCTTTCCTAGCACATTTTGCAGGCGCCTAATTCCAAAGCACTTCAGTTTACAGTCAGCAATCTTGTGACCATGCCCCCTTCTGCCCCTCTACCCCCTGGCCCTCCTGCTCCAACGTTGCACTTGTCCGCTCCTAGGGGCAGCTGTGGCAGCATTTGCAGCTGTAGTTGCCATTGGAATTACATTTCGTCTGCCAATTACAATTATTATTATTATCATCGTCGCCTCTTCGACTCATCGCTTGCGGTTTCAATTAACGCTTCCTTCTGTCCATTATCTCGATTGTTTTCGGGGCGTCTTCTAATTCCAATTCAATTGTGCATTCCAAATATCTCAAGGCTCTTCTTTCGTTAAGTGCGGTGCCTGTGTGTGTGGAAATTTCGGTGCATTGCATGGGAAAATCAATCAATTTATCGATTTCGAGAATGAATTTGCTATTGCTTTGACATAAAGCATTGGAAAATTCAGTGATACTATAACCAATATGCAAGACTTTTCTTAAAATACACATATCTAATAATAAATGTAGTTTCTTGGCTAAAAACCAATGTATTTTCTTAAAGTTTGTTCTCGTTTAGATTATTGATTCGACAAGCTAACAAAACAAGTACAGTATAATTTCATTAAACCGGACAATTAGTGTTCGACCAATGTCCAAAATATCCAAATGGCCAAATTACCAAGACACACAAAACTCGAGAAAATCTGTACAGCACGAATTCTGACTTTCATTTTAAAATTAAGACATAAAAGGACCCCTAAGTCCATAGAATTTCCCTTCCAAGACTTCAAACTGACATAACTTAGTCAAAACTCATCAGATTCCGATGCAGTTTTCATTTTGGCTTGACTTCTACATTAATTCTGCACTTTAATCTGAAGCACTTTCGAATTTTCGATTTTCCATGAAACACAAGCCAAGATAAAGCTCGAAAGTCTCTAGAAATGCCCTTCCACCCATTTAAAACTCCCATAACCCAAGTTATCAATCAAAACTTATCAGGTTTTGGACCTGCGCATTATTGAGGTAAACAAAGAAGTTCGATTTGCAGTGTCGTCAATAGAAAGTAATGACTTATCAGTATTATCGCAAAGTCTGAATTGGCGAGCGCTCTAATTATAGAGATGGAAAAATAAAAATAAATATAGTAGCAATAATTATTATGTAAAATCTATATATTAGACACATTTCCTATATAGTTTTGAACAAAAATAATATTCAATAATTGTATTTTAAACGGTACAAAAAATGTGCATGCTATTCAAATCCAAACGTGCATACTAGCGCCATCTAGACGTCGCGGCAAACTGAAGTGACAGCGTTTGGCATTTACAAAATGAGCGCGAAAGTATGCTACGCAATAAATCGCCGCTTGCTGCACAGCTGCCACGTCATACTAAACGAAGCAACCGAAAGTAGGCAATGCATGATACATTTTTCGATCGATAACACTGCCAGTGTTGCCACACCCAATTCGCACACACACACTTGTAATTGACAGCAAGTGCAATTGCAATAGCAATAGCAATAGCAATTTAATCACACCAGCAATAACAATCAAAGAAACTAACCACAACAGCAGTTGAGCAGTGGAAAGGGTCTCAATTCACGACACTTATCGTTAGGTTAGGCGTTAGGTAATCATGGCACTACTCAGCACAGCACAGACATTCAATCGCAAGCCGCGCAGCGAAGATGACGACAACAAAACACGCTGGCGAGCGATTGGCGTTAATTGTCTGCTGTTTGCTGGTGTTAAGTGATGTGGACGCTGGCAATGTGCTCGCAGTGTTCCCGCACTTTGGCTACAGTCACTTTAAGGTGGCGCTGCCCATACTGAATGAACTGTCGCAACGGGGTCATCACTTGACTGTCATCTCATACGTGCGCAATCCTCAGGCAGCGCAGTTGGCCAACTATGAGGAGCTGCTGCTGTCGAGCACGAGCGAGGATCAGACGAATACGACGATCAATGTGGTGCCGCTGTCGGAGCAGACGCCCACGCGATCTCTCACAGTTCTGCTGCAGGAGTACTACGAGCTCTATGGCAATGGCCAGATATCCTGTGAGCTGCTCTACGCCAGCGGTCATGTGCAGACGGTGCTGGCCAGGCACAAGCAGCGACCCTTTGATCTGCTGCTCACGGAGTACTTCAGCACGGACTGCCAGCTGGCGTTGGCCAAGCTGCTGCAGCTGCCCATCGTTGGACTGAGCACCTGTGCACTGATGCCCTACTACTACGATCGCATCGATCTGCCCGATACGCCCGCCTATGTGCTGTCCGAGTATGTGGGCTTCGCCCAGCCCCTGAGCTGGAGCGAGCGACTGCTCAACTTTGCCCAGGCCAAGCTGCTCAAGCTGCTCTACAGACTGCACACGAATCGCGCGGATAATGCGCTGATCAAGCGCCATTTGGACATCGATATGGATGTGGCTGCAGTGGCGCGTGCCCAGACTGCCTTCATTCTGGGCAATCAGCACTACTCGCACCTGGGCAGTCGGCCGCGCACGCCCCAGTTTCTGGAGGTGGGCGGCGTACACATCACGCCGGAGGCCAAGCAGCAGCTGAGTCCGCAAATTGTGCAGTTCCTGCAGCAGTCCAGCCAGGGCGTCATCTTCATCAGCTGGGGCTCCATGGTGCGTGCCTCCAGCATCGATGCGGACAAACTGGCGGCTATTGTTCAGGTGCTGCAGCGCCAGCCCTTGAATGTCATCTGGAAGTGGGAGACGGATGAGCTGCCCAAACTTGAACTGGATGCCAGCAAGTTTCTGTTTGTCAAGTGGGCGCCACAGTTGGCGCTTCTATGTAAGTTGAATGAGTTAAAACTGAACCACAATCCTATGCCATCATCATCATTTTATATACTCCCAGCAACCTTAACTTGATATTCATATTGATTTTTTTAACAAATTCGACAGTTTGATTCATCAATTTGTAATTACAGTCGAGTTTTCCCATAGTCAACTTTTATACAACATATTTTTTGATTGATTTCAAGACCACAGATTTTCTTGAGTCAAAGATATTGACAGCTTAATGAAATATCATCATTACTGTATAACTAACTTTCAATATACATAATGAAGTGATTTTCCGATTACTGTGGGAAACTTCAACTCTATTTGAAATGCTCGTAATCCATAAGCTCACTCATCTTATACGCATTTCCTTTCAGGTCAGCCGCAGGTGCGTCTCTTCTGGGCCCATGCAGGTCTGCTGGGACTCACGGAGGCGCTGCACTGCGGCAAGCCGCTGCTCCTGACGCCCATCTATGGCGATCAGTTTCTGAATGCGTTTGCGGCACAGGATCGTGGTGTGGGCTTAAAGCTGGACTATCAGCACATCAGTGTGGAGACGCTGCAGCAGTCGCTGCAGGAGTTGAGCAAACCCAGGTGCGTTATTTGTAACTACAGTGATTACTATAAACTAGCATAAATAGAATTGAAAGCAATTCTAGTGCTGATTCTTACATTTTAGGTGCATATTTGTTAAGCCACAAAATTCTGTTGCAAAAGACAACATTCCACAAAGTATGTTTAAATAAGTGCTTTGCTTTTGCACATTTCAAGATCCAACTCACTTATTATAAGTGTTGTTATATTATTTGTACGAAATTACAAGCAATGTTACTTAGAAGAAATTTGTAAGCTAATAACTAAAGTGGAATGTAAGCAGTAGGTCTGCTGTATAATAATTAACTATAATTGTATATATATATATAGCAAAATCACATTTAACTAATCTATGAAACTCTTTAAGCTTCAAATTTGGCATATTTATACTCTTTTCGAAGAAAATAGTATATTAAATTTGTGCTGAAGTTTGTAACGCATAGAAGGAAGCGTCGGAGACCCCCAAAAGTTACTGCCAGTATGCTTAGAATGACAATACAAATTGATCTAGCCGTGTCCGTCTGTCTGTCTGTCTGTATGTATGCAAACTAGTCCCTCAGTTTTTGAGCTATCGTGATCAAACTTTGCACAGATACTTGTTATTCAAGCATACATCACATAGATCGGAGCCGGCCGGATCGGACCACTATATCTTATAGCTGCCATACAACTGGAAATAAATTTAACATTTCAATAGAAAATTTAAATTTATATGATATCAATTTTTACAGCTAATGAAAGTGCTGCAGTTGGCGGAGTGAAAATTGTCTAAGGTTCGAAAAGAGTATAAAATCTTCGGCACGCCAAAGATAATCCTTCCCACTTGTTTTGTTTATAAAATTTGAATAAGCATAGAATTTGCAGGCCAAGCTTTTGCCAATTTTAGAACTACATTAATCTATTTTCAATAAATCTTTCACAGCTATGCTAAGCGCGCCGGGCAGATCTCGCAGGTGTTCAATCAGCGCGAGAGATCACCCCTGGAGACGGCCATCTGGAGTGTGGAGCATGTGCTGCAGCATGGCCAGCTGGCCCTGGAGCTGCTCCAGTCGCCGGGCATAGAGCTGAATTGGTTCGTCTACCACTCGCTGGACAGTCTGGCGCTGATCTTGGCCGCCTTCCTGCTGCTGCTGGTCAGCTGCCGAATGCTGGCCAAGACGCAAGCGGCGACGCCGCCCAAGGCACGCAGATCCCGCAAGGCTAAGAGGTCTTCATAATTTTAATTGTAGTTTCGTGCTAATGTGAACAAACATGGAAATAAAGCAAACGTCCGTTTTGTAAGACCCCATTAGTAGCGACCACGCTGCATGCAGTCGCGTCGGCATTCCTCGTATGTCAGGAAATTGTTATCCGTCGAGGCGCAGCCCGTATAGTAGAAGCTCTCGCAGTTGCCCGTATCCTTGTTGTAGGCATAGCGCAGCTGCCTGCCACGGCACAAGCCGGGCGCCTTTGCCTGCTTGCAAGCTATTGATGGACAGAATCTTTGATATAGTATAGATCTTGCTATATATATGGTGCTACAACTCACCGATCAGCTGCTTGACTTCATCGCTCGTTTGATTCTCCAGGCTCAGGCCGCAGCTCAAGCTTATCGTTAGCGCCAGGAGCAGCCACAGCACACTGATCCTGCCAAGCATCATGATTGTGAGAGTTCTGCTTGCAATCTTTCACTCAAAAACATACATAACTTTATACGATTTATGTTCTTTGCGCTGGCGCAGCAAATTTGACTTATTTATATATTTATTGTTTATGTCTCAATTTGTTGTTTCGGGTTTTTGGCTTTTTCCGTTCCGCTTGTCTAGGTGTGCACGAACCGAACTATCTACACAGAATGTTCTCAGTTAAGTGTCGAAACTATTGACTGCTTTTTCTCAGCTTTCTCTGCTTTTGCACTTTTTTTTCAAGCTGAAGTCTCGTTGCGCACGTAGCCGAGTTTTGTTTTAAGTTCTATTCGACTTTTATTTTCATATTCTACATTTTCTTTATTTGTTTTTTGGTCGCATTCAGTTCTCATTGAGTTAAAACGTGAGTTTCTGACCGAAAGCAGCAAGAACATCTCGAGTGCTCAAGTCCAGGAAGCGCAGAAGTGAGTCGAAACATTCTTAAGAATGCTTTTTGTACCATAAGGTAGGGTATGGAAATTTATAGAAAATATAAATAAATGTGTAGTTTCTAGATGGGATGTAAACATTACATTATCATTACATTTTCAATGTGAAGATTACCTTTCCTATCAATAATAATATCTTAGAATGTAGCCTTATTCTTCCATTAAAAACATAATGAAATAACAATTAAAAGCCAAAATGCGAAACATTAAAGTCTGTGGATTAAATCATTTATTTTCTCACCCCATCACAATTAAATAATTCAACAATTGATTCAGGCGCATAAATTTGTTATTTATTTTAATTTCTAGCTCATTTTACTTATAAAAGACAATTTAAAAAGACGATTTAACGCATTATTATGTATAGAAATGATGATGTCTAAGGCTAATGATTGAAGCATTATTTGAATATAGATCCACATTTGACAGAAATGACAGACAGAGAAAGTAGAAGAAATATGTTATGGTCATGAGGGTCCTGGTCATATAATTGCATAAAAAATCTGCTTACAGACTATAAGGCAACCCGATTTGTATGTGTTTGTTGTTTTTGTTTGTGTGTGTGTTTGCACTTGGTACAAAATTTAACAAATATTATTGTAATTTTTACATAGATAGATAGAGAAGAACAATTTACACAATGCACATGGCTGAATAGCTGAAGAGCAATGCCAGGATACACAGGAACCTACTTACAATTTCTATCGATATCCAATGAACTAGAGAATATAGATTTCACAATCTTTACATAATAATAGTTTATAAACTCGTTAATAAATTCATAGTGTTGCACAATTTTAAACTCATATTCCGATCTCTGTGACAATGAGCTGAATTTTTGAGCTGTTTCGATGTGTGTGTGTGTGTGTGTGGGTATATATATATCGGTATGATATGGGTAGTATTTAGTATGAGGACCCTAGGCGTTGCGACTGCTACTTTTGGGGGTCAGCTTTCGCCCTCAAGCCTGACCCTGACTATTGCTTTGGCGTACAAATGGCGCACTAGTTATTATTAAGAACATTCAGATCGTTTTACATCATCATTTCTCAAGTTGTAGCAGCTGCGCGACAGAGAGAGAGATAGATAGAGAGAAGGAGAGACAGAGAGCAGCTTCAAAAAATTCCCATAAGTCTGCGACATCTAGAAATCCTTGTCCCAGCCGCTGACATCATCTGGTGGCGGTCCCTCCGGATCGGGCGGATAGTCATCAAAGTTGGCCGTATCGACAACGCTCTTCACGCTGGGCTTAATTGGCGGCTCCAGCGAACCATTCTGCAGACCCCACCAGTAGAAGCCATCGAACCATCTGAATACGAAGAAGAAAATACGAAATTAGTGGGGTGACATATACAAATCATTTACAAAGTTTGTGATCTGGGATTGTGTGAAAGTATAAATGTATAAAGCTATTTACTATATCGTTTTCATCACTGAAGATGATTTACATTGCGTTCAAATGGCTTTAAAGTAAGTGCTCAAGGATTCTAACTACGTTTCCTTATTGATTCTTATGGGATCAGCTAGAAACTCATTTAGTAATTGACTGTAAATGAAAATGCACTCACTTGTGCTTCTGTATTTCGCTGATTCCGCCGCGCTGATAGCCCAAACGCTCGGCGGGATTATCGCGACAGAGTTTCTTGATCAGATTGCTGGCATTGCGCGTTATATTGCGCGGAAATTCGATGGCATCGATGCCCTTAAGTATTATGTTGTATGTGCGCATTGGATCCGAGCCCGTAAACGGAGGAGTGCCTGGAATAAAAACACATTTAGTAAGCTATACAGCTGATGGAGTTCATTGCTGTCGGCTTACCCGTTAGCAGCTCAAACATGAGCACACCGAGCGACCAGTAATCGGCGCTAATGTCATGGCCACGATTCAATATCACCTCGGGCGCCACATATTCGGGCGTGCCACAGAATGTCCACGTTTTGCGGCCCGACTGCAGTTTCTTGGCAAAGCCAAAGTCCACCAGTTTCACGTAGCCCTTCTCGTCCAGCAGCAGATTCTCTGGCTTCAGATCCCTGTAGATAATGTTGCGCGAGTGCAGATAGTCGAAGGCCTCCACCACACAGGCCGTATAGAATCTAGTGGTGGCATCATCAAAGTTGCCCTTGTCCCGCAAAATGGTCCAGAGCTCGCCGCCCAGGCAGCTCTCCATCAGCATGTACAGATACTTCTTGTCCTTGAACGTCTTGAAGAGCTTGACTATGAACTGGCAGTTGGCATCGCCCATGATCTCCTTCTCGGACATGATGTGCTGCTGCTGGCGTGTCTCCACAATCTGCGACTTCTTCATCTGCTTGAGCGCAAAGGAGCGCGAGCTGTCGCCATTCGTCTGGACCAGCTCCACGCGTCCAAAGCCGCCCACGCCCAATGTGGCAATTACACGCAAATCTGTGAGATTGATGTCGCGGAACTCCTCATTGATCCTGGCAGAGTAAATTAGTGGAACAATTTAGTCACAGTCATAGTCTGAATTCAATTCAAGAGCTTACTTTCTGCGCTCCATGGCACCTTCGTCATCGTAGCGATGCTTGATCTCATCCAGACTCGAGATCAGCTGATTGAAGGTCTCGCGATCAATCACCAAACAGCTGACACCCTCCGGCGATTCACAAATGATATTAGCTGTGCGCAGATCATCACTAGAGTAGAAAGCATTTGATTAGTCTGCGGTCTTGACCCTTGTGTGTGTGCTCACTCACCCTTGCAGCGCCTTCTCGCCAAAGAAGTCGCCCTTGCCCAGCATGCGTATGAATTTCTCCTCCTGTGTATCCGGCTGCTTGATCGTCACACGCACCTTGCCCTTGGATATGATAAAGAAGGTGTCGCCGCGTGCGCCCTGGCGCACAATGTAATCACCGCGCTGATAGTGGGTCTCCTCCAGGACATCGGAGATTTTGATTAGTGTATCCTCGGCCAAGTCCTTGAAAATGGGCACGCTGAAAAATGAGAGCGAAATATAAGTATACAAGCTTGTTTTATATATATATAGGCACATTTTTGTATAGCTTATAACGGGAAAGCTGCTTTGGGTTCAAACATCTAATGAATTTCTTCTGCAAGACTCAATCACTTTACGAGTGGAACCCAAAGATGCCAGTAAGAAAACTACTCAAGTACTTACAGATATGCTCACAGAATTGCATTGAGGTTAATGTTTTTGGCTAATAAAAAAACAATTCTAATATTAATGCTTACATAAAAGTGCAAAAGCTAATGGCAATTCCAGCTAAGACAATTAAAAAAGAACCACTAGATAATCACAGACTCCCCCTGAAGAAGATAAATCCTTTTATTACCCTTCTATGGCATAAAATATAACTGCAATGCCAACAACATAAAATGAGACAGGAATTTGTTTGTATATATTAAGTTTGAGTTAAGTTTTTAAAGCAGTTAGCACTATTTGATTTAGTTTCTAATGTGCTAGAATCTCTTTATAGCTTATAGTTTCGCTCGCATACAGAAGAAGACAAGAACTGACTGCATTACAATTTCATTCCAAGCCATCGAGATAAAAGAGTCATTGGTTTCGTTTTTATGATGGAATGTGCTAAAGACGCATGAAAAATCATTGCATAAGAAGGAGTTAAAGGCACAAAATCAAATCAGTTGTGTGCTGTTTGGTAGGGAATTTCCTCGAAAAGAAATTGACCGCATAAACGGAACTGTTTTCTATGAGTTAACTCAACCACAAAGCACCTGCCATAGCAACATTTATGTTCCCCAATGTTAGTCATAAACTTAATCTTGCAACACGCCCCCTCCAAATCACTTTCATTTTCATTTGGGGTTTTCATATGATTATTTTTGTTTGTTTTGCGCAATTTCATGCTTGAAATGTGGAATGGGCCTCTCTTTATATTAATTATAGCCAAGATGCACATAAAAAGCGTGCAGATGGTGTGGATTGAAGGGGGGGGGCTCAGTTTTTTAAAGGTGCTGCTACCCTGAGCACGGGCCAATTAAATGCGATTAATTTGTCGGTCACTCACGGCGCCAGCTCTGGCTGAGATCAGTGATGGGTTGGAAACTCGAAACTGGTTGGCAACTTGGTTGGCAACATTGTCTTTGATGGAAAGCGCAGAAAACATTTCTATGCGTTCGTTAACCGCTCACGATCGATGTCGATCCGTCCGTCAGTCTGTCCGTCAGTCTGTCTAGTTTTGAGCAGTGCACGTCATTGCAATAGACGTATATGAGACGCCCATGACCATGACGACGACTTCGTCAGATGCTGTTTGCCCATTTGCTGGAGTGAAAGTTGCAGAAAAACAACACACACAAAAAAACAATCCTTAAGCCAAGCATTTTATATACATATTTATTGCTTTTTGTACCACTTTTGTGTGTAATGGCCAAATATAAAACAACAACAAAAAAAAAAAACAAGCACCTGGCCGGAATTGATATAATTAAGTGCAAATGCACATTAATTACAGTGGAAGTGAAAACCTTATCTATAAATCGACAGACTTACCTCTTGAGGAAGTCCGTATACTCCGCCTGTCGGATGAGTCCAGTTCGCATCATGATCGTCTGGAAGCATTGGCGCTCAATGGCCCACAGATTGCACTCGCTTATTGCGGTTATTGTCGCCGTCCTCTGGCAATTGTACAATATGGCCAATTCGCCCAGTACCTTGGCGCCGGAGAGCGTCGACAGATATTTACCCTCACGGGAAACCTCCACGCGTCCATCTGAAAAGGCAGACGTAAGCAGAGAGTCGCTTGAAGTTGAGTGATTAAACAAGAATTGAAATGCGAGCACATTTATTGAGTCGACAATTGACAAACGGGAAAGTAAAAGGAAACCTATGAAAGCAAATCAATGAGTCAGTCATGGAAATTGAAGATAGCTCTCAGCTTTCTATATTCTATAGCCAGACTTAAATATGACTACGAGTATCAGCTTTGATCTTTAATCAAGTGACTGTAATGCGAAGAGTTTTTCCTAATGAAACTTCAAGGAACTTTGACGATAGCTCTCAGCTTTCAAGTATACGTTCTATTCTATAACCAGACTTAAATATGACTACAAGTATCAGCATTGATCTTTATCCAAGGAACTTTAAAGATACCTCTCAGCATTCAATTATACGCAATAATAATAAACAGTCTTAAATATAACTACAAGTATCTAAGGATTTTGTCTGAGCTTTGATCTTTAATCAAGTGACTGCAATGCGAAGAGTTTTTCCTAATGAAACTTCAAGGAACTTTGACGATAGCTCTCAGCTTTCAATTATACATTATATTCTATAGCCAGACTTAAATATGACTACGAGTATCAGCTTTGATCTTTAATCAACTGACTGCAATGCGAAGAGTTTTTCCTAATGAAACTCTAAGGAACTTTGAAGATAGCTCTCAGCTTTCAATTATACATTATATTCTATAGCCAGACTTAAATATGACTACGAGTATCAGCTTTGATCTTTAATCAAGTGACTGCAATGCGAAGAGTTTTTCCTAATGAAACTTCAAGGAACTTTGACGATAGCTCTCATCTTTCAATTATACATTATATTCTATAGCCAGATTTAAATATGACTACGAGTATTTGCTTTGATATTTAATCAAGTGACAAGTGAAACTTCAAGGAACTTTGAAGATAGCTCTCAGCTTTCAAGTATACGTTCTATTCTATAACCAGACTTAAATATGACTACAAGCATCAGCATTGATCTTTATCCAAGGAACTTTGCAGATAGCTCTCAGCTTTCAATTATACGCAGTATTATATATATATATATTCTATAACTAGACTTGAATATGACTACGATCATCAAAGGAATTTGTCTGAGCTTTGATCTTTAATCAAGTCATTGCAATGCGAAGACTTTTTCCTATTGATACTTCAAGGAACTTTCTTCAAGTTTTAATTGCTCTCAATAAACAGCATTCCATACTCCCTATAGAACTAATCGAATGATCGAATGCAGTTGACGCAATCAATCAAAGATACAGTCTTATCTCGTTTCAAACTTATGACCTTTTTCAAATGTAAACAGATAAATCAGAAAAGTAAGCAAACAGCATATAAAAAGTCAGCCAAGCATTCCTCAATTATCAAGCTCCACTTTGAATTGATTGCTTTAACCGTTTTGGAAATTTAAAGCACTTATGTTTTTGCTTTATTCACAATTACATTATTCACGATTTCTTTAGAGCCCTCCTCACTTGATGTGTTTCATTTCGATTGCGTCGCACCACATATATATAAAATGTATAAATTATTTAAACTCAAATAACCATAATGATATGCAAGTAAAAACTTCTTTAACTTATTAACTAACTAACGAACTAAGGGTTTGTATACATTTATGGTTAATCAAAATATTACAACCAAAACAACTTTTTGTTACCAAGTGCTTTGGAATAGAACAGAATAATCAAAACATAGGTAAATCAAGTATTTCGAATAGGTGAAGATTGTTACAAGTACAACAGGTATTATAAGATATTCCCAAATGTTTTAAGTAAGAGGACGATAGTAAAAAAAACAACAGAGTAAAATCTTATGTAGAATCGATAAATTGGGTAAAATTGTCCTAATTTAAATCGATTGAATGAATATGAATCATTCACAAGAACTCACTAACAAAACTCCTTATTACTGTGAATACCATTTAATACGAAACACCTAATAGCCTCCCTTTGTAAGCCTTTCAATCCCTTACCACTGGCAACATCCTCATCATCCTGCGTGGTTGAAGATTGCTCCTTGAGATTCCCTGTGCGCCTTCTCCGCGCATATGTGTGCACGGGCACAATAAGGCGAGGCCTGGGTATGCAGAAGCCCTCGCCATTGAGATCCTTGGAGCTGCCATTGCTGCTGGCCGCTGGCGACACCTGACGTTGCTGCTCCGGCTGTCTAACTATCACCTGCTGCTGCTGCTGCTGCTCCTGCAGCTGTAATCCCTGCAGCGCCTGCTCCAGACTGTGCCGCCGCACCGCTGGCGTCTCCGCCGCCCGCACCGCCGCACGACAGAAGGAGGCGGAGTGATTGGGCATTCGAATGGTGGCATAGCGTTGGACGCTCGTCTGCGATCTGCTTAGCGGCTTGAAGGAGCGCTGCTTGCTGCTGACGACGGCTGGCGGCGCCGGCGGCGGATCTGTGGGCGGTGGCATCAGACGCAACGGCTGCTGGCAGATGACACGCTCCGGCCGCTGATCCTCGGCGGCGGAGGAGAATGTGGAGTAGGCGGAGGAGCTGTTGTTCGATTTGGCTGGACGCAGCGTGGCATAGCTGGGCGGCGGATGCGGATGTGAGTGTTGCGAGTGTTGTGACTGATGCTGCAACATGGTCTGTGAGCGACGCAGCGAGGGCGGCTTCACGGACACCTGCTGACGTGGGCGTGGCACACGCAGCCGTTCCGTCGGATCCAGCACATAGTGATTGACAGCAGTGGCTGCTGTTTGGGTTTGAGTATTTTGTTTGTGTGACTGCTCCTGCTCCTGCTCCAGCTCCAGCTGCTGCTGTTCCTGCTCCTGTTCATCCTCCGCTATCCAGCCACTGTGCAGCTGCTGCTGCTGATGATGCTGCAGCGCCGAAGGACGATAGCCATTCAGCTCCTTGATGGCGCTCACAATGCGCCGATCCTGGGACTGCTGCTCCAGCTGCCTGATCTTCTCCAGCGTCATCTGGTATTTACTCAGCGCTGAGATGCCATCGAGCAGAAAACTGCTGCTTCCAGCATTGCTCGACTGTCGGCTGACTTTGTTCGTCGGCGCCGGCGAGGATTGATTCTGGGCGGGATTGGCTGGCGTATGGTGCTGATGATGCGCCTGCAGCCAGTTGGCCTCGTAGAGGGCACCCATGGCACTATCGCTGTCCAGCGAGAGACTCGCATCGACGGCTTTGCCCGGGTAATGTTTGATTTTCATGTCGTGTTTGCCAAGCTTTTCACAAAATTTCCTTTTATTTTAGCTGGCAAAAGTGACGCGTGATTTGTTTTGTTAGTTAAAAGACGCGACTTGCATTTGTTGTTGTTTTCTTTTGCATAAGCCAGCCATGAAATTCGCGCTTGGAATTTTGACGAGTCAGCAAAAACGAAACAAAACTTGGGACAACAGCCTAATTGTATTTGGTTGTCTATTATTTATTTTACCAAAGCGATTTGTTATTGTTGCTGTTGTTACTGATGTTGTAAACTTTCCAAGCTTGTCGTTTGCCTCACGTATGCACATATACACATATACATACATATATATATATAAACAAAGCCCAACGTTTCGCCTCGAACCCCAACGAACTTAGAAATCAAACCCGAAGCCAAAACTGAAAACCCACCCAAAGCTAATTTCCAGTCCAACAACTGTGCCAATATTTACCAACAGCACTGTGTTTGCCTCTGTCTCTCTATCTCTCACAATGTCTATAGAGTTAGGCGCTGGTCATTATTGTATGTGTCTGGCTGAACAAAGCGACATGAAATAATAACAATTAGTCTTTGGTGTAAATTATTTTGTTGCAATTTGAATAAGCGTGCGAAGGAATGAGTCGCGACTTTTTTTTCGAGTGCACGCAGTTCAAACATCGGAAATAGCGCCGAAAGCATTTGATTATTATTATTATTTTGAATGAAATGCGGTAAAGGGCAGGGGCATATAAATATGTATATAAAGTATGATGACATTGCTGACAGGTTAACAAATATCAACTAATGTAGGACAGAGGTTGATCTAGTTAAGTATGTGTTGAGCAGATCAATAGTCGTGATAAATTAGGTAGTTTATCATTATTGATGGTTTCATAACCAAATTTCATTGCTTCATGGATCGTGTGTAATCAGCGTAAATGATCACTGAATCTCTATTGATAAGTAAAATTCATGTTTGAACTAACAATTAGAACTACTTTCCGATAAATAACATATTCCCATTTAGCTGTGACTCTTCTCAACGTTTAGATAATTCAAATAAATAAATATTTGCTCAAGTTAAGCAGGTATTTTCTTTGCAGATAACTGATCAGTGATCAGCCATTGAATATAGTAAATAAACACGCTTAAGGAAAAACTAAATAAAGTACTTAATTAATGGATATCACTAATAAAAACGAGAAAATCTTAAGATCGTATAGCAACAAAGCTTTTTTGAGAAGTGGAACGTTACTAAGTGTATGTCAGGCATTGTTTTCAGCTGCAATACAAAAGGGAAAATCAAAAGAAAATGTAGCAATAGTAATTGTTTTGCTTTGCGTTTAAGCTATAGCCTAAGCTAATCGATGCATAAATAAACAGTTAACTTTCCAGTTTACAACCCATAAGCTCAAGTCATGCTTGAAAACATTAAATAGTACATTTACACAATTATACAGTTTGAAGTTTAAAAAACCAATTTAAAGACAGTGAAAGCTCTAAGAGATTTGTAGTAGTCAGAGTAACAATTGTTATGATTATTACAAAGTTTAAGCACTTCAATCACTTAAGGAACTTCAAAAAGACTAAAAATCTTAAGCAATATGCAAAAATTGCCTGAAAACCCTATACAAATAAAGTGCGTGGTTCAGTAAATTGCTGAAAATGATATAATACTGAAGCTCAAGCTCATTCCTTAAATTGAACTTTCAAGGCGCTCCAATAATGTCTCATTACCATATTGGCAAATCGGAATACACAAAACTGAGTAGCTGGGAGTAACCCAAACAATTACGTGATTGCTTTTTGGCCAGACTGCAAATGAAGCAAATAATGACTAAAGATAACCAACTACTGATCATTGTGTTCACCTTCACTTCATTCACATCATCAATCAGTAAACAAACAAGAGCGCTCTAGTCGGGAGTGCCCGACTACGAGATACCCTGAACCCAGTCCTTACAATCATTCGTACTAATCTAAAAACACACATGGTGCAGTACAAGCAGTGCGAGCAGTGCAAGCAGTCTAAGCAGTAAGCTTGATTCTTTACTGAGCTCTACACAATGGAAAGTTAAATCCTTAAAAACGTCTGTGTTTATCACCTGATCATATTGAAATTTTCTGGGCACAGACTGGGCAATAAAATGTGTGACCAAACCAAATTGCAAGGTCATAACTTCAAAAATGCGTTTTTAGAACTTTTGGGGGGATTGGGGGGTGGAATCCAAAAAGTGAAATATTTATTACATGGGTATGCCATTCGAGATTATACATGCCAAATTTGGGGCCTCTAGCTTTTAAGCCTTTGAAGTTATGACCCAAAAACTCAGGTCTGAAATCGGAATTTATCGATAACTTTTGAACGGGATGAGTTATCGATAAAATTTAATAAACTTAATCTGTCCCGGGCCTACGAGAACTTATATTCCAAATATGAAGTCTTTAGCTCTTGTAGTCTCTGATATCCGCGTGTTCATACAGACGGACGGACGGACGGACGGACGGACGGACGGACGGACGGACGGACGGACAGACAGACGGACATGGCTAAATCTTCTTGGCTGTTGATACTGATCAAGAATATATATACTTTATATGGTCAGAGATGCTTCCTTATGCCTGTTACATACTTTTGCACAAAACCATAATACCCTTTTTACCCATTTTTAATGGGTTCAGGGTATAAAAAGACCAAATGTTTTTATATTTTTGTTTTATGTTTTTCCAACTGTTTATATTTGCGTAACTAGCCCAAACATACATTTTAGCGAATGAATGGAAATCGAGCGGAGTGCTTATCAGGGGCACACTGATAACATGCCAGAGTGAGAGAGACAAGACACGAACAAACATCGATGATAATGATAATGATAATGGACACAGCTGCCGTAAGAAAAACCAAACTTCATTTCCATGCCGCTTCCAAATCAATGGAATTTTTTCCGTGTACTCTTTTCTTTTTTTTTGGTTTTTGTTGTTGTATCTCGAAAACAAGTATGCAAATTGAAAGGCGCCGCCAAAGAGGGGCATAGTTCAAAGAGCTTGCAGGGGTGGGGGATAGGTGGGGATATTCCCCGCCCCCCTTCCAATGCGGAAATCCGTCACGCAAAGTTGAACAACTTGAACAAACAATCAGCAAATGCAGCTGGCCAAAAGATTTTGCAATGGACGCAAGTTGGCTTTAATGAAACGGCTGGGCAAGGTCAACAAGTTGGCCAAGACGGCTATAGCTGATTTCCTCGTCCCTCTCCCTCTCCCTCACACTCTCACACTCTTGCTGTCCCTGTCTCCTGCTCAGACTGCGTCTGATTTGAATACAATCGCAAGAATTTGCAAGAGCCGTTTCAAGTTTTAGCGTCTTAACATTTGGCTTTTAGCTATGGCTATTTATAAAACGTAACGGTCTCTGAACCAGCGCCCAGTCTCAGTCTCTCTCTCTCTCGCGATCTCCTTCTCTCTCTCTCCCTCTCTCTCTGTGAACAGTCTCAATTAAACTAGAGTTAGTCACAGACAGTTGCTTATGTGCCAAGGGCAAAAGCTCCATAATTTTGTGTCTTGCTTTTGCCTGACAGTCTACAATTACATACAATACCTAAAAAATCAACAACAACAACAACAACCACAATCTTTTCATTATATACACTGTCTGTCCCTCTTCTATTCGCTCCCTCTCTTTCCTCCCTGTCGCAGTCACAACATTAAAAATTCCATTGGCTTAGTCACCTTTTCTTTAAGCTGACCGCGTTTTTAATATTTTTTTTTATTTTTTACTCGTAAATTACATTAATAAATATTTATACCTTCTTTTGTTTGTCTATGCTAATAAAGAAAGTTGAAATTGATTGACATTTTCAGGTAGTACAAGCATGTCTGCGATCTTAGGATCGTATATATAGTGGTATTTTTTTTTTAGATTGTTGTCAAACCAGCTTAAGGCCAGAATCATCGTGAGCTCATTAGCAAAAGCTTTTGGCATCAAGAACTGCAAACTGAACAATGAATAGGGGCAATTCGGAACTGGTATTTGCAATGGCAAACAAATCGAACGATCTCTGATCATATTCGACTAATTTAATAGGTATTTTTATCTGAATTTGATTCAAATGAATTTTGGGCAATATAATGAAAAATTGTATTGAATGAATCTTATTTTGAATATATTTCAACCAACTTGGTAAATGCATAATGAAGAAAAATTGGGAGCTAACAATGGTATTATTTCATTTGTCATACTGTTTTATTTATATAGATTAACTCAGAACTTAAGAACTTGAGCAAAGTGCTTCTAAGAAATAGGATATAATGTTTAAGCGATTATGTTCATTGTAATAATCATATATATCCAGCATATATGCATTTATATATAACTGACCCTCGTATAAAGCTTATATCATACATTTATGGAGAGTAAAAAGAAATGAAATTATTTGCTTGTTCTCTTTTTCACTTTCTTATATAAACATATATCGCTAATTAAAATCATTTGACTCAATGTCAATAACTGTGATTTCAATTTCTTTAAATATGAACGTCCATATATCAGCTACACATATATTTATTATATTTTAATGGATGCTAATATTTGATAATTAAGATTTTAGCACCTACCAATCAAGTTTATCTGAAACTGTATACATAACACCTCAAAAGTATATCTTGCCTCATTTATTATACAAATAATAAAGTCAATCAAGTATTGTTGATAATATTACTTCTTATTGCCTGGAATATACCCTATTAATGTATATCTAGAGTATGCCAACCGCAAGCGATGACTTTTGATCACAACACAAATGTAATATGCAAGAAATATGATAATTTTCCAAGTCTCATTTGATACTTGGCCCCAAGTCAAATTGTGCCGCTCATTTTCTTGCAGTTATTCGTAGCTGGAAGCTCGAAGCTCGTTTGCAAGTTACTTAATCATTCAACAGAAATACGCATATCGCAAGCTTAGTGGAAACTTGTCTGCCTCTGCCTTGCAGCTACTGGGAAAGTGAGAGTTTCCCCCTTTTGGCTGCCCAGCGGATCCGATTAATGGACGTAGTTCCCCCCCCAAGCTAAACGATCATCACTTCAAAGATTGAAGCAGTGTCAAATGGGCCACAAAACAGAATCCGTACGTAACAAAACGCACGACATTAACACACTTTTGTTATTTGTTTCTTTTTGTTTTTATCTTTCTATGCTACGCTTACAGTGGGTCTTATAATTTGGTCACGCAATGTGTAACGCATTAAAAGGCGACATCTTTGACCTCATAAAGTCACTTACTTTTAGATTTTAACAACATTTGTTTTTGACAAAAGTAAAATATATAAGCAAACAAATGTTCTTTAAGTATAATATACTTAACTATTTATTAAGCTTTTGTAGAAACAATCGAGAATCGCTTCAAACGAAAAGCGTAATCTCAACCATTTACAATCAGTATAGTATATCGTTATATCCGTTATCTACCTGCTAGAGTATTTAAACTTTCACACCTCGATAATAACAGTTCTTTCGCGTTTTCTTCTTTGTCATCTTGGGTTGGGGCTTTGATTGTCTTTGGCTTTCGCACGATTTCTAATTTAATGTTTGATATTTCTTTCGCTTACTATACTATGTACATATATGATCTGAAATGCTACCCACGTTCTTCCGCATTTCTTCATCGAAATAATGTGTTGCAAAATCTGTTTTTCTTAACGCTTCACATTCTTGCACGACTCTCATATGGTGGGGCCTTATATCTGTACTCAGTGTACAACATTATCTCAGTGAGTATATCAATTTTATGCCGAGGCTTGTGTCAAGTTTGGCTTTTTGGTTTTTGGTTCGTTGCGACATTTGGCATTTTTATACTCTTTTCGAAGAAAATAGTATATTAAGTTTGTCCTGAAGTTTGTAACGCATAGAAGGAAGCGTCTGAGACCCCCAAAAGTTACTGCCAATATGCTTATAAAAACAAAAAAAATTGATCTAGCCATGTCCGTCTGTCTGTCTGTCTGTCTGTCTGTCTGTCTGTCTGTATGTATGCAAACTAGTCCCTCAGTTTTTGAGCTATCGCGATGCAACTTTGCACAGACACTTATTATTCAAGGGGACAGCACATTGGTCGGAGCCGGCCGGATCGGACCACTATATCTTATAGCTGCCATACACCTCAAAGTCGGTTTTGGCCATAAATCCGATGTTTTCAAAGCAATTGCCTTAAATTTCCTTGTACACTTGAACATCCATATAACTCATCGATGGGTAAAATCGCAAATCGATTGAGTCATAAACAGCGAAGATATGCGTCATTAAATATTTTGAAAAAACAGGTGCATATGAGCAAACAAAGTCAAGCGCAAGAAAGCTTTTGATAGTCTGAGCAAACAAAGTCAAGCGCAAGAAAGCTTTTGATAGTCTGCTCTTCAAGGTATTTTGCCACCGATCATCAAAACGGTTTGTGGCGTATGGCGTAAAGAGCCGCGCTAACGAACGCATGTTTCGCAAGTTCAAGTTCGAGCCTCGGCGGCGACTGATTGTTAATTTAATACTTTTTTCTTTTTCTTCCTTCCAAATATATAACTGTAATCAAATTAATTTGCTTCCAATAGCTTAGAACAAAAACAATGCCACGCGAAAAAACAAATGCTGACAAACGCGAGTTGCAGGTTGCAGGAAAACAAAAGAAGGAAATTTGTAACAGTCGGCTCTTCAAGCAATTTTGTCAGCGATCATCAAAACGGCTTGTGGCGTAGTGGGTTGGGTAAAGTTGCGAACTGGTGAGCGAGAGGTCCCGGGTTCGAAACCAGCGGCGACTGGTCATTTATTTTCATTTTTCTTATTCTTCTTTTCAAATATATAATAACTTTAATCAAATTCATTTGCTTTCAATGGCTTAGAACAAAAACAATGCCACGCGAAAAAACAAAAGCTCAGTATAAATCGAGTTTGTTAGCGATTCTTAAAACTGCTTGGTGTAAGCAGTACAAAGCAAAACAAGAAAGCTTTTGACAGTCTGCTCTTCAAGGGATTTTGTCAGCGATCATCAAAACGGCTTGTGGCGTAGTGGGTAAAGTTGCGAACTGGTGAGCGAGAGGACCCGGGTTCGAAACCAGCGGGCGACTGGTCATTTATTTTCATTTTTTCTTATTCTTCTTTTCAAATATATAATAGCTGTAGTCAAATTCATTTATTTTCAATTTCCTAAATTGTTTCTAATTTTTTTTTTCATACATAAAGTAGCTTTAATAGAATAATTCAAAAGAAAAATTTAAATTCATTGGCAAAACCAATGACACGCGAAAAAAAATATGGATCTCAAATTCTGAATATAAGCTCTCGTATGTTCAGATTAAGTTTTATGACAATTCAATTTCCGACAGCAGCCTTGAAAGGTATAAGAGCAACAGGCACAAAATTTGGTATGTATATTGTAGTATACATATGTAATGTAGTTTTGACTTTTTGGAAAAACTGAAACTTGTATATTGTTCAATTCGGTAGCACTTATGAATGCTAAGGGACGCGTCCACGAGCTGCGGATAGTGAAACGTCCCTGTTTACATGAATACCTTTATATATTTTATTTTATATGTAGGGGTATATGTATGCGACATTAATATCTGCGAATTAAATAAGCAGTCACGGAAAAATAGTAAAAATTGCTTTAAGGTTCGAAAAGAGTATTTAATCTTCGGCACGCCGAAGATAATCCTTCTCCACTTGTTTTTTTTGTTTTTGGCTTATTTGAGTATTTTATATATATGTATGTATATTGTTGTCTATACTTTTTCGGACCAATGACCGACAAAATACAAATGCGCGAAATTCGAGGGGGCAGGCAACATGAAACAAATAGCAGCAGCAACAATAGCAGCAGCAGCAGCAGCAGCAGCAACAACAACAACAATTGTGAAAAACCACAAAAACCGGAATTCTTCAAGTGATCTTTTGCGTTCAATCGGAACACAAAAATCGAAAAAAAAAAAAGCAATATATAAAACTAAAGAGCAAATGTACTGTAACTCCAGCTGTTGTTGCCTTCGTCTCTCTCTCTCTCTCTCTCTCTTTCTGTCTGTGTCTCTCTCTATCGCTCTCTCTCTCTCTCTCTCTCTCTGTTTTAGAGATATACGATCAACCGTATAATTTGGCACGCCCACAGACTGCAACAAACAGGAGTTAGCTTCTTTTTTTTTTTAAATACACTTTCACTTTTGTTTTTATTCGTATTTGCTTTTGTTGTTGGGTTTTTTCAAGAATTCTTCAAGCCGCAAGCGAATTTGGCTTTTCAACACAATTTCTGGTTTATAGCCGGGTTTCGTTCGATTTGGTTTTGTAAACACCACATGGGAAAATTCTTCGTGCGCTGCCTTGTTGTTGATTTTGAGAATGGGGCGCACACACGACACAAAACAACGAACAAAAAAAAACACAAATGTTTTGTGTGTTTATGTAATTGTCTTGTTGAAAATAGCGCAAAAAAGCGTGTTAAAGGCATTGTAATTGTAATTGTCGGTGTGTGTCTGCCTATTATGTATGCTTTTATATTTATGCCTGTGCTTGAGTTATTATATGTATATATACATATACATATATATATATTTCTTCTACTTTTGTTGTTATGCCCCCTCTCAGTAGGGGTCTTTGTTGCTGTTGTTGTTGTTGTAATATTCCACGCGCGACGAAGCGTGCACAGAGAGTATGCAAAAACACACAAACTGCAAGCGTCACGAGCACGTACACGAATCACGCACGATAGCGAAAACACGAGCGGTTCGCTGTTGTAAATAGTTGTATGCCGGCCGAGCGCGCATGCGCCTCGCACGTTTACTTGCTACGCTGGCTGCTGAACGAATGACTGCTGTTGTGATTCGAGCAGCTCGCGTGAGAACGAATGAGGAAGACTCGGCGAGAGAGAGAGCGAGGGAAGGAGAGCGAGAGTAATTGGGATGTGGGAGAGATCAGCAGCACAGCTGAGCGACGCTACGACCTGTGCGCGGGTGAAGGCCATTGCAAAAAAACGTGTGCGCGAGCTACAAACAAACAAACACACACACACACACGCGCACACACACTAACTGATGCGCACATGCAGGTAAAGCGTAAACGAAAACAAGTGCGTTGAGTAGGTGAGGCAAGGTCGATTCGCTGATCAGCTACATATTATTTTTGTATACATTATTTATATTTGCTGATAAGTTCTTTCCCTTGTGTCACTGATATTATTAGCTAGTTTTGCTTGATTGTATTATCAAAGAACCCGAGTATTTTTGCAACAACATATACAGCGATGAGCGTGCCACCTTTTAACAATTTATGGTTTATTTAGTTGTGAATAATGAAATGGTTTCTGATACGCGCCTATTTCCTGAGTAGATGATGTGGTTAAATGGTTTCTAAATCGTAAATAATTAGAAATAGAGCAGACTTTGCAAATACATACATACATATGTATATACTACGAAGTTGTTCCGGGTTAGAGTCCCAGGCATGGCATATTTAGATAGATAGTTTGCAATACACACACACACCAATTTTTGGAATACTTCTTATCGGCAAGTTGTTGTTGCGCAGAATTTATGAGTACATATTTATACCTTTTCAAGAAAATAGTATATTAAGTTTGTCCTGAAGTTTGTAACGCATAGAAGGAAGCGTCTGAGACCCCCAAAAGTTACTGCCAATATGCTTATAAAAAAAACAAATTGATCGCCATGTCCGTCTGTCTGTCTGTCTGTCTGTCTGTCTGTCTGTCTGTCTGTCTGTCTGTATGTATGCAAACTAGTCCCTCAGGTTTTTGAGCTATCGCGATGCAACTTTGCACAGACACTTATTATTCAAGGGGACAGCACATTGGTCGGAGCCGGCCGGATCGGACCACTATATCTTATAGCTGCCATACACCTCAAAGTCGGTTTTGGCCATAAATCCGATGTTTTCAAAGCAATTGCCTTAAATTTCCTTGTACACTTGAACATCCATATAACTCATCGATGGGTAAAATCGCAAATCGATTGAGTCATAAACAGCGAAGATATGCGTCATTAAATATTTTGAAAAAACAGGTGCATATGAGCAAACAAAGTCAAGCGCAAGAAAGCTTTTGATAGTCTGAGCAAACAAAGTCAAGCGCAAGAAAGCTTTTGATAGTCTGCTCTTCAAGGTATTTTGCCACCGATCATCAAAACGGTTTGTGGCGTATGGCGTAAAGAGCCGCGCTAACGAACGCATGTTTCGCAAGTTCAAGTTCGACCTCGGCGGCGACTGATTGTTAATTTAATACTTTTTCTTTTTCTTCCTTCCAAATATATAACTGTAATCCAAATTAATTTGCTTCCAATAGCTTAGAATGAAAAACAATGCCACGCGAAAAAACAAATGCTGACAAACGCGAGTTGCAGGTTGCAGGAAAACAAAGAAGGAAATTTAGTAACAGTCGGCTCTTCAAGCAATTTTGTCAGCGATCATCGAAACGGCTTGTGGCGTAGTGGGTAAAGTTGCGAACTGGTGAGCGAGAGGACCCGGGTTCGAAACCAGCGGCGACTGGTCATTTATTTTCATTTTTTCTTATTCTTCTTTTCAAATATATAATAACTGTAATCAAATTCAATTTGCTTTCAATGGCTTAGAACAAAAACAATGCCACGCGAAAAAACAAAAGCTCAGTATAAATCGAGGTTTGTTAGCGATTCTTAAAACTACTTGGTGTAAGCAGTACAAAGCAAAAAGAAAGCTTTTGACAGTCTGCTCTTCAAGGGATTTTTGTCAGCGATCATCAAAACGGCTTGTGGCGTAGTGGGTAAGTTGCGAACTGGTGAGCGAGAGGATTCACTGGTTCGAAACCAGCGGCGACTGGTCATTTATTTTCATTTTTTCTTATTCTTCTTTTCAAATATATAATAGCTGTAGTCAAATTCATTTATTTTCAATTTCCTAAATTGGTTCTAATTTTTTTTTTCATACATATAAGTAGCTTTAATAGAATAATTCAAAAGAAAAATTTAAATTCATTGGCAAAACCAATGACACGCGAAAAAAATATGGATCTCAAATTCTGAATATAAGCTCTCGTATGTTCAGATTAAGTTTTATGACAATTCCAATTTCCGACAGCGGCCTTGAAAGGTATAAGAGCAACAGGCACAAAATTTGGATGTATATTGTAGTATACATATGTAATGTAGTTTTGACTTTTGGAAAAACTGAAACTTGTATATTGTTCAATTCGGTAGCACTTATGAATGCTAAGGGACGCGTCCACGAGCTGCGGATAGTGAAACGTCCCTGTTTACATGAATACCTTTATATATTTTATTTTATATGTAGGGGTATATGTATGCGACATTAATATCTGCGAATTAAATAAGCAGTCACGGAAAAATAGTAAAAATTGCTTTAAGGTTCGAAAAGAGTATTTAATCTTCGCACGCGAAGATAATCCTTCTCCACTTGTTGTAAATCAATTGCTACTATTTGCGTTGATGCTTAAATAGACACCAACAGCGGCCTTTATTGAAATCAGCTCGAATTTATGCCACTAAATGAATTCCTTATCTCAGTGTTTAATGTACGTAAATGTACTTGTCTTATCGCTGTATTAACAACCTCACATGTCACAGCTATGGGTACTCTGGCTATCATTACCATTCATTCATTCATGTGCAGCGTATTTGTTTCACTCACGTGGCCGGCACTCATGACTTTTGCACATATGTTGCCACGATCGTGTAAGATGAGAGTTTTAATTTTCTCTCTCTCTCTCACACACTCTCCTTTTTCTTCCTCTCTGTGTTTGTAGCCTGCAGCAGCAGCAGCTGCCATGACATCTGTTTTTTCTTTCGGCTCCCCAGAAACGGGTAGCGGGTCTTTATGTTGTTGTTGCAGCCGGCTTTCAAGTGCGGAGGTTGCACAGATTAAGGAAGCAACTGTCGGCGACGTTGCATGATCATGATCATGATCATCATCATTATCATATTCAACGCCGGGTTTCGCCTTTTATGAGGAAGCATAACTTCAACTTTCTTCTTCTTGATTTTGGCGCTGCATCGTAAAGTTTTTAATTTGTACATAATGCAATTAGCTCGCTGGCTGTTGCAATTAAAATGTTAAATTAACTCGGCCACGATATTAACACGAATAGCAACGGCCAATCCTAAATTCAAATCTAAATAAATTCAAACTTTGGCGTGCAAATATTTAAAACAACAATTATACCTTAGCACACCCAGAAACAACAAACAAACATAAGAAGGTACTATGTACTAATAGAGGGATACGACTGCCAGATTCTCTGTGCTCGTATAGAACACACTGTTTCTGAAAATACTTCTGTGTGTTTTCAGAATATATAGATAATAGGAATAAGTGTTAGTATGCTAAATATTGAAGCATTATCTTTATAGATGCAGTTTAATATTCCTGAAATCTGATTAGAAATGCAAACTCGAAGATTTGACAAGTTTCTTATGCCTTATATTAGCTACTCTACACAGAGTATAGACAAGTCACAACTTTGCAGCTGCACGTAACCAAACTGCGGCATACTCTGTTTATTGTGTAATGAGAGTTTGTGAATTCGTCGAAACATCACTGACTTTATAATCCAACAAATCAGCCATAAATAAAGATTTTTTTTTTGTTTTTTTCCAAGTTAAACGTCTCTTGCGCAAAAGCAAATATACTCGTTTACCCTTTGGCAGCTGAGCATGAAAATGGAAAGGAAAATCGCAAAGCTATATTTAGCTGACATTTCGCTGGTATGGCCAACTTGTGAACTTCTCAACGGGTTGGCTGTGTGGGTGCAACGACGACGCATGCGCATTGCTGCGAGGGCACAGCCAGCCAAATCGATGCCACAGCTGCGCATGTGCCGCCGAAGAAGTGGGCGCTGCTTATCTGCCACAGCGAGTGGCACGATCGGGAGACGGACAGACGTGGGCGTCAGACGCAGACAGCCGAATAGCAGTGGGGGCAAATAACGCAGATAGAAATTGCAATTGCTGAACTTTCCATTGCATACTTTTGGGCGGTGCAAGAAAATGCAGCAGCTAAATCGATGGCATACTTTAAGCACACACATTTGTCGCAACAAGCATATAACTAATAAATGTAATTAAATATATATAGTAAAAAAAAAAAACGCACCCATGTGAAGTGATCTTGCTCCAGGCACAGTGTTATGAAAACGCTTCGGGCGTATAGAACGCTTGCCAACAACGATTTTCCTAACTTGTTTCACCAACTTTACCAACAGCGAAAGCATCTTCAAAATTTAAAGAGGCCACAAGACCAAAGGCACTTAATCAATATCAAAATGCCAAAATAATCAAAATAAACTTGAAAAAAAAACAATGTTTGAGTTTAGAAAATAAAATTTGAGCAGCAAAACTATACAGATCTGTTTGGCTTTGGAAGAGTTATGTTGTGACAAATATAAAAAAAACGAATTTTTCATTGATTTACAAGTGAAATTTGAAAATACATACATGGGATACAAATGCTTGCAGAATCGATAGATACGAATGTAAATAATTGAGAATACAAATAAGAAGCTTTAATCCAATTCGCATTTCTCAGTTAAATACTACTTCCGAAATATTGTTATAAATCTCACCTTCCATAACGTATACAATGCTGCCGACATCTCCCTCCTTGATGATTAGATTCTTGGCTGGATATTTAACCGGATACATGCAATCGACAATTTCGCGTATTTGCGCCAAGTCCAAATTCTTCATGAAATCGTTATCCAAAATGGCCGCTTTGATAAGTTCACGGGAGCTGTAAATGCATAGATATAGATATATGGGTATAATAAATTAGTAACGGCATCGCTAAATATGGTAGCAAACTGTCAATGGCTAGGTCCTAAAATGATCAGTTGTGGTCTTAACAAGTAATCTGCGCACTCAGCGCTGGCAAAGTCAAAAGGCCAATTAATTTCACGGCTGACACATATAAATCGCTTTTTATCTGGTTCACCACTTTGGCTTACAAGCAATGCAACAAGTTGTGCAAAAAAAAAACAAGTGGGCACGGATTATCTTCGGCGTGCCGAAGATTTCATACTCTTTTCGAAACTTTAGACAATTTTCACTCTGCCCACTGCAGCACTTTCATATGCTGTAAAAATTCGTTTTATCGCATGGCATTTCTTTTTTTTTTTGTTCTGAGAATTAATATCATATGAATTTTAATTGTTCTTTTGAAAGATATAGTGGTTCGATCCGGCCGGCTCCGATCAATGTTCCGTATTCTTGAATAATAAGTATATGTGCAAAGTTTCATTGTAATAACTTTGAAAACATGGGATTTATGACCAAACCCGACTTGCAGATGTATGGCAGCATTAAGATATAGTGGTCCAATCCGACCGGTTCCGACCAATGTGCTGTCCCTTTGAATAATAAGTCTCTGTGCAAAGTTTTATCACGATAATTCAAAAACTGAGGGACTAGTTTGCATACATACCGAAAGACGGACAGACGGACATGGCTAGATCCATTTGTATTGTCATTCTAAGCATACTGGCAGTAACTTTTGGGAGTCTCAGACGCTTCCTTCTATGCGTTACACACTTCAGCACAAACTTAATATACTATTTACTCCGAAAAGAGTATAAAAATCCAACGACAACAAATATTGTACGATATGCGATAAAAACAAATTTGAAAATGGGGTGGCAGCTAGGGTTTAGAGGGGGGGGGGCATGCAGCATGTTGCCAATACCTGTAAATGTCAAATGACTTTATCTGTCAGCGAATTTGGCAGGCTAGCCAGCTACCCAAGCAGCCAAACTGAACCGACTTGGGCCGATTAATTAAAGCCAAACCTCTTGAAATCGGGCGTAACGCGCCTGTCGTCGTTGGGGTGCCTCCAAATTGTGGGCACCCAATTTGTACGCTTTGGCAACTTTGTTGCACATGCTCAGAGCTCGAGGAATTTCCAATATCTGCTGATGTTGATGATGAGTTCAACTGTCTGGTAAGTCGCTGTAGCGAACAAGCTGTGCTGCTAGTTTGGCAAGTACTCGACTTTTTGGCAGCCACAACACTTACAATTAAAATATAAAAATTTAATAAACATACAAGCGACAGACACGCACCCAACAACATGGCTGGAGTTCAAAATCGTACACTGCTCAAAATTGTGCACTTGATTGCTAAGAGTCGGCATTTTTCATAGAAGATTTTTATATAAAATGCACTAAAAGAAGGCTGAAAATAGCTATTTTAAATTTATTTATTAACTATATAAAATTTAACAAGTGTCGAAATAGTATCTTCTTATTTTACACTCTTTTCGAGCCTATGGATAGATTTCACTAGCTTATATTTGTTTTGCATAATAACAGGTAACTTTGGAGATTTTCGACGCTTCTTTATTCAAAAGCTATTTTTGGTACCCTAGAAATGCCCTTTTATAACTTTTCCAAAACTTAACCGATTTTGAAGTTGATAATGGTTTTTTCTATATTTCTATTTTAAATTTTTTTAGTTTTAAAAAATTTCATATTTTTAATTTTTTATCTATTGTGGGTGTCACAACTGATTTTGGAATGGTTAATTTTTGGGCCTAAAGACAGGCAAAAATTAACACAAATTTTAGCTTGTAAAAGTGATTTTTAGTAATCTAGAAGTGTTCTTTGAAAAATCACATAACTTTGCCAAAACCGAACTGATCTTGAAGCTTGAGACCAATTTGCTCATGGTTTTTCTCTATTTTTATACCCTGAACCCATTAAAAATGGGTAAAAGGGTATAATGGTTTTGTGCAAATGTATGTAACAGGCATAAGGAAGCATCTCCGACCATATAAAGTATATATATTATTGATCAGTATCAACAGCCGAGTCGATCTAGCCATGTCCGTCTGTCTGTCCGTCTGTCCGTCTGTATGAACACCCAGATATCAGAGACTACAAGAGCTAGAGACTTCATATTTGGAACATAAGTTCTCCTAATCCCGGGACAGATCAAGTTTATTAAAATTTATCGATAGCTCGTCCCGTTCAAAAGTTATCGATAAATTTCGATTTCAGACCAGCGTTTTTTGGATATAACTTACAAGTTATAAGAGCTAGAGGCCCCTAATTTGACATGTATAATCTCGAATAGCATACACATGTAACAAATATTTCACTTTTTGGATACCACCCCCCAAACCCCCCAAAAGTTAAAAAAACCCATTTTTGAAGGTACGACCTTGCAATTTGGTTTGGTAACACATATTATCGACAATTGTTTGCCCCAAAAAGTTCAATATGATCGTACAATAAACACAGAAGTTATTTAAGATTTAACTTTCCATTGTGTGGGGCTCAGCGAAAGAGCAAGCTAACTGCTTAAACCGCTGGCACTGCTTGTACTGCAGCATGTGTGAGTTTAGAGTAGTACGAATGATTGTAAGGACTGGGTTCAGGGTATCTCGTAGTCGGGCACTCCCGACTAGAGCACTCTTACTTGTTATTCCACTTTTTGTTAAATTATGAGCTTAGAAAAGCATTGCCAAAACTTGGCTAAATCACATAGTAATATTTCACTTTTTTAGACTGCAGTCAAAAGTAAATACAAATTTCTCCGTAAAATGTTGCTTTTTTTTAGAGCTTCGTCGACTATTTGTAGCAGTGTAGTTGGTCGTAGTAGGTGCCTAGGAAGCAACCAATTTAATTTCGCTTGCTGCAAGCGCCGTTTGTATTTTTTTTTGCGAAAGAAAAATGCGTATTAGATTTCAACGCCCCAGCCGATAGTTTATTTGGGCACCCGAAACGGGTTCGACTTTAAGAGTGCCATGTGGCGTGAGTCTGTGGCAGCGATGCTGTTGGTGCAACACCCGCGGCGCTATTCCAACGCCACAAGTCGCCTTTATTCATATACCCTGGCAGCATGCTGGACCATAGCGTATATTAACTGTATATCAATTAAAAACTTATATGCATATATTAACATAGTCGTTTGTGTTGAAAATGCATTAAGTTAAAGGCATTTAAAATATATTTTTAGGGGGGTTGGAGTCTTGTATCCAAAAAGTCAATGTGTATGCTATTCGGGATAATACATACCAACTTTGGTACCTCCAGTTCTTATAATTTGCAAGCTATGACCCAAAAAAACGATGCTCTGAAATATACATCTATCGATAACTTTTAAAGGGTACGAGTTATCGATAAAATGAATAAACTTGATGTATCCAAGGACTACGAGAACCTATATACCAAATATAAAGTCTCTAGCGCTAATAGTATAGACGGAAGACGGACAGAAAGACAGACAGACACGACTAGATCGACTCAGCAGTTAATGCTGATCAAGAATATAGATACTTTATAAGATCGAAGATGCTTCCTTCCTTACTTTTAACCTATAATTGTATATACTAAAGGAGACAATAGCTAAACTTTTATACCAATCTGTAGTTTAACAGGTAACTCTTATAGTCGTTCAGTTTGTGTATGTTGTGGCGCATTTGTTATGCGTAAATTATCATTGGCGCAGAAGCAGAAATGCATGTGGTGTGCAATTTGTGTTACCCACGGTGCAATCGTTCGCTCATGTGGCAGGCTGGCAGGCAGGGTGCCACTTTCTGTTCATGCCACAAATTAATAGCTTCAATTAGACCTGTGGGGCGTGCTGGCAGCATTTGGCAGCATTGGCACTGTTCCAGTTGTCTATCGGAAGCTTTAACCATTCATATGACTATATTTGTGCGTAAATTTGATTTTATGTGTGCCAAGGCATGCCAAGGCTGATTCACTAGCTCCCCAATTCACATCCCAATCCCCAAGTCGACGCCATTGAGTCGGAGCTGCACCTTTTTCCACAGCCAGCCCCCCAAAAAGATTGCAGATCTGAGAGTCTGGGAATTGCGGGTGCGTTCAATTATTTGCAGTTGACTTTGCGACAATCCAGTACAAATTGAAAGTGCAAATAGTTATTAGCAGCAAAGTTGGCCAAACAAAACGATAAATGAATCAAAAAGACATGATTGAAGTATATGATGTATGTAATGTGAGATAATAAAGATCTCTCAGGGGGGGTTTTGTAAGCTAAGCGATAGTTTATGTGTTTATGTCAAATTGCATTTAACACCTACTATGTTACAGTGTTGGTTAACGCGCGACAAATGCAGAAAGAGTAAGAGACAACAGGGAAAAAAGGTTGCAAATATATTATGTAATAACAAATGAGTTAATGAATGAGTTTGAATATCAAAGAACTAAATCAAGAACATATATCTAAGCATATTTAGATTGATAAGCCCTTCTCATTTTAATAATATTAAAATTTTTTGCATATATATACATATACAAATTCTATAGCATACCTAAATGGTGCATATAATAGAATAAAATACCAAATATATAGATATATACTTTATTATTAGGCTGAAAAGACGAACATGTTATCTACATGTACTACAATAATAGACTATGATATAGTATAAAGAACATATTGAAAAACAACTTGAACTGCTGGCTTTAATCAGCATTATCTAAAATATACATGAAATACAAACTCATTAATCTAGCTAATGTTATTTTGGCTACATATCGTTTTATTACAAAATTTAATAGATAAATTCGCTGTAATCTTAATTGCCAGTCATAAAACGATTATAATTCGTTTTCTTTATAAATTTTGATTTCCTGAAATTTTAATGTTGCTGTTTTGGCTTAGGAGAACGATATAATAAAGATTTTAAATGTGTTTTTATGAATTAAAATAGCACGACATAATAAAAGCTGAGGCATTTAAACGTTTTTGAATATACAACTATGTAAGATAAATAAATGTTTGGAAAATCTAATAATTTCAAGAATTTGTAAACAGAAAAGTAGATATAAGGTATTCACTATAGTGAGTCAAGATTATAAGTTGATCCATATGAAATTGGCTTAGTTGTCGTTTGCTATGCAATTAGCTTGGGTAAAACTTTATTAGCTACACAAACTTTGCTCTTGGCCATGTCTGAGCTACAGCAAGTTCTCAGGCGACCCGCTGCGACACACACACACACACACACACTCTAAAACACACACACACAACACACAAACCAGAGTTGACACAATTTCGCACAATTTGCTGGCATTATTTATTAGATGGCCCCGCTGAAAGCCACTATGCGGCATTTGGTGGCGTGTAAATGGCCCCAAAGACCACTTGGATTGCTGCAGTCGAGTGGAGTCGCCTCGAGTTGTGGCACGCAGCAGAAAAGAGACCTGCGGCGCATTTGATTTATACCACGCAAGTGTCAGAAAATGTCCTGTTGCACACATTCGCCTGAGAGGCATATAGATTTTGGTCATAGATAGAGTATAGAACTGGTCGTCCAGAGTGGCCAAATCGCCCCCACCACCACTGGATTGTTATTTCCAGTCGGATTTCAATTTGCTGCGATTTTCAGTGATTGTGTCAGCAGCTTTGCGATTGGCCAGCAAAATCGCATAAAGTTTGCGTCTAGCTAACAAATTTGTGGCGCATTGATTTAATGCCACGCAGTGTCACAGATAGACTATATGCGAATGCAAATGCAAATGAAAGCAAGTAGAGTGCTCTAGTCGGGACTGCCCGACTGGAGATACCTGAACCCAGTTCTGACATCCATTCATACTTGCCTAATAGTGTGTATACAAACAAACGCACCACACATTACTGCAAGCTGTGAACGGTTTAAGCAGTTATCTTGCTTTTTCACTGAGCCCCACACAATGGAAGTTAAATCTTAAATACTTCTGTGTATTGTCGATCTTTTTGATTGTGTAAGACATAACATTGGCTATAAAATGTTGACCAAACCAAATTGCAAGGTCATACCTTCAAAATGAGTTTTTTGCTTTTGGGGGATTGGGGTGGAGCAAAAAGTGAAAAATTTGTTACATGTGTGCTATTCGAGATTTAATGCCAAATTAGGGGCCTCTAGCTCTTATAACTTGTAAGTTATAGCCCAAAAACGCTGGTCGAATGCAAATCGAAATTGAACAGGACGAGTTATCGATAAATTTTGCACTGATCTGTCCCGGCATTACGAGAACTTATATTCCAAATATGAAGTCTCTAGCTCTTGTAGTCTCTGATATCCGCGTGTTCTACAGACAGACGGACGGACGGACGGACGGATGACGGACGGACGGACGGACGGACAGACAGACAGACGGACATGGCTAAATCGACTCGACTGTTGATCTGATCAAGAATATATATACTTTTTATAGACGGAGATGCTTCCTTATGCCTGTTACATACTTTGCACAAAACCATAATACCCTTTTACCCATTCTTAATGGGTTCAGGTATAAAAAAGTCAGCAATGCCAATCGGAATGTAAGTAATGTATTTGGTATTATTAAAGGTCAAGTCCATCAATATTGGTTTAAGTTTGTAACATTACTATTTGTTCAAAGATGATGGGGTTAATCAAATTTATAATTATAAGAATGCAGAATTTGGGACTAAGATTGTAAGCTTCTAATATCATTAGGTATATTTAGTTAGTTTGAGAGAAAAGTTTTGATGTAAGTAAGTAGTTGTAGAAATTCACACTGCTGAGAATACTTCATCGTTCGAAGATTTTGAGACGGGATAAGTTATATATAAAGTTATGTAAATTATATCATTATTATTTTGAAATTACTGTTTCACAAAAACTTTTGCACTTTTTGACACTGAATACATTAATGTTGTATTGTCAATTGGAAAAAATGTTGACATTAGATATTAAACGGGAGGGAGATCTCGGCGCAAATTTTATCTCTTTTCGAACCTTTGACAATTCCTCTGCCACTACAGCCTTCATGTGTAAGTGATATCAAATGAATTTAAATTTTCAATTAAAATATTACATTTATTTCCAGTTGTATATCAGCTTTAGATACAGTGGTCCGATCCGGCCAGTTCTGACCAATGTGCTGTCCCTTTAAATAATAAGTCTCTGTGCAAAGTTTAATCACGATAGCTCCAAAACTGAGGGACTAGTTTGCATACATACAGACAGACAGAAAAACAGACGGATATGGCTAGATAAATTTCTTTTGTCATTCTAACAGGCATAACAACCTGAAATTAATTACTCCAATTACTCTATACTATTTCATATACTTCAAAGTAAATACTTTGAGAAAGTCATCATCATAGACTGTATATTAGCAAACAGACAACCCATCATTGACAGCCAATTTTTCGTCTCTAAATGATCTGACCTCGACCCCCACTGGCAATAGTTGAGGAAATATCTCGGCAGAGCACAACGAAAATAAATATTTATGTTTTTATGTTTCCATAGCAAACAAAGCAGAGAAGAACGAAAACAAATAAATGTAATTCGCAAAGAAAACACACAATGGTAAAGCAGCAGACCAGATCCAGCAAAAGTTCCAAAGAGCCAACGTCCAGACAGCTGCCAAGTGTGAAAATCGTAAGCCGTCCGAGATCAGAAACAAATAAAAACGATTCACCCACGCATTTTCACATATCTCTAAAAGTCCTAACGAGCGGGTAGTTCGGCTATATAAAGAACTTGGATACATATTCTAAATTAATATATATACAAGAGCTGCTGCATCTTTCTGGTATCTTTGTTTAAATAAAGCTATTAATAGAGCTAGCTATATTTTCCCGTTTACATTTCTTACTATATCTTTATTTCGCTCCTTTATTTTTCTTTATTCTCTCTCTATCTACTATTTCTCTTTTTATCTCTTCTTTTTATAATACACTACCTAAAATTATATACTAACTCAAAATAAATATTTTTGTCTTTTCTATATTAACAAACTACTAAAAAAATTTTATTGATTTGTTGGTTTGATTGGGTTTTTTTGCTGGGTTTTCCCCAATCCTTGTAACAAATGTTGGACCAATGCTTTAATTTTGTTATTGATATCCCCAGAACTTAACGTAATTTGAACTTTATTTCTTTAATTTAATATTTTAAAGTTTTTTATATTTTTTTAAATGTTTTATAGTTTTATATAAATTATTTTGTGTCGACTGTCAATAGTCGACAATAAATAAAATAAATAAATAAATAGGGCATACAAAATGCGGTGTTAAACAAAATATTTAGTTTTTACCTTTCTTTCAATGCAATTTTTTGAAACTTGGCGCAAATTTTTGTGGTTAATTTTTGTTCCGTTTAAATTTTATATTAAGAAATTGTTAAAAAATCCAAAAACGTTGCCACATGACGCAATAAAATCGTGTGCTAGCTGCCCATTTTGGCACTGGCTATAAAGTACTCTATAAATATATAGTATATATAGTATATGGTATATGGTATATGGTATATGACACTGGCCAAGGCCATTGCGTTTGATTTGTGGACCTCGAGGGGACTGTGAACCCGTCGACTGTCAGCACAATTTTAATAAACGCATTTTGGGACAGTCGAGAAAGGCGCTGCTGCTATTGATTAAGATCGCCGAGCTAACGCTAATGATGATCATTATCGGCATAGCTAAATATACGTATATATGTTATATTCATATAGTATTTATAGGTAGTCATAATACGCGGCTAATCTAAATCGGGTGTCTGGTCTGTGAGAAGCGCTGATCTTTCACTCGCTGTAATCAGTATTGTTCCAAATTTCTATATCACTTCAATACTACGTATATACAAATTGTCGATGGAAATCTTTGTGGCGAATGGAAAAAGCTTTCAATTGGTTTAATGGAAAATACAATATATAGACAACAAATACAAGATAAGGAACTTTCAAGGCAATTTGTAAGTAACGGGTAAACCAAGTATTCTTCCAAGTTTAAAATTTGCGAAATGTCGAGGAATTATTAAATTCACAATTATTTAAGTAATGAATCGGAAATGTGTACAAACATATTTTCTCAACTGATCTTCTTTTAAATATATAGCTAATGACTTTCTAAAGTATACTTATACCTAATAACTGTGATATTCAAATTCAAATATGCATATTTGATTTCGTTATACTATTTTGATTACTTTTACTATTAGAATGTATTTTAAACCTAAATAATATCCCAAATTCTTCAAATATTGTTTATTTCTCAATCTTTCTCTTCTATTCAGCTAGTCCGCAAAGAAATTAGTTATTAAATAAAGTATACGAACTGTTTAAGTTATTTGGTAAAGAGTAAGATCGATATCAGTGAAATTTCCTTAAGTCAGAACATAAAGTGTTCCATTCCATTTCGTACCACATGCAAATTTCAGATAAAAACCAATGCCAAATCGAATAGATCGTATTGTAAAAGTCAAATTTCAAACTCACCGCTCATCCTTTTCGTATTTGGGAAAGCTGACATGCTCGAGCAGGACGAGAGTTTCACTTTGCGGCTCCGCAGAGATGCCCTGAGCACGCTGCCGCTGGAACGTCTGTCCGGACTTGCGAGTGGCGCCCGTGGCCGTGGTGGGACCCGTGCCATTGCCAGCACCCGGAGATGTGGAGCCAGCGCCCGAGAGTCCGGCTGCGCTGCTGCGACTGAACGGGAAGACGCTCTGGAACTTATCCAGATGGGAGCGCAGTTCGGCGATTTCATTGTCCTTGAACTGCAGGGCGCGCTGCATCTCCTGTATCTTGAGCTCCTTGGCCTGGATGATCTGCAGGAAGCGCTCCTCCTGCTGCGTGGCCGCCACATACGTATTGTTGCTCATCATGAGCGTCGCATCCAGCATGCCGCCGCCCACCGGCGAGGGCGTGGCCGAGCTGCTGCCCGGCGCACAGCCGGAAATGCGCAAGCCCTGCATTTGTTGGGCCAGCGCCAAAGAAGTGGGTGGCTGTTGTTGTTGCTGCTGTTGTAGTTGCAGTTGCAGCTGGAACTGCTGCTGTGGCTGGGTGGGTGACTGACAGGCGCCTGGTATGGCCACCGGTTGACTGGTCGGCGTCGGCTGATAGTGCACCGGCACCGGACTGCCCGATGCCGTATAGACGCCCTGCGTCTGCGCCTGCAACTGTTGCAGCTGCTGATAGCGCTGCTGCAGCTGCAGCTCCTGCTGATGCAGCAGACTGCGCGGATCCGTGTGCAGCTGTTGCGGCGTGCCCGACGGCGGTGTGCCGTAGATCAGCGTATGCGTCAGCACATCCGAGTGGCACGGAGGCGCCGGCGCGGGTATCAGGCGCAGACCCGCCGCTGTATGCTCCAAACCGAGGTAGCCAATGCTATTGGCTGCGGGCAGCGTCACAATGCCGCCGCTGCTGTTAGCAAAGCAGTTGTTGTTGTTGTTGTTGTTGATATTCTGATTATTGTTATTGTTGTTATTGACGATGTTCACCAGACCCAGGTCGGGCTGAAACTGATAGTTGGCGTTCGGCTCCTGCTGCATGCTGACCGCTTTGCGCAAATTCGTATTCGAATTCGCTCTCACAAACGCAATCTTCGGCTGATCTTCGGCGCTGCTGTGCCGCCGATAGCGACGACTCGTGCTCGGGGGGTGGTGCTGGGTGGCGCTGGCTGGCTGTTCGCTCCGACTGCTCTCTTCGTTGATGTCCGGCGGCTTGGCCTCGCTGTCGTCACTTCGGCTGATTATCGCTGGCTGCAGCTTCTGGTATTCGGCATAGATCGTGACGGCTGCTGAACTGGGCGCATCTGCATCTGTAGTTGTGCTGCTGCTGCTGCAAGGCTCATTTGTATGTGGTTGTTGTTGCTGCTGCTGCTGCTGCTGCTGTTGCTGCTGCTGTGGGTGGCTGTTGTTGCTATTGTTGTTGGCTGGCCGCTTGGTTGCGAAACACAGCCGATCAAAGCAAAAACGCATCCAGGCGGCTTTCTTTAAGAACGGCCGCCACGTGGAATTCGCTCAGTGGCTTAAACGCACACCTGCATTGGGAGAGAGAGAGTAGCAAAGAGAGAGAGCGCATTAGTTATACAGTGATTGAATCTTATCGGCAGCTAATCAGCAGCAATGTCGCAACTGATTTGCGATTAGCGAGCGAACTTGTTAATTGAGTTGCCTTCAATCCGGCCAGGCTTTTAAATTGGCATTCCTTCAATTGCTGGCAATCCCCGCTGCAACCCAACCCAACCCAACACAAAATTCAAGACAATCGCTGTGCTTTAGACATGCTAAATATCGACCCACACAAATTAGCAGCTGTTGCCAGTTGCCCCAGAAAATATTGTTATCTTCATACGCATATTTTGGCAAGATACAAAATGAAATACCTTTTATGTACGTATATGCTCGACTTAGAGACACCCATTTAATCCCTTAACTAATTAATCGTAAGTAAATGTATGTACTCTTTAAAAACATGGGATATATGGCCACAAACGACTTCGAGTTGTATGGCAGCTATCAGAAATAGTGGTCCGATATGGCTAATTCCGACAAATGTGCTGTCCCTTCAAATAATAAGTATCTGTGCAAAGTTTTATTGCGATAGCTCAAAAACTCGGGGACTAGTTGCCATACAGACAAACAGACAGACAGACGGATATGGTTGGTCAATTGGTTTTGTCATCCAAAGCATACTGGAGGTAAGTTTTGAAGGTCTCCGACACTTCAGCACAAAATGAATATACTATTTTCTTCAAAAAGAGTATAATAAGGCTTAGATAGTCGAATGAAATGCCTTCCAAGCACCAAAACTTTGTCAAGACTATTCCCATTTTCGTTCGTATAATAATTCTGAATTTAAGTTTTCAGCCATTTCGAATTTTTTATTTTCTACTAAACACAAGCCAAAATATGGCCTAGATATTTCATAGAAATACCTTTCATACCAAGATCGACAATCTTAAAAATGAGAAAAAAGCAATCAGGTTGTAAGTTTCTCGTAAGTAAGTATCTGTTAAAGAAGTTTAGTTAGATCAGAAGTAGTTCCATTAAAGAAAAATAGCGGTTTCAAATCCAGCGTGAATTCAAATCGCATAACAAATTGAGCAACACTATTACGAGTAGTCATGCTTCACAAATGTCAATATTCCCCACTCAGTCTATCAATTACTGGGTATTCAAATATATTTCCAAACATTACATGACTCGGTGGCGTTTCGAATGTCTCTATTGCCTGGGGAGTTGTTCAGCTATCGCAGCTAAACGACAGCCAAGCCTTAACTTATTTCTTACGATAACACATTATTTGTTTTGGCATATCAATTCTGGTTTTGCGTATGTTATTTTTGTTATTAGACATAAATACGTATGAAAGAGCCCCAAATGCCAAGAACGCACCGTAAAGAAACTGGCACAGACAACTCTTGACATATTTCGGTGTCTGCTGTTTGTTTTGCTGTTGTTTTTGGCTACGCTTAGACAATAATTCAATTCAATTCAACTCGATTCAAATGAAATGAAAATCTATAAATACGCCAAATCTAAACACGGCAAAGGTGAGCCATTCACGATTAGCAAGCAGGTTTTTCGAGAAGCATCCCCGAGAGTGGGCTGGCAATTGAGAAGCAACCAGGGGGCCCACAAGATCAACGATCAGGTTCACTCAGTTTGATCAGGTTGCCACGAAGAGTGGTAAACAGCATGATGAAGAAGAAGAAGAAGAAGAAGAAGATACAACAGCTGGCATGCAACTTTGCTATGATCCAGAAGTATCAAGGTTAAGTATTAAAGTGAAGAGCTTGAAGATCACTTGAAGACTGAGGCAAGAGCTGGCACTGAGGAAAATGTATTACAAGCATATACAATGTTTAAAATAAATCAAAATATATAAATATCGATAGCAATGTATCGAAGGAAGACTCCCAAGTCCCCAGAAATGTCTTTCAAACATCAAAAACTCCTATAACTTTGTCAAAACTGAGCCGATCTTTGATCCCAAGACAGTTTCGATCATGGTTTCAGTTCAATATTAGATCTGCTTTTCAAATTACAACAATTTGCTTTTTTTATGAAATACAAGCCAATATAAACCTCCCAAGTTCATTGAAATACCTTACAAACACCTAAAACTCCCCAACTTTGTCAAAACTAAGCCGTCTTTCGATTTTAAGGCAGTCTTCAACATGGTTTGTGTTCTATGTAAGATCTGCATTCCAATCTAAAGCACTTACAAGTTTTCGATTTTTCATTCAGAAAGTCTGACTTAGCTCTATATTTATTCGACTTATAGCAAATTTTCGCACAGTGTACACATTTGATTTGAAGTCTTCTTGCGTAGGTGTAAAAACATTAAAAGTTGCCACTTGGCAAGCTGAAGATCGCTTCAAGAAACTGGAAGAGCAGCAAGCAAAACTAGAAGAAGAAGAACTGCCGATCGCATAAATTATGGCTTTAATTTGGTGTTGTCAACCACTTGCCAAGATCTTGATCTTTACATACTAATGTTCTGGTATTTGTATGAGAAACGAACGTTTTTAGTTCAATGTTGTTCTTTGTTCAATGTAAGTCTTTATGTAGATGATTGATTTGAAATTCAGTATTTGTTATGTGATATTTAAGGAATTTGCTGCTCAAAAAGTCCAAATATAAATAGAAGAAGAATGAATATAGAAGTTTTGATTGTATTAATTCAACCACAACAAAATTTCCGTAACTTTTTCTTAATTATTCCTTGGCACAGTGTGTATATATCATATTAATTGGTTGGCAAAATTATAATGTGAGAATCTCTAACCATAAAGTAACTCATCTAATGATAATCTCGTGTTTTTCAACACTATTCCCAGCAGCAATCCGTTTTATTATTATTATTATCATATGCTCTATATAACTAGGTAATTTCGATCAGTTAACGCTCAGTGTTCATCCCCAACTCTAATTGACATATTTAGCTATCCATTAGCTTGTCGCTATCAGCTATATGCAAAACATTGATCAGCCATTGAAATTAAACAGCTATGCAAAACGCTCGTATTTAAATGTTAATTAGCATTTTTATGTTCGCACAGCGGATTAATGGTCGATTTGTATGCCAGAAACAATACGCAAACAGAGAAATAAATAAAAATACAAACACTTGAATACAATGGCAAATGTGTGGCAATGGGGATGCCCCCAACCCAAACAGCAATTACAGCGCGTAATTGGGCGCAAAACAAAAAGTGAGAATAACAGAATACAGAAAACAAATAAAAAGAAGAGAATGCAATGCGAAAATGTTTGCCCCAAAAAGCAACAAGTGTTGCAAAACACTGAAAACGCAATCGAGAAATTAAAGCAATTGACACAAAAGCGTAGATATATATATATATATATATATATATATATTGCTGCTTTATTTATAGAACAATTGACAGGCCACTCAAAATATTGGAAGCCCTCATTCCGTTGAATTCCATGGCTTTTCAATAAATATGTGGGCATCGGGAGAGACAGAGAGAGAGAGATAGAGAGAGGGATAGTCGCTTTCGGGCCACTTAAGCGCAATTACGCGTACAATTTGTTTTCATCTCGAGCACATAAATAATAAACACGAACCGGCCGCGGCGTATACGTAATATTTTAAATGATTTTATATCATTTATTGTCATTTAAATGATGCGGCGAGTCTGGCAACACTGTGCAAACTGGTTCTTTAACTTTAATTAGTATTATGAAAACATTTATAAACACACACAGGCCCGGTCCATTGTGCCGTCAATAAAATGTGGAAGGCGCCTTGGAATGTCAACGCTACCCAATCGAGGGTATTAACATCAATCGATCGTGAGCTCAGTTCATTCATGCCACTGATAAGACGGCGGAGCAAAAGAAAAACATGTATGTACTATATATAGAAACATTGTTTGACCTGCGGCTCAAAACCATATTGGGTAGTTTTTTAGCCAGCTATGTATACAAATTAATCACGATCTTGGCGAGGGTTGCCAGAGTGCTTAAATTTCAATTTGCATACATATATTGGAAAAGTTTCAATCATATATAGGTATATAGTATAAGGATTCACTCAGTTAGCGAGTGTTCAATTTGTTTCTTCAACTGATCTTGCATTTTGCATTGCCAGCTCATTAAATCTAATCGACATAAACAAAGTGCTAATGAGTAAGCACTTTAGATTTAGGCGATTGTTTTATATCGATGATTCACAGCTAGATCAGTCGCTTGTTAAGTGATTGACTGAGGAAATAAACGAATTCAAACAAGGAACTATTTAGTAAGCATTCACGACTACGTGTAAAGATCGCTAAAGATTTGCAATGGTTCGCTCTCTTTTCGAAACAATTGATGTATTTTAAATTTTAAATTGAGGAAATAAGTGTGTGAATTAAAGTTTTTGAATATAAATAGCAAGAATATTTGACAAACTACTGATTAACTATAGTGATTAAGAAAAGCAGTTGAGTAACTGAATGAAAGAAACAAAAACGAATGGAACAGGAATACAATGTATAAGGAAAAGTAATAGAGTTTTTATAATATAATATCTATATATATATATATATAAATATATTATATTATAATTCCTTCAAGACAGCTAATTGAACAGCTTGCATTTGTTTGCCAAGCACAAATGCTAATTCTAAATCATGTATTTTTTATGGATTTCCTAATTGTTCACAACATTCTGATGCATCGTATAAGGCAGTCTAATGATTACATTTACATTGCCCCAAAAACTCAAAGTAAATCGTTTGATGCACAATTGACATCATTCAGCTTCCTGATTGCAATCGTCGTCATCATCATTTGCTAATCAAAAGCGACAGCAAACAAAATGCCACAAGACAACTGCAATGCATGCAACATGCATGATTTGATCGCCCAACTGTCCGAGCTGTCAGTCAACAAGTTAGCGACAAGATAAATGCACAAAACAAACACACAAACATACAAGCACACAAACAGAGACACAAAACGAGACACGAAAGCGAAGCATGCCAAAAATGCAGCTCATTCGAATCATTTAAACATAATTAAGCGGTTAGTCGGGGGCACAAATTGGAGTTGAGTAGTAGAAGGGGGAAATTGGACTGCTCCTTGCTATCTCTCTCTCTCTCTCTCTCTCTCTCTCTCTCTCCCTCTCGCTATCTCTGCTCTCATATTGAGACATCAATTGAAAGTTATGACGAGTGAGTCCAAAACGGTAGCGAGTTACTCACAATGTTTGTCTGTGTGTGCTTATATAGAATGTTATAATTATAGGTTCCAATAATTGTCAAGTGTCGGACTTGCTGTCGATCTGTCTGCGCTTCCTCAACTCAAGTCAAACGTTATATAGATATAGATATATACAGATATATGTATACGAGTAATTGTCAACGAGTAACAAGCCGGAATTTTGTGACTTTTTGCAGTTTATTCGTAAATTGATCGAGGCTTCTATATCATAAAGCGTGCAATTATTCAAGTTATGTTTAACATTCGGTTTCAATACTCTAAAGCAGGGTATTTAAATTATGCGAAGGCATGTACATATATGGAAGCAGACTTCAATACTTCTTTAGATTTATTATTATGATTTTAAAAAGCTATGTTCATTAAACTCTTTCTTATCACATACAATCACAGAAATCAGAATGATTTTTTTCAAATTTTTTTGTGCTCAAGTATTCTATGCAAATTAAATTTGAAATTTTTATCTAAATCGAAAAACAATAAATAAAATTTAGTTTTAGTAAAAATTAAAGAATATTTAAGTTATGATTGTATTAATTCCTCCACTAAAAAAACAAAATATCCCGCACTTTTTATACCCTGATGCCATTAAAAATGGGTAAAAAGGGTATTATGGTTTTGTGCAAAAGTATGTAACAGGCATAAGGAAGCATCTCCGACCATATAAAGTATATATATTCTTGATCAGTATCAACAGCCAAGTCGATCTAGCCATATCTGTCTGTCTGTCTGTCTGCCTGTCTGTCTGTCTGTCTGTCCGTCCGTCTGTATGAACACGCAGATATCAGAGACTACAGGAGCTAGAGACTTCATATTTGGAACATAAGTTCTCCCAATCAAGGGACAGATCAAGTTTATTTCATTTGATCGATAACTCGCACCGTTTAAAAGTTATCGATAAATTTCGATTTCAGACTAGAGTTTTTGGGACATAACTTCAAAGTTATAAGAGCTAGAGGCCCCAAATTTGGCATGTATAATCTCGAATAGCATACACATGTATAAAATATTTCACTTTTGGATACCACCCCCCAAACCACCCAAAAATTAAAAAAAGGCATTTTTGAAGGTACGACCTTGCAATTTGGTTTGGTATCACATATTATTGACAATTGTCTGCCCCAAAAATTTCATAAGATCGGACAATAAACATAGAAGTTATTTAAGATTTAACTTTCCATTGTGTGGGGCTCAGCGAAAAGCAAGCTAACTGCTTAAACCGCTTGCACTGCTTGTACTGCTTGTACTGCAGCATGTGTGTATATAGATTAGTATGAATGATTGTAAGGACTGGGTTCAGGGTATCTCGTAGTAGGGCACTCCCGACTAGAGCACACTTACTTGTATTTATTTATTCCTTGGTACAATATAAATTGGTACCCTAAAGTACTATCTGCAATATCTCATCTAATAATAATCTCAAGTTTTTTAGCACTTTTTATACCCTGAACCCATTAAAAATGGGTAAAAAGGGTATAATGAAGTTGTGCAAAAGTATGTAACAGGCATAAGGAAGCATCTCCGACCATATAAAGTATATATATTATTGATCAGTATCAACAGCCGAGTCGATCTAGCCATGCCTCGTCTCGTCTGTCCGTCTGTCTGTCTGTATGAACACACAGATATCAGAGACTACAAGAGCTAGAGACTTCATATTTGGAACATAAGTTCTCCTAATCCCGGGACAGATCAAGTTTATTAAAATTTATCGATAGCTCGTCCCGTTCAAAAGTTATCGATAAATTTCGATTTCAGACCAGCGTTTTTTGGATATAACTTACAAGTTATAAGAGCTAGAGGCCCCTAATTTGACATGTATAATCTCGAATAGCATACACATGTAACAAATTTTTCACTTTTTGGATACCACCCCCCAAACCCCCCAAAAGTTAAAAAAACGCATTTTTGAAGGTACGACCTTGCAATTTGGTTTGGTCACACATATTATCGACAATTGTTTGCCCCAAAAATTTCAATAAGATCGGACGATAAACACAGAAGTTATTTAAGATTTAACTTTCCATTAGTGTGGGGCTCAGCGAAAAGCAAGCTAACTGCTTAGACCGCTTGCACTGCTTGTACTGCTTGTACTGCAGCATGTGTGTGTTTAGATTAATATGAATGATTGTAAGGACTGGGTTCAGGGTATCTCGTAGTCGGGCACTCCTCGACTAGAGCACTCTTACTTGTTTCATCAGCAATTCGACTAATTTGTTGCACAACTTTGTTGTTAATCAAAGTTTACTTAAACTGATGATTGGAAAATGGAATTAAAACTTTCCCATCTTAGTTTGTTTTAACTCTTAGTCTAAGATTATATTATTATTATTATAGTACAGTGACTACAAATGGAATTATTTTAATAGTTTCAGAATACTTTATACAGTAATAAGAATGTTAATCTTAATTGCAAGCGCATCAATTCTTCGACAACTCGTTATAAATTTGATTATTTCAAGCTGTGCTGCTTTTGTTTATTTGCGCAAGCAATCAATAAAATTGTAATTGCGCATAAAAATAAACGCAAGCACTCTCAATATCAATATCAATATCTGATCTGTGTAGCGTTGTGTAAATGTCGTTAATTCTGTGACTTATTGGCAGAGTTCCCGATTGACCTGCTGAACAGCAGCTGACCCCGACTAATTACGCACCACACTCGCAGCTGATTTATGTGCCACTGACTTCAATGTCAGCTGTGTGTATAGAGTATACGACATGGTGTCCAAGACGCTTGTGTGTGTGTGTGTGTTTTTTTTATCGTTGGGTATTACTAACTAAAAAAGGTGAAAAAAAGAGACCACTCATTAGTCCCGGCGACACGTTCACTGATCGATCGATCGCCGTGGCCCGCGAAGGCAATTGATCGCCTGATAACGCCTCAAAGACAGTCGGCGGCGGACGGACGGAATCGGACGGAAACGGAGTCGGTGCCAGTACCATTAACTAGTTAGTTAGTTAGTTAGTTGTTGGTTCGTTTCGATTTGTTGGCATTAAATGCGCTCAGTTTGCTCAGTTTTGCACTACGGCTAGGCTATCTATGGAGGCGCAAAACAGTTATGATATATATATATATATATATATATATATATATGATATATGTATATAGAGCGACTCCATGGAACTCAATTGGCATGCAGCACACGTTCGATCAATTAAAACCTTCGCACAGCGAAACACAACGGGACAACAGCCGTAAAGCAAACAAACAAACAAAGAGCAGAGAGGCAGAGAGAGTGAGAGAGATAGAGGGAACTAGTGAGAAAATAGAAAACAGCGAAACAAGTGCGGAATTAGATTGCATTCGGTTGGGTTTGAGGCGGTTCAAGGGGTTATTCTGTATATATGTATATATGTATATATATATATATATAAATATATATATGTGTGTGTGTGTGACGGTAAAGTAATGTCTGACAATGGCATGCCAAGGCTAGGTCAGCTATTCAAGTGTAGAAAGTCTTCTCAACAGCTCAAGAGTTATAATACGAAAAAATACCAGTTTTATGCAGTTTAATTTTGCTTGAAAGGAGAAAAAATATGTTGTCCTTATGTCCACAGCTCAAGATATGTAATAGGGGAATATACTAATCTTATGAGGTTTAATTTGTGTGAATAAAACGAAGAAAAACAAGTGGGGAAGGATTATCTTCGGCGTGCCGAAGATTTTATACTCTTTTCGAACCTATAGGCAATTTTCACTCTGCCAACTGCACCACTGAAATTTCATAAGCTGTACAAAAACATGTTTGTTTTTATACCCTGAACCCATTAAAAATGGGTAAAAAGGGTATTATGGGTTTGTGCAAATGTATGTAACAGGCATAAGGAAGCATCTCCGACCATATAAAGTATATATATTATTGATCAGTATCAATAGCCGAGTCGATCTGGCCATGTCCGTCTGTCTGTCCGTCTGTCCGTCTGTCCGTCTGTCCGTCTGTCCGTCTGTCCGTCTGTCTGTCTGTATGAACACACAGATATCAGAGACTACAAGAGCTAGAGACTTCATATTTGGAACATAAGTTCTCCTAATCCCGGGACAGATCAAGTTTATTAAAATTTATCGATAGCTCGTCCCGTTCAAAAGTTATCGATAAATTTCGATTTTAGACCAGCGTTTTTTGGATATAACTTACAAGTTATAAGAGCTAGAGGCCCCTAATTTGACATGCATAATCTCGAATAGCATACACATGAACAAATTTTTCACTTTTTGGATACCACCCCCCAAACCCCCCAAAAGTTAAAAAAACGCATTTTTGAAGGTACGACCTTGCAATTTGGTTTGGTCACACATATTATTGACAATTGTTTGCCCCAAAAATTTCAATAAGATCGGACGATAAACACAGAAGTTATTTAAGATTTAACTTTCCATTATGTGGGCTCAGCGAAAAGCAAGCTAACTGCTTAGACCGCTTGCACTGCTTGTACTGCTTGTACTGCAGCATGTGTGTGTTTAGATTAATATGAATGATTGTAAGGACTGGGTTCAGGGTATCTCGTAGTCGGGCACTCCCGACTAGAGCACTCTTACTTGTTTATTCTAAAAATATTTATATCATTGCCAGTTGTATAGCATAGATATAGTGATCCGATCCGGCCGGCTCCAACCAATGTGATGTCTCTTTGAATAATAAGTATCAGTGCAAAGTTTCATCGCGATAGATTCAAACACATGGGATATATGGCCAAAACCGACAACGAGTTGTATGGCAGCTATAAGATATAGTGGTCCGATCCGGCTGGCTCCGACCAATGTGCTGTCCCCTGGAATAATAAGTGTCTGTGCAAAGTTGCATCGCGATAGCTCAAAAACTGAGGGACTAGTTTGCATACAGACAGACAGACAGACAGACAGACAGACAGACGGACATGGCTAGATCAATTTGTATTGTCATATTAGCATACTGGTAACTTTTGGGGGTCTCCGACGCTTCCTTCTATGCGTTACAAACTTCAGGACAAACTTAATATACTATTTTCTTCGAAAAGAGTATAAACATGTTGTCCTTATGGAATACGTTTCCAGATATTTAGAAGTTCAAAATGCATTTAATACATTTACTCCTTAGAAAGATAAGTCAGAATATATTTGTAATCGGTATAGCCACTTTTTAGGTAGTTTTCAGAAAATTCACAGAACGGCACAAAGAACAAGAATACACTTCAAAGAGAGAACATAAAACGGGATGAACTTAAAGAATCTTTCACATATGGGAGCGGCCCTTTTGAAGTTCTCATTAAGTGACAAGTAAACTGATTAATCTTAAAGGTTAGGTATATGTGCTTCCTTTTATCAAAGACACAGTATGGGGTTAGCTGGATAATCTTTTAATCACTGTCTTTATTAGAAAACTTTTTTCATTAAAGAAACATTTCAACAATTTTAACAGAGTTGTAGTTTATGGCAAACAAAAAACTAGCAACAAGAGTCTTTTATAGAAAATACAAAAACAACCAACGATCTTGTAAAAGAGAAAGAAAAAAGACAAATTTTAAAACAATACACATTAAAAATATACACGAAAACTTTCGCCCAAAAAAACAAAAGCGCAGATAAATTTCATAATCAAGCAATAACTTGAAGCCGATCGGCAATATGCGTCACTTAGAACCAAATAGAGCAATTACAACTTTCCATTATATTTTCAATACACACACACACACACACACACACACACGCACACTGACGCTCATTGGCATTTCCGTCATAAGCATTAAGCATTAAACAGCCCATCAAAATGCCATCAAAACTAGCATGTGGAGCACTTTCCCGTCAACATTGATCGTTGCAGGAAACGGAGCCACAACTGAAACCAGACCCAGACCGAGACCGAGATCGAGAACCAGAACCAGAACCCGACTTGGAGAACTGCATCTGAGGTTTGGGCCACACAACACGCGTGTGTCTATAAACGTGGCTGATTATGCGTGAGCTGTGATTTGGCGCTGACAGTTTGGCGGCTTCTGTGCGATGCGCATTTAAGAAAATGTCTGCGTCCAATTTGGAAATTGCACGACTGGGACTCGCTGACTTGCAGCTGCAAATGGGCATTACCTTTGTGGCACGACTCCACTTGAGTTGCAACAAACGCTTTGCACACTTAACGAACAACAGACTTGGTAATTAATTTGTGCGTGCGCTTTAACCGTTAGCGAAATTAATTGAGATCGCGCGGATATTTTGTCGGACGGAGATCGTCGTCGGCAAACGATGCGCGCCAAGAAAAGAGATGATTTGTTTTCTTTTTTTTGTTTTGTCGTATTTTGCAGCGCGACTCTCGACTTTGTTGCTGTGTGTGTACCGCAGCGAATGAGCGACGCTTGAGAACTGACAAGAGCGGGAGAGTTGAACGGCGAACGGCGAACGTTGAACGGCGAACGGCAGTAGAGTAGCTATCGATAGTAGTTGACGCTGGCGGCGACATCGAATTCGCCGTCGCCGTCGACGCAGTTGTTATCGAATTGAACCCCCAGAAGTCGGCGCAGTCGCCATCGTCGTTGTTGTTGTTGTTGTCGTTTAAATTAAAACTCGGAATTTGGCTGAAACCAGTTGAATGCACGCACACACACACACGGCGAGAGAGAGAGAGAGAGAGAGAGAGCAGCTTAAGATCAATACACACACACACACACACACAGAGAGAGCTTTGCGTTGTTGACGCCTTTGCTTCTTTGCTGTGATTCGTGCGTTGCTTCGATTCGCTTTATTAGAATGCTTGCAACAACAATGCACGCACGCACACACACACACACACACACATAGCTAGGCTAGGAGATCTAATTGCTCGCTGCAGCAACAACAACAACAACCAGAACAAGTATGGTGGCATTTGAAAATGCTTCACTGACTAGCTAATACCCGTGCCCTGCAGCCTTAAAGCTATTAACGACATATTCGATTAGCTCGAAAAGGAAAACACAACAATTATTTGCAAACACTGCTGTTAACAATCTATTTATTGCATATATATGTATATATTAGTTTTCATATACTTTTCAGTCTCAATATAAATTGAGTACTTGTTTCTGTTTCTAATACTCCTGAAGCACTTTTATTGACTATTTATAGTATATTTGCTAATTCCTAGTTCCCTTAAACCCTTCTATAGCATACTTTTGGGCTTTTGGGTGGATAAGCAAGAAATGACTATGCCCATTTTGTATCCTACCATATTTAACCTATTTAGTTACAAGCCCACTCACAAGTGCATCATACCCGCTTTGAGCTGGCATTGGCATTTGGCTCGGGTATGCCCAGAGAGGCACATCCACTTCCAGGCACGCACCTTAGTCGGGCAACCTGCTTTACAGATTTGCCATTGCATGCATATTTATGAGTCGCTTGGGGATCAGAGCATTCCACTTGGCATGCTCGCAATCCAGAGGATGTGAGGCAAATATCTTAATTGTCTATACGCATACAGCTCGCTCCCCAGAGAGGGCATTTGATTAAGTGATAGAGCCGAGTAGAACAGCCTTATCGGAAACGAAAAGTAAATTCGCAGAAAAAATCAGTTATTTAACTAAAAAACTTATCTTAGATAAGTGTAGTTAAAACAATAGCAATGCTAATAAGAGAAAGTTGTATTTTATTTAAAGCGCTACTTGACATTTTGTTTTAAATTTAAAAGCACCAGATAACACAATTTTGTATATTTGACATATTACGTATACGCAACGCAATTATTTATACTATTAATATAATTTTCTCTTTTTTCCTTTTTATATATTAGTATTTATTTTTATTTCGGTGTTTGAATAGCTATATATATAATATTGCTAAAAATATCATTTTTAATCTTCAACAGATTACACATACGCAACGTTATCATTCGGTTGCTAATCCAATAGTTTATGTATTTATTTCGCTCAATTATTATATACACATATATTTGCAACTACTTTTGACAGTATGAGACATTTATGTTGTCTCAAATTAACTGTTAAAACTCTCGTTGTCAACTGACAAGAAACCGCTCCTCAAAAAGTGGCTAACAACGTTTTCATGCCTGCAATTCACATAATTTTCATGGACTGATTTATTATGAGCCTGCACATAAATCATATTATTAGTATATATATTTATAGCTTATGGTAGCTCATGCGAATTTCGTCACAGCCAATTGTCGATTCTTTAACTTCGCTTTACTGATTTTTGTTGCTGTTGTTGTTGTTGTTTGTTGTTGTTGTCGGGTCTCTGCCATAATTACAAAAGCTTGTTTTTAGTGCATGGCATTTAGGAAAAGTGATTTATTTATTATAAACAATATTACCGCGCATGTAAACAAAGCGACTCGCTGAAAACTTGAAAACTGGACAGTTATCAATGCGAGGGCTGGAAATTAAGTTATAGAAATCATTTATAAATCATTTATTTATCAAACAGAAAAAATAAACATTGTAAAGTACAAATAAATCTACAAAATTACTTATTATTTTATTAGTTATGCGATATACAAATAAATATTTTTAAATACAAAAATGATCAATATATATTTGCTTTATTTTCTCATAAATATTGTTCAACAAGTCGAATTGACAATTTAATTGTCTAGCGGCTAAACTCATAAATTAGAAATACAAAATTCAAATAGACAAAAAGCAAACTTAAACTCTATCGAGCAACTCTCGCACAGCGACTTTATCAACTAACACAATTGCCATTATTTTTGTAGAACGTGATTTGAGTAAAAGCAAAAAGTATTATTTATTTTCATATTTATTAGCATTTGCAAATCGAACTGCACGCAAATCCCAATAGCATTACGGGTCGAAAAACACGCCGTACAATTAGACCGGACACGCGATGTGCTTAAGCTGTTGAGGTTATGTAGAGAGTTTTACAGTTTCGGGGTTGGGCAGACGATGATCGCTGGGAAAGACACGACTTTCATTAAGGTCGATGTTGTTGTCTGTTGTCTGTTTGATAAGCTGATGTGAGTAAGCGAATTTATGTAATTATATGTATGTATGCACATATTTTACTTAATTGACGCAATCGAAAGGTTATTTAGGCGGCAACGATAACAACAACAACAACAGCAATAATAAATAAAATAGCAACACGCCATGTCATTGTTGTTTTTTGTATTCGGAAATAGTGCAGTCATAAAAAAAGATAAAATATTTAATAAGACATGATAATGCACAGCAGGTAGATAAATAACTAAATGGGCAGTTCAACTAATAACATAACAATCACAAAGCACATAGTGAAGCAACTATTTAATTTTTTGTTTTTAATATAATGTCGTTGTCTGTAAAATATATTCACCAAATATAATTCATTTAAATTGTAAGCTTTGGCTCTTCCACAATTTCCGTTAGCGCCGCGTAACATTGCTGTATAGTAACAGCGAGCTTTTCATGTAAGCAACGAGCTTTAGGCAGCACGCGAGCTTATTCAGCAAAAGCTTCTGCGGCTAAAAGTGCGCAAAGCGCTTATCGATAGGCAATTTAACAAGCGAAAGAGACAAATACTTTTGTAAACATACGCACATAAATGATAACAAAATGCTAGCGAAAAGTGTACAATTTAAGAGAGCTATATACTCCATTCAACAGGCCATAAGCAACATAAAAAAACCAACAGCTGTTTGCCGCGCAGTTCACTTGACGCACAAAGAGAGGCATTAGGCGCGTTACGTTGCGTTTGACGTAACGCAATCTCTTAAATGCGCTCTTCAATGCTTTGCGCTCTTGTTGTTATTGTGCGCTGTGCAGATCTGGCCACATTCCACAGCGAAAGGTTTGACATTTTGTTTACAGCTTCTCTCGCTCTCGCTCTCTCTCTCTCTGTCTCTTCCGCTCTCTATTCGCTGGAAGAACAATTTGAAAGGGCGAGCTGCCTTGCTGTAAACGTAAACAAGCAGCGACGCGAGCAGCGACGCGAGCAGCGACGCCGGCAGCGAGCTCGTAAAAAAAAACTTGTCATTTCGGCATGAATTTGATATGCCGCTTATACAAGAGCAGCGAAACTTGGGCAAAAAGAAGGGACGCGGAGAGGGCGGCAGGGGGGAGTGGCAGTCACAGTGGCACAACTAAGTGCGAATCTTATGACACAGCCAAAATGCTTTTGCAATGGAAAAAAGAGGGGCGCGGCCACCTTGCTAAGACCCCAAATTTAAAAGAAGAAGAAACGAAACTAACCATTAAAAAAAACATGTGCGACTTCTGAAATTCGCAAAGAGCATTTCATGAATACAAATGGGAAAACTTTACAGATCAAATTGACACAGTAAATTTGTTACTAAACGTTTGTGTATGGGCAATTTCCGAAATATAAGAATGGCCATTATAAAAATCCAGAAAAATGTATAATACAGGGCTGCGTATTTTTTATCTAACATCAGTACATGATACTATATAATATATAATAACTATATACCTGGAAATGCCTTTCAAGCATCAAAAACTCCCATTACTTTGTCAAAACTGATCCGATTTTGGTAATCAAGGCAGTTTTTATCACGGTTAGGGTTCCATATTAGATCTGCTTTTAAATCTGAAGCAATTGAAAATTTTCGATTTTCTTTGAAACACAAGCTATGATAAGACTCTAGATAAGACTCTCAAGTTCCTAAAAATACCTTTTGAGCAACTAAAACTCGCATAACTTTGTCAAAACTGCTCTGATTTTCTTTACTCAGGCAGTTTTGATCACTCTGCATTAAAAATCGGCATGATTTGAATTTTCTATTAAAAACCAGTCATGATAAGAACACAGCACCTAAATAATTCCTAGTTTATACGTAATATATTCATAACTATTTTATTGCCAACTTTATCTACGTCTTTATTTAAATTATGTTTGGCTTTTTCGCACATTTTTCGTTTGCTCTTTCCTTACGCAAATATAAATGGGGAAAAAGAAAAGCAAATCAATATTGATATTGATATCACAAATTTTGAGTTATACAAAAATCATGCAATTGTTTATTTAGATAAGATTCCGTTGCTATGAAATTGTTTATATTCGTATACCCTTTTGCCAATGCTTATCTAAAATAGTCTATTCAAATGTATTTATGCATATGGAAAGATACTATATTTAGAATCGATTTAATTGTAAGGCAATCAAAAATTGAGTCAGTCAAGAAACTTTGCTGATTATATAATAAATAGAAAAAAGGCTAAAATTATTGCCCTTAAGCTAAAAAGAGAAATAATCAATGGATACATTTTGCTTTATAGATCCCGACCAAAACAGCAGAATAAAGTAACGGAATTAGGAATTCTGAACACCAAATTAACTTTCTTTTCTCGATCTGATTCCCAAGGATTAATTGGGTAATCAGCAATACTTTGTTAAATATATGTATATTAATTGTTGATTAGAATCAAACCACAAGCAATACTAAAACAACTAATCTGTTGCCAGTTCAAAGCACGTGGGAAATAACCTACTTAATTATGGGATAGAAAACAATTATTTGGTTGCATCTTATATCAGCTGTACAATAAACAGAAAAAAGTATATATAAAAGCATTTCTTCGATTTGCTGCGGCTATATAATCAAGTATATATACATATGTATATCCTTTGGGTATAAAACTATTGTTTAATTAAACGTTTGTGCTTTGTCGCATGGAAAATATGATTGAAATCACCCTCTGGAAACGCTCTAATTGTCAATGTAATATTTTATTGGTTTGAGAGCAGAGTATTAATAGTAAGATACATACTACTGATAGCCCTAGATAACACCCTCGTAATGCCGTAATATTAAAGTGGCACCAAATATTTGATAAGTTAGTTTGTAAGTGTATTTGGACGTGCGGCTTGGCACAAATAATCAGCGATTGTAAAATTGGAAGACTTGATGTGGGGTGCTGATAAGAAGCGGTGTTTTCTTTGCGCTTTAAATGTATAGCAAATGAAATTCCGATTTGTTATGCATATGAAAAGCGTATTAGAATAGCAGTAAAACTATATATACATAAGTAGTATACAATACAGCTGTCATTGGAGCGAAAAACAAAACAAAAGCGAACACGTATGTATTTATTTGTTTTGTGTGTAACATTAACCGCTATTCAATTGGCCATTTCCACAAGTGGTAGAAAACAAGCGATAACTTGCAGTTACAGTTGTTGTTCTTTGTGCTCTTTGTGCTGTTGTTGTTGTTGTTGTTGTTGTTGCTGTTGTTGTTGTTGTTGCTGCTGGCATTTGAAAAGCTGCGCAGTTGTAAAACGACGCCGACGTTGGCGACGACGCCTCGCAAAATACTCGAATAATTTTATGGCACAAATTGTCAGCTATTTTGTTTTTGTTTTTGTTTCTGTTATTTGTGTTTTGTATTTTATTTTATTTGTCCGCAGTTGTTCGGCCGTCGCGCTGTTTGTTTGCTAAACTTTATGACAAAGGTCTAAAAATAGATGGCAACCAGCAAGAACAGCAACAGCAACAACAACAACACGAACACAGGCGCTGGCTTTGTGTTGGAGTGCGAAAGAAATGAATATGCAAGTAATGCAATAGCAGCAACAACAACAACAGCAGCAAGGGCTCAAGATCGCTGAGCTTTGAGGCTGAGCTTCTTCATTGATTATTCAATGCAGGCACAAGGGCAAACACACACACACACGTCCACACACACACACACACGTACACACACACACACACACACAAAGAGCGGCCGCGGCTTAAGGGCGCTCAAAATGGCGATAGCCTTCGTCAACTTTCCACTCGATTGTGCAATCGCAAATCGTAGGCGGTAGTCCATAAATAAAACCTTATGCACACATACACATGTACATACATACATTGAGCAGTACATGTGTACGTGCGCATGTGCACTTGTAAAATAATAAATCATGCAACTGTAAACAATAATTGCATATTAATACTCACATTTTGACAACTTGTTGAAAATTCCAGAGAGCAACTGTTTGTCTGTTTGTTGTTGTTCGTATGGCGGCTGGTGGACCACCACTCTCACTCACTCTCACGCTGGATCTCTCGCTCTCTCTCTCTCTGTTTCTTTGCGCGCGCGCTCTTCTTCTTCTGCTTGCTGACGCTGCGCAGCCGGCTTTTAAAGAAAGCAGTTGTTCTTGTTGCTGCTGTTTCCACTTGTTGCTTTCATATATACATACATACATATGCATATGCACATACATACATACATATATATTTTATTGCCGCTATTTGTTGTTGTTGTTGTTGTTCTGTTCACCACAGGAAGCACAAAATTAAGGCACACCACACATGCAGGCGCTGCAACGCCAGCGTCGACGTCAACGTCGCTGCACTTTGAAACTTTGTCACAATGTTGTTGTTGTTGTGGTTTTCGGGCTCTTTTACTTCTGCTGCTTTGTGCGTGCGCTCAAAATGAGCTTAGCAACTTGACGTAGGCACTGCTAAAGAAAAGAGCAACAAGTTGTACTACAACAACACGCGCTCTCTCACGCTCTCTATCTCTCGCACGCGCTGTTGCTCTCCCTTTTGTTATCACCTGAGCGCCCGCTCGCTCTCTCTCTCGCTCGCTCGCTCACATAGTTGGTCTGTCTGCATTGCTGTGCTTTGTTGTTGCTGCTGCTGCTCGCGTAGCGTAGTTAACTTGACAGGCAATGGCAACAACAAATTCGTTGCTAAAAATAGACGCGCGCGGGCAGCAGAAATAACAAACGAGACAGAAACGAAGCGAGCATCGAGCACGAAAAAAAAATGTGTGTGGCAAACACAGAAAACTACACAACTACACAAAGCATTGTAGAAGAAGAAGAAAAGCAGCTGTGGAGCACAAATGGAAAACGATTTGCAAAGAAAATGCGACGCAAATATTTACAGCTAGCAGCTGCGTGGGCAGCTGTTCTAATGGGAGCGAGCGAGAGAGAGAGACAGAGTGATAGAAGTAAAGTTTGTAAGCTCTGATTGATGTTGTGACGCAGCTTTTGATTTTCAATGCAATGCGTCAGTGACACAGAGAGAGAGAGAGAGGGAGAGGGAGTGAGAGGGGAGTGGAAGTCGCATTAAACAAATCAAATCACTAGCGATTTTTTACACCAGCTAAAGCTATTAAAACGTTTCATTTATTAATTTTCCACCACTAAATTAAAGAACATGCGGTGTTGTTGTTATTGTTGTTTTTGCTGCTGCTGCTGCTGCAAGCGACTAACTAAAATGTCAAACGAGCGTGCTCTCTCCTCTCGCGTTCTCTCTCTCTCTCTCCCGCTCACTCTTCGTCTCTTCATCTGTCGTTCGCATGCAACGCGAGGTTGTCAAGTGCATTTTTCATCTGCCAATGATTTATTTGATTCCTCTCAGCTTGCACATTTAGTTAAACTTGTTCACTTGACTTTGCAGCATTTATGTTATGCATATTTGATTGAACCTTTACGTTTTATGCCAACTAGTTGCACATATGGAAAAGAACGTTGTGGTTCTAGTTGTTGTTGTTGTTAGAATTGAGCACACAGCGCGATATGCGCTAGATCGTACGACTAACGTTCGACTAAAAGCGACAGCCACAAAAAAACGAGCACACGACGGTGTAGCGAACGAGGCGAGGCGAACGCTGCGGAAGCGAGACACAAACTGAGCGCTAAGCGCAGCGCCAAAAGTCGTTCGAGCACCAGCACTGAGAATGGAACACATGGAAGAGCGGAAAGCGCTCTCACGTGCTTGTGCTTGTATATGAACTATGGTACCACAGCGGAAATATATATGCGCTTAACGATCAATTTACTTGTAAATATCAATCAGATCTCATTACAAATGCATGAGAAGAATTTTATAAATTATCTCATTTGCTTTGAATACATAAATCAGTGTGATAGATTGATCTACATACATAAAATATGCATGTCAATCCATGACCAAGAGAGTCGCTTCGCATCTCTGTGTTTATCAACAAGCATTGAGATGGGGAGCGACAGCATAGATTTTAGAAGAGAGGGAGAGAGAGCAGCCACACAACAGGTAGTTGTTGTTGGTATTTGAGCGCAGTTTGGAACGCATCGAAAGCTGGGCGGGAGTTTGAGTGATTGAAATCAAGTGGAATCAAGTGGAACGGAGTAATTGTAGCATTTAATGGGACTTAGCAAAGCGACTAGCGAACAACTCGCTTGATAGTTAAAACCAATTAATTTCAACGAGCGCTGCGTATCAGGCAGCAAACAAATGGGTCAAGTTCGTATTTAGAGCTGTGCGAATCTGTAAACCACTGATATCCAGAACTAATCTAAATATACCGATTTCAATTGTAGTCAACCAGATCCGAAAACCAACTTTGCTAACAAATTTAATTAAAATCAGTGCAGGAAATTAGTTATTGCATGAAACTTTGACATATGTTTTTGTTTGTAGCATCATTTAACTTCATATTTTTAAAGTTCTAGAATAGTGATTATTTTAACAGTTATTTGACACGAGAGCGAAATAAGCTTTTACGTTACTTTTTTAGCAACGCTCAAAATATCACTTTTAGCGCGCACACGAACCAAGCGAAAAGCACAGCTGTTTGGTTGTGACTTATACTAAAAATGCCCAAAAGGTAAATTCCTCTCTAACTATTGCTCACTGACAGCAGCTGAACTGCTATGCAATTCCCCTTTTATAGGCTGGCTGCTTCTCTTTTGCTCCCATGCGCAAGGTTGTTTGTGCATTGGTTTTGTGCTTAGGCGCAAGTGAGATGCAGCGTTACAGCCATTTTTTGTGCACAATTGTGGGCGGAGCCAAGCAATGTTGCCAGAGCTACGTCGGGGAAATTTAACAGGGGGAAATTGCAATGCTAAGGCATTAGTGCAAGCGGGAAATTGTAAAAGTTATTTAGAAATATGCACAGATTTGCGTAATTTTTCCAAAACCTATGTATGAAAATTGCAGAATAGGATTACGAAATAAATGTTTTCTTTATAATTTCAATTAAGGTTTTAAATAACAACAATAATGGTTTTCAGATATAGGCATTTGCCTTTTCAGGAGACTTCCAGTTATTACAATTATACGTGTTACAGAATTATGTAATTTTATATTAAAACAAAATAATAAGAAACCGTTTAGAAATTTCTTTTAAATTATTTGACAATTACCTTTTCATCCCTTATCATATCTGTTGCCTTGGCAAGATCTTCCCTGCACGCAATCCTAGTATTTGCATATATTTCCCCATATTTCCGCGCAACCCGCAAACACCTGCTAAGAGGCGTTCCCTCTCCCACTAGCAGCGCCGCTGCCGCCGTCGCTGCCGATGCTGCTGTCGCCGTCGCTCTCGTGCTGCAGCAGAGTGAGTAGTGCGGAGTTTCGGTGGTGGGTGGAACAGTTAGTCGTAGTTGGGTGGGAAAGGCGGGCGGAGGAGGGTGGTGCGAGCGACGATGGCGGCAGCAAAAGTTGATTAGATGGATTTCGTTTGGTTTTTGTGTTTTTAATCACACACCAATTTCATTTATTAAATCTTCGCATCAGCATTTCATTTTTCGTATTTGCTGCTTCTTCCGTTTGCCTTCGCAGTTGTTGTTGTTGTTGCTGCTCTTCCGACGGCATTTGCTGTGAGCTTTGGTTTTGTTTTTGTTTCCTTTGCTGGCGCTGCTGCTGCTGGCTTTGCTTTTCTCTTTCTCTCTTTTTCGCACGCTGTTGTTTATTGTTTTTCTGTTTGTGCAACTTTTTGGTGTAAATGTCTGTCTGTGTGTGTGTGTTTGTGTGTTCGTTTTGTATTCTTTTGCACTCACTCATTGTCACGAGCAATTTGCGCTGCCTGCCACGCCCCCTGCCCCCTTCTGCTGCCGCTGCTGTTGTGAAACTTTTTACAAAATGAAATTGTTTTCGTATTAACAATTTCATTAAAATTAAATTACTTTTATTATTACGACTCTGATGCGATGCGGCCGCTGCCAGCTGAGCTTTTGTTTCACTTATTGCTATTGTTGTTGTTGTTGTTGTTGTTGTTGTTACTCTTTATTTATTTGCTCATCGCTCGTGCGTTTCATTTGTCTATCTATACGCCATTTAATTCTGCTTTCCCCTCTCTCCACCTCCTTCTCCCACCCCTATGGAGCTTTTACTCAAAACTCTGGCGTCTGTTTTCTTTAGCTGTCAAACAAATTAATTGCGCTTTTAATTGATTTTCAACGAAATGAAATTAAGCTTCTCAGCGAATCTGCATGCTAGAGAGAGATAGCAGATAGAATACATTGTGCGCTATGATATTTACATATATGTTGATCAGAGATAACGGTTTGAATCTCCCATTTCTTGTAGCTTAATAGAATTGTTGATGATGCAGCTTATAAAGTGTACAATACATTTTATTAAGATATTTCTTTAAGTCAGTAAAACAATGAAAAACGTATTTTTTATACATTTTTTGTTTGTTTATTATTAAAAACTATTTTAGAATTTTACTATCACATTGATTATCATATTTACTGTCAGTTAAAGTATATTTAGACTTGCTTTTAGATACATTGTTTATATTCAATAAATATTTGTTTATAGTTTTGATACAAGCTTAAGAAATGCGAGAAAATCATTTGAAAATACATCTTATGAAATGAGTTGAATAGTTTTTTTTTAAAATACATTTTGCTGCATTTGTTTATGATAAATATGGTACTATTAATACTCTTTATGGTAAAAAAAAAACAATGTAAATTCATCTTTTAAATGGTCAGTTTTCTTGGGAATAAGAATTCAGAATATGCCCAAAAATACGACTGTTATTGCTCTGCTTTAAACAGTATTATTTGGGCTATATATATATATATACATATATTTTACTTGATTGAGTACTCAATCCAAACAAAGCCCTAAAAATTTCATTGACATTTTGGGCCAGGCAATTTATAAGTTGATGTCCCGAAATAAACACAAACATGCATCAAATTTCCCGTGCTGCTTCTCTCCGGCAATTTTGACCGTAAGACGCCTTTTACGTTTGCCACTTTATCGTAATTCTGTTTAGTCATTTATTTTATTATGCGTTTTATGCGTTGGCCAAAAAAAAATAAGAAATGGCGACTTAGCCTAAAGAGAGAGCGACAGAGTTGGAGAAAGGGTGGAGAGAGAGAGAGAGAGAGAGAGAGAGTGGGGGGGGGGGCTCTCAAGAAAATTATGCGTTGGCCATAAAAAGGCCAAGTGGCCAACGACACGAGCCGTCCAAATGGACCAACAGGATGGAGGGGATATGGATAGGGGGAGTGGGGGAAAGGGGGGCTAACAGTGCTCAATAGAGGCGTATGCCCGAAAACAATTTGATGGCGCCAATAAATTTGTTTTCATGCCTCCAAATGCCGCTGAAATGTCGCACCATAAATAAAGATGCTGCCCCCCCCCCCAAAAAGGGGAGCAAGCGTCTAATGACAGCGCGGAATAAGCGAGGATAACTGTGGAGCTCAATAAAAGTGACTGCTGAGTGGCAACCGCAATGTAATTTGGCTCAACTTGGCTAAAAGAAGTTAATAACATTTTGCGCATCGTGTGTTTAGTGGGGGTTGGATTGGGGCGGGGTGGGGGGTATAAGAAGAGTGGGGGCTGCCGCTTCGCCAGGCTATTCATTTCGAGTTGCGCCATTTTGGCTTGGGCAGAATTTATAACCGTAATTGAGAAGCCTGCTCTCCGGCAGCAGTCACAAGTGGCGGATGGTAGTTGGGGTTGGGGGGAAGCGGGTGGTGGGTTGTTTTGGGGCCAGTAGCCGGGCACGTAAAATGCATTAACTGCCAGTTGGTTGCCAGTTTGCCTGCTTCAGCTGCTGCTGCTGCTGTTTCTGGCCAAGTCCAAGGCACTCGCAATTTGGTTTTGCGAAAAATAAGCAATTTGTAAATTGAAAATGGTCGGTGGGGGCGCCAACGTACCGTTAGAGTTAGACCCCACTGCCCAGTGGGCGCTTGGCAAGTGGGCGTGTGCAGTTTACATGCAGCCGTTTCGCTCGGCGACACGAAACGCGGAAGCACGAAATTAATTATTTGCCATTAAGGCTAAGTAGATGATATAAAAAGTGGCAGCCAAGCAGTGGCAGCCAAGCAGCGGCAGGCTTAGTTCTGGGGGCGGTGGGCGTGTTGCCGCTTTTCTCCGCCGGCAATTTAGACAGTCAAGTGCCCATATAAATTACATAAATTTCACCCAGAGTTCCGCACAAAGTGCAAGTGGAATTGGTAGTGGACCAAACTGAGTGCTGGGCGTCCATATACTCTGCTATCTCTTTCTATCTCCGCTCTCCCTTTTCCATCCCTTACACTCAAGTCAACATCATTCACATTTTGCGCTTGATATGCGGCGATGGTGTGCCAATCCCATTCCGTTCCAGCCCACCCTAGGCTTTCGCCTGACAGGGAACGGAACGGAACGTAACTTAATAAATGCTATGCGGCGATTGTGTACCATTCCCATTCCGTTCCAGCCCGCCATAGGCTTTCGCCTGATAGGGAACGGAACGGAACTTAATAAATGCTATGCGGCGATTGTGTGCCATTCCCATTCCGTTCCAGCCCGCCATAGGCTTTCGCCTGATAGGAAACCGAACGGAACTTAATAAATGCTATGCGGCGATTGTGTGCCATTCCCATTCCGTTCCTGCCTGCCATAGGCTTTTGCCTGACAGGGAACGGAACGCAACTTAATAAATGCTATGCGGCGATTGTGTGCCATTCCCATTCCGTTCCAGCCCGCCATAGGCTTTTGCCTGACAGGGAACGGAACGCAACTTAATAAATGCTATGCGGCGATTGTGTGCCATTCCCATTCCGTTCCAGCCCGCCATAGGCTTTTGCCTGATAGGGAACCGAACGGAACTTAATAAATGCTATGCGGCGATTGTGTACCATTCCCATTCCGTTCCAGCCCGACCAACGCTTGGAACGGAACGAAAACAGTTGCAGCTTTCTTGGTTTCTCTTTTCCGCTTTTCTTCGCACTTAGTTCGAGTTTTATGTCTGAAATTAGTGTTGCAAAGTGAAGATATGGAGGGAATGCAATAAGATGTTAATACGGAATGAAATAGAATCGAATAAAATATAAGCTAGTTTTAGATAGCAAATAAACAAAAAGAAATACCCCTAATGGTTGCAAGGACACAATCATCTAGAAAAATAATGAAGACATTTAATGAAAACCGGAGGTTGCAATTCTTAAAAACATGTATATGAAACAAAATGAGAAAAATGTCAATGAAATATTCATATTAATGTTTTTCCAATTAAGATTAAATTGTTTCAACAGAGTAAATTTAAGATATACCTCATATTAAAATTTAATATATTTGTATTATTCATTATATTATATTAAAGAGAGAACTGAAAACAAATTCTTTAAATATTGATTGAATTGTCAGTGTATATAATGCAAATTACACTTAACTAAGTAATTTGTAAACTGTTTTTCATATTTTAAGCTGCCCAAAACCAATTTGAAGTCAACTATTCCCAACTTTGTTAATATGCAACAAGCAGGCGCAATTCGGTTCGCGTTCTACAACACTGCAAGCGACAAGACAATCTCTCAACTGCACGACCCAAAAAAGAGGAAGAAGAAGAAAACAAAATACAGTTGTCAAGCTCCGCAAATCCCCCGCACCCAATACAAACTGCAGCTGCAATTTCACAGCAAAGAAGAAGAGGCAGCAGAAGCAGAAGAAGAAGAGAGAAAGAAACCGAAGGAACCCAAACGCATCTATTATTAAGCAGGTAATTCCACTAAAACGATGAGAAACAGCAGCACAGAGAAATGAAATGATATAAAATGAAATAAAGTAAAGCAAAGCAAAATGAAATGAAATACTAATAGAACTAAAACACAAACTAATGGCAGCAAAACTAGAGAGATGGAGAGAGAGAGAGAGAGAGCGGGAGGGTGGAAAGAGAGAGAGAGAGAGAACACATACAATAGACAAGCTCATAAATCAGCGCGCCAATTTGCGAGGCTGACAGCGGGCCCCCAAAGATGAACAACACAAGATGAAGATGGAGATGAAGATGAAGATGAAGAGGCAAAGGCAAAGGCAGAACACGAATAAGCCGAGGGAGTCAGAATAGTTTCTGATATCGCAGAACGCCCAAAAAGTTAAGCAGAAGGAGAGAGGGGGAGGGGGACGGACTAAGGAAAATGGCTCAGGCAGCAAATTCATTTCGTAATTGTGGCCAACGACCCAATCGCAAACAATAATAAATGGATCAGGCTGTGCCAACATGGCGGCCAGGCAGCCAGAGAGAGAGAGAGGGAGAGAGAGAGCGCGTATGTGTGTGTGTGTGTGCTAGCTAGCAAGTCAGCAAATAACAATAAAGGCAATAATGCATGATAATAAATTAACTGAAATTCACTTATATATTGTGCACGGGATTTATATTGATGAAGAGCGAGCGAGAGAGCGAGAGCGAGTCGGCTGCGCTGCCAGCGTCAACGTCGGCGCCAGCGTTAGCTGCTCAGCTGCAAATTAATAAAAATAAATTGAGTTGTCAAAAATGATATGCCAAATAAATTCCAACGCTGAGTAATCGCTTTTAGTCAGGGCACAACAACAGCAGCAACAACACCCAAAGCACAATGGCTGAAAGCTTTGCCCGCCCCACTCACACACACACACACACACATGCACATGCACACACCCAACCGCCCACACTTAAACTCTCCGCTGTAGCTGGCTCACTCTCACGTTGTTTCTTTACCACAACAACCTCTTCCCGCGCTCACTTAACGGCAAGCATAACGATGAAAATCCAATTTAAGGCTGCTTCAGCGAGTGAGACGCTTTGTTCTCGCTCGCTCTCGCTCACACGCACACGCACAGGCGCTCCCTCGCCTGCCCTCTGCCTCGCTCGCTCGCTCTCTGTCGCGCAGCAAGTGTAATAAAATAAAGTAGCCTCGCGCCCGTGTGGAGAAATTAGAAGGCAGGCAACGTCTACGTCTACGTCGACGTTGACGTTGACGTCCTGGACGTTCCCATGCCGAAAATTGAATTTCACAATGAAAATACACACACACACACACACGCACATGAAGAAAGCTGGCGAAAAATGAGAAAATTGTCTTACGTATGCGCGACAGAGTGAGCGCGAGTGTGTGCGAGCAGGCGAGCCAAACAGGGCCGCTGCTTTGGCTGGCTGGCAGCGCAGCGCGTGCGCAACAAAAATAAAGGGAAATGTGCAAAGGCGGCGCTTAGGGGGCCACACAGTGCGAACGAGGCGAGCGCTCGGCCGCCGAACCAAAGCGAAACCGAAAACGAAACCGAAGCCGAAGCCGAAGCCAACCCAACCCCCGTTGCGGCCATCTTTAGCGCAAGCAGCGACGCCAGCAGCGCTGACAGGCAGCAGCAGCAGGCAGCAGCAGCGGTCGGAACAGAAACAACGTCGCAGCCTCGGCGTCGGCTGTTAGATCATTCGCAATCAGCCGTTGCACGCGTTCGGTACACAACAATTGCCCAACAGTGTTGCAGTATAACAGCGAGAGCAGTCTATGCAAATCTACGAGCGCATTTCATAGCACAGTCGAAACAATTGCAAATAACTGTGCATACGCGTCGGTGTGTCAAGTGCGAACACACACACACACAAAACAATACCCAAAACGCAAAGCAATCAAGCCCACGTGTCAGCGTATGTGTGCGTGTGTGTGCCAGTGTGTGTGTGCGTGCAACTTTTGTACTAAATTTGAGCCTTGATTGAGTGTGACTCGAAAAGTTTGACTAGCTGCTTCACACTTGCACTTCCCCCTCCACACTGAAACTCTGAAAAGTCAAAGTTTTGCTGACAAGTGCTTTGAGACGCCTTTTAGACGCTGTTCCCAACTTGCTCTTTGTTGGCCCGTCTTCGACCTCTCTCGAAAAGGATTTTTTTCTGTGCCACGCTTGAAGAACTACTGCCAAAATTTTCACGGACGGTAATAAGGTAAGTCCCAACCAGTAAATGTAGTGCAAAGTTTTTAGTTAGTGGTAAATTGCTAACGTAAGGATTGAAGTTAAGGGCATGTAATGTGATCCAATCATTGAAAACTCTAAACAAAACAGTAAATGGGCGGAGAGTAAGAAACGAACTTGAATAGGAATTTTTCGAAATTTGAAAGAAAAGATAGAAAGATAGATGGCAGGGAAGAGAATAGAAGTTATGGCCATGTAATGTCCTATGTAAACATTGAGAACTCTAAGAACTGGTTGAGTTAAAACAGTTGTTCAGCATAGTAAAGATTGTTCAAAAAGGAAATTGAATAGGAATTATAATGATAATACTAAACTCAAGCGAATAGCTAGTTTTAGTCAAAGTATTTCTTTCATAGCTTCAAGATCTGGTAAACGAATTGTAGCTATTGTTAACCTGAATTTATTTAGAATATTTATATTCTTTCCGTTATTCATATTTCCATAACTCAATCTTCCGATTTCAATGGTAAAAACCCTATCAATCAACGATCTATGCTATCGATATATCGATATATCAACGATATTTGTAATGCGTTAGTTTAGAATCCTTAATCATCCTTGTATGCCTTATAGCTTTACATGACACTCTTTAACAATATGTGTTAATATGTATTTCACTTTATATTCATAAACAATAGGACAGTTACCTGCGAACTAAACTATTGTTGTTTAATCACATCCTTAAGATCGAGATATGTTGAATCCTAAGCACAAATTTCCAAACCCGACCCAAAATGTCTTTCAATTCAATTCAAGGCACAAGTATTTTGCGCATAATTTATTTAGACGCTTTTAATTTGCATTAAAAATTTCTTAATGAGTTCAGATGTGATAAAAATCTTGCTCAAGTGTTCTCAAGTACAACACACATATAGCGTGTGTGTATGTGTAAATTGTTTAAGTGCCCCCACTCGTTTTTGAAGAGGCACACCAAAAGTGTTTGTGTTGATGCCTTTCCTGTGAGAAATCGCACAAAATTTGTGAACACTTCAGAAAAAGGATTCGAGCAATTGCAAATGTGGAATGGGCTGAGGCAAAAGGAGCTGCGAGTTTTAAGAAAGTTGCTGCCAACAAATGGAAAATGCAAAATTGCAGCTCAACACGCTGCTTAATTGGGGACAGACCCAAAGTGGATCACTCCAAATGCAGTTTGAATAATTGATGATAATTAAAAAGAGTGCCGGCAACTGCGGTTCCCAATCCCAATCCCAATCCAGACGGAGATGCGAGACACGTGCTGGAATGGGACAGGACGATGAGCGCAAAATCAATGGCCAATAATTTGCCAAACGAATCCGAAACGCGCCATCAAATTAAAGCCAGGGTGCAATCGGGATACACAGTACCTCTGTGTACCAGCCAGGAAGAAAGTGCCCAACTAGGTGATACCCTCAACTCAGTTCAAACGTGCATTCATACTTACTCATCAGTGTATAAACAGCCGAACTCACATATAATGCTAAAAAACGCTGAGCTGAAATCTAAATTGATCGATAACTTTTGAACGGCACGAGTTATCGATAAAAAGAAAAAACTTGATCTAAACAGCGACTACGAGAACTTGTATGCCAAATATGAGGTGTCTAGCTCTTAAAGTCTCTGAGTTTATATAGACAGACAGACAGACATACGGACATGGCTAGCTCCACTCGGCTGTTGATACAGACCAATAGTACTTTATATACTCGGAGACTCTTACTAATGCCTGTTACATACTTTTGCACAACTTTATTATACCCTTTTTAGCCATTTGCAATGGGTTCAGGGTATAAAAAGGAAAAAAAGAGGGCACAGCTTCAAATTGAATTGATCAACCGCAAATTAATTGGCAGCCATGCAAACGCCACTGGACTCAGAGTCGGAGTCGGACTCGGACTCGGACTGGTCATGTGCCCCAACTCCACATTGGAGTCGCCTCAATTGAGTGGGTGCCGCTTTTGAGTGTGCCCCAACTGGCAGCGAGTTCATTTTTGTTGTCATCATCGTCAAGTTTCGATTCGCTTTCATTTCGCTTCAACTCAATTAGGGATATATATGAGGTAGTTCGTCTGGCATGGAGGGCGATGCGCAAAAAAGAAATTGATAAAATACAATTTGGCATATTTAAATTAGCAAATAGAATTATCGTACAAATGGCTATTGGGCATAGTTGGAGGTTAGTTGCCATGTTTATTGATTGCTTGATTGAATTGACTATCCCAAATTGGAAACATTTTTGTTGACTGAATTGGGCCAATTGGTGGGGCTTCAGTTTTGACAAATGCCAGAACGCGAGTGGTCGACAAAAATGCAAACCAATCGAATACAGTTAAATCTAAAATGGTTGGAAAATATTTTTGTGCGGGATTAAGTGGTATTGGAGCTAAAAATAAAGTTTTTATTCAATTATAGTGCATGCATATATATTTAAACTATTTCGAAGAACTTTTGAATTGCAAATCTATAAAAATATGTAAAAAATTACTATTTATTTATTAGAGTTGTTTAGCTAGTGAAAACAGCATGGAGGAAAAGAAGAGGTTTATTTTAAAATATTTTTAAATGAAGTAGTTAAGAAATGAAAAAAACTTGTATTTAATAACAGAATATTGAAGCCAAAAACGCATTCAGATATAAGTTGGCGTGAGCTTGGAAACATAGGAAATTCTCTTAAAATAGGTACATAATATATAAAATATAGAGTAGTTACTTCAAATAGACTAATGTCTAGATAATACAATAACACTAGGATCAAGTTTAATTCCAATGAAAATTATATATTAGTTCTGGTTTTAAAAGTAGACAATGTATTTTTTAAGTGGATTTCTAATTTAAGATCTAATCTACCCTATATTCTAAATTAGCTTGATGTATAGCTCTTAATTATTGGCTAGCTGTCGCTCTATCTCTTTCTCTTTCCCTCTCTCTCTCTCTGTGTCATTCTCTTAACTTAAAATGGTATAATATCTCAAAAAAGAATAACACTACAATCTAGTTTCATTCTTATGAAAATTATATTTTTTCTAATGGTTTTTTGATTAAAGATCATATATATCTTAAATCTGGAAGAAGCTTGATCTATTGCTCTTCACTCTTGGCTAGCTGTCGCCTTTTCTCTCTCTCTCTCTCTCTCTCTCTCTGTCTCACTCTCTCAACTTACCCAAGAATCTGTCTCAGTTTTGTTTAATCAACTAATGGGACCCCCCAAGGCGCAAGTCGCATTTGCCCCAGCATCAAAATAAAAAAGCTGAATCTACATACATGCAGTTGTTACCCACCAAAAGCAATTTGCTTTAATTAAACAGCAAATTCAATCAAAATATTTATAATAAAACAAAACACCAACCACGCAATTGTCAAGAGTACAATATACTCTATAGATTATTATATTCTATTATATGCAGACCTCCTACATGCGGGCGCCCCGAAGACGAATTCAAATTGAAGGGTTGCCTTATGCCCACCCCCCACCCCCTTTTCCCCACCCTTTCTACCCACTAGCGCTGCACAATTGGCGACACTTGGACACGGATCGGATCGCAGTCGGATGAACTGCAGCCAAAGCCGGCCGGCGGGCTCATAATTCAATTTAGAGGCATTTTCTAGTTGCTAGAGATTGCGTAGCTGCAACTGATTTGTTTTTTAATACATACCCTACAAATGGTTATAGGGTAGTCCAAGCTGTTCAAGTGCTTGCGGCCAAATTTGTGTGCAAAGTATAAAAGCATTTCATTCACTAGTTAAATTGTTGGGTTTCATATTCTGTTTAGGTTTAGTTTTTGTTCTATATTTCCCACTTCTAATAATGATCCAAGTTACGAAAGGTATGCTTATCGTTATTACTGTAAATATATTCAAAATTGCTCACTTCTACTAAAGCTCAAAGTTAAGAAAGGTTTCCTTATCATTATTCCTTAAAATATATAATTTATTATGAGATCATATTTTTCCAGTTTATATAAATTTATTTATTTTTTCTTATTAATGAGAATTAGAACAGCAAATTTGGTGTTCTACATATTATTTATTACATCTACAATCTCTAACTTCTTACCAGGCAATCTTGGTCTTAATCGATCCAGAAATAAAATAAGTAAAATTATAGTTTAGAAGCCTGAAAATCTAACAAATTTTATTACTTTCTGAATTGAAAATTGAAGCACAAAAGAAATTTAACATTTACAAGCACTTGAAAACACAGGAAACTTAATTGCATTTATTTTTTGATCAGCTTATGCTAGTGCTGCTTGTAAATCTTATAATATTCATATCTTATTACTGGATAACTCTAAGTTAAACACTCCCAAACATATAACGCAAATTGTGCACTATTTTGTTGTTCTTCTAGTGTTTGTGTTTCTGTTTTTTCTTTTTTTGTGGTTTGAGCCTAGGCGCGAGCCAATTGACACAATCAAATGCGCTTAATGCAGCTAAAACAGCAAAATCACGAAAAACAACGTCCAAAAACTGCAATCAACGCCAGAGACAAAGCTGAAAGAGGGGGAGGGGGCATGGTGGGGCTTGGTGGGGGCGGTGGGGGCTGCATGGATACTGCGCCAGTTTAGTTTGATTACGCGGACGGACAATTCGAAAAACGGATGCACTTTACTTTTCGCAAAGTGATAACCTCATCAACAACTGTGAGCTGGTGGGTTGAGACCCACTGCCGCCCCACTGCCACCACTGACCAAAATTATCGCGCTTTTAGGTACAACAACAACAAAGCAGTGCAATTCTATTGCTGTTGTTGTTGTTGTTGTTGTTGTGTGGGTGGCAGACAATTTAGCAAATGCGTTTAAGTGGCTCTAATGCCAGCGGGATGAGGCGACTGGTCGGGATTGGGGCTGCCTCGCACGTGGATACGACTATGGCCAATCATCATCCTCATGCTGATGCTCCAGCTGATGCTGATGATGATAATGTTGATGATGATGATGATGATGATGATGATGACGCCCGTTCGCTGTCTGCAGTGCGAATTATGTGCCAGCTGCGATTTGCAGTTGCTCTCGCTCGTTTAGTCGCTCAGTTTGCTGAGATTTAGCTAGCCCGATAAGTCCATTAGGGAATGTCAGAGGATTGGATTGGATTGGATTGGAGTGACGCTATGGCTGTGACTATGACCTTGTCTAGCTTGTCTACACTACAAATCTGGGTTAGTTGTGGGCTGTGCCACACTTGATCAAATCTAGTGCGAAAGATTCTAATTTAAGACTTTTAATGTAGTATAAGTTAAGTCAGGTGATCAACTGTATCTTATATCTAACTAACAGCTGGATCAGCTGGTTTTGTAATACAAACTTAGCAATTATATACCTAATCACATTGCTGAGTTCTATATATAGTAATCCGAATGATTTAAGACTTTGAATTGCCTCTTGATCAATATTTAGCAATAAAGCTAAAGCCGCATAAACATATATATAGTGTGTACTATTTATAGGATTTTGTTATTATTGTTTTTTAATTTTTATAAAAATTCAAAGCTCACTATTACTTTTCATTAAATAAAACTTTCAAAAATAAGTTACTGCCAGAAGAAAATTTGTCTAAATTAAATTTAATAAAATTGCATAACAAACTTCCTTATAAAATTTATGTAAAAGTAACAAACAATCGAAAAAAAAAATCACTAAATTCTTAAATTTTCACAGTTAACTTGTAAAAAACAGGGGCTATAGTTCAATCTGTACAATCGTACAAATTATTGTAATACTCATAATCCATTAATACCCACTCTGTACGCTCATTTATTCTCTGATTGAGTGCTTCTCAAATGAAATGCAACAGCAATAAAAAAAAACACACACAAATAACAAAAATTAACTCAAAATTAATTAAAACGCATCAAAATGTAATGCAATTTGCAGCAGCGACGTCTGATGCGCATTATGCAACAGTCCGAGCAGCAGCGAAAAAAGTAATATAAATATAAATTAATAATGTCACAAAAAACAACAACAAAAGCAATTGCATTAATTGAGCAAACAACAAAGTGGAAATGCGTCTGCAACAGCTGGCGTCCAGTTTTCCCGCTGTCCCGTTATCCCGTTCCCGATGTCGGGAATATGGGGCTGCTGGAGCATACATATTCATATATGAAGCAGCCAATATGCCAATGCACTTTAACAAACATAATATAAGAGAACGACTATGAAATACCTTAACTGAGTTTGAAGGAACAAATTTGGGATTCACATTTGACGCAGTTTCGTGCTGAAAAGAAGTTTTTATAGTTCTTAAACCAAAAAATATTTTAGTTGGTGTAAGAAATTTAGTTCTTACTTCAAGTATTCTAGTTACTAAGTGAAATCCAAATTTCATAATGCTTAAAGGAATGAAATTAAGATTCTCATTAGATATAATTTCGTACTGAAAAGAAGTTTTTATAGTTCTTGAATCATAAAGCTTTTTTCTCGGAGTAAGAAGTAAGTTAGTTCTTACTTCAATCATTCTAGTTATAAAGCTTTATCAAAATTTAACTACTAGTAGGATTCTCATTTGAGCGGAAGTTTTCATATTTCCATTGATTAAATTCAAACTATTTTACATAGAATAAGAAATTGAGTTCTTAATTTGAGTATTCTAGTTATTAAGTCAAATTAATCTTGAATTCTAATCTGAATTACTTGGAGCAATGTTATTCATCTTTAATAAGCCCAAATCTGCCTAGTATAAAGAAAACAAGTACTTGAAGTTAGTGTTAATCAAGCTTAATTTAAGTACAAACAATCAAAAATTCAAAATATCAAAAACTGATTGCAAGAAACAGTTTTATAGATGTCAAAACGGAGTTGAAATGATTCACTTCATGTTTTCTTGATTCTTAAGCAACATCTTTCAGAAGTCAGCTATTGATTGGCACAATATACCCCACAAAGCACTAAGTAAAGGGTATGTAAAACAAATGCACTCGCAGGGCGATAAAAATTACAAAAAAAAAATATTGTCGACTTCGCTTGATTAATTTGAATTAACCAAATTAAAATGAAACACAAGTCAATCAGCGGCAGCAACACCCAGACTGAGTGAGCGAGACAGCCAGAGAGTGTGTGAAAGAGACAGAGAGAGAGAGAGAGCAGATAAAAAGGGGAGCTGCAATGAATTGGCATAAAAAGCACACAACAAACAAGGAAAAAAAATTGTAAATTTGTAATTCTATTAACGCAGTTGCTCCACACGGATGTTGACAACCCTTACACACACACACACACACACACACACACAGACACATAGAGAGGCAGACAGACAGACAGAGGGACAGTGGACAAGCGGAACAGCTCGAATGCAGCTGGCTAATGCAATTGGGGTAGACAGTGGCTGCCGCTGCCTAATCCTACAGCTCTGATTGAATTTCCCGTTTTGGCGACGGCTCGTGGCACAAACTAGCGACACACACAGCCAGACGCACACACACACACACGCACACACACAGGCAGACACACAGTGACAACAAAAGCATTCCGAGTCCGAGCTTAACACACAGATTTGCCCAGTTTTGGCAGCGCCTCTGCTTGCAGCTCCAAACTCCAAGCTCCAACTCCAAACTCCAACTGCTACTCGTTTCCCTTCTCAAATTGAAATCGTGGCGCTGTTTAGTGCGCAGCTAATTGAATTTCGCGTGTGCTGCTGCTTTCCATTCCATTGGATTGGATTGCATTGCATTGTCTAGGCCTGGGCCCAGGCCAGAAAGCAGACTCGCAAGTGCATTTCAGCCAATTGCGTAATTGCATTTCAGCTGCAGCAGCAGCAGCAGCAGCAGCAGTTGCAGTTGCACGAGTTGCTGCAACAACTGCTGCCAATGCGTCTTAATTAGTGCGACAGCCCAAAAGTTGGCAACAGTTCTTTTAACCTTTTTGATTTAAACGAACTTAGCTTGTGATTTTTAATGAGTTCCTTACGATCTTCTTTTATTTCGAAAAACTAGATGACAGGTTATTTTTATAACACCAAAGTTAGCATAAACTTGCAGGCAGAAGTGCTGTTGTGATAAGCTTAGCTATATATTTGATAATATTATTCGAATGTAGATCAGTATTAGTTAAGACAAGTGGGAAAGGATTATCTTCGGCGTGCCAAAGATTTTATACTCATTTCGAACCTTTAGACAATTTTCACTCTGCTAACTGCAGCACTTTCATCTGTAAAAATTGATATCATATCATATCAATTTGAATTGAAATATTAAATTTATTTCCAGTTGTATGGCAGTTTTAAGATATAGTGATCCGATCCGGCCGGCTCCGATCAATGTGATGTATGTTTGAATAATATGCATCTGTGCAAAGTTTCATCGCGATAGCTTTGAAAACATGGGATTTATGGCCAAAACCGACTTCCAGTTGTATGGCAGCTATAAGATATAGTAGTCCGATCCGGCCGGCTCCGATCAATGTGATGTATGTTTGAATAATATGTATCTGTGCAAGGTTTCATCGCGATAGCTTTGAAAACATGGGATTTATGGCCAAAACCGACTTCCAGTTGTATGGCAGCTATAAGATGTAGTAGTGCGATCCGGCCGGTTCCGACAAATGTGCTGTCCCTTTGAATAATAAGTCTCTGTGAAAAGTTTTATAACGATAGCTCAAAAACTGAGGGACTTGTTTTCATACATACAGACAGACAGACAGACGGACATGGCTAGATCAATTTCTTTTTCATTCTAAGCATACTGGCAGTAACTTTTGGGGGTCTCCGACGCTTCCTTCTATGCGTTACAAACTTCAGCACAAACATAATATACTATTTTCTTCGAAAAGAGTATAATAAAAGCAGCATTAAACAGAACTTGAAAGTTTTGTTACATTTAAAAATTGGCTTGGAGTAGAATAAAGTTGCATTTTGTTAATCGATTGTATACATATTGTATAAGGAAATTTTCTTAATCTCTTTTGTACATTTTAAATTTCGAAATATTAAATACACTTAATTGACTACTAGCTCTCTTCACCAAAAGTTTGCAGATCAATCTTTTCAAAAGAAAATGATAACAAATTTGCCACAACATATTTAAAAACTTAAATTAATTGACTACTAAATCTTTTTTTATTTTTTGTGTACAATCAAAAGTTTGCAGATCGATCGTTTAGAAAGAAAAACTCAAAACAGCTGATAAAAAAATGCCTTAAATTCAAATTCAGTTTTAATTCAGATGCAAAAACCAAAATAAACCATTTCTAATAAGTTTTGGGTACATTTTTATGTTTTGTTAACTAAAATGCTAGAAATATTATAGCAACAAGTAAGTTCCGTTTGAGATATCTTAAAATAATGGGTTCAGGGTATAAAAAAAGAGCTGCCTCCAGCAAGTTTTCAATTATTGAAAAAGCAAGAGTTAAATTTAAAGCAAACTTTCTTTGTATATAGTATATAAAAATAAACATATTAAGTATATTTATGTTTATATATGCGTTATCTCATCAATTTATGATAGTAGTTGTGCAAACATTTGGGAATAGAATTACATAATGTTTGCTTTCATATTAGACTGCAATTTCCTGTGCTCGCATTTCTAGTTACATTTCAATTTCAATTGCAATTAAAATTAATTGTGTGCATACTTCCACACATGACACATTACAGCTGATGGCCATATATATACATATATATCCATATATATATATATAACGAATCCATTCCAAAAACTCATGAATACCACAAATTTGTTGCCGCTTGCTTGCGCCATTTTAATTTATTTGAGTAAATTTGTTAAAAAACTTTATGAATTTTATTTATGGCCTGCACACGACCAGCCTGCCGCAGCTTATCACAATTCTGGCTGCCCTGGCGGCAACCCTGGGCCACACCTGGGCCACCCTACCGCAAGTGTTAGCATATCATGTTACAGACTATTTCCGCCAAATTTACACACGCAAAATAATTCAACGGCATTCGGGAGAAGGACACCGATGTGTATTCCTGTCCTGGCCGTCAGCTGCGTCCCCAAGCAGCAGCAGCCAATAAATTTCCATTTAGACCAGCAGCAGGACGAGAGCAGGACGAGAGCGCCTGACCAGCGAGCATTCCATTAGAATTGTGAGAATTTGTAATTTTGCATAATTGTTGTATTTGGAGTCCGTCGGCCGCAAAACTCATTTGCCAAATGGAAAATTGCCATTTCGTGTCTAATGTTGCACATGCGGCACAAAACCAAATCCGGGACAGTGTAAAGTTTTAGTGGCAAGTAGGTGGGTAGGTGCCTTTACCTTTACCGTTAGCCAAATGATGTTGCAGCCCTGTGTTACTGGGTGTTGTTAGTGAATTAATTTCCACTGCATAATTTATGCCGAATTATTTGGGCGTATTAAATACGCCGTACAGCATCGGGCAGTGCACATTTTGCGGCCACATCCTGCACAGATCCTGCCTGCGAAACGGGCCTAATGCTGTGGCCCCAAGCGTAGTCATGCATATTACTTGCTTCTGCATACCCATCATAGATATTCGACCCCATGTCTCCATGTCTCTGACCCCGGGCGTGTTAGATGTAAATTAAATCAAAATGCTATCTCTGAAATTGATTTTTGAAATTTTAATGGGCGTCCGCTGTATAGGGGAAGATATAGTTATGTTGGGATAGTTGTACATGGATCAACTTTGGTTAGATATAAGTTGTTGTGGAGTAGTTTGGTAAAAAATAAGCTGGGTATTATAATAGCTAAGGGAAGAGATATAGGGGAAGAGATAGTTATGTTGGGATAGTTGTACGTAGATCAAATATAGTTAGAGATATATAGTTGTGGAGTAGTGTGGTAAGAAATGAGTTGGGTATTATAATAGCTATAAGTAATGTGACTTCAAGCCTTATAATGATTATATTTGAATAGGTCGCTAAAGAACAAACATGTGAAACAAGAGAATATGTTAAATGTAAATTAAATCAAAATGCTATTTCTGAAATTGATTTTTGAAATTTTAATGGGCGCCCGCTATATAGGGGAATAACTATTGGATAGTTGTACATGGATCAAATATAGTTAGAGATATATAGTTTGTGGAGTAGTTTGGTAAGAAATGAGCTGGGTATTATAATAGCTATAAGTAATGTGACTTAATATCTTATAATGATTATACCATCCAATTTGGCAGAAGAGAATATTATGCTGATGCAATTTGATAAAAGAGAATAATACGCTGAGCTATAGATACTTTAATAGAGTTGAGGATAGCGCCAGGTCAAAGATAAGTTTCCTTTAACAATAAGTTCAGAAGAAATACAAAATTATTAAAATATGTTATGCTAAAGTTGTAATATGGAACTGAGTTAAGCTGTTAATAGTGTAAAATCTATAGCATAATGCCTGGGAAAATGCAAATTGTAACAATTATAAATAATTGCATATCACAAAAGGTTAATATACCTTTCGATAAGTTCGACAATGGGTAGATCTGCTTTTATTTACCTAATTTACATACTTTAAGCTTTAATGTACAAATATGCTATTAGCAATAATTTATTATATGATGATTCTTCACACCTACTATTAAGTCTAGTATTGATCGTCATTAACCTAAAAGCAATGTTAAGTTTTCTTACTATATATACTTCTTTCCGACTTACAAGTTTCTTTAATCCAAACTCATATGCATCATTATAGCAAACTCTTTCCCGAACTATTTTCGACTAATATCTTTTTGTTATCATCATCAGTTCGCAATCTGCAGATCTTCATTTCTCACAAGTATCGCTTACATATCTTTCAGTTTACACATATGCAGCTGATTCATTACGTTCGCATATCTTATCTGATTATGTTGGTTGACTGCTTTCTTTCGTCAGATGCCATTTGACATTTGACTCTCTCAACTTTCGCCTTTCGCTGCTGTGAATAGTTGTTCTTCGCTGTTTGCTGCCCATGGGAAATGCTTGGTCTAATTAAGAGTTGTGCAGATGCAGAAAAGGCGCCAACTGGGCGGCAAATGCATTCATAACTGATGTCAGTTCATCAAGTGGATGGTAAAGTCCGATGAGCAGTTGTTCGTTTTGAGTTTTGCGGCAAATGCAATTAATTTAAATCAATTGATTCGTTTGAGGACAATTTAATTGTATGCAGACAGCAGCGCTGCAACTAGCGGCAGACAGATGCAAAAGAGAAGAAGAACAACAACCAAAACAAAAAAAGAAAACTCAAATCGATTGAAGATTATTTGTCATAAGGCTGTAATTGTCTTTAATTGAATCGAATTGAGTTTGAGTTTGAGCTTGAGTTTGAGGTGCATATGACAACATTAAAGGCGACACAAAGTCGGCCCGCATGCATTGCGTATATATACATATATACATATATATCGCCGTCAATTGAATTGCATTTAAATTACAAGTTTGCCCAGCCTCAAAAGTTGCTCGTAACTGTTCGAGTACGTGATTGGCAAGTAAATTAATCAAAATTACTGACAATCTTTTACCAATTTATGTATCTGCAATCTGCAATCTGCATCTGCATCTGCATCTGTATCTTTTATGTTTGTCTTTACAGCTCGGTCCTGCAGCTGCGGGCAGAGGAATGTTTTGCTATCAGTGCCCACCCGCCCTGCACCCGTGCGGTCCGCATCCGCCCCGTCTGCCCACACTCGACTATCCATTTGCTGCCACACATCCATGTGAGTATTGAAGTACACCAGAATCTGTATCTCTAGATAGCAGCGCACTCTGTGCTGAACAGATGCCGGCCAAAAGTGCAGCTCACGTATTAAATGTAGATAAAAAGCCAATGATAATCGCCCGACAACGGATTATATTGTACTTTGTATCTTGTAGTTACATTAACGAATTATTCTATTAGTGGCACGCTGAATGGAAAACGTGCAAGGAGTAGGATGGGGGATTGGGTTAGTCGACTGGGACTATGTCGCATATCGGATTACAAGGGACGCACATGTCGAGGGTTCGCTTATTTGTTGATTTGCTGTTGTTGCTGCCCGAATTATGCGCACAAGTTTGTGTCGAATCGGTCAGAGGGTAAGTGTGTGCACAAGTGCCAATAAGTGTGAGAGAGACGGACAGACAGAGAGAGAAAGCGAGACAGAGCTATACATATAAAGAGAGAGAGAGAGCGAACAGAAGCGAGTGCTGATGAGAGTCGATTTCGCATCTAATTCAATATTCGTCAGTTCATTGAATGAACTCGTTAATTAGTTTAGTTTGCCAACTCTTGAGATCAACTAGAAGCAAATAGTTTCGCAAAGCTTTAATAACATAGTTTCAATATTATATATAAAGTAAGTGGAGTACACATAAATGTAACTATCCCCAGACAATAGGTGATAGAGGTATTAAGAGAAAACAGTTTTATATTAAATTATAATTGCAACTTAATGATACAAAAGTTATTTCCTAAATCCAAAATCCAAACTTTATATATTTATTTGCTACACAACAAATGGATCAATTTTTCTTTGTAAATACCACCAAAACTTGGCTTAACTTTAATGTTATATTTTTTAATTTAATTGAAATATATATTTATTTATATTTTATATTTTGTATATATATATTTATATTTTGTAATTCACTACTTTAACATTTGAATTTTGTTTTCTGAGTTGTGTGTCACTAGATATATATAAAAATACATATCTGCAATGAACCTAATGTAATATATGTACTTTGAGCCAGATTTACCTATATTGAAATAATACTGTTTAAAATTAAGGACATATAGAAATAACTGTAGACTTTAAAGCATAAATATCGGATGCAAATAAATATTTACTTTTACATTTAACTTTAGAAAATCTCGAAGAATTATTATATGTAAGAAATATAGTATAAGATCGTTTCTTAAAATAAGAGTTACGATTTTACTTTGGGTTATTTGAAATACAAATTTGTATAGTTTGTTATAAGCTTTCAAAACGATCCTTCGAGCTGTAACACTAGGCCATTTACATATGCTTTTGAGTTTGCTGTTTGCACTCTATGAAAGTGCTTCGAATATGTTGTTTGCTTTTGCTTGCTGTCATAATTCTCGTCAAATTAACGAAGCTCGACATTCAGTGAGTGACTGAGCCAGAAACTGACAGACTGACAGACTGACACACCAACAATTCGCATAAAAATGCCATTAAACGCCATTCGCCTGTCGACTGTCGAAAGAAAACCGCAGAGCAATTCGATTTCCTATTCAGCCCCCACCCCCATCCCTTCGTCAAAGAGTGCGCATAACTATAATTGAATAAAAAATAAAAATAACAAGTAAGAGTGCTCTAGTCGGGAGTGCCCGACTACGAGATACCCTGAACCCAGTCCTTACAATCATTCGTACTACTCTAAACTCACACATGCTGCAGTACAAGCAGTACAAGCAGTGCCAGCGGTTTAAACAGTTAGCTTGCTCTTTCGCTGAGCCCCACACAATGGAAAGTTAAATCTTAAATAACTTCTGTGTTTATTGTCCGATCATATTGAAATTTTTGGGGCAAACAATTGTCGATAATATGTGTTACCAAACCAAATTGCAAGGTCGTACCTTCAAAAATGGGTTTTTTTAACTTTTGGGGGGTTCGGGGGGTGGTATCCAAAAAGTGAAATATTTGTTACATGTGTATGCTATTCGAGATTATACATGTCAAATTAGGGGCCTCTAGCTCTTATAACTTGTAAGTTATATCCAAAAAACGATGGTCTGAAATCGAAATTTATCGATAACTTTTGAACGGGACGAGCTATCGATAAATTTTAATAAACTTGATCTGTCCCGGGATTAGGAGAACTTATGTTCCAAATATGAAGTCTCTAGCTCTTGTAGTCTCTGATATCTCGGTGTTCATACAGACGGACAGACGGACAGACAGACGGACATGGCTAGATCGACTCTGCTGTTGATACTGATCAATAATATATATACTTTATATGGTCGGAGATGCTTCCTTATGCCTGTTACATACATTTGCACAAAACCATTATACCCTTTTTACCCATTTTTAATGGGTTCAGGGTATAAAAATAATAAAAAGCGAAGCGAGGCGGCAACTCTCAATCGATATTCAAAGGAGTGGCAGCTCCAAGAAGTGGGGCTAGTTTTGGTCCGGGGAATTTGTGTTGGGTTCGGTTGGCTTTTGCTTTTTGGTTTTTTGGCATCCATGCAATTAGGCGGCAAAAAGCGTTAATGCTTTGGCATTCAAATTTGCGCAGAGCTTGGAATGTGCCAAACAATTTCGTCAGCTGCATTTATCCAAAATCAAAGTGCCACCTGCCGCCAAAAACGCTTTTATTGATTTTTTGTTTTTTGGCACACACATAAAAGGCGCCGACAAACAAAAAATTGACGACAACTGGCAACTGACGAAATTCGCTGGCCAAATTGCAGTGCATTTTAGTTTATCGGATGCCTGAGCGAATACTGTACGAGTACTTAATGGGATTAGCCGAAGACTTACGAACGCATTACATAAACTCCAGGGGAGGCAAAATAGCTGCCTGCTGCTACTTGGCATCTATAATGCATAAGCATTCAGCACGTAGAGCTTCTGCTCACGTCCTGCTCACGTCAGCTGCTGCTCCTGCTGCTCCTGCAAAATTCCATTCCATTCCTAACTGACTTACTCAATGTGACAGACAGGCATCTTGTGCAACTTATGCCCCATAATGTGGCATCTTGCCAACACGCATATTTGCGGCTTATTATGTAACAAATTCAACTGTCGCTTTTGATTTGAGTCGTGTCGCTAGTGTGTAGGCAGGTGTTACTAATGCTATTTATAAACTAAACAACTACTTCGACTTATAAACACTTCTAATGAGCTAACAGATCAAATATGATCTGAATTATGCATGCGAAGCAATTGTTGTAATTATTATATGATATTCAATTGAAAACATCAAATCTACTGCTTTGTCCATTTGTAATTGCATTTATTACGATTTGTATAAATAATCTTGTTTTTGCAGAATTAGTTAAACTTGAAGACTCAAATGTGTTCTATAAATTGAAAATACATCATAATAATAGAAAAATCGATCGGAATCAATGAAGATATTTTATATTATTATTATGTATTTTATATATATTTACAGAAGACATTATTTGATATTTTAAATTTTTAATAATAAAAATAAGAAATATCTATCAGATTCACTTTGAACTCCTTTAATAAAAACAATGTAATAAATTATGTTTTAATTATTATTATTATTATTTTAATGATTATTATTATGACTATTATTATTATTATTACTATGACTCTTATTATTATTCTTATTATTATTATTATTATTGTTATTATTATTATTATTATTATTATTATTGTTATTATTATTATTATTATTATTATTATTATTATTATTATTACTACTACTATTATTATTATTATTATTACTACTATTATTATTTATTTATTTTTAATCTTCTTAGCGCTGCAAGATTTAGGTCTTATGAATTCTAATCCTAGACATAAATTTTGAGATTAACATAAAGTCTTGGAATATAACATGCATTACATAAAGTTACTTAAATAAGTAAATGTTAAAGTTTTAATCTTAAATTTTTACTTACTTGTCTTACTTTTCATTACCGTCTGGACATATATTTTTTTAGGTTTTAGTGAAGGTCTTAGCTGTGTCCCTAAAGGTGTTTCCTCAATTTAATTTAAAACTTTTTTTCTAACCTCCGAAAGAGATTTCAATTGCATTACTTATCAAACATGCTGACAGTTTTTCATGCGAATTTATGAACTGGTTCATGGTCTTAATACCCATCATGCCTTCATTGAATTATTCAATAATAATTTGAAAAAACCAACTTGACTCATAGCTAAGTATGCCTTTGGAAATGTACTTGCATCGAAGAGATATCCAAGGTATCAACTGCGACACTTTATACAAATCAGGAACGAGCTCAGCATTTGCATTTGAATTTGGTAATTCAATTTAGTTCAGTTTCGTTTCGTGACTCGTGATTCGTGTTTTGTGATTCCGCCACTCGACACCAAGAACGCTTCTCAATTGCTAAACTAATTTAAAATTTCGAGCGCGTGCGACAAACGTCGAGAGCTGAGAACTCTGAAATCGAGACTGTGACCGGGGCTAAGGGATGCGGAAGGGGTACGGGGAGGTATACGGGAAAAGGGCTCGTTGCCCTATGCATTGGGAATTGGGGAAATCAAGAAAAAAGCGAAAGATGGAAATGTCGCAAATGTGTCGCAAGCAATTTGTCGACTGTGGCACGTTGCATGAGAAACTGGGCCAAAACTCATTTACAGCAAAACTATAATAAATGTTAATTCGTCTGAGATTACGCAAGAACACACACACACACACACACACACACACACACACACACACACACACACACACACACACACACACATAGCAAAAATCGAATGAAAATTGATTTTAAGTCTCACACAGATACAGAGTCAAGCTACATGCCAATCAACCAGCAGACACACACCGAAAAAGTTGCAGACAAGTATCTTACAGATAAACAGCTACAGCTACAAATACAGACAAGGATACAGAGCAAGAGAGCAAGAGAGACAGAGCCAGTGCCAAGGGTAGCTGATTGCAAGGACTCTCGACAGCCAGCATTGAAAATCCCTTAATGACGGTTTCGCTTGTTATGCCAAATGTTTAAAAATTGAATTATCTCCCATTACCGGCGCAGCTAACGAGCGGGGCAGACATACGCCACAAGTGAGAAAGAGACAGCGACAGGGAGAGAGAAAGAGTGGGAGATACAGCATGTAGGAGGGATGGGTAGAGAGTTGAGTAGAAATAGAGAGGTCTTGTTATGCCCTGTAAACCTGTAAGAGCGCAAGGAGTTTTTCTTATTGGACTGTGTTTGTTGCTAGAATATTATTGCTAAAAAGTATATCTATTATATTCCTATTCAACTGCAACGAGTGTATAATTCCTACAGCATGGATCTTCAAATTTAAAGTATAATTTGTTTTTAAATATTAAAAAAAATATTGATCAAAATTCCAAATAATAGAAAAAATTATCTGAATTGAAGTGTAAATCGACATAGAAATTGAGCTCTTAAGCAAATTCGTACAGTTTTGATCTTCGAATTTAAATTACAATTGCTTTTGGACTAATCCCAACAAATTGTATAAATCAATGTAGATAAAAACTTAAAATAGTGGCACTAATTTCTTGAAAAAGGTTAAAGAAATTTAATTCTTAGAAGTTTTTGAAATATGAAACTCGTTTACTGCTCTATCATTTCTGATTTGAGTACTAAACTATAGATTTTTCTGTATATTCTGCACTTTATTATCGAGATCATAGCCATGTTTCCTTTCATGTTTGTTAAGCTCAATTCGTTTAGCAAATTACAGGGCATTTGGAAGTCGTGACTTTGAGTGCTTTCACATTTTTGTACGCCTGTGTCTGTGTGTTTGGCTTCTGTGTGCCCTGTGCTGCGTACTTTTTGAATCAATTTGCCAACAAGGATTTGTTAATCCTGTCTTCCTGACAAGTGCGGTTAGTTGAGTTGTTGTTGTTGTTGTTGTTGCTGCTGCCCGACTGACATTTGATGTTTGGTCTAGAACGCAGCTCGATGCTTTCAGCATGAAATTCTTATTGCCAGTGGAGGAGGGAAGCGAGTTGTGCTAGAGAAGGAGGAGAGAGAGAGGGAGAGAGAGAGGGAGAGAGAGGGAGAGAGAGTGGAAAGCGAGGGGAATTGAGCCTGGGTGAGCGCTTTGGGGATTTGCACTGGCAACCTAATTGTGCTAATTGCCGTTGCCGTTTGCTTTTTGGCCTCAGCCCGTAGGCCGGTGCCAGAGATGCCACAGATGCTACATGCCACATGCCACACATGCCACACATGTTCAAGGCGTCCATTTGCATTTCAAGCAATTATTGGCAACAAAAAATTTGATTAGCCCCCAAAACGAAAGACGGAACGAAACGATGCGAAAAGTGCTCATCGACTATTTGATTAGCCAGGTACTCTTTGGCCAAATACTTAGCTGAAAAGTGTGCTTCATTAGCAGCTAGTGGCAAGTGCAACTTGTCCCAACATTTTCTAATTATTTTCACAATTAAATATTAATAGGCGACATAACTGAGCAGCTGCAAAGCGACACTTTGATAAGCAGTTGGCCAACACACAAAAATAAAAAACTCGCTAGAGTTGTGAGCCAAACGACATTAGAGCGCATTAGATGTACTCCCCAGGGGGCGGAGTGGGGCGTGGCCAGCCACCAGTGCGACCTTCAGGCGAGAATGGGGAATGGGGCGCAAATGAGCGTCGAGGGCTGCTAACAAAATTGTGCAGCTAATCGGATTATGCAAGCTACCGAAAAGCGAAAGAATTACTTGACACAGAGCAGCTTGGAGCTTGGGAGCGTCAGCAAGTTGAAATTAAAATTCAATTTTGTAATTTTGTAGCTAATTATTTATTTAAAATCAAATTGAAAATTAATTTTACAACATGGCCCAAAAAACAAGCAAGCAAGCAACAGCAAAAACAACGACAATGAAAAGTCCGACGAATTTTCGGCCTCACTTTTTGGCTTACGTTTTATATTTGGCCTTTTTCCGGGGTCGAGTGCGGCTGTCAACACACAGTCTCTCTCTCTCTCTCTCTCTTTCTCTCTCTCAGCAGTGTCTTTCGTCTGTCTCCGTCTATTTGCCTTTCTCTTATGCTTTGCAGTGCTCAAAAGGCAGTTATAAAATATTTTGTAGCATACAAAATGGCGCTGCTGCTAGAAAATTCAATTAGCCTGCAATTTTGGCAACAGCTGCCTTTCAGCAAATGCTGCCTCGTCCTGCCAACGGCCAGGATATCTTCTACTCTCACACTAACTTCTAAACGGGCACATTGATGGGGCCAAGTAAAGAGTTTTGGCAAATGAATGCAGATATTTTGAGCACAGAAGCTGAAATACTCTTGATTTGTTGATTCAAGTTGAGGGAGTGACAGAAATAAGAGTAAAGCATATTTATTTGGAGTAACGAAATGATAAGATTCAGAAAGTGCTATACTGACTATACTATATATACTATATATCCTATATACAATACGAAATAAACTTGTTAAAAACTACACTTTTGCCTAAAATATGTAGTGGCAAAAAATATGTATTTAAGAACATAATACCTAAAATATTTCCAAATTACATAAACTAAAGCAAGTTTCGGACAATTTACTATACAATGATTCAAAATGACTCATGCTTGATTGGATTAGTTTTAAGAATTGAGGTTAACCAATACTATGCTCAAAGCTCTTCTTCTTTTAGTGTCAAATACTTATCCATGTTAACAAGAGCACTGTACCTAAAAATATGTATGCATTTAATGGCATCTAATAATCCTTAGACCCTTGTCCAACACTGTAAACAGCTTAGTGGCGCTTATGCTGTCTGAAGCTTAAGCACCAACACCAACACAGTGAGAAAGGGAGAAGCGATTGAGAAGCTGCAAGCAACTATCTCAATTATGCCAGCTAATGCAAACACCTTGGGATAGCTAACGCCTAATGCTGCAAACCTTGACTGTAACTCCGACTCTGCTATTACTCTTTCCTCAGATACCAGCTACTCGTATCATCCTGCCATACACGATGAGACTTTTGTACGGCGTAAGCAGCGCAGGAATCGCACAACTTTCACACTGCAACAGGTAAGCGAACTAACTGAGAAGAAGTGTACTCAGCGAAAAAATGGAAAGGAAGCACACTAAGAGAAAACTATAAATTTGTAATATGCTTGTCGGGGCAACACAGCTGGAGGAGTTGGAAACGGCATTTGCCCAGACCCATTATCCGGATGTGTTTACGCGCGAGGATCTGGCGATGAAAATCAACTTAACGGAGGCGCGAGTCCAGGTGAGTGAAAGGACAGCAGCTCTAACTGTAGCTGTAACTGTGATTTGTGATTTGTCTGCTGTTGGGTTTGGCTCAACCCTATTAAAATTATGCTAAAAATGCCAAAAGCCGAAAAAAGGTTAAGTAAAAACGAAATTATGAATGAGCACAGAAAATGAAAAACGAAAAACGAAAAATTGTATCAAATTTCACAAGAATAGCGAACCGGGCAACTTTAGCCCGGTCACGCAGCGTGATCAAAGCACCAAACTACCCGCCCACACCCTCTATTAATAATGCATATGCAACTCGTATATAAGCAGAGACAGAGATAGCCAGAGAGCGGGAGCGAGTGAGATAGAAAGAGGTAGCGAGTTGGGGTCATGTACAAACCTAATGCAATAACTGCCATTAAAAAATATTCTATATACATTTTGAATGAGGCAAATATGCAAAGTTCTTATAAAAGCCAAAACTCACAGCCAACTTGGACAGCTTCAGGGCAAAATTGTTGCTTGGCTGGCTTACAAAATGCCTGACAGCGCCTGATGGAAAGGGGGCAGGGAGGATGGGCATGGTTCCAGGGGGCAGGGTCTCGTAATAAATCAAATTTATTTTTCAATATACAGTTAGATGCGAGTTTTATGTAGGTTGATAGACAGTTATGAAATTTGCAGTGGCTTTGTAGCGGCATTGGCATTTCGACATGCCGTGAATGAGAATGACTTTACAAAAGCTGCCCAGCTGCACTCGGTGAGAAGCGCATAGAAGGGCAAATATGGTTTTTTTGTTAAGAAAAGTAAGAATTCTGTTAAATTTTAAGCTATATAAAGTTTTGTTA